>CM064492.1:5311371-5975924 GCA_032716605.1 Paralithodes platypus
CTGAATTGACTAGCTCATTTGGCAACTTATTCCACAAATCAACCATGACCGGCACAAAACACTGTGAAAACTGAGTAGTAGAAAAATTCACACAGCTCATGGCAAGATCATTAAGATTGCCTGTGAATATAGTTGCACGAGGTAGGCCATAGGGCCCAGGCAGAACCTCATGTAAGGGATGCTGAGGGTTGTTAAAACAATTTAATAAAAGACTAAGGGCACAAACTTTACGTCGATGACACAGATCAAGAGACAAATGAGGTAGAATAAAACTGATAGAATTCAGTGACCTGTCAAGCAACTTGACATGCCAGTCAGCTGCTGACAACCAGACAGGTGAGCAGTACTCGACTTGGGGCAAAATAAAAGCATAAAAAGACTTGATAACTGTGGCGTCACAAGCAAAGGTTTTATAACACTTGCAATTTTGGGGGAAATGGAAGAGGAGAAAGAACCAATATGCTTTCCAAAAGTAAGTTTGGGATCCAGAGTAACTCCTAACAAATGCAGAGTATCCACATTCTCAATTTGCTCGCCAGAAACTTGTAGATAAGGATGGGGAGGGTCCAAGTTACGAGATCTGCTGATGACAATGGAGTGTGTTTTACTAGCCTTAAGTTTCATACCCCAAAGTTCACACCATGATGTAATTTTGGCCAAATCCCTATTCAGAGCAGTAGCAATTTCGTGTTTATCAATTGGTGATGCAATTAACGCATATAAAGTAGTATCATCGGCATAGGAGATTAGTTTATTTTCAAGCTCGGAGCTCAGGTCAGCAGTAAAAATAATGAAAAGCAAAGGCCCAAGGACACTACCTTGTGGAATGCCTGAAACAACAGGAACAGAAGGGGAACGACACCCATCAATGACCACAGACAGAGATCTTTTCGTCAAAAAATCTTCAAAGATCCATAAAAAATTGACACCAATACCGATGAGTCAAAAATTATACAGAAGTTTTTTATGGTTGACTAAGTCAAAAGCAGAACTAAAGTCAATAGCCACTACACAAGACTCATGCCCCTGGTCCAGGAGTCGGCAACCTGCGGCTCAGGAGCCGCACGCGGCTCTTTCAGGACACTTGTGTGGCTCCAGAAGCTTCAGAAATAATAATTCTTCCTTCACAATGAAGGCATCATATAACACATTCAAGGCAACATTAGATTTGTTTATTCAACTTCGAAAATATGTATAGGTATCAATCGTTATGATTTCTAGAAATGTGACATGTCTTTCCTAAGCTTGTAAATACCAGGATATTGAACAATATCACTATAATTTGTTTAGTTCAAAAGTAGGGTATATTCTCTTATTTCTGAAGTGCTGTAGATTTCGGTTGATGAGACCAATTGTTTTGTATTACGGCTCCGACAGTACAAAATTGTTATGAAACTTTACAAAATTGGCTCTTCTAGCTTTAAGGGTTGCTGACCATTGCCCTGGTCCAATGAAGACTGCAAGTCATGGGTGAGTGTCAGAAGCGCATCACATGTACCCAGTCCCTTACGAAAACCAAACTGTGAGTTTGGTATCAAATTATGAATATTACAATAAGAGGAAAGGTGTCTGGACAAAAGCCTCTCATATAGCTTGGATAGAATAGGCGTAATAGAGATAGGGCGATAGTCATTAGGAGATGATGAGGCAGTATTTCCCTTTGGAATAGGAGTGATACTAGCCTTTCGCCACCAAAGAGGAAAACTACCTGATTTCAAAAGCAACCTAAACACCACGGACAATTTAGGTGACAAGACCACTGCAACCTTTTTTTTTTAAAGTGAAAAGCCCACTCGGGTCTGTGCCACCATAGGTATCAAGATCCAGCAAATACCTTTTCAGTTCAGCTGATCTGAATGCCATTGAAAAGAGGTTGGGTCTAGGGAAACATGTCATTGGCAAAGACGATTCCTGATTACTCTGCTTATTAATAAGAATATTAGATAGAATATTGGCCTTCGATAATGGATCAAAAGAGATGAAGCCATCAGAATCACAAGGAGGCATGGAGGAATCTATTCCAAATAAAGAGGACTTCAAAGACCACCAAGTATGAGGCTGTGAGTGTGTAACTCCTGCCAGAACATCGTGAAGATGGGAGTTATATTCCCTCTCAGCACCATCATAAACTCTCTTAGCAACATAATTTTACCAATGCAAGGGGGTTTGATTACGCCTCCATAGACGATATGCAGCCTGTTTGTCATCAAATGCACGCTTGCAGTCATCATTAAACCATGCTTTATCCCTGATACGAGACTTAATTGTTTTTGATGGAACTCTTTTACGAAGGATACCAAGAAGGGAATTGTTGAGAGCTGAAACCGGGTCATGAGATCTTAGTATGAGATTCCACTCCATGTTACAAACGTTGTCCCAGTTAACCCGGGATTTAAGGTAGACTTTACGTGAGAGAGTAATATCAGGAACAGAAAAATCAAGATTAATTTTACACATGATATGGCATTGTGGTCGGAAGTGCCAACAGGTACAAGAACGGAGGTTTCTACAACGCCAGGAATATCTGTTAGTACTAGATCAAGACAATTTCCAGACATATGAGGAGGTCCTTGGATTAGCTGTTCACAACCAGATAAGTTTGCAAAATCCAGGGCAGCAAGACCATTTCTATTAGTTGGAGAGACCGAGTTCAACCACTCTTGATGATGCGCATTGACATCACCAACAAAAATCAAGGATTATTTGACATCTACAGACTGTATTGAAGCCATGGCTGTTAAGAGGCAGTCATATATGTCATTGTTAACATAAGGATTTCTGTACAGGATAAAAATGTAACGATTATCATACTTGCTGGAATCTTTAGCTAACTGCATCTCATGGCATTTACAAATATGCTTAGTTAAGTGCTGAGCATTATACCCAGATATAATACAAAGTTCATCCCATGAGCACGAGGAATAGAATCACGCCGAATAAGAAATATTTTGTTTTCTATGTGAATGAGGGAGACAAAAGGCATAACTGCCTGCAGTGAGTGCCTTTCCCTGATTTGAAAGAATGACAGGGCCAAAATCAAGGGACGTTTGAGCTAAAATGCCTGGACACACGGAGTTTGAAGCAATTTAAGTCATAGGAAGAGGGAAAAACTGATTATGTGAGAGAGTTCCAAAGCTCAGCAGTTGAATAGAAGAAAGTCTGAGAATAGCGTTTCACTCTTGGGTTGGGGAGTTGCAAAGAGTAGGGGTGGGATTGTGTTGCAAGGCGGGTAGACGTACCCTACGTAGACGAGGTGGTATACACTGGGTAAGCTCCGAGGAACATTGATTATTGTAGTTGCGATAGAATAGCGAGAGAGATGCAACATTGCGGCGAAGAGAGAGAGATTGCAGAGAGTTGGTGAGTGGACGGAAGTTAATGATACGAAAGGCTTTCCTTTCTACTTTGTCTAGGAGTGTGGTGTGAGAGGATCCTCCCCACACATGTGAACAATACTCAATAAAAGGACGCACTGTGCCCCTGTACAGAGCAAGAAGCTGCGCAGGGGTAAAGAACCCCTTGAGGCAGTTGAGGACACCCAGCTTCTGGGAGGCTGCCTTAGCGAGACTGGTAATATGGTCTTTCCAAGTGAGAGCAGAAGAAAACGAGACACCGAGGACATTGAGAGAAGATGAAGAGTTGATTTTTGTATTGTTGAAGAATAAGGGATAGTCCTCTGGAGGTTCCTGACGGGTAGTAAGATGGATATATTGAGTTTTGGAAGCATTAAATGTAACCAGGCTTTCTCTACCCCAAATGGAAATAGTAGCTAGATCAGAAGATAAGTATTTGATGGCTTCATTACATTTGCTTTTGAGGGATTGCTGGCTGGGGCGTTCTGGAAAACTAATTGAGTGGTGTAAGGCAGAGTCGTCTGCATATGAATAGATGGGACTGGATGTACAGTTGAGAAGATCATTTATGAAAATTAGAAAGAGAGTAGGTGATAGGACAGAACCCTGAGGAACACCGGAGTTGATAGGATGAGGAATGAGCGATGGTCGTCCACAACCGCATCTATGGAACGGCCGGAAAGGAAATGGAGATAAAGGCACAGATGGAGGGGCAGAAACCGAAGGAGGGCAGTTTGGAAATTAAAGATTTGTGCCAGACTCTATTGAAGGCCTTTGATATGTATAGTGCAACAGAAAAAGTCTCCCCAAAGTCCCGAAAGTTGGATGACCAAGAGTTAGTAAGATATGAAAGACGATCACAAGTAGAGCGACCCTTAACTCTTTCAGACTCATATGACAGGGTGAACCAAAAACTCATATGATGCTACCGCGTCATATGGACTTATCTTCATAATTCTAGAATAAGTTATATGACGCCCTAGCGTAATATGGAGCTCAGTAAGTCCGGCAAGTTAGATGAAAATATGTCGGTTGGTGGCAACCCCAGGTTTCTCCGACAATTCTAACGGTCAGCAGTGTGGTTTTGACAGTTGTGTGGTGCAGTGGCAATGATACCGGGCTCCCGCCTCCGTGGACATACTGGAACATAATATGTCTGAAGGAGTTAAGGAAGCCAAGAGACAGAGACAAAAGAGTTTGCCTAGACAGGGGTCAGCACAGAAGTACAGGTTTTAAGTACAACACGAGGAACACCGTCCGGACCGTACGCCTTCTTATTATTAAGCCTACAGTAGAGAGGGTAGAAAGTTCATCTTTTAGAAGAGATTAGGATACTAGGCCTAAGTAGGAGAGAGGGGGGTGGAGAGGGAGGAATAGCACCGGAATCATCCAAGGTAGAGTTTCTAGCAAAAGTTTGAGCAAAGAGTTCAGCTTTGTCAGAGGAAGAAGTGATGGTTGTGCCATCAGAGTGGATAAAGGGAGGGAAAGACGAGGAAGAAAAGTTGTTGGAGAGGTTTTTGGCTAGATGCCAGAAAGCTTGGGAAGAGCTAGAGTTGGATAGTTCAGTGCATTTATTATTGATGAAAGAGTGCTTGGCAAGTCGAAAAACAGGTTTGGCTTGATTCCGGGCAGAAACATAGGAAGAATGAAATTCTTGAGTTTTAAGGCGTCGGTACCGTTTGAATGCTTCCTCTTTGTTGTGGACAGCAGTAGAGCAAGCGTGAGTAAACCAAGATTTTTTTGCATTAGACTGAGAGAGAGAAAATGGAATGTACGCTTCCATGCCCGAGAGGATTACCTCGGTATTGCATTCAGCACTCTCTGAGGGTCCTCGGCCACGGAAGCAGAAGTTATTCCATGGGAAATCAAAGAAGTACTGCCGGAGAGCATCCCAGTCGGCAGCGCCAAAGTGCCACAAGCGCCGACGGCTGGGAGGATCGGATGGCCGTACTGAATAGATAGGACAGGTGACGGAGATAAGTTTATGGTCGGAGGAGCTGTTACGACCGGCACAACGAAATAAACAAGGGCACTTAATATTGGACTATAAGATCGGCTAGATCTGCAAAAACGGTACGCTAATTCCAAACTCTCGAACTATTAAGCCGGTGAACAAAACACTTAAACCCTCCAGAGTTAATCTACTGGATAACGGTGTATCAATTAACTGGGTTTAGTGCACTTCTACAAAGGCTTTCCGGTGACGGCAATGCCTACTCACAACAAGAGTAATTACGTTAATAAAAAGCTCTCATGTAATAACAATGCATAAATAAACTATGACAAGATTTAATAAGAGGTTAAATGCTTACGTTATCTTTAGTGTGAGTCTGAACTCATTAACTCAACACTAAACTCTTCAATGCTCTATGAAAACACTTGAAGTCTAGTCCTACAGCAAACAGATATGGAATCTTCTAAAAAACGTCTGATGCTCTAAGATGCTCGTCGAATATAAAACAGAAATAATGCAGGGGCAGGACACCAAAGCGTGTATCCTAGATACACCAAAAAATAGGATACATATATATGGAAACAAGAGAGTGCAACAACTCTGTGACAGCACTAACAACAGTAGCTCAAAAACAGTACTTCCTTAGCCAAAGTAACAGCCATACTGGGTTGTGCACTATGCATCAACCTAGGCAAAAACAATACGTGAATAATTCCTAAAACATACGCAGTTAAAGTTAATAAACAATATGCTGTCTTTCTTACTAATAAAGTCTAGCAGCGGTATAAAGGTACAGGGAGCCTAGGCAGAACTCAAGCATGCTCGCAGCCTACTGTCTCCCCTGAACAGATTTCCCTTATCTTACGTTAAATGACTAGGAGGCTCTCTTAGTAAGTCCAGATCTCAAGTATCTGGTCTTACCCTGGCGTTCCTCAAAAGTCAACAAAATGAGGTAGCAAGCATACAAGCAAGAGTAGGCAAAAGCCCTTCGCTTGTATACTGCTAAGCTCGCAAAGGAAAATATGCACAAGGGTGTACTACAAGCTACCTAGCTCCGTCGAAGTCGTACAGGCTCTGACTTGCCATATACATAACTCAGACAACGACCAAAGATACCCTCCACTGTCTAGCATTAAATAGTAATAAAGAACAACCAAATAATTAGAAGCACCTAATAATATGAATCCCTATGACTATGATTCTAATAACCTCTAAAGCTAGTGCAACACATATATGTGAGAACAGGCGCTGGTAATACGACTGGCCGACTATGGAAGTCGTATGCGAGAACCAGAAGGGATGGGTAATTGAATAAAGATAAGAAGTATTGGAAAGAAGGAGTTCAGAGAGAGGAACAGCAGTAAAGGGGGTTAGATTGGAGACAGAATGCGAGGGACATCTAGGACCAAGCGCATACCATGCTCTGAGGAGAGAAGAGGGTAGGAGCCCCACCACCGGGCCAGGAGGGCGGCGACCAACCACAGGCCACTACGTCACATGAAAAGCAGGCGTCATATGACACGCCAGGCCCGCCATCCAATAGGGAGCGGGTGGGCCCACCGAGCGAGGAATGCACACGCACATACACACACACATACTACCTCCTCGCTCTACCCTCTCTCTCTCATTGCAACTAACACACTGCATATCTTATAACTCTATCAATGATATAAAATACTTCTAAGTGTCACAGACAAGAATAAAGGCAAACACTGATCTGTCTGTGACATCATTAATACTAAGAAAGAAAGAACATCATTCTACAATTATTATAGCCCATTTCACTGCCGTGGCGAGCGCTAGCGAGTCACGAGTACATTCTGGCAAGCTGGCCAGCGTAACAGAGCCAAAAGGAGAGAAAAGATTGACAGTATAAGAAGAAGGGTTAGAAGTCAGAAATAAGTCAATAATGTTGGGCCGATCTCCGAAGCGATCCATGATACGGGTGGGTTGCTGGACCAGCTGCTCTAGGTCATTTATGATAGAAAAGACATAGGCTTGTTTTCACCAGGTTGGTCAGTAGTGTGAGAGGAGAGCAATTGGCGGTGGTGAACGTTGAAATCTCCTAAGATGGAGATTTCAGAGAAGGGAGAGATAGATAGAATGTGTTTAACTTTAGAGTTTACATTTTCGAAGAATTTAGGAAAGTCGGTAGAGTTAGGGGAAAGATAGACAGCACAGAAATATTTAGTCTGAGAATGACAGGATAGTTTGAGCCATAAAGTTGAGAATTCAGAGGAGTCGAAATCGGGAACACGAGAGCAAGTGAGGTTGTTGTGCACGTATGCACAACATCCGCCTTTGGCTTTGAAACTAGGATAGAGAAAGTAGGAGGAGACAGAGAAGGGGCTGCTTGAAGTTGTCTCAGATACCTGGGTTTTGGTGAGGAAAAGAAGATCAGGTTTGGAGGAGGAGAGTCCATGGTGTTAGACAGAGTGATAATTAAAGGAAAGGCCGCGAATATTGGAAAAGTTGATAGTAAGAGTGACAGGCCGTAGTCCAGAGCATTTAGAGGGGTTGTCAGGGGAAGGTCGGGCATGTGTGGGGGTATTTATGGTCCCCCCCCCCCCCACTGAGGACTCCGAGGCTGGGCCTGTGTTCATTATTTTTTTAAATAATTTTGAAGGAGGAAGTGTGTTGTGCATGTTAAGTGTAATGAAGTAGATAGGAGGAGGAGGAGGCGTTTGTGAGGGCATGCTGGACTACTCTCAGTGTAAGTGAGGCACAAAAGGAATCAGTAAGAGAGGCCAAGCAAATGAAGCAGGAGTTCCAGCTTTTCCTTATCAAATGCCTTCAGCCTCTCCTGGGTATAGCCCTGTTCGATTGGTGCCTACAATCTTAGGTATAAGTTAGGTATAAGAAGTTCAGAATAATCTCTAGGGTTTCAGAACAAAAGACAATATCATAATCAACAGATGCCAATGTAAGATCCTTGATGTTCTTATAGAGACCACGAATATTGGAATAAAATACACAACAACTTGTAACAGGTTGTCTGTGAGGACCGGGATTAACTTCTATATCACCGTCAAAAGGAGAAACAAAAACAGAAAAAGTTGAAAGCAATCCATACACAAATACATAATGATGGATATAAACAGGTCGACCCAGACGGAGCCATCACATCTGGGTAAGGTATAAAAAAAAGCCCTAAAGACACTATATCCAGGGGGGAGCAGTAGCGGTGGATTTTATAAAAAAGAAAGAAAAACGAAAAACAGAAAAAGAAGGCCAAATCTCCTGAAAATCCACCAGACTCAAAAGTCTTCCTCATTGGCCTGCTAACCACCGTGAGGAAAAAACATGAGATTGCAGGAAAAAGAAGGAAAGTTGCTGTATAGCACCAAACAGCAAGGATGGCTGAAAACGGACAATGGAAGACCTTGGTGCAGGCTATTGCAGCATCCTAAACATCCATCATGGTAAAATACCATAGATCTGCTAGATGGCCATTGACTAAAATATAGTTCATCCGCCCTTTGAGAGGTATTGTGTTCAGTCCTGCAGTGCGTCTAGCCACCCACCCTCCAAGTGAGAGCCCGGAGGGAGAGCCAGTTTAGTCGCCGACAATCCGACCATGAAACAGGTAGTATCAGATTACATGTTACTTTGGCATTTATGCGAAGGTCGTTGTACTAGGACCATAGACCCTGACCATGGTGACTGAGAATCGACTGGTACCCGCATCCTAGCGCATCCGAATCCACCCACACCGTCGGCGGAGGAGTCTTCCAAGTCATAGTTGAGTGCAATACTTCCGGCTTCGCCCAGGTTGCCAGTAGGTTGTGGATTAACTTCGGGATAGGCCATAACCATTCTGCCGGCAAGAGATGAAAGTGCTTGTTTCCCTCCAAGTTTAAATGTTTTACCTTCAGACGGCCCAATGGTATTGTTAACTGAATCTAAGTGAGTGAGCCTACCAGGGATTCCCACAACCTCCTTGTGGTAGCCACACTGTGCAGAAATCGAAAGAGATTTCTGCAAAATCTCTGCCGATTGTCTGCACTTTGGCTTATGGACAGCCGTTCGGTGTCCCAAAGGAGACCCACCCATTGGATGACCCTCACGGGAACAAGAAGTGACATTGCCAAGTTCACCTTGAAGCCCAGGGTCTGGACATGTTGTATCACTAGATTGACATGTTGCAGGCATAAAATCTCGGAATACTACAAACCAATTGTCGAGATACCATAAAATCGTGATTCTTTTTAGTAGCAATGATAGCAGAGCCTGTCGGACTAATTTTGTGAAGATACGAGGTGCTAGGTTGAGTCCAAAGGGCATCCTTTGGAACTGAAGCGTCTGATTCCCTTGGTGCAAAGCCAGGTACTTTTGAAAGCGCTTGTTTATGGGGACATGCTAATAGGCATCTGTTAGATGTAAGGAACACATCCAACCTCGTGGCAGCAGTGTCAGCCTGATCTGATTCACAGACAGCATCTTGAAGGACTGATTGTGAATGTAGTGATTCAGAGAAGACAGGTCTATGACCGGCCTCATCTGATCGCTGTCCCTCTTTGGCACCAGGAATAACCGGGATGTAAATACTGGGTAATCTGAGTTGACTTGGACAATGATACGGTTTTCTACCATCTCTTGGAACAGTTTCCCCCCCTCTAAAGGAACATGATTGAATTATGTTGGTCGACGTAAACGAAGGCGCCGGGTTGTATCGCCCTTGATCGGCCCTGGGAGTGAGAGAGCGTCGTGGGTCATCAGTTTTTTTATTGGGAAGATGTTGACTCAGAAGACTGTGCTGGGGGACGAAAGGCTCTACCATCATTGCCTGGCTTACCCCTAAATTGACCTCTAAACCACCTGCCCGTGCCTCTAGCTGTGCCACTACTTCCAGGTCGGGTTTGAGTCTTTGCTGACTGTGATGACTGAAAACACTCACACGGGTGACTCTTACTAAGCGTAGCTTTAGGAGCTAACTCACTTTTCGGTCTGGAAGTAGTGACGCATGAAGAGTCCAACAAACAATTAATGGTGCGCGAAGCATCTGGGGAGGCAAGAGTAGGTGATAACACTGGCGACAATATTAACCTTCTCCCTATCTCTTCCAACAGTTTCTTAACCCGTACTGTACCGTAGGATACAGTAATAAAAGTACCCAGCAGTCCCAAGCAATGTGGCCAAAATGGCAAGAGAGACCACCTTTCCACCTCCAGATGGAAAACCAATGATGATCTTCCGGCGGCAGCTGATGGCAGCTCTTTTTAGTAATGATGCTGGCAAACAGTTGGGCCTCTTGTTCCCACTCAGTCCACCACCCGGCACCTACCCCTTGAATGTGAAGCACAGGCAAACCCAAATTTTCCCAGTGGGGAAACTATTGAAGTTCTGGTGTCAGGCCTTGAAGCAATTTAATATCATTAAGCCCATCTGACTTTGTAACTGTCTTCGTGGTGCGATGCATAAGGTGTTGATTTTCGGTGTGAGCATCCTGGATTCGAATCCACGGACTGCCACATGTGTTTGTAAATTTCATTAATCGATTTTAGGAGTATAGTTGGTTGTTGGAAGGAACATAATATTTGATCAATCGGAAAAAAGCTTCACAGACGAGGCAGGTGGGAGGGCCGGGTACTTAGCGTAGATGAAGTACTCAGGATTGTACAAGTTAGGAATAGTCTTAATAATCACATCAAGTATGTCCCCGGATTGGTTCTTGGCCCTTAGTTTCTTGGCCTCACTCCTTTCAACAGACCAATGATCTGGCACAGGGATCTCACCTGCGACAGTCGGCTGCGCGGACTCTGGATGAGTGGGCAGACAAAAGGTTGATCTTTGACGGCAAAAGCGTCAGAGTGACTGAAGAGGTACTAGTAACAGCGGTGGGGGGATTGGGAGAAGTACTTGAACCTGTCCCAGAGGCCGTGCCGCCGGTGTCGGAATAGTGGAAACCTTATCTTTCCTTTCCTCGTTTATACTTTGCAGTAATTCAACCAACCCTTGAAATTGTTCAGTCGGCACAAACACTCCACCTTGTTGGTCGGTAGTTGACGATGGACTAGAGGCAACTGAGTCCTGCATGTCATCTGGATAGAGACTAGCCCGTAGGCCAGACGGGATATCTTCCATAATCTCTGCATTTCGTTCATGAATCGGAGCGACACCCGACAACCGGGCTGAGGGTTGAAAAGGGGCCTCCAGGCAGACCCCCTCAGACCAGGTGGTAGTGTCACTGGCAGGAGGGCACGCCTCAGATATGGGAGAATGCTCCATGGGAGAAGAGCATGCCAGCTGCTTAGGTTGGGAATAGACTTCGGAGACAGATTCTCTATCATCAGTAACGATCGCAGTGACACTGCGGCGATCCTCTCTTAACATAGCAGTTTGTGACTCCTGAGGTGTCGACTGGCAAGGGTCTTATATGGCTGCTTCCTTATTGAGGGCGAAACCAGTTCAATAATAGGGGAAGCTGATGGATCACTAACAACGCGGTCTCTCGGAGGGGTCGAAGCACCCTGGGTAGAAGGTGGCTGAACATTAGCACAAGTAGACTTAGACCTGGAGCCCCCAGATTTAGTCTTAGTCTTCTTCGCCGGGGATCGATGTGTAGTAGAGTGCTCCAGCTCTCTCGAGACAGAAGAATCTGAACGACTGTGATGTCGAGATTTTTATTCCTTTTTCCATTTCTTAGACACATGAGCCGGCACTGGGGAGGAAGATTTGTGGCGAAGAGGAGAGCGAGATCTGGAGCGGCTCTTTTGCAGAGCAACAAAAGATCTAGGCCTCTTCGACGAGCGGGAGGGGAGAGAAGTGGCCTCGTCCGACGAGTCATCTGTTGAGACGGTTGGTTTGGACAGTACCTTTTGCTTTCGTTGCTTAGCATGGGTATGAATAGCAGCAGCACAAGGCCGAAAAGTAGTCGAGCTTTTAGGAGATACGCCGGATGTTGAATATGGTGTGCTAACAAAGGGAATCCCACAGCGCTTGGTCATCCATGTGCAGGGCCTTGTGTGCTACATCACAGCAGTAAGAATGGTAGGTGGTCCTAATATCCAACAAAATAGTGCGACATTTCTCGTCCAGATGTGTCACCAACCTGTTATGGAACTTGGAGCATTGTGAACAGTTCTTAATCAGCCATTTGCCTCGTGATCTGTCCAGGCACGGTACACAGTGCACACAAACTATTCATCCTAGAACTGGGAGGGATGAGCACCCGAGGTCTTTACAGAACTGAGTTGTCGCAAAGTCCATGATGGAATATCCCATCCTGCAGGGAAAGAGCAGTCCGTCTTAGGCGCCTCACAGAGAATTTGTAATGACCCACACCTGAGGGAGGAAAATTTCAAGAATAAATGCTCATAAGAACAAATCTGTGAGGGCAAGGCAATGCACGTTAAATTAACATAAGACGGAAAAAGAATGTACCCACACCGAAGTAACATCTAAAGTCCCCTTACGTTACAGAAACAGACCAATGTTTCTACCACACCAGATGGTCAGGGTCTGAACTTCTTACCAAAGTGACCAGCACCGACCTCAGCCTTAATTCCTACCTAAGAAACCAGTTCTAGGTGGCCGGGAGACCAGTGCCGGGCATAGAGTGATACAGTTCTAAACTAATCTGGGGAAGATAGGCCAGGTGAGTCTATGGCATAGCTGAGGCCCGGCGGAGAGAGCCTTCTTCCGCCGCCATGTGTTTGTTCTCTGCACCAGACTTCGAACGGGTTTATTGGATTTTGATGGAGGTACTCCGGTAACCGCGGATCCGCCGGATTACTTGAGTAGCCGTGCCTGGAAAAGGCACGTTCATCGAGATTTACCAGCCGCCCTGAAAAGTCCAGCTTTTCGATCCAACAAACACGAATTCTGACCTATCTTGCCGCAGACTAAAGATAGGACGAATTCTACACAACTCCAAGACCTCAACTGAAGCCCCCTAATGTAACAGCATGTAGGGAGCAGCTGTTAAGACACAGATCCAGACTGATAACACTCAATGCCCTGAAGGCTCCAGACCTTAGCACTAAGTGTAACCCCAACATGAAATACATTTATGGCATTTACATATTAACATTAATATAATAATAAAAAACATCCTATCCATAACATATCACCTACAAGGAGGCCATACTGAACTAACAGGGGCAGGCTGGCGTCATTCAGACGAATCGACGGATCACTCTCACCTGCCTAGTTAGACTAGGTACTCCTTCAACCCATCACGAAGAACAGGAACGTAGGCGAAAAGCGTAATGACCTGAAGCCGAATTTCTTACTACATAAGAGAATATGAAACGCACAAGGTCTTCCACAAAGAGATGAAACTGCTAGATCCACTCAATTGGGTGGCCGAAAAGCTGGCCCCACAAAACCTCGAAAAGAAGCCTCATACCTATACTAGCTAATAGACATAAAAATAAAGAGGGGGAATAACAACAAACACAGCAAAAAATGGTAGCCTTCCCTTATTCACAGTGAAGGTCCACCGAGCACATGTTGAAAACAAACACCCATGGACAACTCCTAGGGCACCCCGAAGGACAAAGTGAAACATGACCTATCTAGCCTGAATAACTACCCTAGCTCATCACAGACAAGTATAAATGAGCAAAAGACTCACAAGTCCGGACAGTAAGATGAAGGATGAAGACAGGTCAAAACAACACGTCCGCTCGGCGGGGCGACTAGGAGCGGAGAGGCAGTTTAGCATCGGAGCGAGCTTGGGAACGACACTACGAACATCAGACTGACGGGAAGTGCAGTACTGGTAAGATCTGCTTTATTTATTATTTCTATTTTATTTTTACTAGTTTTTTCTGTTGTTGTTGTTGTTGTTGTTCCCCAAGCTGCCTGGCCGAACAGCTCCAAGGCCCCGAGCAAGGCCAAAGCCATAACCGAGCGCCCCCACAGAACGCTCCCTGCCGACCACAATAAAATCTGGGTGACCGAAGCCACTCCATGGCGGGGAGCTGAGGAGGGTGCGGAACAGCCCGGGAAATCAAAGCCCCACCCAGGGCCCTGTGCCCCTCAGCAATTATGAAGAGAAAGTTGAGGGGCAAAGGAAAAATGTGACACTTTGGCTTCCAATCTTGGTAGATTGGGAGGTCAATCCACGGAAGAGACGTCGTCACTTGAGATCTAGAAAATATATAAGTAAAAGGAACAGTCAGAGTAAGCTATGGGTATGGTAGAGATCGCTCAGTTCTCACTCTGATAGACCAGCCCATCACCAGATGACTAGAACCCAATCCTCTCAGCATCAGCTAGGAAAGGCCCTAGAAAGCCACCTTTAGCGGGGTTGGGCACCCGCCCAGTTTTTTCTGTAGTGGCATATGCATCATACATGGACGAGTCCATGAGTATTTTAAGCGTTCACTCACGATGATATTGTTTCTTTCTGCTCCTAGGCGGGTCATTTGAATGTCGAGCCATGAGTTCAAAGAAAGCCATAACTTTGTTAAGGCATTTCGTCAATGATGGGCCACTAATAAATATTTAGTTGCGATTAAGTCTAATGTTTTCTGTGCATAGGATATTGGAATATACGTGGTGGCATCCAGGGTTAAGAGACAATGTTAAGGGACTGGCAGCACTTACTAGCAAAGTAGCTCGTACGAAAATTTTAGTTTGTTCAATATTATTTTTCCATTAACCTTCTCCCAGTAACTCATGATTGGCTGAATAATATAAACTTCCTTTAAATGTAGTCACCACAACGTACCCTGGGTACATGCAGTACAATTGTACGGTATGTAGGTACTGCACAAATGAAAACAGAAGAAGAAAAACAAGATACTTTGACAAATGGTAACACCGTCTAAAGCCACTCGTGAACAGACAGCACACGAATCCCGTTATTATGACTGACATTTTCTTTAATTTTTATTATTTTCACCACTATCATGAGTACCAAAAAAAAATCAAGTTTTTTTCTGGTTTGATTATCATATCTTTTGCCACCATACAATAATAGACCTTGGTAATAAATGTAATTCTCTGTAAGAGATTGAACTGCGTTTCCGTCTGGGGGAAGGCATGTCCGCAGCTGCTATGCCCTGACATTTGCACCGAATCACGATTCTATTTTGATGTATTTGAATTAATTTGATGATAAAAACTATCCCAACCAACGTAACCAACCTAACTCAAGACATAAAGTAACTATACATCGATATAGAATTGTAATTGGGCGTGAATATAGAAGTATAGCGGCTGCAGGACATGAGCTCCCTTCATCTACATATTTACTGTATATAAAATATCATCACAAATTAATGACTTGATTGATTTTTGTTCATATTCCAATTGTTCTTAACCCGTACAGCCCCAGCGACGCGTCTGACGCGTCGGCGATGTATGTAACGCACAGCCCCAGAGACGCGCCTGACGCGCCACCCTAATTGCGCCGACCGTAACCTCAGGTGTAGCCACTCAAGAGGGCTCAGATTTGTATGGGAACTGTGTACGTATCCCACGCAACCGTGCCGATGGTTGAAAACTCTCAAAGTCCACGTGCGTGCGTGCGAGCACGCAATAACCTGTTTTTGGGGGATAATTGCCTTCAATTTTTTACTCTTGTAAAATCCGTTTTCTGGGGCTCTGTAGGACCATTTTTTAAGCTTTTTGAGCAGTTTTACGTGGTTTTTCCTTCATTCCTAACCCATTCGCTATTGTTTCTGGAATAAAACCATTTTTTGAAAACCGGCCGGGTTCTGGTGCGCAAACATTACAAAACTAGCCGGGGCTCCACGGGTTAATAGAGTGCTTTCTTGAATTTTTAGCCATAAAACATGCACACTTTGCACAGCTTCTCCAGTATGAATTCACAATGGAAAAACAAAGTGGTACACCCGGATACCACAGAAACTAGCCCAGGTGGGTATGAGCCGGAGATTTTTAGTGGATCCTTTCTGGATGGCAGTCCCCTCTATCACAGGGACAAATACACGCACGAACACACGTTTCGAACCAAAGAGGCTTGACTCTCAGCGTATCAGGTATTATAATGTCCTTGTTCTTTTAATGTTACGAATCATTAAACTTATTAATGACAATATGTATTGTTTATTGAATTGTATTTCCTTATAAAAATCCAGGTGGATGGGACTCGTCAGCCTTGGTCGACAACCTGTCTAGGGGAGTAAACCTGATACAAGTCCGTACTGCTTATCTATGGGTAAGGCAGGTTATTGGATGGACTAGCCGATCACCACTGTAGAAAAAATAGTGCTAACAAAATACACAGAGGGCCTCTGAATCGGATGGATCCTAAATTGAGTGGTCAATCCTGTAAATCCTTCAGTAAACTGGCTCGGGTTGTTCCCTCTTACAGGGAATAGGTCCGCTAGGGGGCATTCTGTGTATGGCCACCCTCATTAAGGGGAGTAAGGCGTCCGGCAATAGATAGATATATAGATTTCCTCCAACATTTACATTCAACAGGGACACGAATGAGTATCCCCATACGTTTTATGAAATTAAGAATCAAACGAGACTCTTCCGAATCACCCAGTTATTGCATAAGGTTCCAGATGTGTGTATGTGTGTGTCATCTTTCTAACATTACGGCGTGCATTTGTCTTACACTAGCATAGATATTCTACAAGCGCGATTAACTTGGATTCAAATCCTACAGGACAGGACAGTCCATGCGTATCTTTATATACTTACTCAGATGATTAGAAAGAATGTACAGTAATACTATAAAATCGGCCTTTTGTGGCTTGGAGAGGCATAATTTTCGGCCACTATGCTCAGACTGACATGGGTGAGCGGTATATCAATAATGTATTTAATCGTAATGACTACAGATGACGTCTAACACACACACACACGCACACACACATAGAAAACCATTGTATTCATTGGGTGGTTTGGTAGTGTTTCGTCTGAATCTTATGTCTTAAAATCTATGGGGCAAAATCTATGGGGCCATATTTTCGTGTCCGTAGATATATGGAAGAATTAAAATACAAAAACAAAACTAAAAATAATGCAAGCATCTTATTTATACTATCAATATTTGATTACGTTGCATAATACGAGCACGATAATTATAATACATGACACTGACAGTCGTCACTATTGGTTCGACACGTATGTATGTGTGTGTGTGTGTGTGGCGCCGTGATAGTTAGAGAGGGCTGCCGTCCAGAAAGGATCCGCAACAAATCTCCGGTTCATAACCACCTGGGCTAGTTTCTGTGGTATCCCTATGTTGTCGTCTACACCTACATCATGCGTGACGTCACAATTTTACGAGACTTACAAATTTCGGCGAGCTACCAGAAGTTTGAGTGTTTGGTGAGTTTACTTGTTAGTGTATAATTATATACTTTGACACCACCTCCGCCACCACCACCCCTTCCTTCACCAACCCAAGTATAATCCCCCCCGGGGGTAAGGGGGCTTCCATCTTATGGTGGAGGGGAAAAAAAAGTATGCCCCACGCGTCCTACTGCGTGCCGTGCCGTGTCGTACAAGGCGACTAATAGGGGGAATGGGGGTAGATTGTAGGCACCAATCGAACAAGGCTATACCCAGGAGAGGCTGTAGATATATGATAAGGAGTCGCTGGAACTCCTGTTTCATTTGCTTGGCCTCTCTTACTGATTCCCTTTGTGCCTCACTTACACTGAGAGTAGTCCAGCATGCTCTCACAAACCCCTCCTCCTCCTATCTACTTCACTACACTTAAGGGGAGATTTCCACTTGAGGGATTTTTTTCTTTACCCCGTTCTCTCTCATGTTTAGCCCCATTGCTTTTGAGATTGTAAGATGTTCGCCCCATTAGTTTGGTGATTTTAAGAACTTTCACCCCATTTATGTCACTTTTAAGACCTTTCATCCCATTTTGGTGTCGATTTGTTCCTGGCGAGCGATAGCGAGCCTGTAATTTAAGAGCAACCGGCCGTCGGCCGGGACATTTTTCTACCGAAAAATTTACAAATTAATCTTGAAAGGGGTTCATGGGGGTGTAATTTCAAGCTTGATGGAAGTCTAGGAAACACTAAAAACCTCCCCTTAACATGCACACCACACTTCCTCCTTCATAATTATTAAAAAAAAAAATGATGAACACAGGCACAGCCTCGGAGTCCCCAGGGATGGGGGGGGGGGGACCATAAATACCCCCACACCTGCCCGACCTACCCCTGACGACCCCTCTAAATGCTCTGGACCACGGCCTGTCACTCTTACTATCAACTTTTGCAATATTCGCGGCCTTTCCTCTAATTTTCACTCAGTTGAACACCATCTCTCCTCCTACAAACCTGATCTTCTTTTCCTCACCGAAACCCAGGTATCTGAGACAACTTCCAGCAGCCCCTTCTTTGTATCCTCCTACTTTCAAAGCCAAAGGCGGATGTTGTGCGTACGTGCACAACAAACTCACTTGGGCTCATGTTCCCGATTTTGACTCCTGTGAATTCTCAACTTTATGGCTCAAACTATCCTGTCATTCTCATACTAAATATTTCTGTGCTGTCTACCTTTCCCCTAACTCTACCAACTTTCCCAAATTCTTCGACTATCTAAACTCTAGAGTGGAACACATTCTATCCATCTCTCCCTTCTCTGAAATCTCTATCTTAGGAGATTTTAACGTTCACCACCGCCAATGGCTCTCCTCTCACACTACTGACCAACCTGGTGAACAAGCATACGTCTTTTCTATCATAAATTACCTAAAGCAGCTGGTCCAGCAACCCACCCGTATCCCGGATCGCTTCGGAGATCGGCCCAACATTCGTGACTTATTTCTGACTTCTAACTCTTCTTCTTATACTGTCAATCTTTTCTCTCCTTTGGGCTCCTCTGACCATAAACTTATCTCTGTCACCTGTCCTATCTCTTCAGTACGGCCACCCGATCCTCCCAGCCGGCGGCGCTTGTGGCACTATGGCGCTGCCGACTGGGAGGCTCTCCAGCAGTATTTCTTTGATTTCCCATGGAATGACTTCTGCTTCCGTGGCCAAGGACCCTCGGAGAGTGCTGAATGTATTACCGAGGTAATCCTCTCGGGCATGGAAGCGTACATTCCATTTTCTTTCTCTCAGTCTAATGCAAACAAATCTTGGTTTGCTCACGCTTGTTCTACTGCTGTCCACAACAAGGACGAAGCATTCAAACGGTACCAACGCCTTAAAACTCAAGAATCTCATTCTTCCTATGTTTCTGCCCGGAATCAAGCCAAATCTGTTCTGCGACTTGCCAAGCACTCTTTCATCAATAATAAATGCACTGAACTATCCAACTCTAGGTCTTCACAAGCTTTCTGGCATCTAGCCAAAAACCTCTCCAACAACTTTCTTCCTCGTCTTTCCCTCCCCTTTTCCACTCTGATGGCACAACCATCACTTCTTCCTCTGACAAAGCTGAACTCTTCGCTCAAACTTTTGCTAGAAACTCCATCTTGGATGATTACGGTACTATTCCTCCCTCTCCACCCCCCTCTCTCCTACTTATGGCTAATATCCTAATCTCTTCTAAAGTTGTACTTTCTAAGCTCCCTGGGCTTAACACCTTACGAGCGGCCTATGCGGTTTATTTATGTGTACCGCACAGCGGGGTGTTTTTAGCCAAAATAGGGCTGTTTACGTGATCATTTTCATGCCTAAATAAGACCCAGAACGTAAAACAAGTACCTATCCCTGAAAGGGCATAAACAGAGCTTTCGAATGATACCATAACGATCCTTGTATGATGGATAGTTTTCTTGCAATAACCGTGCAACGCGAGTGCAAAAAGCAGGTAATTCGGTACTTTCGGTACATAATTGAGTATGTAGCGAGTGAGAGAGGGAGGAGGGAGCTGAGATTTGTGTCAGTAGGTTCGCCGCGGTGGTCTGGAGCAGTCATACGCTCGCTAGTCTCCTGCCACCACTTGTCTCTCTCTCTCAGCCACATTACGTGCTGAAATTGCCACTCGAGTTATGTCGAGCGCCGCCACATAGTCCAGCTTTATTTAACTCGACTTATGTTGCTCGCCGCTAATTAAGGGTTAATACTAAGAAGGCGTACGGTCCGGACGGTGTTCCTCCTGTTGTACTAAAAAGCTGTGCTTCCGTGCTGACCCCCTGCCTAGACAAACTCTTTTGTCTCTGTCTCTCCTTTAGCTTCTTCCCTTCTTGCTGGAAGTTTGCTCTTATTCAACCTGTTCCAAAGAAGGATGACCATTCTCAACCGTCCAACTATCGTCCAATTGCTCTCATCTCTTGTATCTCTAAAGTTTTATAAACTATTCTTGCTTCCAAATTTCTTAAGCGTTTCTCTTCTCATAATCTGCTCTCAGATCGCCAGTATGGCTTCCTTAACACCTTACGAGCGGCCTATGCGGTTTATTTATATGTACCGCCCAGCGGGGTGTTTTTAGCCAGAATAGGGCTGTTTACGTGATCATTTTCATGCCTAAATAAGACCCAGAACGTAAAACAAGTACCTATCCCTGAAAGGGCATAAACAGAGCTTTCGAATGACACCATAACGATCCTTTTATGATGGCTAGTTTTCTTGCAATAACCGTGCAACGCGAGTGCAAAAAGCATGTAATTCGGTACTTTCCCCATATAATTCAGTATGTAGCGAGTGAGAGAGGGAGGAGGGAGCTGAGATTCGTGTCAGTAGGTTCGCCGCGGTGGTCTGGAGCAGTCATACGCTCGCTAGTCTCCTGCCACCACTTGTCTCTCTCTCTCAGCAACATTACGTGCTGAAATTGCCACTCGACCTATGTCGAGCGCCGCCACATAGTCCAGCTTTATTTAACTTGACTTATGTGGTGAGCCGCTAATTAAGGGTTAAGGGTCACTCTACTGGTAATCTTCTTTCATATCTTACTAACTCTTGGTCATCCTCCTTTCGGGACTTCGGTGAGACTTTTTATGTTGCACTAGACATATCGAAGGCCTTTGATATCTATCTATCTATTGCCTGACGCCGTGATCCCCGAAGGGGTGGCCACGAACGAACCGCCCCCAGTCAGTCGACGCCCCTCCTCCCAACCAGCACCGCCATCATCCATATACTTCCTCACTCCATCCTTCCACCTTTCCTTCGGTGCACCTCTCCCTCTCTGTCTTTCCACCTCGCTCTCGTACACCCTTTTAGGCATTCTCTCACTTTCCATACGTTCCATATGGCCGAACCATCTCAAGTTGTTCCTTTTCACACTTTCCAGCACATATTCCTCCACACCACACCTCCTTCGTACTTCCTCATTCGTCTGTGTATCCTTTCATGTAACTCCGCACGCACTTCTCAAGTAACTCATTTCCACCGCTCTCACTCTTGGTCTGAGTCTCTTCCCGAACGTCCATGCTTCGCTTCCGTAAGTTAGTGTCGGGATTACCACACTGTCATGCAAGGACTTCTTCACGTCCATACTGACCACCCTATTTCTTGTTACTGCTCTCAACGTTCCTACAACCCTCTTCCCCTGTTGCACCCTCTCCCGCACTTCTTCATCCATAGTCCCATCTTTACTCAACACACTGCTAAGATACTTAAAAGAGCTGACGATCTCCATAGCCTGGCCGTTCAACTTCACCTCACACTCTGTGACTTCACCCCTTTCGAAGATGATAACCTTGCTCTTCCCCGCATTAACTTCAAATTCCGTTTTTCGCACACTGTTCCAAACTCATTTACCAGACCCTGCAACTCCCTTTCATTATCGCTCATCAGAACTGTATCATCCGCATGCAGCAGTATAGGCCTCTTCCACTCATTTCCCTCCCTTTTCAGCGATACACCAACATTCACTGCTCTTCCTAGTATTTCTTTCATGACTCCATCAATATATACAGTAAACAACCACGGGGACATCAAACACCCCTGTTTCAACCCAAATTTCAGGTCAAAGAACTCGCTCTGCTCATTCTCAACCGCCTTTGCACCCTCATACATGCTTTTCACTGCTTTCAGCAACTTGCCATCTACTCCGTATATTCTAAGTACTTTCCACAAATCTTTAATTTCTAAACTACCCTCCTTCAGTTTCTATCCCAACATCTGTGCCTTTGTCTCTAATTTCCTTTCCGGCCGTTCCATAGCTGCAGTTGTGGACGGCCATCGCTCACTTCCTCATCCTTATCATCTCCGGTGTTCCTCAGGGTTCTGTCCTATATCCTATTATCTTTCTAATTTTCATAAATGATCATCTCAACTGTACAAAGGAAAGCAAATCAAGCAACAACAGGTCTAGTGACCCCTCTAGGCTGCTTGTCCTCTAAAACACTGAGGATCAAGTGTCCGAACAGTGGCTTAGAGTGGGTAAGGGGAAATTGGGAAGGGAACTACTGCCCTGGAACTAATGTCCGTGGCAGGATTAGGAAGTTAGTAGGGGACAGATGGGTTAGTAACATAACATAGTTAAAAGTGATCTTTCGTATATATGGGAAAAAGAGAGTAACATCTTAGTAATATATACAGTTTATATACAATAATCCTTGATGAATCTGAGGGGGGAAAACAAATAAAGTTATTAATTTACAAACGCAGTCAGTCGCGGGTTTGAGGCAAGATATTTTTCTAGGCGAAGTTTAAAAGAATCAACAGTACTGCAGTCTATAACGTCTCGGGGAAGCCCATTCCACAAGTTGACAACTCGATTGAAGAAGAAATTCTTAGATTCGTGCGAGTTAAAAGTTTTACCAATAATTTTGCAACCGCGTGTAAATAGGTTGGTCGATAGTGAAGTACTTACTACAGTTCATATTGACGATGCCTTTGATGATTTTGAACACTTGAATTAAGTCGCCTCTTAATCTGCACTGGGTTAAAGGAAATAGATTTAATTCCTTAAGACGCTCCTCGTATGGTTTGTTCTTTGGGCTAAGTATCATTTTGGTAACTCTATGTTGAACTCGTTCTAGCTTGTTTATATCTTTTTGGTAATAAGGGCACCAGGATTGAAAGCAGTATTCCAGCAGAGGGCGAACTAAGGAATTGTAAAGAGGTAGGATAAATTCTTTGGATTTATGCTCAAATGACCTGCCTATAAAGCCAATTATTTTGTTTGCCTTCTTAACAACTTCTGAACATTGTTGGCTCGGTTTTAGGTTACTTGATAATGTTATTCCCAGATCGGTTTCTCTGTCTACACTCTTAAGCTGAGTGCCATTCATCAAATAGTTTGCTTTCTCATTTCGGTATCCGATATGTAGTACTTTACATTTATCCGCATTGAAACTCATTTGCCAAGTTTGCGCCCAACATGACAACTTATCTAGAGTGTGTTGCATATTGTCAACTTGATCTTTTGAGAGTACGCTATTTGCAATTTTTGTAACGTCAGCAAACTTTGAGATTGTACAGGTGAGACCCTCGTCTATGTCGTTGATGTAAATTAAAAGAGAATTGGTCCCAGTACCGATCCCTGGGGTACCCCGCTACTTACATTGGTCCATTTAGATGCCTTACTGTTTATGACTACTCTTTGCTTTTTGTCGTCGTGCCAATTTTTTATCCATTTCAACACACCATCTTGTATTCCATGCGCTTTTAGTTTTAGCAGTAAACGTTTGTGGGGAACTTTGTCAAAGGCCTTTTGAAAACCAAGGTATATAATATCTACAGATTCACTCTCATCATAGAGGTTGAGGATATCGTGGAAGAAGTCTAAGAGGTTTGTTAAGCAGGAACGTTTGTTATGAAAGCCGTGTTGAGTATCTTTAAGTATGTTATTTTCCTCTAAGTGATTTACGAGTCTGTCTCTTATGAGTGTTTCTAGCATTTTACATACAACTGAGGTCAAGCTAATTGGACGATAGTTACTGGGTAGGGATTTGCTGCCTTTTTGTTAATATCGGTGTTACGTTTGGCAAGCTTCCACTGATCAGACATAGTTTTTAATATCGGTGTTACGTTTGGCAAGCTTCCACTGATCAGGCATAGTTCCAGACTGCAAGGATTTATTGAATAGCAATGTCAGTGGTTTGGAGAGCTCATCCTTAGCTTCCTTTATATCTCTAGGTGAGATTGTATCAGGTCCAGGCGAGTTATTTACCTTGAGTTTATCTAAACATTTCAATACTTCTCTCTCTGTAATGGTGATATAGCTTAGAACATCAGAATTATCAATTTGAATCGGCGATGCTGTAGGGATATCACTGAGGTCGTTTGTTGTCAAAACTGATGCAAAGAAGGTATTGAGGGCATTACTCATTTGTATTTCGTCTTTGGTGTATTCTCCATTTTCATCGACTAACGGTCCAACAGTTGAAGTAACTACTTTTTTCTTTCTGATATAACTATAGAATTCTTTCGGGGTTGTTTGACTTTGATTCGCAACATGTAACTCCAGGGTCTTTTTACTTTGCTTAATTACCTTTCTGGCTTTGCGTCGTAGTTCTACAAATTTTACCCCTTCTCACCCTTCTCACCCGTACATCCAGTCCCATCAATTCATATGCAGACGACTCTACCTTACACTACTCAATTAGTTTTCCAGAACGCACCAGCCAGCAGTCCCTCAAAAAAAAAAACATAATGAAGCCATAAAACACTTCTAATCTAGCTACTATTTCCAATTGTGGTAGATAAAATCTTGTTGCATTTTAATGCTTTGAAGACCCAATTTATCCATCTTAATACCCGTCCAGAAACTCCAGAGGACTATCCCTTATTCTTCAACGATACAAAATTCAATCCTTCATCTTCTCTCAATATTCTTGGTGTCTCTTTTCCTTCTGCTTTCACTTGGAAGGACCATATTACGAGTCTTGCTAAGGCAGCCTCCCAGAAGCTGGGTGTGCTCAATCGCCTCAAGGGGTTCTTTACCCCTGCGTAGCTTCTTGCTCTGTACAGGGGCACAGTGCGTCCTTGTATTGAGTATTGTTCGCATGTGTGGGGAGGATCCTCTCACACCGCATTCCTAGACAAAGTAGAAAGGAAAGCCTTTCATATCATTAACTCCAGTCCACTCACCAACTCTCTGCAATCTCTCTCTCTTCGCCGCAATGTTGCATCTCTCTCGCTATTTTATCGCTGCTATAATAATCAGTGTTCCTCGGAGCTTTCCCAGTGTATACCACCTCGTCTACGTAGAGTATGTAGTACCCGCCTTGCAACACAATCCCACCCCTACACAAGAGTGAAACGCTATTCTGAGACTTTCTTCTATTCAACTGCTGAGCTCTGGAACTCTCTCCTAGAATCAGTCTTTCCTACTTCCTATGACTTAAATCGCTTCAAATTTCGTGTGCCCAGGCATTTTAGTTCGAATGTCTCTTGATTTTGGCCCTGTCACTCTTTCAACTCTAGGGGAGGCACTCGCTGCAGGCAGTTATACCTTTTGTTTCCCTCATTCACATAGAATTGATATATATAAAGGATGGGCTTATGAATATTTAGTTAGGCTACATAATGGTTACATATATACATATATTTATTAGGGGGAGATTGTAGGCACCAATCAAACAGGGTTAGACCCAGGAGAGTCTATAAGCATATGATAAGGAGTCACTGGAACTCCTGCTTCATTTGTTTGGCCTCTCCTACTGATTTTGTTTATGCCTCAATTACACGGAGATAATCCAGGTAGCTCTCGCAAACACTCTTTCTCTCTTTAATACTACAACATTATACTTCTTTCCAATACACCAAAATTTACAAACAAAATTGATTACACAAAATGGCCCAGCCTCAGAGTCCCCAGGCAGGGTGACCATAAATGCCCCCACAACACAGGCTGGACACTCACCCAACGAGTCAACAACGACCTACCAATATGTCTTGGACCGTGTCCTGGCACTTTCACTATCAGCTTTTGCAACATTTGTGGCCTTTCCTCAAACTTTTCTGTTGAACACAACCTCTCCTCTGCCAACACTGATCATCTCTTTCTCACTGAAACTCAGTTTTCTGTGACTACTGTCTCTATCTATCCTATCCTAGTTTCAAAGCCAAAGGCGGATTTTGTGTATACTTAAGTCATTCTCATACTAAATATTTATGTGCTGTGTATCTATCCCCCAACTCTACTGACTTCCCAAATTCTTTGACTATCTAAACTCAAAAGTGAAACACATCCTATCCATCTTTCCTATCTCATAAATCTCGATCTTAGGAGATTTCAACGTTCACCACCGCCAATGGCTCTCCTCTCATTCCACTTACAAACCTGGTGAACAAGCCTATATCTCTTCTATCCTAAATTACCTTGAACAGTTGGCACTGTCGATCTTTTCTCTCCTTTGGGCTCCTCCGGCCATAAATTCATCTCTGTCACCTGCCCTATCTCTCCTGTACAGCAACACGATCCTCCCAGCCTGCAGCGCTTGTGGCGCTTCCGACTTTGAAGCTTTCTGGCAGTACTTCTTTGACTTCCCATGGAATGATTTTCACTTCCATAGCCGGGGACTCTTGGAAAGTTCTCAATGAATTACCAAGGTAATCCTATCAGGCATGGAGCCCTACATTCTATTTTCTTTCTCTCAGACTAATGCAAACAAAATCTTGGTTTAGTATCGCTTGTTCTACTGCTGTCCGCAAAAACAAGGAAGCATTCAAACAGTACGGGCTACCCTCTCTGGGCTTAATACTAAGATGGCGTACGGTCCTTATGGTGTTCCTCCTGTTTTACTAAAAAAACTGTGCTTCTGTGCCGACTCCCTGCCTAGGCAAACTCTTCCGTCTCTGTCTCTCCTCTAACGTCTTCCCTTCTTGCTGTAAGTTTGCTCTCATTCAACCTGTCACAAAGAAGGGTGACCGCTCTCAATCCCTCCAACTATCGTCCAATTGCTTTCATCTCCTGTATCTTTAATTTTTTTTTAACTATCCTTACTTCCAAATTTCTTATGCATTTTTCTTTTCATAATCTACTCTCAGATCGCCAGTATGGCTTCCTTAATGGTCGCTTTACTGGTGATGTTCTTTCATATCTTACTAACTCTTGATCATCCTCCTTTCAGGACTTCGGTGAGACATTCTCTATTGCACTAGACATATTAAAGGCCTTTGATAGAGTCTGGCACAAATCTTTAATTTCTAAACTACCCTCCTTCGGTTTCTATCCCTCCATCAGTGCCTTTGTCTCTAATTTCCTTTCCAGCCATTCCATAGCTGCGGTTGTGGACGGCCATCGCTCAATTCCTCATCCTATCAACTCTGGTGTTCCTCAGGGCTCTGTCCTATCCTCCCATTCTCTTTCAAATCTTCATAAATGATCTTCTCAACTGTACCTCCAGTCCCATCCATTCATACGCAGACGACTATACTTTACACTACTCAATTAGTTTTCCAGAACGCCCCAGCCAGCAATCCCTCAAAGAGAAAACATTGTTGCCTTTAATGCTTCCAAAACTCAATTTCTTCATCTTACTACCTGTCCGGAACTCCCAGAAGACTATCCCTTACACTTCAATAATACAAAAATCAATCCTTCATCTTCTCTCAATATTCTTGGTGTCTCTTTTTCTTCAGCTCTCACTTGGAAGGACCATATTACCCGTCTTGCCAAGGCAGCCTCCAGGAAGCTGGGTGTGCTCAACCATCTCAGAGGGACGTTCTTTACCTCTGCACAGCTTCTTGCTCTGTACAGGGGCACAGTATGTCCTTGTATTGAGTATTGTTCACAAGTGTGGGGAGGATCCTCTCACACCGCACTCCTAGACAATGTAGAAAGGAAAGCCTTTCGTTTCATTAACTCCCATCCTCTCACCAACTCTCTGCAATCTCTCTCTCTCTCTCCGCTGCAATGTTGCAACTCTCTCGCTATTCTATCGCTACTACAATATTCAGTGTTCCTCAGAGCTCTCCCAGTGTAAACCACTTCCTCTACGTAGGGTACATAGTACCCGTCTTGCAACACAATCCCACCCCTACTCTGTGCAACTCTCCAACCCAAGAGTGAAATGTTATTCTCAGTCTTTCTTCTATTCAACAGCTGAGCTCTGGAACTCTCTCCCAGAATCAGTCTTTTCCTCTTCCTATGACTTTAATTGCTTCAAACTCTGTGTGTCCAAGCATTTTTGATCGAACGTCCCTTGATGTTGGCCCTGTCACTCTTTCAACTCTGGGGTAGGCACTTGCTACAGGCAGTTTTGCCTTTTGTCTCCTTCACTCAAAAAAGTATGTATATGAACATCTTCACCTAAAATCATGTTTTAGTGGTACAGACTTGGCTCTTGTTTTATAAAATTCCTTATTAATTGTCCTAAGTCTGGAAATATATTCTTTAGCTGCATAGTATACCATATGAGGCGCTAAGGGTGAAGCAAATTCTACTGTGATTACTCTTCGCATGAAAGGGATGTAAATATTCATATACAATCAAATATTTTTGGGACATACATTTTGATGATACCAATGAAACGATCATAAAAAAATACTATTTATTTCTACTAAAAAGCCTATGTTGTCACTGATATTATCCTTGAAATTATCCGTTCAATTGCACACAGATGGATTTGTTTTTCAGCATACATTTTCATGATGAAAATTCGAGGTTATACTATTTTTTCTATCGGAAAATTATAGAATACCTATTCCTATTTATGTATGTATAATAAAGTGCATACAAAGTAATTCTTATGGTCTAAAACCGACCAGGAGGAAATATTTACGGTCCGGCGCCGTATTCTACAAGCAAAAAACTATCATTTGAGAATATATACAGTCATAGACTACAGTAGATCTGGACTGGACACGAAAATGGAACTTTGCAATAAGGGACCCAAAATCGGAGAACGAACCCCCAAGTTCGAACCTTGAAACGGCGAAAATGTGAAATTTTTGCGGTTTCGAGGTTCGAACTTGGGGGTTTGTTCTCCGATTTTGGGTCCCTTACTGCAAAGTTCCATTTTCGTGTCCAGTCCAGCATACAGTATATGCAATCTTTTTCTATTGCACTTTTTCTATTGCACTAGACATATCGAAAGCCTTCGATAGAGTCTGGCATAAATCTTTAATTTCTAAACTACCCTCCTTCGGTTTCTATCCCTCCATCTGTGCCTTTGTCTCTAATTTCCTTTCCGGCCGTTCCATAGCTGCGGTTGTGGACGGCCATTGTTCACTTCCTCACCCTATAAACTCCGGTGTTCCTCAGGGCTCTGTCCTATCTCCTATTCTCTTTCTAATTTCTATAAATGATCTCCTTAACAGTACCTTAATTCCCATCCATTCATACGCAGACGATTCAACCTTACACTACTCCATTACTTTTTCAGAACGCCCCAGCCAGCAATCCCTCAACGACAAACGTAATGAAGCCATAGAACTCTTAAATTCTGATCTAAATACTATTTCCAATTGGGGCAGAGAAAACCTTGTTAACTTTAATGCTTCCAAAACCCAATTTCTCCATCTATCTACCCGTCAGGATCTCCCAGCGGACTATCCCTTATTCTTCAACAATACAACAATCAACCCTTCATCTTCTCTCAATATTCTTGGTGTCTCTTTTTCTTCTGCTCTCATTTGGAAGGACCATATTACCAGTCTTGCTAAGGCAGCCTCCCAGAAGCTGGGTGTGCTCAACCGCCTTAGGGGGTTCTTTTCCCCTGCACAGCTTCTTGCTCTGTACAGGGGCATAGTGCGCCCTTGTATTGAGTATTGTTCACATGTGTGGGGAGGTTCCTCTCACACCGCTCTCCTAGACAAAGTTGAAAGGAAGGCCTTTCGTATCATTAACTCCCGTCCACTCACCAACTCTCTGCAATCTCTCTCTCTCCGCCGCAATGTTGCATCTCTCTCGCTATTCTATCGCTACTATAATAATCAGTGTTCCTCAGAGCTATCCCAGTGCATACCACCTCCTTTACGTAGGGCACGTGGTACCCGTCTTGCAACTCAATCCCACCCCTACTCTGTGCAACTCTCCAACCCAAGAGTGAAACGTTACTCTCAAACTTTCTTCTACTCAACATCTGAGCTCTGGAACTCTCTCCCAGAATCAGTCTTTCCCTCTTCCTATGACTTAAATTGCTTCAAACTCCGTGTGTCCAGGCATTTTGGCTCGAACGTCCCTTGATTTTGGCCCTGTCACTCTTTCAACTATGGGGGAGGCACTCGTTATAGGCAGTTATGCCTTTTGCCTCCCTCAATCACATAGAAAAAAAAAAAAAAAAAAAAAAAAATCTAATATCGATGATAGAGTATTTTTGAATGAACTAACGAAAAAAGAGGAAAGAATACATGTGATTTCGTAGAACAAATATATATAGTGAGGTCGTGTGTTTTGGAAATATCTTCAGTTTAAATGCGGAAAATCACCATTCAACTGTATTTGAAAAACATTCCTATTATTTATTTTTCACGATAATCATTAGATGTTTCATGGTTTTTCTTTCAGTTATATTGTAGTATTACCTTTCCTCTATCTTCTGATATGTAGTAAAGAACGGTTATGACAATAATGAAAAATTAGCAATACTAAAAGATTTTGGTTGCGCGCCATTGGAGATCTGTCAGAATAGACAATTGTTTTATGAAAAAGAAACAGAAACAGCAATTTATAATTAATTAAGTAATGCCCAGTGAGTGAGAGGGCTAACATAATATAATGTATGCTATAAAATACTCTCAATTCTTAAAACACAAAGTAGTTTAAAAAATATTACCTTTGGGTGGGAGGACAGAGTTGTGGATGATTCTTGCTCGTCTCGATATTATTCTGGGCTCAGAAAGCTTGCCAGAACAATATATACAGTCAACCTCGGTGGGAACAAGTTGCAGTGGTACTTTATGCAGTTCAAAATCCTGATATTCATGTAAAATACATGTTTTGTGCATTAGTGAATAGTTAACCAAATTATCTAGTTGTAGTCCAGAAGGTGGATATTCGTGGTTTGAGTTCCTTTTATTGCCAGGAACATCACACTGCTGTGCTGAAGCTTGCTTGTACCACTTAACAAGAGCCACATGGAAGCAAGATTTTCTTTTGCACTTGCAAGTTACCCGACCAGATTTTGTGTTTAGCGTGACAACTGTCCTCTCACAGGGACACCACCAGTGCCTAGAGCCAGTGTACACACTAAAGTACCTCATCACGGTCTCACTCCCAGGAGCAGTTGGTATCTTCAATAGAGAGAAAAAGAAAAAATATTAATATAATTATATATATATATATATATATATATATATATATATATATATATATATATATATACTGTATATATAAATAACATACTCAAAGATACTAAGCATGGCTTCCGTAACAAACATTCTTGCTTCCACGATATCCTCAACCTATATACTCCTTTGTACTCTCTCTCTCTCTTTCTCTCTAGTGGCTATCACTGAATCCTGGATTCACAGTGATACCAGAGATTATGTTGGGGAATTTGAAATACCTGGATATACAATGTTCCACAAAGACCGAACCATGCAGTAAGGGGGCGGAATTATTTTGTACATATAGAGATTTTCTAAACCCAATTGACTGCAAGATTAGGTCAGAACATGAACTGCTTGGAGTAGACCTCAATGTGAGTAACTCTATCTATAGGATTGTTCTGTTGTACAAGCCTCCACATCAAAATGTTGAAAAAGATAAACTTCTGTACACAAGACTGAGTGCTGTTATCGAGGGTAAAACCAGTGTGATCTTAGGTGACTTCAATTCCCTAGTAAACTGGGAAGCAAGAACTGCCGATGCTGAAGGTAGGCGTCTTGTGGACTATACTAACGATAACTTTTTGACCCAGTGGGTGAACGAGCCAACAATATACTAGATCTTGTGTTTACCACTGAAGATGAAAGTGTGACCAGCTTATCTGTTGGGGAATCACTTGGAGGTAGTGACCACAATCTAGTTAGGTTCTCTCTTCGCACCTTTAGCAGAAGACCCATCAATCCTCAGAGTGCAAAACTAGATTTCATTCGTGCAAATTTTGAAGGCCTTCCGGGAAGATTATCCCAGATCAGACTTGAGGGTGAGAATGTTAATGCAATTACGTGCTCATTCAAACAGCAGTTTACGGATCGACAAGCTGTATTCGTTCCTACTAAACTTACCAAATCAGGCTCAACCCAACCAAAATGGTTCACAAGAGACATAGCTTCAGCAATTAGAAAGATAAAGGTTGCATACAGAAAGGCCAAAAGAAGTCAAGACCAAAATGATTTAAATTCCTTTAAAAATATGTGTAGAAGAGTGAAATCTCTTACACTGAAATAGCTAACTCCCTAAACGACTATTTTGCCTCAGTATTCACAAAGGAAAATACCAGTGACATGTCAAGTCCAGGATTAGTGCATGAGGGTGAAGTTCTTAGCAACATCAGATGTACCCCAGAGGATGTAGCAAAAAGAATAGATAAGTTAAGTAGGTTCAAGTCATCCAGCCCAGATGGCTTTCTTCCTCGAGTTGTAGGTGAAGTGCGAGATGAAATTGCACCTTTCTTAGCAGACATCTTCAATATATCACTAGAAAATGGAGAGGTCCCTGAAGACTGGAAACTGGCAAATGTGACCCCATTCTTTAAGAAAGGGGATCACGAGTGTCACAAGAATTATCAGCCAATTAGCTTGACTTCTATCATAGTAAAACTCTTCGAAGGAATACTAGTAGACAAGGTAGTTGACTACCTAGAAACCCACAATTTAACCCCTTCAGTACCAGCAACGGCAGGGAGCCGTCAGTAATATACTTTCCTTGTAACTGCCAGTATCAGGCAGTGCCTGGTACCACAACCGTTTGAGCACTGCTCTAGAGTTGGCAACACTTCTCAGATTACATCCAAGCCTCTGCAGGCTAGGAGAGCCAGTATTTTTCCATCTTATGAGGTGGGAGGTTGTTCTATCTTGCCATTTTGGCCACATTGCTTGGGACTGAGGGGGTGGGGGGACTTATATTATAGTACCCTACGGTCCAATAGGGGTTAATTACAGATTCCCAACATAGATTCAGGCGACACCGATCATATCTTACCAATTTGCTGGAATATTTCCTTGAAATGCTGAGTGAGTATGACAAAACTAGAGCCATAGACATACTTTACTTAGATTTTCAAAAAACTTTTGACAAAGTGCCTCATTGAAGGCTAATGTCAAAAGTGAGTGCGCTAAGTATCAATACACAGGTCACAAATTGGATAGAAACTTGGCTAACAGGTAGACAACAACGAGTGGTAATCAATGATGTTTCTTCTGAGTGGACTTCAGTCACTTCTTACGTTCCACAGGGATCCGTCCTTGGCCCACTTCTGTTTATCATATATGTCAATGACATCGATATTGGTCTGTTGAGTGTGATTTCCAAGTTTGCAGATGACATAAAACTTTGAATGAATGTAAAAGACCCCAAAGGGGTTGAACAGCTCAAGATGGACCTCAACAGACTGGGTGAATGGTCGGAGATATGGCAGATGCCTCTAAACTCGGAAAAGTGCAAAGGTGATGCATATCGGCCAAGCAAACCCCAATTCAGGCTATTCACTATTGGGAATGCCTCTGGAAGTAACTGACTTGGAAAAGGATTTGGGTGTTTTGATTAGCACTGCCCTAAAGTTTTCCAAGCAGTGCATTGAAGTAGAGAAGAAAGCTCAGAAACTATTGGGCTATATTAAGAGGTAATTTAAGTATAGATATAAGGAAATAATCCTCACACTTTACAACGCTCTAATACGGCCTCTCCTGGAGTATGCTGTTCAATTCTGGTCTCCAGCACTCAGGAAAGATATAGAGCAACTGGAAAGAGTACAAGCTAGGGCTACAAAGCTTGTTCCATCGCTTAGAAGAATGAGCTATGAGGACCGATTGAGAGCTCTTGATATCTTCCCGTTGGAGAGACACAGACTACGAGGTCAGTTCATTGAAGCTTTTAAAATACTTAATGGGTTTGACAATGTGGATTATAGCAATCTGTTTACCCTCAATATGAGTACAACACACAAACATGGCTGGAAATTAGAATTTAAAAGGTTCAGCACTAGTATCTGTGGAAACTTTTTCACATATAAGATTTGTTCTACCTGGAACAAACTTCCCTCCGAAGTTGTAAATAGTTCTTCAGTAGAGCAGTTCAAGATGAGAGTAGATAGTATGTTGCACACTCTGTAAAGAGTGTAGCGCACTAAACAGTCTCTCTCCTTCCACTTCGATTATCTCCTCGGAATGGATCGCAAGGTCTCCGAGATACTAACTATTCCTTGTCATTTCTTGTAACCCTCTCTCTCTCTCAATAGCTAAATGTGCTACATATAGGCATATCTGGACGCTCAGCCATCGGCAATGTTGCCACAACATGGGCCTATTTAGATAGCGCTAAGTGTGCGTTTCTTTTATTCAAAGTATTTATTCTAAATACCCAAATGTGATACAAAAGATCCTCAATTATTCAGGAGATTAACACCGCAAGATGTTTCAAGTAGGTACTTTCAGCTTAAATATGATTAAAATACATACAATTAAAACAATAGCCCATGTGTAAAAAAAACATGTCACCATTCGCAACCATGGACAAGGAGGCAAAAATAATCCGCAGTAGTGTCCGCATCCACAAAAAAATAAAAAATAAACCTCCGCAGTTTTATTTGCAACCGCATTTTATGAGAAGTAAATATACAGATCCGCCTCCGCGTAGCTCTAAAATTTGACATCCAATACATCACTAATATAAATATATACATATATATATATATATACAGTATACAGTATATACAGTATATATATATATATTTTTTTTTTTTTTTTTTTTTTTTAAGAGACAATCTACGGAGGAAGGAAAAACACAGATAAAACAAAAAGGTCCATGTGCCTAAAGGCATCCTCCATTCATACAATGTTTGTAACAACTGGATTTAAACATCTGTAGATTGTAAGTTTGTGGAAAGCAATTCGAGGGAAGTGAATTCCAAAGAGTAGTAGCTCTGGGGATAAATTAATTCTGATAAGCAGAAGTTCTGCATTGTGGAGGAGAAAGTGTAAATTCATGGGCGCTCTCAGCTGCCCTAGTTCTACGGGGAAAGATGTGGAGAGGCAGCACAATTGAAGCAAGTTCCTCGGAACAATTGCTGTGAAAATATCTGTAGAATAATGCAAGGGATGCAACGTTTCTTCGTATGGATAATGTAGGAAGGTCCTGTGTGATTGCAGGGTTATTGATTAATCTAATAGCTTTATTTTGAATTTTGTCCAACTGCCTCAATGCAACCACTCCACTTCCACCCCACAGAGGTGAACAGTAATCCATCTGAGAACGCACATGACTTTTATATATTACGGCCAACTGCTCGTCAGTGAAGAATTCTCGAACTCTGTACAGGAGTCCCAGTTTTTTAGAGGCATTCTTAGCAATGCCTCTAACATAATGTGTCCAGCTCAAGTTAGTAGTTAATGTTACACCGAGAATGTCAATACTAGGGGAAGTGGGAATATTTACATCATTAAAAAATATATGGGAGTCAGTGAGATTCTGTCGGTTAGAAAATTGAATGTACTTGGTTTTCTGTGCATTAAAGGAAACTAGATTCTTTTGTCCCCATTCATTAATTCTAGAAAGGTCCTGGTTCAGAGAAATTGCAGTGTTTATTTTTGAATTTATAAGATCGGGTTGGGTGAAAGAATTGGTAAATGTGAAGGAACTGTGGAGTGTTGAGTCATCTGCGTAGGAATGTATTGGATTATGAGTGGTAGATATGAGATCATTGATATGAATGAGGAACAGAGTTGGGGCCAAAACTGATCCCTGGGGAACACCAGCATTTATTGAGTGAAATTGAGAATAAAGGCCATCTACCATTACACATATTTTTCTGTTATGAAGATAAGAAGAAATTAGCGGAACTAATGATGCAAGGCCGTAGTGTGACATCTTCGACAATAAGGATTGATGCCAGACTCTATCAAATGCCTTTGATATATCCAGTGCTATTGCATGTGTTTCACCATGTTGGTCTGTAGCTTGGTTGATTTGATGTGTAAGAAGGCAAAGAATGTCTGCAGTTGATCGACATCGTCTAAAACCATATTGCCTATCACTGATTAATTTATTATTCTCAAGATGCTTAATTATGTGATTATTTAATATAATTTCAAAGACTTTATCAAGAGTGGAAGTTATAGCTATTGGTCTGTAGTTTGATGGATCTGAAGAGGCACCTTTTTTAGGAACTGGATGGATGTTTGCTTCTTTCCAGGGTACTGGGAAGCATGAGGGAATGGGAGATGAAAGGCTTACAAAGAGAATATGTGAGTCAGGTACAAGGGGAGATAGAAGGGCAGGAAGACCCCCATTGAGATGGAGAGACTGTGTAAGAAAAGCTTTGGATGATAGAGTGATGACTATAGATCAGGCAGGGGAAGTGGTGGTGGACAGGAGTGAATGGAGAATGCTTGTGAATAGTTGAGTGAACACGTGGTCATTTGGAGTAAGGGGTCGGGCTTAAGTTGGACTAGATAATAGTCCATCAGGCGCCTGGCCCGGGGAGACGATTAATATGAAGGGTGCGCCTGGAAGTGTGGTGGGAGGCTTGTAGCTTTGGCTCCACTGCATGTCTGCCTGCCGAGATCGGAACCTCTCCAGGTGGTTGGGGGCCGGGGGAGTGCTGGAGCGACCTTGGTGACCCTGGTCTCTGGGTCTTCTCCTGGATGACCTGGATGTGTGTGAGTTTGTGCTTTTTATCTGTGTTTATTTGTTGTTTTATGTTGTTTTTGTGTTTTCCCTGTTCTTGCTCTGTCTTGAGTCTGCTACCCCCAAAGTGGGGATTGGGCCTGAGCATATAGATAGATAGAATACATCTTTAGTTAAGTTATTTTTTATCTTATAAATAATACCAATTGATCTGGCTAACTTACCGCCAATGCTATGAATGTGTTCTTTCCATGGTAATTTGTCATCAATATAAACTCTGCGGAGTTTTGTGGTACATCTTTTGAATACATTATTTCCTATGCTGATATTAATGTTTTGGTTATACTGGTTATTTCGTGCAAATATTATATAATGAGTTTTAAGTGTATTAAGGGATAATCTATTTGCTAAGAGCCAAGTAGAAATATCATTTAGTTCAATGTTCATAGAACTTTCTAGAGTTACTAAATCTGAATCAGAGTGAAAAACATTGGTGTCGTCTGCAAACAAAATGCACTTCAAGACACTGGATGAATAAACAAAGTCATTAACCCGTGGAGCCCCGGCTAGTTTTGTAATGTTTGCGCACCAGAACCCGGCCGGTTTTCAAAAAATGGCTTTATTCCAGAAACAATAGCGAATGGGTTAGGAATGAAGGAAAAACCACGAAAAACCGCTCAAAAAGCTTAAAAAATGGTCCTACAGAGCCCCCGAAAACGGATTTTATAAGAGTAAAAAATTGAAGGCAATTATCCCAAAAAACCAGGTTATTGCGCGCTCGCACGCACGCACGTGGACTTTGAGAGTTTTCAACCATCGGCACGGGTGCGTGGGATACGTACACAGTTCCCATACAAATCTGAGCCCTCTTGAGTGGCTACACCTGAGGTCACGGTCGGCGCAATTGGGGCGACGCGCCAGGCGCGTCTCTGGGGCTGTGCGTTACATACATCGCCGACGCGTCAGGCGCGTCGCTGGGGCTGTACGGGTTAATATATAGTATATAAGAAAGAATAATGTCCACAAAGTTGATCCCTGTGGTACACCAGTGGATATAAGTTCATTACAGGATCTGACTCCATTAATATCAGTGAACTGTTGTCTCGCAGATAAATAGCTACAAAACCAGGACAATTTTCTATCTGTTATTCCATAATGTTGCAATTTACATATCAAGATGTCATGATTGATAGTGTCAAATGCCTTCCTCAGATCCAGAAAAACACCCATTGTAAATTTCCCTCGGTCAAGATTTAACTTAATATTATTCAATAAATTTCTAATTGCAATTTGTGGGGAATAATTTTTTTAAAGCCAAATTGGCATTCGGTCAATACATTGTTTGCCTCTAGAAACACCAGCAGTTGATCATACATTGCTTTCTCTATTATTTATTATTAATATTCTTGATGAATGTCCCCCTCCAGACTTGTGACATCAGGCGCATCGTCAATGATGGAGGGGCCACTAATAAATTATAGGTTTGAGTCCCGAAGGGAAGTAGGAAAACCTAATATTTAGTAGTGGCCACGGAATCATTGACGATTCCGGCCCTCCCACCATCTCCTTCCCATTCATCTGCTGTATTGATAGACAGTCTTGATATATCAGTGAAGAACATATGCGCCCCGATAAGGGTGGGATGATGCGCAAGCAAACAGCTGACACATGGCAAGCGCAACCTGATAGATCAAGTTAAATACGTTTAATTTTTAATTGTTTACAGGTTTTTTCTAGTAGTGGTACCCACATCATAAGGACGAGTCCGTGAATGGTTTTCTAGTAGTGGTACCCACATCATAAGGACGAGTCCGTGAGTGGTTTTCTAGTAGTGGTACCCACATCATATAGGACAAGTCCGTGAGTGGTTTTCTAGTAGTGGTACCCACATCATAAGGACGAGTCCGTGAGTGGTTTTCTAGTAGTGGTACCCACATCATAAGGACGAGTCCGTGAGTGGTTTTCTAGTAGTGGTACCCACATCATAAGGACGAGTCCGTGAGTGGTTTTCTAGTAGTGGTACCCACATCATAAGGACGAGTCCGTGAGTGGTTTTCTAGTAGTGGTACCCACATCATATAGGACGAGTCCGTGAGTGGTTTTCTAGTAGTGGTACCCACATCATAAGGACCAGTCCGTGAGTGGTTTTCTAGTAGTGGTACCCACATCATAAGGACGAGTCCGTGAGTGGTTTTCTAGTAGTGGTACCCACATCATAAGGACGAGTCCGTGAGTGGTTTTCTAGTAGTGGTACCCACATCATAAGGACGAGTCCGTGAGTGGTTTTCTAGTAGTGGTACCCACATCATAAGGACGAGTCCGTGAGTGGTTTTCTAGTAGTGGTACCCACATCATATAGGACGAGTCCGTGAGTGGTTTTCTAGTAGTGGTACCCACATCATAAGGACGAGTCCGTGAGTGGTTTTCTAGTAGTGGTACCCACATCATAAGGACGAGTCCGTGAGTGGTTTTCTAGTAGTGGTACCCACATCATAAGGACGAGTCCGTGAGTGGTTTTCTAGTAGTGGTACCCACATCATATAGGACGAGTCCGTGAGTGGTTTTCTAGTAGTGGTACCCACATCATATAGGACGAGTCCGTGAGTGGTTTTCTAGTAGTGGTACCCACATGATAAGGACGAGTCCGTGAGTGGTTTTCTAGTAGTGGTACCCACATCATAAGGACGAGTCCGTGAGTGGTTTTCTAGTAGTGGTACCCACATCATAAGGACGAGTCCGTGAGTGGTTTTCTAGTAGTGGTGCCCACATCATAAGGACGAGTCCGTGAGTGGTTTTCTAGTAGTGGTACCCACATCATAAGGACGAGTCCGTGAGTGGTTTTCTAGTAGTGGTACCCACATCATATAGGACGAGTCCGTGAGTGGTTTTCTAGTAGTGGTACCCACATCATAAGGACGAGTCCGTGAGTGGTTTTCTAGTAGTGGTACCCACATCATAAGGACGAGTCCGTGAGTGGTTTTCTAGTAGTGGTACCCACATCATAAGGACGAGTCCGTGAGTGTTTTTATGAGCGTTCGCTCACGAAGATTTGGCAATCTTAATATTTAGGTTTGAACGGCAAGCCATAGAGTTCAAAGAATGGTCATAACTTTAGTAAGGCGCATCGTCAATGGTCATAACTTTAGTAAGGCGCATCGTCAATGGTCATAACTTTAGTAAGGCGCATCGTCAATGGTCATAACTTTAGTAAGGTGCATCGTCAATGGTCATAACTTTAGTAAGGCGCATCGTCAATGGTCATAACTTTAGTAAGGCGCATCGTCAATGGTCATAACTTTAGTAAGGCGCATCGTCAATGGTCATAACTTTAGTAAGGTGCATCGTCAATGGTCATAACTTTAGTAAGGCGCATCGTCAATGGTCATAACTTTAGTAAGGCGCATCGTCAATGATTCCGGGGCCACTACAAAATATTAAGTTTTCCTACTTCCCTTCGGGACTCAAACCTATAGTCTTATGCTCCCGTATCATGGGATTAAAGTAAGGATCCGTTTCACCAGTGTCTTACACTCTTTCTTAAAACCCAGACCTAGACTTATAAGTGAGTCTCTAAAGGAACTTATAGGATAGAATCTTGGGATTGTTACAAATACAAGCCATTACACGAGTGTCTTTCTCTCTCGTATCGTAAGGACTAAGTAATAGGGGGAATGGGGGTAGATTGTAGGCACCAATCGAACAGGGAGAGGCTGTGGGCATTTGATAAGGAATCGCTGGAACTCCTGTTTCATTTGTTTGGCCACTCTTACTGATTCCCTTTGTGCCTCACTTACACTGAGAGTAGTCCAGCATGCTCTCACAAACCCCTCCTCCTCCTATCTACTTCACTACACTTAACATGCACACCACACTTCCTCCTTCATAATATTATTAAAACAAAAATGATGAACAAAGACCCAGCCTCGAAGTCTCCAGGGGGGGGGATCATAAATACCCTCACACATGCCCGACATTCCTCTGACGACCCCTCTAAATACTCTGGACCACAGCCTGTCACTCTTACTATCAACTTTTGCAATATTCGCTGCCTTTCCTCTAATTTTCACTCTATCGAACACCATCTCTCCTCCTCCAAACCTGATCTTCTTTTTCTCACCGAAACTCAGGTGTCTGAAGCAACTGCCAGCAGCCCCTTCTCTGTATCCTCCTACTTTCTCTATCCTAGTTTCAAAGCCAGAGGCGGATGTTGTGCATACGTGCACAACAAACTCACTTGCTCTCGTGTTCCCGATTTTGACTCCTCTGAATTCTCAACTTTATGGCTCAAACTATCCTGTCATTCTCATACTAAATATTTCTGTGCTGTCTATCTTTCCCCTAACTCTACCGACTTTCCCAAATTTTTCGACTATCTAAACTCTAAAGTGGAACACATTCAATCTATCTCTCCCTTCTCTGAAATCTCAATCTTAGGAGATTTCAACGTTCACCACCACCAATGGCTCTCCTCTCACTCTACTGACAAATCTGGTGAACAAGCCTACGTCTTTTCTATCATAAATGACCTAGAGCAGCGGGTCCAGCAACCCACCCGTATCCCGGATCGCTTCGGAGATCGGCCCAACATTCTTGACTTATTTCTGACTTTTAACCCTTCTTCTTATACTGTCAATCTTGTCTCGCCTTTGGGCTCCTCCGACCATAAACTTATCTCCATCACCTGTCCTATCTCTTAAGTACAGCCATCCGATCCTCCCAGCCGGTGGCGCTTGTGGCACTTATTGGCGCTGCCGACTGGGAGGCTCTCCGGCAGTACTTCTTTGATTTTCCATGGAATGGCTTCTGCTTCCGTGGCCGAGGACCCTCGGAGAGTGCTTAACACATTACCGAGGTAATCCTCTCGGGCATGGAAGCGTACATTCCATTTTCTTTCTCTCAGTCTAATACAAAAAAATCTTGGTTTACTCACGCTTGTTCTACTGCTGTCCACAACAAGGAGGAGGCATTCAAACGGTACCGACGCCTTAAAACTCAAGAATCTCATTCTTCCTATGTTTCTACTCGGAATCAAGCCAAATCTGTTCTTCGACTTGCCAAGCACTCTTTCATCAATAATAAATGCATTGAACTATCTAACTCTAGCTCTTCCCAAGCCTTCTGGAATCTAGCCAAAAACCTCTCCAACAAATTTTCTTCCTCGTCTTTCCCTCCCATTTTCCACTCTGATGGCACAACCATCACTTCTTCCTCTGACAAAGCTGAACTCTTTGCTCAAACTTTTGCCAGAAACTCTACCTTGGATGATTCCGGTGCTATTCCTCCATCTCCACCCCCCCCCCCTCACTCCTACTTATGCCTAATATCCTAATCTCTTCTAAAAATGTACTTTCTAATCTCCCTGGGCCTAATACTAAGAAGGCGTACGGTCCGGACGGTGTTCCTCCTGTTGTACTTAAAAACTGTGCTTCCGTGCTGACCCCCTGCCTAGGCAAACTCTTTCGTCTCTGTCTCTCCTCTAAGGTGTTTACTTCTTGCTGGAAGTTTGCTCTCATTCAACCTGTCCCAAAGAAGGGTGATCGCTCTCAACCCTCCAACTATCGTCCAATTGCTCTCATCTCTTGTATCTCTAAAGTTTTTGAAACTATTCTTGCTTCCAAACTTCTTAAGTATTTCTCTTCTCATAATCTGCTCTCAGATCGCCAGTATGGCTTCCTTAACCCGTACAGCCCCAGCGACGCGTCTGGCGCGTCGGCGATGTATGTAACGCACAGCCCCAGCGACGCGTCTGACGAGTCACCCTAATTGCTCCGACCGTAACCTCAGGTGTAGCCACTCGAGAGGGCTCAGATTTGTATGGGAACTGTGTACGTATCCCACGCAACCGTGCCGATGGTTGAAAACTCTCAAAGTCCACGTGCGTGCGCGTGAGCGCGCAATAACCTGGTTTTTTGGGGTAATTGCCTTCAATTTTTTTACTCTTGTAAAATACGTTTTTGGGGGCTCTGTAGGACCATTCTTTAAGCTTTTTGAGCGTTTTTTCGTGGTTTTTCCTTCATTCCTAACCCATTCGCTATTGTTTCTGGAATAAAACCATTTTTTGAAAACCAGCCGGGTTCTGGTGAACAAACAATACAAAACTAGCCGGGGCTCCACGGGTTAAGGGTCGCTCTACTGGTGATCTTCTTTCATATCTTACTAACTCTTGGTCATTCAACTTTCTGGACTTCGGTGAGACTTTTTCTGTTGCACTAGACATATCGAAGGCCTTCGATAGAGTCTGGCACAAATCTTTAGTGTCCAAACTGCCCTCCTTCGGTTTCCGTCCCTCCATCTTTGCCTTTGTCTCTAATTTCCTTTCCGGCCGTTCCATAGCTGCGGTTGTGGATGGCCATCGTTCAATTCCTCATCATATCCTCCAGAGTAAAGTCTTTTTGATTCTCTGTCCTCACAACTCAGTGTCCTCAACTTAAATGCTTCTTCTGAAATCACTGTGTTGGGTGATTTTAATGTCCATAATGTTGAATGGCTCACTCATTCAGCCAGGACTGATGATGCTGGTCTTGAATGTGAGCTATTTGCAGACTCATTTAATCTCACTCAACTAGTCAACCAACCCACCCGTGTACCAGATAATCCTAATCATAATTCCCACCTACTGGACTTATTTTTAACAACCAATTCAGAAAATGATGATGTTACAGTGAGGTTCCCGCTTGGATCTTCTGATCACTGTCTGATACAGGCCACCTGTCTATCACCTACCACACCTTCCCACTCTGAACCTGTTTTGGTGACTAAATGGCATTACGATAGGGCAGACTGGGAGGGTCTTCAAGATTTCTTTATTTATATTCCCTGGACCTCTTTCTTTTCTAATGATGCACACTCCACCTTGAGCCACATACAAGATTTCATAAACATGGAATGGAAACTTTTATTCCTCATCAAAAGTACAGTAAAAGATCTAATTCACCTAAATGGTTCGACCATAATTGTGCTAGAGTAACTGAACAAAAAGCAATAGCCTACAATGCATACACAAGATAAAAAACACATGAAGCCTTTAATTACTTTAGAAACATCAGAAATTATGCCAAAACAGTATTAAATCTAACTAAATCAAACTTTCTCCACAAGTAGGCAAATAAACTTCTAAATAATCCAAATGATAACAAAATATTTTGGTCTACTCTTAACTCATTCAAATCCAACTTCACTACTGCTTCATCCATTCCACCATTAAAATCTCCGACTGGCAATCTTGTAAGTGGTCCACGAGGTAAAGCTAACCTTCTTGCGGATATTTTTTCCACCAACTCAACCTTAGATGAAATAAATCAAGATGTCCCTGTACTTAATTTTAATTCGACTGAAATTCCCTCACTTAAGATCCACATCAGACATGTCAAAACTATTTTGCTAAATCTCTCAGTAGATAAAGCTCCTGGTCCTGATGAAATTCCTCCAATAGTACTTAAAAATTGCTCCTTGGTGCTCGCTCCTGTATTGGCAACATTTGTCCGTCTGTGTACTCAAACCTCATGCTTGCCAGTATCCTGGAAAGAAGCAAACATCCATCCAGTTCCTAAAAAAGGTGCCTCTTCAGATCCATCAAACTACAGACCAATAGCTATAACTTCCACTCTTGGTAAAGTCTTTGAAATTATATTAAATAATCACATAATTAAGCATCTTGAGAATAATAAATTAATCAGTGATAGGCAATATGGTTTTAGACGATGTCGATCAACTGCAACATTCTTTCCCTTCTTACGCATCAAATCAACCAAGCTACAGACCAACATGGTGAAACACATACAATAGCACTGGATAATTATATCAAAGGCATTTGATAGAGTCTGGCATCAATCCTTATTGTCGAAGATGTCACACTACGGCCTTGCATCATTAGTTCCATTAATTTCTTCTTATCTTCATAACAGAAAAATATGTGTAATGGTAGATGGCCTTTATTCTCAATTTCACTCAATAAATGCTGGTGTTCCCCAGGGATCAGTTTTGGCCCCAACTCTGTTCCTCATTCATATCAATGATCTCATATCTACCACTCATAATCCCATACATTCCTACGCAGATGACTCAACACCCCACAGTTCCTTCACATTTACCAATTCTTTCACCCAACCCGATCTTATAAATTCAAAAATAAACACTGCAATTTCTCTGAACCAGGACCTTTCTAGAATTAATGAATAGGGACAAAAGAATCTAGTTTCCTTTAATGCACAGAAAACCAAGTACATTCAATTTTCTAACCGACAGAATCTCACTGACTCCCATATATTTCTTAATAATGTAAATATTCCCACTTCCCCTAGTATTGACATTCTCGGTGTAACATTAACTACTAACTTGAGCTGGACACATTATTTTAGAAGCATTGCTAAGAATGCCTCTAAAAAACTGGGACTCCTGTACAGAGTTCGAGAATTCTTCACTGACGAGCAGTTGGCCGTAATATATAAAAGTCATGTGCGTTCTCAGATGGATTACTGTTCACCTATGTGGAGTGGAAGTGGAGTGATTGCATTGAGGCAGTTGGACAAAATTCAAAATAAATCTATTAGATTAATCAATAACCCTGCAATCACACAGGACCTTCCTACATTATCCATACGAAGAAACGTTGCATCCCTTGCATTATTCTATAGATATTTTCACAGCAATTGTTCCGAAGAACTTGCTTCAATTGTGCCGCCTCTCCACATCTTTCCCCGTAGAACTAGGGCAGCTGAGAACGCCCATGAATTTACACTTTCTCCTCCACAATGCAGAACTTCTGCTTATCAAAATTCATTTATCCCCAGAACTACTACTCTTTGGAATTCACTTCCCTCGAGTTGCTTTCCACAAACTTACAATCTACAACAGTTTAAATCCAGTTGTTACAAACATTTTATGAATGGAGGATGCCTTTAGGCACATGGACCTTTTTGTTTTATCTGTGTTTTTCCTTCCTCCGTTCATTGTCTCTTTAAAAAAAAACAAAAAAAACAAAAAACAAAAAAAAATCAACTACGGTGTTCCTCAGGGTTCTGTCCTATCTCCTATTCTCTTTCTAATTTTCATATATGATCTTCTCAACTGTACATCTACAGTAGTCCCATCCATTCATATGCAGACGACTCTACTTTACACCACTCAATTAGTTTTCCAGAACGCCCCAGCCAGCAGTCCCTCAAAAGTAAATGTAATGAAGCCATAATATGCTTATCTTCTGATCTAGCTACTATATCCAATTGGGGTAGAGAAAACTTTGCCACATATAATTCTTCCAAAACTCAATTTATCCATCTTACTACAGAGGACTATCCCTTATTCTTCAACAATACAAAAATCAACCCTTCATCTTCCCTCAATGTTCTTGGTGTCACTTTTTCTTCTGCTCTCACTTGGAAAGACCATATTACCAGTCTCGCTAAGGCAGCCTCCCACAAGCTGGGTGTGCTCAACCGCCTCAAGGTGTTCTTTACCCCTGCGCAGCTACTTGCTCTGTACAGGATTGTTCACATGTGTGGGGAGGATCCTCTCACACTGCACTCCTAAATAAAGTAGAAAGGACAGCCTTTCGTATCATTAACTCCCGTCCACTCACCGATTCTCTGCAATCTCTCTCTCTTCGCCGCAATGTTGCATCTCTCTCACTATTCTATCGCTACTATATTGATCAGTGTTCCTCGGAGCTTTCCCAGTGTATACCAACTCCTCTACATAGGGTACATAGTACCCGCCTTGCAACACAATCCCACCCCTACTCTGTGCAACTCTCCAACCCAAGAGTGAAATGCTATCCTCAGACTTTCTTCTAGTCAACTGCTGAGCTCTGGAACTCTCTCCCAGAATCAGTCTTTCCCTCTTCCTATGACTTAAATTGTTTCAAACTCTGTGTGTCCAGGCATTTTAGCTCGAACGTCCCTTGATTTCGGCCCTGTCACTCTTTGAAATCTGGGGGAGGCACTCGCTGCAGGCAGTTATGCATTTTGTCTCCCTCATTCACATAGAGAAAAAAAAAGAAAAAAAAAGGAGTTGTTACACCAGTGTCTTACACCCTCCACAACAAGTCCTGACTGAGAAGGAAGCCGTTACACTAGTGTCTTACGCTCTTCCAACCAGCCTTTCTATGTTTGTGGGTTTACTAAAACTAGAGTGCTTTCTCCAAGCTGCATGCTCTAATTATTTAGTAAAGTCCCGTACCACAGCAATGTAAAAATGTTAGGTGGTCACCAGTGTTGTCTAACAAAAGTACGAGCAAATCCAAGGTACCTTCGAAAAATGTGTCGGGTAGTTCCACCAGTGTCTTACTCCCTTAAGGCAATTTCTCTGTAAAGATAATCCCAAGTCTTCCAGATAACTATCAGCCAGTGCCTTTTAGTGTATCTTTCCAACTTTACCGGTTCTGGATTTGGCTGTGGATGTCTTACCAACTCTGTCGTTCCTTCTGGCTGCGCATCTCGGGTCTATAAGGGCGGTTGTTCGCAGAGGAGGGTGTGTGTCGATGGCGGTAGCCCTTCTCAGTATTCGCGCCACGGCGGTGGCGAGTCTCCGGGCAAGATGTTTCTCTCTTAGATGTTGTTGTCGGCCTTCTTTGGTTTTGCTGGAGGTTAACCTCACAGTTAGGTCTTTTCCTGGTGTTGGGGGAAGCGGCGAGGTGATGGTGGCAACCCGAGCCTGCCAGTGTGAGGAGGCTCTTGTGTCCTCTTGTCTCTGTGGCGTGTTGACAGGAGTTGCTTTTGTACTGGTGCTTCCATCTCCTCTTTCGTTTTTCTCCCCTATCTCATAAATATATATATATAAGCCCCAATAATCACGTAGTTTGAGAACTACTTTGCACATTAAGGATGTGTCTGGAGGCGGAAACAGATAAATGGAGTTCCATTTGTTCCAATCCACCAGAAAAGCGTCTGGTCCTCCCGCCAATGTTTGACTCCGGCGTGCGAGGAACTGAGGCAATTTGTGATTTGCCTCTGACGCGAACAAGTCCACTTGTGGAAAGTATGGCTCTGCAATCATCTGTTGAAAGATGTTTTGCTTGAGAGTTCATTCTACCAGGGTGCTCTGTCTCCGAGACAGAGCGCCTGCCCAGACATTTGCTACGCCGGGAAGATATGACGCATGAAGCTAGATCTCTAGCTTCTCGGCTAGCAGAAAGATATTTTCTGAAAACCTTTTTAACACTCGAGATCTTACTGACCCTTGCTTCTGAATGCATGTGACTGCAGTGAGATTGTCCATCCTGAAGGATAATGACTTTCCCATCAAAGTTGAGCCGTGCTCCTTTAAGAAAAACAGGGGGACTAATAACTCTTTGACATTTATGTGAAGGTCTTTGTACCTGGACCATAGACCCTGACCTTGATGGCCCAGATTTGACTGATACCCCCATCCCAGGGTACCTGATGCCTCTGTCTCGATCCAGACCATTGGCGGAGGAGTTGTCCATGTCAAAGAGGAGTGTAACACTTCTGGTTTCGCCCAAGCTGCCAACAGGTTGTGGATTAATTTTGGGATTTGCCATAGTGTTTCCGCCGGCATATGCAGAAAGCACTCGTTTCCCTCCAAAATCAGCCTTTTCACCCGAAGGCACCTAACGGAACCGTCAGCCTGATCCAGTTGAGTGAACCCACTAGAGATTCCCAAATTTTCCTTGTGGTGGTCAGAGAATGCAGAAACCGAAAGAGTTTCTTGCGGAATCTCTGACGGTTGTCTGCACTCTGACTCAGAGGGAGAAGTTCGGTGTCTCAAAGTAGGCCCACCCATTGGATGGTCCTCATTGGAGTCAAATTGGACTTTGCCAAATTCACTTTGATCCCCAAGGTGGTGATATGAGTTATAACCTGGTTTACAATGACATTGTGAAGGCATGTGATTTCGGAATCTGCTACTATCAACCAGTCGTCTAGAACGCTAGATACCATAGGACCATGATTCCCTACAGGGCCAGGGAGAGGCAGTGTGGGGCCCCGGTGCTGGGCATAATATGGGGCCCCCTTCCCATGGACAGATTTGGATTTATGTGTAAGAGAACATCTATTGCATAAGTGCAATAAAGCCATTTAGCCATAAAGCCACCCATGATGATATATTGCTACTTTAGATGCAATCTGAGGCCCATGCTGGATGTTGGGATATTCTTCATTTTCAAGGACAATACAATTATAATTGCCTATTTTGTATTATAAATAATACCTTTATTTACTAATTTACTCCTGGAGTTGTAACTAAACAGAACATGATATTGACAACATGAATCGGTAATTGTAAAACAAAAAGGTCTTTCAATTGTGTATTGAATTATATATGTGCAATGCCAATGCTACTAAGTTCTACTGTCATTTTATCTCCTGAAAAGCTCCTTCATTATACCTGTACTAACTTTACAGTTTGAGAAATTAGACTATTTCAAATATTCTTTCCTTTCTTTCTTGGTAGCAAAGGAATCAATGACCTCATCAAAATCAATGTTTCTTGCCAGTTCACTTTCAATACTTAAAATTGATAAGGAATTTAATCTATCCTGTCCCATTGTACTTCTAAGATAATTATTAATTAATTTTAACTTGCTAAATGATCTCTCAGCAGATGCAACAGTTACTGGCAATGTCAGAAAGATTCTCAATGCAATGCATGTGTTTGGAAATAAATCCTGCAGATGTATATTTCTTATTGAATTAAGTAGTCTAAGAGGAGAAAGTGAGTTATCATCTAAGTTTGCTCTATGAATTGCTTTAAGATGTAGAATGTCATCATTCAATTTCTCACCAGAAACATCTCTGTTGTACTTGACAGCAAAATTCATGCAATCTTCAGAAACTCTGTCATCTGTCATTTCAAGGTATGACCAAAGGAACCCAAACAACCTGTGTATCTTAAATATTGCTTGATAGCGCTTATCAATACCTTCATACACATTGTCAATAACCTTATAAAAAACTAACTCCTTGAATTTAGATTCTCCTGTGTTGTGTAACACTGTTCCTACATCCTCATTATCCTCTCATCGGAGTCTGAATCAACCCAGTGGGTTCCATTATTCCATATACGGTAACCCTTCCTATTCCTAATTTATATAAAATCATATCACAGCCAAAATATAACCTTGAAGTTAGTCATAAACTTGGAAGGGTTAATCTGTAGCCTATAATAAAATCTTTAAATGATAGGCCTAACCAAAATGAATGGCCAAACCTCACCTGGAACTTGAATGGAGGAACTAGAAAGGGTTAAAGAACTGATCAAATTGGCCAATTAGGCTAACCTCTCTCTGCATGTATAAAATCGCCTAGGCTAATTATAGCGAGATAATACTTAATTAATAGTCACTACTCACTACTCACTAGTCACTAGTCAGAAATCCAGAATGCACCATGAACTTAAAGGCATGAATACAAATCCTGTTCTATTTTTAAATCCTTGGAGTGACAGAGTCCTGTCCTGCACAGCTTACCAGTCACTAAAAATCCAAAATTAATATACATATACAGGCTAAAGCTGTCACTGCCTCGCCGGATAGCCATGAAATATAAATTTAGGAGGGATGCTGGAGCCTGGAGGTGTACGTGTACCAGTCCAGAACACTACCATTCAAATAATCCTCACCCCGTCCTGGTTCAAGACTGTCATAAGCTGAATCACTGTTTTTCATTACTACAAAGCTTTAACCGAATGTTAACACCTTAAGAGCGGCCTATGCGGTTTATTTATATGTACCGCCCAGCGGGGTGTTTTTAGCCAAAATAGGGCTGTTTACGTGATCATTTTCATGCCTAAATAAGACCCAGAACGTAAAACAAGTATCTATCCCTGAAAGGGCATAAACAGAGCTTTCGAATGACACCATAACGATCCTTTTATGATGGCTAGTTTTCTTGCAATAACCGTGCAACGCGAGTGCAAAAAGCATGTAATTAGCCACTTTCCCGATACAATTCCGAATATAGCGAGTGAGAGAGGGAGGAGGGAGGTGAGATTCGTGTCAGTAGGTTCGCCGCGGTGGTCTGGAGCAGTCATACGCTCGCTACTCTCCTGCCACCACTTGTCTCTCTCTCTCAGCAACATTACGTGCTGAAATTGCCACTCGACCTATGTCGAGCGCCGCCACATAGTCCAGCTTTATTTAACTCGACTTAAGTTGCGCGCCGACATTTAGGGGTTAAATATATAAATGACACGATTATCAATAGTAGAATATTCACAATAAACAATTTAACACACCAACAAACAGGGAAAGACTTGGATACATTCGCGGCGTGTTGTCTACTTGAACTAGGAGAATAACGACTGGTGTGGTGGCTGATGGCATTTATTCAGCTCATTGTTTTGCTAGGGAATTTCTTGCACTCGTAGGCCAGACAGCCAATGAGAGCGTGTTAGGAGTGTGGCAGGGTAATACTCAAATTCTCATTGGCCAGCTCGCAAGCTACACACACAGAGAATGAGAGACCAGGATTAATAGACGTTGTGCTATGGAAATTCGCAATATTATGACCCAATCAGCCAATGAGAATATGATGTGAGTGTGTAGGACCCTCAACAGTGAGTTTTCATTGGTTGGGGAACGCACAGAGAGCAGAGTAAGAGAGAGCCAGATGGTCAGGAATGAATCTTTTTTTTTTTTTTTTTTTTTACCTCATACCAATACCCTTCCACACCAGGCCCCGGTTTTTTGGTACAGGCCCCCCCACCTCCCCTTCTCACGGGCCCTGATTCCCTGTTGAAGCAATGGTAGCAGAGCCTGTCGGACTAATTTTGTGAAAATACGAGGTACAAGATTTAGACCCAAGGGCATCCTTTGGAAAACAAACGTCTGATTCCCTTGACGTAATGCCAGGTACTTTTGAAAGCATTTGTTTATAGGGATATGCCAGTAGGCATTTGTTAGATCTATGGAAGACATCCAACCTCGCGGTCGCAGTGTCAGCCTGATCTGATTCACAGTCAGCATCCTGAATGACTGATTGTGAATGTATCGATTCAGAGACGACAAGTCAATGACCGGTCGCATCTGAATGCTGTCCCTTTTGGGCACCAAGAATATTCGGGAAGTGAACACGGGTTGATTGGATGGAATTGGGACAAGGATCTGCTTGTGTGTCATCTCCCGGATGACTGATCCCACCTCTAAAGAAACATGATTGAATTCTAGGGGAATACGTAAGCGAGGTCGCTGGGACCATCTCCATGAGAGGCCCTTTCGGACCACTGTCCTTGCCCATGTGCGCCGGTGCCATGCCCGGTGACATACCCGAATATTGCCGGTCTCGAGGCCGACATTGTCTGACAGAGCTACTCTCATTTGCGACACACCTTTGCGCGGCCCTGGGAGTGAGAGAGCTTCGTGGTTGCTCATTTTTTTTACTGGGAAGTTTGGGACTCATGACTGGTGGGGGGACAAGAAGCTTTGCTGTCATTGCTACCTGACTTAGACTTGGACTGACCCCTGTACCATCTTCCCCTACCCATTGACTGACTGCGGCCTCTAGCTGTGCCACTGCTGCCGGGGCTAGGTTGCGTCTTTGAATATTGCAGTGACTGAAACTGGCCACGAAAGGGACTCTTAACAAATTTGTATTTAAAATTTGGATCACTCTTCGGCTTGGAAGCAGTGGCACAATTAGAGTCCAGCAAATAATTTACTGTGAGCCAAGCATCTGTGGAGGCGAGAGTTCTTGTAAACACGTTAGAAATAATCAATCTCCTACCTATCTCCACAGGCAGTTTCTTAACAAGATACACTCTTAAGTCCTGACGTACTCGCACGGCCTCAAAGATAGCTGTGCGAACATCTCCCAGAGACTGAACAGTGTTCTGTAGTAAGATGTGCCTGGTGAGATATAGTGCCTTATGAGAGCTATTATCAGTTATTGACTCAATTGTCCTGGCCAGAGAGGCCGCAAGCTGACGACTGAGTAAGAACTGTGATAGAAGCCTCCAGGCTTTCTGCCTCATCTTATAATCTTTATCTATTTGAAGCCGAGTTGGAGAACTAAAGGGTTCTACTAACTGGCATAACAACAGCTTAGGGGCACTCAAAAAATCAAGAATGTTTTGTGGCACACCCGCCGCCTGGCCTACTGGCATAGAGAACCAATGGTGATCCTACGGCGGAAGCTGATGACTGCTTTTGTTCGTAATAGTGCTGGAAAACAGCTGGGCCTCCTGTCCCCACACAGCCCACGGCCCAGACCCATCACCCGTGATATGGATTACCAGAATACCTGAATCGTCCCTTTGTGGGACCGTGTTAAGTTCTTGGGTCATACCCTGCAAAACTTTAACGTCGTTTAGACCATCAGATATTGACCAGTCCGAAAATAATTTCACTGAGGATGCAGAGGGTAGGGCCAGGGACTGTGAGTAGACGAAGAACTCAGGATTATACAAACTCTGGATTTCCTTGATAGTCACATCAAGCACCATGCTGGCTTGGTTCTTGGCCCTTAATTTCTTGGCCTCACTCATTTCGATGAACCAATGTTCCGGCACAGGGACTTCGCCTGCGACTGTTGGCTGTGCGACCTCAGGGCGAATGGGTTTAATAACTGTCCAGGAAGTATCAGGACCATAGAGGACGGGCATAGGGCTCTTCTTAAATAGACCTGAACGATCAAGGGGAGGAGGAATCAAACTCGCTAAGATATTTAAATTAGAAGGCAAAAATTTGCGGAAACTGGCGGGGTAGCCGCCGGAGTTACGTTAAAAAGGGGGGGTAGGATTTAAATCAATCTGCGGTAGGGCTTGAACACGGCCCAGAGGTCGCACCGTCGGAGCCACAGGTGTCAGAACCTTTGTCAGTCTTTCCTCTTTAACAAATTGAACGAACTCTAACCACTCCTGGAACTGATCATGTGTCACCAAGATTCCTCCTCGCTGGTCAGTGGCGGACGTAGGGCGAGAAGATTCTGAGCCCTGCGTTCATGAAGGTGGAGGGGCATCCCGTTGGGCAGACGGGAGCTCCTCCAAATCTGCGAAGTATTGTTGCAGTGGTGTGACACCCGGTGCCCGGGCTAGGGAGGCTGGGGGAGTCTCCAACCGAAGCTCTCCTACCTGGGCAGCAGTGTCATATGTCCTTGTTTGTAAAACAGTAACACCAGGCAGAACCTCCTCACCCAGGTACAAACCGGGGATGGGTGAGGCGACCGTTTTGTCCACGGTAGAGTCTTCAAACTGCTCAGAGACTTGTGAATCATCTTGTAATTGACTGCTGAAGGTGACACTGCTTCGACGATCCGCCCTCAGTACCCGAATACCGGTAGGCTCTTGCATTGCCGGCCGGCGGGGAATCGTGAACTGCGGAGTTGGACCAACCATACTGGTGACTGTGGAGTGTGGCCAATAACATTGGCATCGGTGTTTGCGAATAATCCCGGCGGAAAGTAGAAGGCGTACATTCCGACGTACTAGAGATCTTATAGCTCTTTGACTTACTTGACGACCGCTTCGAGGATTTCTTATGGTCCTTTGACTTGTCTTTGCCGCTGTCCCGGAAAGCAGAGTCTGGACGTTGCTTCTTTGCCTCTCTTGACTGTAGAGGGGATGAAGCCCTTGGTTTCTCCAGAGGTGAACGCGAAGTGGAGTGCCGGGAGATCGGAGCAGACAACTCAGGCGCGGTCCCGCCTGAGGTCCTGGGCCTCATGGAGGGGAGGGAAGGAGCTGTTGGACTGCTAAAGTCTATAGTGTTACGTCCTGGGATATATAAACACTGGGCTCTTTCTATTGGACTAGGTATGCGGCAACAAGCAACAACGGAAAACGCTAGAACCAACCCTTATCTATAAACCCAGGCAACAAACCACCCTAAACCGTCAAGAGTCCTGCCTGGACAACAAGGTATCCTATGACTCGGTTACAGGGTGCACGCACTATAGACTGCTGATAGTCAAGCAGGCTATATAAAAGATCACACAATTAAGTTGACTTAAAGCTTCAAGGAAAAGATAGATAACGGAATTAAATTGCAGAAACAATTTAATAACAAACTAGAAGAAAGTACATTTAACGTTACGTTAATTAATACAACTAATCACCCCTGCGTGAAAGAAGGTGAAAGCAAACAGTCCTCAAAACATCGTACCGGTAGACAAGATGCGGGTTTCTAAACTGCATGCGGCTACTGTAGGATCTGATGCTTAGCAAAGAAAGTACGTTACGGATTTAGAGAACTCTTAACTCATAAGCAGGAATAAATACTAGTGATAGGACCTACAGTGTATAATGGCATAGGTATAATTAAATAAAGGCAGCAACTCGCAACATAACCACATACAGGTGTGCTTCCCTCTCTTAGTCAGGCTAGCCTGCTCGGACAGAGTCTCTAAGCCACACCCTGACTCACAATGCTCATAAAAACGGTAAACTGTGGCACAATAACAAGCATACAGAGATAATAACCCCCTAGCTGTTAATCTGCCAGGTGGCAGAGGTCTAGCCGGAAGGATATAGGCTTCGGATACCCGGGCTGAGCCACCTGCTCTAGCCTAGGGACGTTCCCAAGTCTGTGCGCCAAATTACTCTAATTGAAAGGGTGCTCTCTTGAGAGACTCAGATCGCAAGTATCTGACTCTCTCCTGGCGACCCTAACACAAAAGCAAGACGTGCTAGCGCAGTGCTGAGTGGACTAGGCAAGGGCCCTCACACAACACAACACTAGACACACAGGGACACAGACAAGAAAATGCCCCCCAGACTCCCACGGGTATCCTAGTAAATTCGTGCGGGTCCACGGGACTCGCACCAGCAGACTTTACTTAAAGGATCGCAAAAAGCCTCCCCTCCGGTCTAGCCCCTGCTAACCTGACACAAGAACACACTAGCAAGCATGAAACCACCAAATATGAGACAACAAAAAAGCTTCCTAGGTCTCATTAACCTGACAAGCGCGATATAGACCTAGGTGCTAGGGTAGTTATTTGTGCATTTCTAGCCCTGGATTCTGACAGAATTCGTTATATTTACAATATAAAGCATTATTTGTTTTCGGTATGCTTTTATTTTACATATATGATGTATATATGAACCTTCAAGAGTGCTAAAATAAGTGTGAAAAGCATTTGGGTGGTGAAAAACGAAGATATTGGCCACCCGGTCATAATCTCAGGCGAGAGAGAGCCACAGGCAGCCCTCCCCTCTCACTGTCTGGGAGTCAACTGAGACGAGCGGGGCGGTGTGTGCCGGTGTCTGGGTGTTGCATAACGATCTTTTATGCAACCCACTTGTGCTACATTATCGCGGGAGAGAAAAATAACCGATAAATTATGATAATAAGAGGATAAATAGGTGATAATTGAGGAGGGGGGGGAGGGGGGAATAAGGTGGGGAAGGAGGGGAGGGGGAGGGGTGAGAAACACATGGATGAGTACTAGAGGGGAATTATCTCACCTAGAGACAAAATCCTTTGTTTTGATAGGCCCTTTTTTTTTTTGGAAGGCTTTTTTTATGGTCTTGCTTCCGTGAGGCCTATCGCGTTCCCTATAGGAAGCCTTCCGTTAGGCCTATCGCGTTCCCTATAGGAAGCCTTCCGTTAGGCCTATCGCGCTTGCCGGGTTAACAATTACGTCTCTGCATAAGGCCCAAAATCCTATCTAGTTATCTGAGAGCTCGTCGTTAATACAATAATAGATATAAGGTCTATCAAGGGGATGGGATAATTAAATAGATTGGTGAAGTAGTGGAAAGAAGGTATACAAAGTAAGAGAGAAAGTTTCTAAGTGGGGTTGAGAGGGATAGATATCAAGGGGGTCCGAAGGGTACGACAGTGAGGTGAGCTCTGAGTCTTGAATCTGTCTGGACCCCACCCTAGGCATACAAAATACATCCCAGGCTTGGCAACACTCAACACTGTTGCCTGGTCAAAATCCTCTACCCCGTGCGTGAGTCGAAACTAAGCCTAACGTTGCAATCAAATGCATATGGCAACGCTTCAGGCTCGTCCCAAGCTGGCAAGCGAAGCAACGTCCCAAGCCGGTCTCTCTCTCCCGCTCGTCTCCTCCCGCCCTCACTAGACTTACATCTTATATATTATAATGAAATAATCAACTATCGAGAATAAAATATACTAAGATGCGTTGGTTAAGAATAAGGGCAGCTTCACGCTGTGAAACAACATAAGAATATCCCAGACATTAGTTACGTTGTCGTAGGATATATACTAAGGAAAAGCCTGCCGACCGGCTGCCACCAGCCGGTTTCTAAACGGCTGGGCAGCCGACACGCGCGCATGCCCGCACGTGGCTACTATGCAGAAGCGTCACAATAGATACTGTCGTCAATTTTTTTTTCTGTTTTGAAACACTATATTTTGCAGAAGAACTAGAATGCCCCGTCTCCGAAGAGGGCACTTTTTTCAACAAGTCATCAAGTAAAGCATCATCCAATTGCAAGGATTTATGGGCTATGTTCTTACAGTACATGACAAAAATGGATCTAATAATTAGCAAAATTGTCCTACATTTGCTATCAGAGTGGGTTAGAAAGCTATTGCGCAACACAGCACACTGTTGACAAGTTTTTGATAACCACCGACCCCTCGACCTGTCCAGGCAAGGAACTCATCTTACACATTGTTGGCGATCAAGGACAGAAAGATTTGCGCAATCGGGGCCGGTACAAAACGTATAACCACTGAAATACATCGCTCCCTCCCGCCGGGGGATGCAAATCCTCCTAGGTGTCCTGGGGGGGGGGGGCAACTGCACCTGAGGATTGAAAATTTCAAGAATCAATGCTCATAAGGACATGCTAGGCTGGAAAAGCTAATGTTTTAATAAAAAACGTTAAAAGGAGAAAACAGAATTTGAACTCTTACAGATAAAATCTTAGTTCCTCTTACGTTAAGTATCATTCCAGATGTTACTCGAATATTAACCTCTTACCAAAGTGACCAGCACTGACTTAACCCTTCTTTAGCGGCCTATGCGGTTTATTTATGTGTACCGCCCAGCGGGGTGTTTTTAGCCAAAATAGGGCTGTTTACGTGATCATTTTCATGCCTAAATAAGACCCAGAACGTAAAACAAGTATCTATCCCTGAAAGGGCATAAACAGAGCTTTCGAATGACACCATAACGATCATTATATGATGGATAGTTTTCTTGCAATAACCGTGCAACGCGAGTGCAAAAAGCAGGTACTTCGGTACTTTCCCCATATAATTGAGTATGTAGCGAGTGAGAGAGGGAGGAGGGAGCTGAGATTCGTGTCAGTAGGTTCGCCGCGGTGGTCTGGAGCAGTCATACGCTCGCTAGTCTCCTGCCACCACTTGTCTCTCTCTCTCAGCAACATTACGTGCTGAAATTGCCACTCGAGTTATGTCGAGCGCCGCCACATAGTCCAGCTTTATTAAATACGACTTTAGTGGTGAGCCGCTTTTTAAGGGTTAATCCCATCTAAAGTAGAATTCGGTTCCCAGCGACAAACGCCAATAACAAAACCTTCGTACTTTTAACTGCGGCGGCCAGCCCCCAGATTCGGCCACAGTTTCCTGAGAATGCCCCAAGTTAGGAAAAGGTGAGTTCGTTTACGGCTCAGCCGAATCCTGGCGGAAAATGGCTCCCCTATTTAACGCCCGGCATTCGTTGTTAGTAGCCCCAGACTATGAACGTGTTTCTGCTAGACCTTGAGGCAGAAATGTCCTGAAGACCGTGGCTAAGCCGGGTACCCCAAAAAACAAAATGAGGTAAACGTTTGCCTACCGAACATTTACCACCGCCGGCAACATTAGTCAGAAAACTTATGTTCGACCTATCTTGTGCCAAACAAAACAAATCAAAACAACATAGCTCTATACACTTCGGTGATTCCCCGTCGAGAAAAACAGCGTGAAGTGGATAGAGGCATGCCATATCAAGTCTCACTTAAAATCCCGCTGGAAGGGCCAGCCCTCCTAGTTACTGGATAGAACAACGTCCACACATTATGGCATAGTATACATTAATTAATAATAATAAATAACACAGCCTAGCCATAAACTAAAAACCTACAGGAGGCCAACTAGACGGGGGCAGGGAGATGAGTCATAAACGAATAGCACAAACCTGCGATCCCACCTAGACATCCAACACCCATCATGAAGAAACAGGAACGTAGGCTGAAAAGCGTCATGAACGAGTGCCAAGCTCCTCACTAGGTGAGGGAACCAGAAACGCGCGAGGTTCCTCAAAATAGAAGATAACCGCTTAACCCACCAAATTGAGTAGCCGAGAAGCGGGCCCCAGTTACCCTAAAAGAAGCCTATAAGATAAGAAGTCTATAAGAGCTAAAATAGAATAAACCTAGGGGAAAAAAACACACACGTGGGAGCCTTGCCTTATCACAACAAGGACTCCTGACAAAACCTTGCCAAACACCCAAGAAACAGTCTCCAAAGGCGAGTGGGCGAAGGTGCACTAGACTAGCTAATCTATAAGCTACCCTGGCTTCAGCACATAGCATGGACAAATGAGAAAAGACTCACTTAGCCGGAAGCAGGAGAAGAATGAAGCAGGGCTAGACACACCTCTGAACACGTCCGAAACCCACGGCGCCTAGGAGAAGGACATATTCACCCCGATAAGGGTGGGATGACTCGCAAACAAACAGCAGACGCATGGCAAGCGCAACCTGCTAAATCAAGTTTAATACGTTTATTTTTTGTTTTTTACTGGTTTTTTTCTAGTAGTGGTACCCACATCATAAAGACGAGTCCGTAAATGTTTTTATTAGCGTTCGCTCACAAAGATTTGGCTATCTTAATATACTGTATACTCTCCTAGGCGGGACATTTGAACGGCAAGCCATAGAGTTCAAAGATTGGCCATAACTTTAGTAAGGCGCATCGTCAATATTGGAGGGGCCACTAATAAATACTGGTGTAATGGCTCGTTTTCATTTAAGGCCTCACCTATACAGTCTTCAGAGATCTCAAGGAAGTCTTTACCTACCTGCTAAAGTCTAGGTCTGGATTGTAAGAGAGAGCGTAAGACACTGGTGAAACAGTTCCTTACTTTAATCCCATGATACGAGAGCGTAAGACAGTGGTGTAACGGCTTGCCTCACCTCTACAGTCTTCAGAGGATCTACAAAGAAGTCTTCCCCTAACTTCTGTCACCGCCACACGACAGGACCACCCCCACGGACCAGGACGTCGTAGGGAATATCAGGAAGCAACATCTTCAGAGATCTTCAGAACCTGCCTGTATCTTATTGAGACGCTATTGAGTTCTGCTATTTAAAACCTATCCCTGTCTTATGTAGCATTGCACTCTAACCATATGATTTTGTGTGAATAAGAATAACCTATGTTTGTACTGTGTTATATTATCCTCTATTACCTTCGTGTTTGTGTTCTTGTGTGTTCTCATCTTCTCCAGTCAAGTAAGAACCTACCTAATATGTCAATACAACCCCAGTAAAAACCTGGTATAACATTGGTGGCAGACGGTGGTTCTTGATTCGGGAGGAAGAGGCCTTTAGCACAAAATCAAAGGAAATCAAGCGTTTCTTAACATAAAGTTATCATGGCTAATCGTTCTCACATACCCATACCTAAGTATAAGACAGACACATATGACATCAGGACATATTTGTATATGGTCAAACCAGTGCTCAGCCTAGCGCACCAAACAGACACAGAAAACATTGCTGTTCTGTTAACTCACCTGGGAAAGGCTGTGTCCCTGGTAAACGGACATAATTATTACCCCTGATCTCACATGGGTACAATTCTGGCAGATTGTTATTGATGCTATTCAACCCCCCTTGGGCACTGTCATCACTCTGAGTAAAATAGATGACATACCTTATGAAGGAGATTTGGACACCACCTTCGGACTCCAGGCACAACATGTCAGGGCTACATACCCTCTCCAATGCAATATGCAACAACAACACATTTTTAACACCCTGCTGCAAGTGCTCCTCAAATTCATCAGAGAGCACTTCACCATCCATGATCCTGTAGGCTACGCCCAATCATCAGGAAGCTCCTGGCCACCAAACCCAGGACCTCAACAGTGGGAGCTATAAAACGTTTCCCCACCCACCCTCAAAGAGGACGAATGCCAGGACCCTCACACAGCTACGGGTCCAGACAATCACCATTCCAGAACCGCCCACATTCCTACAACAGGGCGTATCCACCAAGCCACGCCCCGAACAGGGTTCCTCTGCCCACTAACCCCATAAATCGAGGCCGACCCACGAACACCACCACACCCAGTTTCCGGAACGGGCCCCTGATACTGATCAACCCGTTCGACTTCAGTGCCTGCAACACCACCTGTCCCTTACATTACATTAGGGATCATGCACAACAACAACAACGGCAGGCTTCCAGAGTACTTGCCACAGATGAGGAATCCCAGTTATTGGAAATTGAGGACAACAATTTGGAAGAAGACCTCCTGGAAGCCACCACCTCAGTTCAGGCCATTGAAGAAAATCCAGAAGAACAGGAAGAGGAAGAAGATATCCCTCAGGTTTGTTTAAGCCTTCCCTGCCCATCATGGTTTCGGCGGGGTATTCCATATCGACTAAACCACCTCCCATCTACCATCTGGCGAAACTGGAAGGGGTACCAGTACGTCTCCTGATAGACACTGGAGCTGCTAGATCCTGCCTGTTCAACCGTTTCTACGACCAAAATCGTCGCCGATTCGAGATGTTAAATGCCACCACCACTAAGCTCATCAGTGCCGGGAACACACCCCTGCCCATCAGGAGAGAGACCACACCCTTGCGCATCACCACCCCAGACCCAGAAGCCTCCTGCCACCACCCTTTTGTAGTATTCTACTCAGAATGCACACAATATGAGGGCTACATGGGATTGGATGTGTTGCAGCGCCTACAAGAACAGCTGGATTGTGGTCAAAGACACCTCACATTCACAAAAAATAAAATAAAAAAGAACTCCAACTTCCTAAAATCATCCCAGGAACAAAGTTCAACGGAAGTACGTAAATGACAAACCGAGCCCGGATGCTGACAAAACAGGCCCCCTCACTACCGCCTCCACGATGACAATCCACCGCTCACCTACCACCACCTGTACCACACCACAGAAACCACACTCACCTGCTTCCATCACCATAGTGGCCCCAGCAGTCACATCTCAGGCCATGCACATTCTGGCTCAACATCAACAATGGGTACCATTACGTCACACATCTGACGTTCCTATGATCTTCACACCAACCGGCCCTCATATCTCCTCACCACCACGGTGCCCTGTTTTCTAACATCACTGATGAGCCCTTCACCTTACCCAAGGGCCTCATCATCGGCGACCTGGAAACCTTCGACGATGAACTCTCTCCTACACCTACCATCACGCCTCAGCCTGTACTTCCCACCATTCCTAAGGACCTAACCAGCACCCAACTTCAACAGCTCCTGGAAATCCTCTATGACTTCACGGACGTCTTCGCTCAAAGCCCTACTGAGATCGGGCAGACGAGGGCCTTGGAAATCCCGATCCACACCAATGGACTTCCCATTCAACAACCCTCCAGAAGGAAGAACCCCTTGCATGTATGTAATGTATCCGAGTATATGTATGTATATGTAATTATATGTATATCTATATGCATTTATTCATATTTACATACGTTAGATCAAAGTTTGAAAGAGATCTGCCTTGTGTGGGCCAAGCGGCTTTCTGCAGACTCCTGTTTTCTTATATTCGTATATATAGTTGTGTTCATCGTGTGTTACAGCACATATCGTTGTACCATTACTATTATATATTTGTATTAGTTCACTGTGTTGTGCCTATCATGTCATAGTGTCATTTAGGCAATTCTGTATACGTTCACACTAAATATCAGTGGTGGGCGCGCTCCGGTGGGACCGGTAATGTGGCAGCGCTCCGCGCTCCTCACACATTAGGTAATGCGGCAGCGCTCACGCGCTCCTTTGGTCAGCCGACCCGATGCGCTTCCCGCTCTGCGCTCCTGCGCTCCGCGCTCCCAAAAATAGGTATATAATAAAAACAAGTAAAAAACAGCTTCTAGAAGTTATTTAATTATTTACCTAAATTAATACAATCTTTTGTCTTTCACTTCATTAAATTCAAAAAATTCAAAAAATTCAAAAAAACTCAAGTCATGGTGTCTTTCTGAAGTTTAAGTTTCTCACTTTCCCAGTTTCTGTAATTTGTTATGTCATATCAATGATATGATTGATATCATATCATGGATGACCCGCTGACCAGTCTTCGACGGTATATATACGGCCGGGACTAGGGTCTTGTCAGTTGTTGTTGTTGTTGTTGTTCCCCAAGCTGCCTGGCCGAACAGCCCCAAGGTCCCGAGCAATTCCAAGGCCATAACCGAGCGCCCCCACAGAACCCTCCCTGCCGACCACAATAAAGCCTGGGTGACCGAAGCCACTCCATGGCGGGGAGCTGAGGAGGGTGCGGAAACGCCCGGGAAACCAAAGCCCCACCCAGGGCCCTGTGCCCCTCAGCAATTAAAGAGAAAGTTGAGGGGCAAGGGAAAAATGTGACGCTTTGGCTTCCAATCTTGGTAGATTGGGAGGTCAATCCACGGAAAAGACGCCGTTACTTGAGATCTAGAAAATATATAAGTTAATGGAACAGTCAGAGTAAGCTATGGGTATGGCAGAGATCGCTCAGTTCTCACTCTGATAGACCAGCCCATCACCACATGACTAGAACCCAATCCTCTCAGCATCAGCTAGGAAAGGCCCTAGAAAGCCGCCTTTGGCGAGGGGATAGCTTCCCGCCCCCGGTCTTGTCAGTTGTCACACCCAATGCCAGGTCCGTATATAATTATATACTGACTCGCCGAAAAAAAATCGTAGCAGCGAAACGACTGCACCTATGGCTTTCATATTTTCATTTTTTTACCACATGTATCTTACCCTTCTGCATACCCACCACCACTACCCCAAACCCCTCCTCCCACCCACTCGCTGACTATCGGTCGCCTCACAAGGAAAAAAAAGGAAAATCTGTGGCGGCGAAACGATTGCACCAATCGGTTCCATATTTGTGTGAAAAGTGCCTTACCCTTCTGCCTTCCCTCCCCCACACCCCGAACTGCCTCCCACAACCCACTTCCAGCGTATCCGTACGAAGAAAAGGAAAAAAATAAAAATCTGTGGTGGCGAAACTACCTCACCAATCGGCTTCATATTTGTAACACGAGTCAATTACGCTTCTACTTTCCCCCCACCATCCCCCAAACCACCCTCCCACCCATACATTCAAGTAACATTCCGATGGTATCGATACCACAAAATGATAAGTCTCTGAAATCTATAGTGTCTTTTGACTCGTTTCAGCTACGTTTGCGACTATGGGGGACCTGATTTCTGGCGAAAATGGACAAGGGGGGTGATTTTTTTACCATTATCCTTCCTTTCTCACCCAACTTGATAGATTTAGCCAAAAAAAAAAAAAAAAAAAATCTGGCACTGGCCAGGTTCTTACCTTTCCAGGCTTTGAAGGTGGCACTGTCATTCTGTCACTATCATAGTATCACTGTATCACAGTTCACTAACACCGTGAGAAACACCGTACGATGACTGTACACGATAATGACGTTCTTGAACCTGTTGTTGACAGGAAAAATCGCTTCCGGAGCGCCAGAAAGGAGCGCAAAATTCAAGCTGCGCTCCCCGCCTGCACTCCAAGTTCAGATTTTTGCCGCTCCTCGCTCCACGCTCCTCTATATTGGTAGTGCGCACCGGATTGCAGAGCGCAGAGCGCCAAATCGGCGCGCCCACGCCCACCACTGCTAAATATTATGCTTTGCATTGTACAATTTATATCAAATTGTATACCGGAATATGATTAGATTAGATAGTATTGTTAGGCAAATTTCAATGTATATGCATATCTGCATAAGTATATATAATTTGTAAGACATTAATTTTGCATGTAAAAAAGGTATGTTCCTAAAAATATGGCAACAGGTAGTAGGATGGCAACACTTTTTTATATTGATATGCTAGTTAGCAACTCACAGATGATTTAGGACGGGTATTTAAGCCTCACTCTCCCCCTGCTTTCTTGTATTACCCTGAAGATGTCTTGAAAGAATAGACGAAAGCTTGGTGTTCCATTGTTTCAATTTTTCTAGCAAGTTTTACCACATAATTTGATCACACTTATTTGTGATTTAACCTCCAAATACATGGATCTCGCACACCTCTCTCTCCTTGTTGCCTCCTTTTGCATCTCCTTCCCTGCCCGACGTCATCTCTACCATGATTTCAAGAAGTCCTTGCTAAAATCTCATCGAGCAAGTAACCAAATGTATTTTTTTTAAGAGAATGCAGAGACGAGATGTTGATGCCTGACTGCTGCCTGCCGACAAACCTACGACATCTAGATGACCTTCCTTTCTCTACAAAGGAGTACAAAGGAAATCAAGCAACAACAGGTCTAATGACCCTTCTAGGCTGCTTGTCCTCCAAAACACTGAGGATCAAGTGTCCAAACAGTGGTTTAGAGTGGGTAAGGGAACATTGGAAAGGGAACCACTGCCCTGGAACTAATGTCCGTGGCAGGACTAGGAAGTTAGTAGGGGACATATGGGTTAGTAACTGAGGGGAGGATAAAATAAAGTTATTCATTTACAAACGCAGTCAGTCGCGGGTTTGATGCGAGATATTTGTCTAGGCGGAGTTTAAATGAATCAACGGTGCTGCAGTATATAACGTCTCGGGGAAGCCCATTCCACAAGTTGACAACTCGATTGAAGAAGAAATTCTTAGATTCGTGGGAGTTAAAAGATTTACCAATAATTTTGCAACCGTTTCCCCGCGTGTAATTAGATTGGTCGATAGTGAAGTACTTACTACAGTTCATATTGTCGATGCCTTTGATGATTTTGAACACTTGAATTAAGTCACCTCTTAATCTGCGCAGGGTTAAAGGAAATAGATTTAATTCTCTAAGACGCTCTTCGTATGATTTGTTCTTTAGGCTAGGTATCATTTTGGTAACTCTACGTTGAACTCGTTCTAGCTTTTTTATGTCTTTTTGGTAATAAGGGCACCAGCATTGAACGCAGTATTCCAGAAGAGGGCGTACTAAGGAATTGTGAAGGGTTAGGATAACGTCTTTGGATTTATGCTCAATGACCTGCCTGTAAAGCCAATTATTTTGTTTGCCTTCTTAACAACTTCTGAACATTGTTGACTCGGTTTTAGGTTGTTGTTGTTGTTGTTCCCTAAGCTGCCTGGCCGAACAGCCCCGAGTCCCTGAGAAAGGCCATGGCCACGATCGGGCTTTCCCACAGAGCTCTCATTGAGTGTAGATTGTGTTGTTGGCGTAAGTGGTTGTGTGAAATGCAGTCTTCTATGATGTGTTTAATGGTATGGGGTGCTGTGTTACATCCCGGGCAGGTGTCGACAACGGAGTCATCCAGTCTCTTCTGATAGCTCAGGAGAGCTGGATGGTGTCCGCATCTCAGCCTGGCCAGGTGGACTCTGTCCTCGCGAGGAAGGGAGGATTCGGAAGGATGGATTTCGGGAGGTCGTGCATGCAGCTGCGTGTTGTCTGTGAGTGAGTGGATGGATCGGTGAGAGATATGAGTATGGATGTGCTTCTGGAAGTTGGTTCGGGGTGGGCAGGGAGGGAGAGAGGACAATAATTGTGTGTGATACCGTGTGCTGGGTGTTGTTTTGATATTTCTTGGTGTCTGTGGGTGTGTTGCCATGTAGTTTAGTGGGTGGTCTTGGTTCGTGGAGGCTGCTGACAGGAATTGAGTGCCTCTCATGTCCAGATGGTCTTTGACTTTGAGGATTTTGGTTTCTTGATGTAGGTGATCTGTGGATGCAGTAGCTGTGCAGCCTGTAATGATCTTCAGGGCTTTGTTTTGAATAGTCTGTAAGGTCTTATGATGTGTTTCAGCTAGGTTAGAAGCCCAGGCTGGGCTTGCGTATTCCATCACTGATCTTATGTATTGTTTATATACTGTGGTGGTAGTTTCTTTGTTGTGTCCAAATTTTGTGTGAGCAAGTGACCTGAGGGCGTTAAGTCTGGGTGTCAGTTTCTTTTTAATGTTTGTGGTGTGCTGTTTGAATGTCATATGAGTATCATATGTTACTCCGAGGATTTTGGGTGTGTGTGTATGTGTTAGGGGTGTGTTGTTTATGGTGAGTTGAGGGATGTATTCGTGTTCTCCTGTCCAACTTGTGAGCAGGGTTGCGGTGGATTTGGCTGGGGCTAGATTAAGTCTGTTTGTAGTGCACCAGCCATGTAGTGTGTTGAGATTGGGTTGAAGGAGATCTGTTGCTCTTTTTAGGTCATGGTGTGTGCATGTGAGTGTTATGTCATCTGCATAGGAGGCTAAGTTTATTTGGGGCGTATTGGGTGTAGTTATATCGTGCATGTACAGATTGAAGAGTGCGGGCGATAGGACGGATCCTTGTGGGACTCCGTTTGGAAAGTTTCTGATTTTAGAGGACTGACCGGCAAAAGATACGTGTGCACATCTGCCTGCTAGGAAGTTGGCCAGCCACCGTTTTGTGTTGTTGTGCATGTTTGTGTTGTAGATTTTGTTTGTTAGGTTGTGGCGGGGGATGGCATCGAAGGCTTTACTAATGTCGAGTGTGGCTAATAGTGATCTGTGTGGTGGTCTAGCTGAATTGATGCCGTCGAAAGCTCTTTGTGTAAGGTCTGTGAGAAGAGTGTTTGTGGAGTGCAGTGGCCTAAAGCCATGTTGTGTTGGAGCTAGGGGTAGGTCAGGTGTAATTAGTTGTAATACTAGGTGTTCCATGTCTTTGGAGGGGGAGCAAAGGAGTGTGATGGGGCGGTGCGAGGAGGGTAGCGTGGGGTCTTTGTTGGGTTTGGGGAATGTGATGATGATACCATGCTTCCAAATGTCTGGTATTGTGTTGTGTGAATAGCTGTAGTTTGATATGTTAGTGAGTGCTTGTATGCCTTGTGGTCCCAGGTGTCTGAGGTGTATGTTGCTTATGTTGTCTAGGCCACAGGCGGGTGAGTGCTTGAGATTGTTGATGATATGCTTTGTCTGGTGATTGGTGAAGGGTGTATAGTCAGGGTCTGTGGGGAATTGTCTCTTACGTCGGATGACACGTCGGTCGTCTTTGTGAGGTTTTAGGTGGCTGACATGTGAGAAGTGATTGATGAGAGTGTTTGCTTGTTGTTTACATGAAGGAGTAGAGTCTGTTGTTGTGATTGCAGCATGTGATTGTGTTGTGTTGCTGTTGGAAAGTGTGATGCTGTTTAGTGTTTTGTATAGTTTTTTGGGGTTTGTTTTGTGATCAAGTGTTTGTAGGAAGTTATTCCAATTTAGTTTTTGTTGTTCTTGTATTTTGTTGTTAGTTTGGGTGTTGAGTGCTTGAATTTGTTGTGTGATGTCTTGTGTGTGGGGTGCTGGGGAGTGTTTCAGTATGTCGCGTTGTCTGATGAGGTTTTGAATTTCTGGTGTGAAGTTGGGGTTGTGTCTTTTTCTGTTACCTCTTGGAATGTGTTTCTTGTCAGCGTTTTGGATAGTTTTATTGAGTATGTGTACAGCATTGTTGATGTTAGTGATGGGTGTACTGTTTAGAGTTGTGAAGTGTTGTTCTGTCTCATTTGTGAATGCTTCCCAGTTAGCTCTTTTATAATTGGTGTATGTGTGTTTGTGGCTAGCTGGGGTGAGTCTGGTTTTGGTGGTGATAATGATCGGGAGGTGGTCAGAGCCTAAGGTTCTGACCACCCTCCAGGATGTTGTGGGGGCGAGTTCTGGGGAGCAAAAGGTGATGTCTGGAGATGATGGGTTATAGAGGGCTTGGTGAGGAATATGGGTATGTTGATGGATGTCGTTAAGGATGATGAGGTTATCGGTTTGGTTTTGTAGTACCAGCCCTCTGTCTGTGTCGGGGTTGTCGACAAACCAGGCCGACGTCTTGGCGTTGAAGTCACCACCCAGGATGATGTGTGGGGTGTGTGGGGTGTTTGTGATGTGTTGTAAGTGTGGTCTGTATTCATTTGGTACTGTAGGGGATGTTTGGGGAGGGATGTATGTGTTTATGATGGTTATGTTGGAGTTGTTACCAGTGCGTATTTTAATTGACTGTATTTCTGTTGTGTTATCATTTGGGGGGAGGAGTGATTTGGTTTGTACACTGGTTACTATGTATGATATTTCTTTGTGTACCAGGGTGATGAGTCCACCGCCCCCGCCGACAGCCCGGTCTTGTCTGATGGTGGTGAAATTATGAAATGTGGGTGTTTTTTGTGTTGTGCGGAGTTTTGTTTCTTGTAAGATGGCAATGTGTATGTTGTGTTGTTTGATGAAGTGTGAGAGTTCGTGTTTCTTTGTGTTGATGCCATCTATGTTCAGTTGAAGAATGTTAATGTTATGTGCACGATGTATGTTGGGTGCTGCTGCACGAGGATGGGGGGGGGGTGGGGGTGATGGTGGGGGTGGGGGTGAGGGAGGGACTGGGGGTTGGGATGGGTGAGGTGGGGGTGGGGATTGGGGAGCAGGAGATGGGGGTTGGAATGGATTAGGATGGGGTGTGGTGTGTTGAGTTGAGGATGTGGATGGTATGGGAAGGTTAGGTGGGTTAGGGAGGAGAGGTGGACGGGTTTTAGGGGGGGGAGTGGATGATATGGGAAGGTTAGGTGGGTTGGGGAGGAGAGGTGGACGGGTTTTAGGTGAGGGATTTGACTGGGAGAGGGAGGGGCATGAGGAACAGGTCCAGGTGTTTGTGTAGTGTTTCTTGGAGGCAAGTGTTGTGCAGGTGAAGTGGGTCCAGTTCCCGCATGAATTGCAGAGAACTGAACCCTTAGTATGGCGACTCGAAGTGATGGGTTTTGAGCAAGTTGGACATATGTATGTGAACGTGGGTCCTGGGTTGCATTCAATGTCTCCGGCTAGAAGAAGTCTTCGAGAAATGACAGCCGGAGAGTCATTTCTCGGTGTAGGAAAAACTGTGTGATGTGTGTGTGTGTGGTGTGAGAGGTGTGGAAATTCCCGGCGCGACCGAAGCCGTTCCAAGGACCCGTGCCCCCAGGAGGGGGGCAGGGGATGGTTGTGACGGTTTGGCTCCCGAAACTGCTCCCCGCGGCCGGCATCCGGTTTTCCTCCACTGGTCGTTGATTTTGTCTTCGGCTGTGGAGGGTCGGCAGCCATCCGCGGTTGGCAGCCTCGGGAGGTGGCCCCACGGCGTAGACGCCGCCACATCAGGTTTTAGGTTACTTGATATTGTTACTCCCAGATCGGTTTCTCTGTTTACATTCTTAAGCTGAGTGCCATTCATCGAATAGTTTGCTTTCTCATTTAGGTATCCGATATGTAGTACTTTACATTTATCCGCATTGAAACTCATTTGCCAAATTTGGGCCCAATGTGACAATTTATCTAGATTGTGTTGCATATCGTCAACTTGTTCTTTTGAGAGTACGCTATTTGCAATTTTTGTATCGTCAGCATATTTTGAGATTGTACAGGTGAGACCCTCATATATGTCGTTGATGTAAATTAGAAAGAGAATTGGTCCTAGTACCAATCCCTGGGGTACCCCGCTACTTACATTACTCTGATGTTGATCGAGCTGTCCTGGATGCATTGATAAAGAATTGAATTTATTGAATTTATTGATAGAAATCTTGGGACCGCAACAACAAGGTCATATGGCGCCGAACAAGCTAACATATTTGCAGAAAGCTAAAATCATAAAACAACATGTGTAAAATTAGATATCAGAGTAAAATCAATGCAATCATAAAAACTGAAAGCAGCCAGCCTTTTTCAAAAATAAAAACACATCGTCTTCAGGGGAACCAGCCTCCCCTCCAAGCACGGAAGAGAGACAGTAAGTACCATCTGCCTTCCGGTGCCGCAAAAGCAACCTCCGACGTAATTCGACCAAACTGGGACACTCAACCAGCAAGTGCCTGACAGTAAGGGGAACTAGACAGTCATCGCAGAATGGTGGTACACCTCCACACATAAGGAACTCGTGTGTGAGCCTGGAATGTCCAATGCGGAGGCGAGCCGAAGCAGTTTCCAATTTGCGAGGAATGGTAGGGCAAGCTCTTGGCGAGACTAATTTGTTAAATTCCCTGAGTTTATTTACGTATCACAATCCCACCGTGCCTGCCAACAAGCACGAACAGCAAACATGAGAGGAGTACACAGATCTGAAGCAGGCAGAGGGTAATTTACATTTGAAGGTCTCAAAGCTGCAGCTTTCGCCAAAGCATCCACTCTTTCATTACCTTTGACACCAACATGTGAAGGGACCCAACAAAAATCCACTCTTGTCCCTCGACAATGAATGAGAAACAGCCACTCTAAAATCGCTAAAACTATAGGATGGGAAGAATTACAAAATTCAAGAGCTATGAGAACCCCTTGAGAATCACTAAAAATAGTAACATGATTGTTTCGGTGAGCAAACACCAATTTCAGAGCTAAAATGATAGCAGACAATTCCGCAGTAAAAACTGAGGCAGCTAAAGGAAGACAACCTCCACGGCTGAAGTCAGGGAACACAACACCAAAACCAAAACCGGAGGCAGATTAAGAGCCATCAGTATACACAGGCACAGAACTATTATGACTAGAAGAATGTTCCAAAAACATATGAAGAAGAGACTGAGGAGCGACTGAATCCTTCGATCCTGTAAAAAACCTGCAGACTGACAGTTCAGGCAAGACCCAGGGTGCAATCCTTGGAATTTGCACGGGACCCACAGGAACCGTCGACAGATTAAGCTCCTTCATTACTTCACAAACTCTTTAGCCAAAAGGAGGTTGCTGACCATAACATGAAAACAAAGATTGACCCAAGACACGGGTACAAACAAGAGAGTCTGGAAGGCGCCGAATCCGAAACCAACAGCGGACAACCACAGATTGATGCAGTAAATCTAAGGGAGGTACACCAGCCTCCACCAGCAAGCTGGGAATTGGAGACGACAAAAAGCTCCAGTTGCAAGACGGAGACCAGCATGATGAACAGCATCTAGTCTTAAGTCTGGAGTCTGTGGCAGAGAAGTAGACTTCATAGCCATACGACAGTTTGGATGCGACAAATTCCTGAAACAAATGCAGTAGTGTTCTGCGATCAGCACCCCAAGAGGTGTGTGAGAGAATCCTTAACAGATTCAAAGCCTTCATACACGATGCCTTCAGATTTGTCAAGTGAGGAGCCCAAGTCAAACGGCAATCAAACGTGAGACCCAAGTACTTTGTCTCTGCCACACAACCGAGTCTCCTGCAACAGAGCATTAGATCAGGGTCTGGGTGAACCTCCCTTATTCTGCAAAAGTGCATAGCCACAGTCTTTGATGGGGAAAACCGAAAGCCCTTGGAATCAGCCCACGCAGAAATCCTGTCCAACGCAAGTTGCATACATCTCTCAATGGCAGACATGCGGGAACCCGAAAACCAGATAGCCAAATCATCTACATATAAGGACGAGGAAACCCCAGCAGGCACAGCGTCGAGAATACTGTTGAGGGCCGCCTCAAACAAATATGCACTTAGGACACAACCCTGGGCGACACCCTCCTCCTGGCACAGTAGCGCAGAAAGGGAAGAACCCACACGGACCCGAAACACACGATCAGTCAAGAAGTCTCCAAGCAACACCGGCAGGCGACCACGTAATCCAAAGGCATGAAGTTGCCGTAGAATTCCATGTCGCCAGGCTGTGTCATAAGCCTTCTCGAGGTCAAAAAATACAGCCACAAGATGATGCTTAGAGGCAAAAGCATCACAGATTGAGGATTCAAGTCGGATAAGGTTGTCAGAAGTACAACGTAGTTTGCGGAAGCCACTCTGAGAAGGAGAGAGATGACACCACTCAAGTCTGACATTGATAATTTTTTCAAACAATTTGCATACACACGACGTTACACAAATTGGGCGATAATTAGAAACATTGCAATGATCCTTTCCAGGCTTAGGAATGGGAAGGACAATGCCCAACTTCCAGCTTGCAGGTAGAGTACCCTCACCCCAAATCCTATTAAACTAGTCTAATAAAAACACCAAGGAGGCATTCGGAAGATGACGAAGCATGGCATATGGGATGTCATCAGGACCAGGAGCAGTGTCACCACACACAGAGAGGGCCGCACGCAGCTCACGAATACTGAAGTCAACACTATAAGTTTCTCTGCCATGAGACCGGAAATTAAGACCCTGTCTCTCTTGGCTACGTCGGGCACTTACACAAGGTTTGGCATCATCCCTCTGGGAGACCTTGCAAAAATGAGTAGCTAGGGCAGAGGCTACATCACCAGGTGAAGACACCAGATTATCTTGGATCCTCAACACTGGTGGAGAGGAGGGTGAAAGCTTTCTAGATATCTTGCGTATTCTCTTCTACACCATAGGAAAAGGAGTGGAAGAAGTAATCATAGAAACATAGGACTTCCACGAGCTTCGGCGAGCATCTTTCAGAACCCATACCCCTCGATAGCGAGCACGTGTTTTGCGAAATTGAACTTTAAGAAAGAGAACCTCTCGGTTTGCATGGTATCGACGAGATGCGGCTTTACAAACCCCCCGAGCAAAAGAGCAGGCTGCAGTCCACCACGGCACAGGTCTCCGGGAATATACACCCGAAGACCGTGGAATGGAACGAAGCCTCACTTTAATCATAGTCGTAGTAAAATAATGTTGTGCATCATCAATAGCTGGGAAATCATGTACAGTCAAATCAAACTCACAGAGTTGTTCAAAAAGAGGCCAGTCAGCCCTACCCAGACACCAGCGAGGCAAACGGGTAGTTGGAGCAAAGTGAGAGGACTGGACCAACACTGGATAATGGTCACTACCATGCAGATCATCCAAAACGTCCCAGGAAAAATCAAGAGCACAGTCAGGAGAAGTAATGGTGAGGTCAAGAACAGAAAAAGTACCAGTCTGAACGTGGAAATGGGTTAGTCTCCCATCGTTCAAGACAACCAAATCCAGTTCACCAACCAAGGAGGCCAGAAGCTCACCCCGAGGATTGTAAACTGAATCCCCCCATATTGGATGGCGACCATTAAGATCGCCAAGTAAAATAAAAGGAGTGTGAAGTTGTCGGATGATGGTCTCTAAATCAGATCGCAGTATTGGGACTGAAGGTGGGAGGTACAGGCAACAGATGGTAAAACACCTTTCAGGGTGCATCTGTACTGCTACAACCTGAAGGGGAGACTGTACAGCAAAGGAGGTGAATGGGACATCGGAACGACATAAAATGGCACACCCACCGCTATGACCACCAGCCAGGGGAGGAGTGGAATGGAAGACTGAATAACCCATAGGTGAAGGCAACGGTCGAAGCCCCACCATTGTCTCTTGAAGACAGACACACAATGGATTCAGATATGAGAGAAGTAATTGTAATTCCTCCCAGTTTGCCAATACACCACGACAATTCCATTGAAGACAAATTGTTGTAGCCATAAGGTGTTACTAATTAAAAATAAAAAATATAAAAGATTAAAAGCACAAATACCAATGTACGACTTTCGCTAGGAAGGGTTTTAAAGAACTTCTTCCCAGGGGGGGGTCCCAGTCTAACCAATCGAGAGGATGATGATGATAATCGAGCGTCACGACGTTTGGAGCAATCTCTATCCACAGTCACATCCGCCCTAGCAGCAGTATGCGACCGAGGCACATAGACCCTCCGTTGAGACACACCTAACTTGTCCGCAGCCCTCAAAAAGTGATCAGGTGCCACGACAGGGTCACCAGGACCATAACCGTCCCCAATCAAATCAACCGAAGGTTGTTTGCAGGAGGCTGGGTCAGAGGGAGCTGGTGAGCAAGCCGTGTGTGCGTCCGAAGACGCATCCCCTGTCACAATGGAGCTAGGTGCAGGAACTGGAAACCCAGAAAGGCTGTCCTTATCAGCCACCAATGTTGATGTCAAATCAGCTTTAGACCCTGAGGGAGGGGCACTCTCAGAGCCCCCGTGAGGCACGCTTGTTTAAACCTTAGAAGGAGGGGTCTCCTCTAAAGATTCCACACTCCTCACCGACTTGAGGTTGGCAATCTCAACCTCCATCTCCACGCCAGTACTTGCTGAATCGGAATTATGACCTGCCACAGAGCTTGTCACATAAGGAGGTCGCACAACGACAGAGGGACCATCAGCCTCGGGTACAGGTAGCGAGGGAGGTTCCACAGGATTCTCAGACTTTCCACGAGGAGGACCAGGAGGACGCTTGGCAACAGAGGAGACTCACGAAGGAAGGCCCGTTTGTGGAGCAGAAGACTTGTGACGGCTCACAGAAGGAACATTATGCATAGGTGCAGCAGGCTTGGACTTTGTGAGGAGAGATGCAAACGAAACACCAGGTCAAACAAACATAGATGACACATGATCTTTAGCTTCAGCAAAGCTCAGTTTCTCTTTCGCACGTACAGACAATACCTCCTGTTCAAATCTATATCGATCACAAGACTTGGATGAAGCAGTGTGTCCACCACCACATTCACACAGGATACCGGACCCGGGCAGGCCATACCCTCATGTACCGAACCCCCACAGGAGACGCACACAGACGGCAGTCCCTGGGCAAGTCGTCGGCAGGAACGCCCGATATGTCCAAAGCGCTGGCAATGGAAACAACGTCGTGGTTGCGGAACATAAGGCTTAACCCTGTAACGGTACCAGGCAGCCACCAAAAGGTCAGGAAGGTTTAAGAGGTCGAAAGTGAGGATTAGGGTCGGTGTGGGGACAAGCTCACCATCAACCCTCTTTTTAATACGTTCAATTTTGATAACGTTTTGTGAAGCAAATTCTTCTTGGAGACGCACCTCATCATACATTACTAGTTCTTTTGCATAAATAACTCCATGAGAGTGATTGAGTGTGCCAGGCGGCGAACATCCAACCGGCTGGCCCGCAAGGGATGTCAAGGCCAGAAGTTGAGCACTCTGCTCCCCATCTTCTACCTCAACTAGTAGGCTACCATCCGCTTGCGGAACCACCTTGGGAGAAGGGCCACAGGCACAAACTAAACCTCTGTGAGTGTTAAAAATGTCTTGGTGTCGCAGATCTAATCCCTCGGGGGCACAAACCACCACAAACTTAGTAAAAGGAACTTGTAAACTTGGTTCAGGAAGGAACCTAACAGGTCTCGGAGGACGACGGGACCTACTTGACGGAAGTTGTTGTGTCCTGCCTGCCTGGAAAGGCTGCATTGTCACCACAAGAGAAGGGGAAGGATCAGGAGGGGAAACCGGAAGATCGCCAGAGTCTTCAACAGTTAACCCGGCAAGCGCGATAGGCCTCACGGAAGGCTTCCTATAGGGAACGAGATGGGCCTCACGGAAGCAAGACCATAAAAAAAGCCTTCCAAAAAAAAAAAAGGGCCTATCAAAACAAAGGAATTTGTCTCTAGGTGAGATAATTCCCCTCCAGTACTCATCCATGTAAATCTCACCCACCCCCCTCCCCTCCTTCCCCACCTTATTCCCCCCTCCCTCCCCTCCTCAATTATCACCTATTTTTCCTCTTATTATCATCATTTATCGGTTATTTTTCTCTCCCGCGATAATGTAGCACAAGTGGGTTGCAGAAAAGATCGTTATGTAACACCCAGACACCGGCCCACACCGCCCCGCTCGTCTCAGTTACCTTACAGACAGCGAGAGAGGAGGGTTGCCTGTGGCTCTCTCTCGCCTGAGATTATGACCGGGTGGCCAATATCTTCGTTTTTCACCACCCAAATGCTTTTCCCACTTATTTTAGCACTCTTGAAGGTTCATATATACATCATATATGTAAAATAAAAGCATACCGAAAACAAATAATGCTCTATATTGTAAATATAACGAATTCTGTCAGAATTCAAGGCTAGAAATGCACAAATAACTACCCTAGCCCCTAGGTCTATTTCGCGCTTGTCAGGTTAAATAATGCAACTATGACAAGTAGTACCGTATAGGGGCCAGCCCTATTGTAACTCAGTGGTCTGGTTAAACTATTCATTAAAAAAAAAAAAAAAAAAAAGTACCGTATAGGATTAAACAACTAAATAAAATATGCTTATACAACGCATAATATAATATGCGTTCTGTATCAATATACCGGAAAAGCCCATTAATAATAAACGGAATACATTAATTTCGCCACTGTTTAGAGAATGGGAAAATCAAAGAGATCACGTCATTGAACGAATTAATACGAATTTGAAACAGACGATAATTTGCGCATAATATCGATCACTGCTTCACGCTGTGTGGTCGATTACTGCTTCACGCCGTATTGAAATTACCGCAAGACGGTATGATAATGATATTCCTCACATGAATATATGACCAATGCAACATAATAATTTATGTACATTAATTAACTAAATTAAACTTACGATGGTGGATCGTCGTAATATACGGTACAGTATATATATATATGTATACAGTATAATAACTGTATATAGTGTTTGCTAATATATATATATATATATATATATGTATACAGTATAATAACTGTATAGAGTGTTTGCTAATATATATATATATATATATATGTATACAGTATAATAACTGTATAGTGTTTGCTAATATATATATATATATATATATATGTATACAGTATAATAACTGTATAGAGTGTTTGCTAATATATATATATATATATATATATATATATATATATATATATATATATATATATGTATACAGTATAATAACTGTATAGAGTGTTTGCTAATATATATATATATATATATATATATATATATATATATATATATATGTATACAGTATAATAACTGTATATAGTGTTTGCTAATATCCATGTAGCGTAAAACTCGTTTTAATTTATAACTGTTACGAGTGCTATGATTCTTATGAGACGAATGCCTATATGTATATATTCGTATAAAATCAAATATTAGGAGTAGGGACTTTGTGTTTGTTATATTCTCTTTTTCATACCATAAAACATAGGTATTACAATACTTCATAGCTCTAAAACACCTTACAACCAAATAGAACGAGAATGCTGTACGGTAGTAAATGCAAGTCCAAGTCAGAGCACGGGCCACGGCAAACATATACTCTAGTGCCATTATATCCATATATAAAAACATATTGACTATAGACATATTCCTATTGTATTTTTGGAAAGTGTGTAAAAATACTTGTAATATAATTTATAAAAACTTGTTGCCGTTGCTGAAAATTATGATTTACAACTGTGAGGAGTCAGCAGATTTTGGAAAAACAGAAACATAATTTAGTCTGCATCAATGTTATCGATGAGACATTACTTTTTGTGGGTTTTGCTACAGAATATTTTTAGGAAAAAACTGTCCTCTATCTATTCAGATATAATAGATGGTACTAAACGTAATTCATGTTGCTGAAAATCGATGCAGAATGAAAAATTATATTAGGCATGCATACTTTTTTAATTGCCAAGTACCATTTTTTTTTTTATTCATATTGAAGGAGTAATGCCGCCAGCCAGTCAGAAGGCAGGATTTACTCAGGTGTGCCAGCAAACTTTGCATCCTGCCAGCTATCTGTGCCAGCACTCTGGCACCCCGGAGCTCTCAGCCAATTACAGGCTGCCTATGACACTCTAAAACATTCGCCTCACCTCGCCCCCCAGACACCCAGCTCATAACTTACCCTCTGTTCACACATATTTTTCTATTCCGGTAAAAAATAATGTAATGGTGCAAATTAACCTCTCACTTTTGTCTGCCACTAAATAACATCACAAATACGCTTCCGGGAAGATATTACGAGGATGTGAAACTGCAAGAGGGAGAGCGTATGCTTCAAAGATCCAAGGCATACCCTGACGAGTCCCAGCGCGCACCTCAGCCAATTAAAGGCCCGCGTTGCACCGGAGGCGGGTATAAAGGGAGGTGGGGGGGGGGAATGGCGATTGGTGGCTTCCTGCAACCAATCAAACAAACGAGAATGATAACTTGGTTAGTCACCAGGATTGCTCATAAGTCATTGGGCAGGCTTTCTCTCGTGTTAGCCTTGTCCCACCCAGACGTAAAAGTGGGTACCTGGAGTGTAAAATCGGCTTTGGCATGGTCGTATCCTGGGGTAAATTTGATTACTTGTCTCATCTTTACTATATTCCCTGTCTGTGGCCAGTGGAATCACACGGACACAGGCTCTCACCTTGGCAACACATGCCCTCTCTCGATACAGCTTCGTCCGTAATTCTTCCCAACCACCATGGTGGAATAAAGACCGGCTACACCGCTCCCCTTCAGCACAGGTTCACCTGCATTACCCTGCCACCTGTCGACACATCGTCAGCTTGCACACTATTAATCAAGCAGTGCAGAACCGTAACCAGGTGGTCGATGGTATAGAATGAATGTGCCAGGTGTATTGGTCGGCTCTTAAGTGGCGAAGAAGAGAAGCAGCAGTTCACAGAAATGTATTAAAGGACCGTTATGGGCCTGAACAGAAATAAGAGAGAGAGAAATGTTTGACAGAGATCTTGTGTCCCAACAATAAAATATATGTATCCTTATAGTGCAACCAAAGAGAAAAATTATTAGGCAAATGATGAAATAAACTCTGATTTGTTGAGAGAGCTATAGCTTTCTATTGTTAGTATGGCACAAGCCATTCAGCTAGAATTAGCATAGAAACTGCTAGGATATTATATCAAGAGATAGTTAAAAGTAGAGTGAGAATACCTAAGAAATTTGAGTAAATAATATAGAAGTCTATAGTCCTACAGACCCAAACAGGCGGTTATGGGCGCGGTCACCTACCCTTACACTGGTGCCACCTGTCCACTTGACCCTTTCCGTACGACAACCTTTCCAAATTACTCTCGCTACCTCTCCCCCCCTCCCCCGTTCAAGGTCAATGTAGGGAGATCGGCTCTCTCTCTATATACTGTATGTGTAAGACTGTGTAGCCCACATGAATGCATAGATTATTATTGCTATAATAAATTATATTACTATTTATCTCTCTCTCTCACTCACCCTACACACCTCACCCCCCCCCCCCCCCACTCACCCTCCTTCCACCCCACACCACACAACTCTACCCCCCCCCCCCCACCCTCCACCCCGCATACACCACACCACACTTGCGTCCACTTTATTCTCCCCCCCCCCCCCCCCCCGTTTTGTGGCGCTCTCGCTCTCTCTCTCTCTCTCTCTCTCTCTCTCTCATATATATATACATATATTGAGAATATTATATCACAAAGTTTCGGCGCATTTTTTTTTAAGAGGTTTCCCCTCTGTACCATCTGTACCATCTGTTTTGTCTGACTATGCAAGTGGTGGGGCGATTTGGAGCGGCTTCCATTGTGGATGGTGTCAAAGTCAGGAATGAAATGAAGTGAGAGTATAAATTTTGTGCGCCTGGCAGCGCGCCATCACGTAAAATTTGTGATGAGTTTTTTTGGCCGACGTCTGACAACGTCGCAGTAGCCATGTTGCCAAGCTGTATACAATGTCCATTGAATTTACTAATAAGCGAATTAATTATAAAAACAATAAAGCTATTTTGTACCTGTAGAAATAGCTGAGCATTTCAAACCGACTTAAGGTACTTAATACCGAAAATAATATATTTTCGTTGTTAGGGATTATACATGTGGCACCAATGTAAAGGGAGTAACCGCGGGTAGGACCGCCTGTTAAGATCTGTTTGACTATAGCTTAACCCAGGAATGGTGAATACTCTTAAGAGGTTTTGTTGGTGAAAGGCGACGGGACTCTCAAGATCCAAGGCCTAAAAAAAGCCATTTAAAAGACCTCAGTAGCACTCAAAACAAAGGAATATGTGATTCAGTGAGATAATTCCCCTCTATACCTTCTATCACTCCTCCACATGTGTCAGAACCCCCTCCACCCCCCCTTCAATTATCACCTATGTTTCCTCTTATTCCCTTGTTTATCGGTTTATCTATTGCGCCAATATCTCCAACCCAGTTCCAAGGTCGTCTAGTGCGCATATAGAGACTGTGGGAAGAGAAAGAAAGCGAGAGAGAGAGACTTTAGTCTGCCTTCAGGCCTCGAAGAGGAAAGATATACGTCTCGTTCGTCTCTCACCTCATGACTGGAGGGTCAGCAATAATTTGTCTTTTTCACCCCCCAAATACTATTCCCACTTGTTTTATTGCTGTTACATGTTAATATCTTCATATTAAACGTAAAATAGGTGCATATGAATAAATAATAGCGATATTTATAGTAAAATGAAAATTTTAGGAGGAATGAACCAAATTATCCTCGCTTGGCGGGAGGGTTTGAACTACCAATAGCGTGCCGCTTTCGGGTTAACATAATTATATAAGAGAAAAAGGGATGTAAGGACCCAACTCTCTGAGAGTTTAGGTGTTGAATGTAACTAGGTATTAATGTAATGATGCCCACAACTTATGAGGGTTAAAAGTATAGGACTTGTGACAGGATAGACTTAGCTTGAGATATAGTTAGGATGGGCAGCCAAGCCTCCATTATTTGGAACCTTTTTGTTAAATGGAAACTATATTTTAATTTAGATATCACCTCGTCGAAAGCATCCCATCGATCGCACGTAATATCTATTAAAGAAATCAAAGGATATAATGCTCTTCAGTTGTTTCTATTATCGCTATTATATCTAGTTGTTATGCCTCATGTCTTAGAGGCGAAGTAGTTCAAAGCTCTAAATAGCGATCATACAGATAGGATGTAATGGGAACGTAAACATTCTGAAGTACAATAAATACTATGCTGTCGTAAGTATTCAACCCTTCAGTTTGAACGTATTTCGACCAGGACAAAGAATCAATCGCTATGAGGATTATGGTTGCCTATTAAGTTTACTAAATATAGCACAAACCTCCAAACAACTGTCAAATTATTCCTGTTCTAGTAGATCAGTATATTCAACTTATATACTACATATATATTAACCTCTGAAGTGCGCATGGGGGGTATGAGACACCTCTGCCTGTGTGCACGTATTTGAGCTGTTTCCATCACTAAAAAATATATTTGACCATAAATAGCATTAATACTTCTCCATATGTGCCTATTATAGGTTGATTATCAAGGTATTAACCTGTTACAACAATAAAACAAGTGGAAACAGCGTTTGGATGGTCAAAATTGGCGATACAGGCCGGGAGTTACATAATGTATGGCTGAGGCAACCTCCTTTCCCGCCACTTTTCCCCAAGTCTGGAGAGACACTGTCGATCGATACTCTCTCTCTCTCTCTCTTGCACTCGCTTGCTAACAGTGATGACAATGCCCTGCTTGCAACTCACTAATGTTAGCACGAAAATATACCACAGAATAAGGGAATAACAGGGAAAATAGGTGATAACTGAAGGAGGGGAGGTAGAGGAGTGATATTTTGCATGGCCCAGGGGCAAAAAATAAAAATATATATATATTTTTTTTTTTTCGGTATTAAAATTTAATAATTATGGGGAGACTCCACCTTTTATTTTATCTCAGCTTCTATAAGAGACTCATTGCTGGCCTTTTGCCACATGTACCGTCATGGTGTAACACTGACTCGATGAGAAAATCAGCTCTCTATGTACGTGCGCGCGCGCGTGAGTGCAGAATTTTTCAAAAAAGGGTTAACTCACTGAATTTGTTTTCAAATTCCCCACAATTTTGGCATGGCGTATCCTACAAGCATCCCCTACAGAGTAGCGTCAGCTTTTTCCCCTATAAATAATAGAAGGTGATGACAAAAAATATATTATACCATTAGTTTGGGGTAGAGCTGAAATTTGACTTTCAAATGGTCATATCTCCGATAAGTACGAGAAATCGCCGAAAAACCAACGAGAGAATGTTCTTTTATATGCCAATTTGCTGTGGTTAGATGGGGAATGCATTTGGGCAATACCAAATCCAGTTAATAGACTCGTTAGGGCCAAAAAGTAATTGCTAGCAATTTAATTTGTAACTTTCAGAGAAGTGTAAATTCGTTTTGGTGGTCTATTTTTGTTACCCCTCCTAAATAAATATTTTCTATGGGGAGCTTCAAACCCAAGGTCAAGGTCAAGGCCACGTCACACTGTAGCTCCATACATTATCAGGTGTTTCTCGTAAAGAAAGTGCAATCAGTGATTACCAAAGACAGAATAACCTACATAAACACTTAGTGAGTGCACACATACAAGAAACAAAGTCCGAAACAGAAGGATTGAAGTGAAAATAAGAGAAAAAAACAGTGACTACGAACATGACGCCAACAATGGACGGGGATCAAAACAAATCCGACCCAGAGTGCCCCGACTGCGGAATCAAGTTCGCAGGTGAAAAAAATGCAATCCAATGCGACTACTGCCGGGAATGGCTGCACTATTTCTGCACAGAACTCCCTGCCTATCAAATTCTCAACTATGCAAAAACGCAAAGGAAATTCATGTGCAAAACATGCTGCCTAACAAAGTTTGACACAAAGGGTGAGTGGGTGGCCGAAGCAGAAGCAGCCGTTCTCCAACACAAGGAACGACTAACCGATTCTGGAGCGATAAGTAAGGTAAGAAATATCCCTGTTCAGCTCCAGAGCAACAAAGCTGTCACCAACACGCCAGCTGACAATACACAAACAACCAAGGAATTAACTGGGGACACTGACCTAGGCCAAGGCCTACCCAAAAGCCCAGAAGTAGCCGTAGGCAAGAGTGATGGTGACAACCTCCATACCAGTACCACAACAAACATGACTATAGGCCTAGATCTAGGTCTGGGGAACACACCAGAAAATATTAGCATCACAATGCCAGATGCCCATAGTCTCCCCCCCACAACACTAGCAGACACGGCAGAGCCTCCTCAAAATGCAGCAAGACAGGTGAGGTCGGGGACCCCAACTAGCACACACCCCACATGCAACGGATGCAGCAATAATGCTCCTACATACAGAAAAACAGGTGAGGCTAGTGCTGTAAATTCAAATTCATGGAGACCTAGGCCCAGAGCTGAAAACAGGGGCACTTATATTAGGAGGAAAAGCATGGAAGTATGCAATTTCTACCTAAGAAATGAATGCCGATATGGAGTAGTGGGCATGGGATGCAAACAAGACCACCCAAAAATATGTGCAAAATTCATGAAGCACGGGCGGGATGAAAGGATCGGTTGCAAGCGTGGATGGAAGTGCATCGACTACCACCCATATGTATGCAGAATCTCGCTCAACAAAAGGGCATGTACTATGAGAGACTGCAATCTTCCACACATCAAGGGAACCAAAATACTGACGCCCAGAAACAACGTCAACAAACCAAGGGAACACGCTACAGGACACATCCAAAGGGAATTTGCCTACACACCAACTCATGAGGAAAAATTAGAAAGCCAACGCAATGCCCTCAGAAGCTGGCCAACCATCCAGCAAACTCACAAGGTCAGACCAGCAGCGGTACACACAGCTATGCCCGACCAAGGTGCTTTTTTAGAGGTAGTAATGGGACGTCTTCTGGAAGTGGAAAAACGGTCTCAAGTGATAATGGAGAGATTCCTAGCACAAACCGAGGGACCAGACATGAACCACAGAGGAAGGTGCAACTACCACTAACTAGTTTTTTTGTGGGCAACATCAGAGGACTTTACCCACGAAACAATCAATGTAAAGTCCCCATGTTGGAAGAAATTGCAGAGGAAGATAACTCAATTTTTCTAGCCCTAACAGAAACACACTTGAACGAAAACATTTTGGATGCAGAGATCAATATCCATAATTTCACTCTATTCAGAGCCGACATAGAGGACAGAAGCCACGGAGGAGGAGCACTCTACCTAAGGGAGGATATGGCTGCAAATACCGAAACTTTAGTTGCATTCTCAAACGGCACAACAGAGCTACTAGTAGTACACATAAGACAAACCGACATGCTCATCATAATTTTGTACCGACCTCCAAACACCACAGGGGAAATTTTCAAGGAGGTCACAGAGAAGATACAATCACTCCTACAAAATCTGCCAACTCCCGCTACAGATGTCATCATCACAGGAGATTTCAACCTGCCCATCATCAATTGGGCAACCATGAAAATAGACGGAGGAACCAGGGATGAAAAACAGCAAGCCAAGGAGCTAATGACTATCATGGACACTGCATACATGAAACAATACATCGAGGAACCTACAAGAGGCAACAACACACTGGACTTACTATTTGGCAACAACTTCGACCTGGTACACTCGTACGAAACTGTAAAAACTATAATGTCCGACCACAGCCTCATCAAAGTTAGAACCCCCACACCAGCCGCCACACCACCAAGAAGATGTCAACAGGAATCAAGCCAAATACCATGCACCTCTCTGAAAGATCTCAACTTCTACAGCAAAGATATAGACTGGGACAGACTGAGAGCAGAACTGGCAGTAACTGATTGGAGGGCACTATTCGAAAAAACGTCGACGAAACTCTCTGTATCCTCCAGAAACAATGCCTGGAGACCTGTAAAAACACCATACCACCCAAATCAAGCAGGAAGCAGATCAAGCAGATTCCCAGAGATAGAAAAATACTAATGAAGAAAAGGACGTACTTGAGAGCCAAGCAAAGGAAGACCAGCTATGCGCACAATATCACCAAACTACAAGAAGAGCTCGATGAAGTTGAACGTAAACTCATCCAGTCACACCAAGAGCAAAGAACACGCGAAGAACTCCAAGCAGTTGCAAACATACGAGTAAATAGCAAATTCTTCAATGCATACGCAAAAAGGAGACTCAGGAACACCTCAACAATAGGACCACTTGCAAAACCTACGGGCGAACTTGAGAGTGACCCAACCGAAATGGCCAAGATACTCAAACAGCAGTACGAAAGTGTCTTCAGCCCGCCAAATGAAGACAAGAAAATCGAGAATGCAACGACTTTCTTTGGCAACGCTCCAGGGACACCACATCAACTCTCCTCGGTAACAGTATCAACAGAGGACATAATAGCAGCCATCGACAAGATTGGACCAAACTCTGCGGCAGGACCAGACGGCTTTCATGCCCAACTGCTAAAAAACTGCAAACATCAGCTAACCTTGCCTCTAAAACTGCTGTGGAGCAATTCCCTCCAAACTGGATATGTACCACAATCCCTAAAAGAAGGTACTGTCACACCAATACACAAAGGGGGTAGTAAAGGCATAGCCAAAAATTACAGACCAGTGGTGCTGACATCACATCTTATTAAAATCATAGAAAGAACAATACGAGCTAAGATGGTCAGCTTCCTGGAAGATAACGAGGCATTCAACGAGGGGCAACATGGCTTTAGACAAGGCCGCTCCTGCCTTTCACAACTACTATCACACTACGACAAAATCCTACAGGATATTCAAGACGGAGAAAATGTAGACGTCATATATCTAGATTTCGCCAAAGCTTTTGACAAGGTGGACCATGGGATCCTTCTACATAAACTCAAATCACTGGGAATAGGGGGAGACCTTGGAAGATGGCTCCACAGCTTCATCACCAACAGAAAACAAAGAGTCACGGTTCAAGGAAGCCTATCAGAAGCAGGTGGGGTCATCAGCGGAGTACCACAAGGATCAGTACTGGGACCTCTCCTATTCCTCATCATGATAGGAGACATCGACAGGGACCTGGAACACTCAACAGCCTCATCGTTTGCAGACGACACCAGACTCATGAAGAAAATCACCACATGATGCTCAGCTACTACAACAAGACTTGGACAAAATCCTGAAGTGGGCAGAAGAAAACAACATGGCCCTAAACGGAGACAAGTTCGAGCTTCTAAGATACGGGAACAAGAGAGCACTACAAAACGACACCAACTACAAAAGTGGACAGCAAGAAATTACCGCCAAGGACACAGTGAAGGACTTGGGAGTAAATATGAGCAGTGACGCCACTTTTTCCCAGCATATTACCAAAGCCACAACAACAGCAAAACAAATAGCAGGCTGGATCCTGAGAACCTTCCACACAAGAAATGAGAGGTGTATGTTAACACTGTGGAAGTCACTGGTCCTACCACGACTGGAGTATTGCTCTCAGCTCTGGTCTCCCCCAAAAGTAGGAGAAATAACAGAAATTGAAGCCACCCAGAGGACATTCACCAGTAAAATCCATGGGTTTCAACACTTTAACTACTGGGAGAGACTCAAGGAGCTGCAGCTGTACTCACTTCAAAGACGTAGGGAGAGATACATCATCATCTACGTCTGGAAGATTTTGGAAAAAAAGGTACCAAATCCAAACATCCAAGAGACTCAACACCAAAGGCGAGGGAGGCTGTGCTATGTGAGGACTACGCCGGGATCAACACAAAAAATCAAATCCCTGATCCATCACAGCTTTACATACAATGGAACCAGACTGTTCAACTGTATACCAGCCCCTCTCAGGAACATGACCGGGGTGTCTCCAGACACCTTCAAGAAACACTTGGACATGTGGCTGGCCAAAATACCGGACCGGCCACCAACACCAGGATACCCCAGCACCAACTCCAACCGACTTCTGGAATGGAGAGTGGAAGAAAGGGAGCTGCCTGGTCGCAGTGGAGCCCCAGCTCAACTGTGTCACTAACGGACGGAATACAACAAAGTGTAACAAAGTGTAAAGTGTAGCGCTACCTATAGAAAATGACCTTAGATGGCTAACTAATTTAAAAGTTTGTTTTCAACCATGGTTTTAGAATATTATTCATTCGATTTTGACCGAATTCCTTTATATTGGGAACCCCAAAGGGGTACCTTAGGGATGTAATAAGGGTGTTTATGCCCTGGTATTATCATTTCTATTGCTTACAGAAGCCCTTTAGACTACAGACACAATTTTTTTTTTTTGGTGGCTGACTGAATTTTTATCAGTTTTTGGGGGGTCGTGGGCGAACCCCCACCCCTGGGGGTTATGGATGCAATATGTTTTTTTGTTCCTTCCTATGCTATTCTCATATGTTGAAAGAAGCAGTTTACAGAGAGAACAAAAAACTTGAAATTTTTACCAGAGCCAAAACCAAACCTGGAGTCTCCCCTTATTGATTTTCCCTGACTCTTAAGAGTCTTCGCGCAGTCCGCCGGGGGAACTCTTAGGAGTCTTCCCGTGGTTCCCGGGTTAACAACTATTGATGGTCAAAGACCATCTGGACATGAGAGGCACTCAATTCCTGGCAGTAGCCTCCATGAACCAAGACCACCCACTAAACTACATGGCAACACACCCACAGACACCAAGAAATATCAAAACAACACCCAGCACACGGTATCACACACAATTACTGTCCTCTCTCCCTCCCTGCCCACCCCGAACCAACTTCCAGAAGCACATCCATACTCATATCTCTCGCCGATCCATCCACTCACTCGCAGATAACACGCAGTGCATGCACGACCTCCCGAAATCCATCCTTCCGAATCCTCCCTTCCTCGCGAGGACAGAGTCCACCTGGCCAGGCTGAGATGCAGACACCACCCAGCTCTCCTGAGCTATCAGAAGAGACTGGATGACTCCGTTGTCGACGCCTGCCCGGGATGTAACACAGCACCCCATACCATTAAACACGTCATAGAGGACTGCATTTCACACAACCACTCACGCCAACAACACAATCTACACTCAATGAGAGCTCTGTGGGAAAGCCCGATCGTGGCCATGGCCTTCCTCAGGGACTCGGGGCTGGTCGACCAGGCAGCTTTGGGAACAACAACAGCAACAACAACAATGATCAGTGTTCCTCAGAGCTCTCTCAGTACGTACCCCATCCCTTACAGGGAGTGAGAGGCACCCTTCTTTCAGCACAATCCCACTCCTATTATGTCCAGGTCTCCAACCCAAGAATTAGCAAATTTCCTCAGCCTTTCTTCTACTCAACAAGTGAACTCTGGAACTCTCTCCCACAATCAATCATGCCTTCATCCTATGACTTTGACTGTTTTAACCTTTGTGTGTCCAGGCATTTTGACCCCAATGTCGCTTGAATTTGGCTCTCTGTCACTCCTTTGTCTTTGGGGGGAGACATTCGTTATAGGCAGCCTGCTTCTTGTCTCCTTCATACACATAGAACAAATATACTAAAATTAGCTCACATTCTTTTTTACCTGACCATTCGACCATACTTTACAGTTTCACTGCATTCCTCTCAAAGACCTTATTATACATTACTATTTCCCACACTTACCTTCAGGTTCTATATGTCACACACAGGACCAAACATCTTTATTAAACCCAGCAAATCTCTTTAATAATTACTTATCAGAAATATATCATTGCTCAGGTTACCTCCACTCAATCCCTTGCCTTACCCTATCTATCTATCTATCTATATGCCCAGGCCCAATCGCCATTTTGGGGGTAGCCGACTCAAGACAGAGCAAAAACAGGGAAAACACAAAAAGAACATAAAATAACAAATAAACACAGATAAAAAGCACAAACTCACACACATCCAGGTCACCCAGGAGAAGACCCAGAGACCAGGGTCACCAAGGTCGCTCCAGCACTTCCCCGGCCCCTGACCACCCGGAGAGGTTCCGATTTCGGCAGGCAGACATGCAGCGGAGCCAAAGCCACAAGCCCTCCCACCACACTTCCAGGCGCACCCTTCATATTAATCGTCTCCCCGGGCCAGGCGCTTGATGGACTATTATCTAGTCCAACTTGCGCCCGACCCCTTACTCCAAATGACCACGTGTTCACTCAACTATTCACAAGCATTCTCCATTCACTCCTGTCCACCACCACTTCCCCTGCCTGATCTATAGTCATTCCTCTATCATCCAAAGCCTTTCTTACACAGTCTCTCCATCTCAATGGGGGTCTTCCTGCCCTTCTATCTCCCATTGTATCTGACTCACATATTCTCTTTGTAAGCCTTTCATCTCCCATTCGTTCAACATGACCATACCAGCTCAGCACCCTTCTGTCCACTCTGGCTGACAAATGTTCCTGCTGCCCCACTCTCCTACGTATCTCTTCATTCCTCAATCTGTCTCTACGAGTAACTCCACACATACTCCTCAAGCAGCTCATCTCCATCACATCCAGCCCTCTTTTCTCCTTTTTCTTCAGAGCCTATGTCTCAGCCCCATACATCACTGTTGGCACAACAATTCCTTCATACAGTGCACTTTTTACTTTCACTCCGAGATTTCTCGTCTTCCACATACTTCCCATTGCTCCGAAAACCTTCCTTCCTTCACACACTCTCTGTTTTACCTCCACTTCCATACCTCCACTCCTGCTTATCGTTCCTCCTAGATATTTAAAACACTCTACTTGTTCCAATATTTCCCCATCCAGCCTCACATCTAGATTCACCCTATGCTCTCCCCTATTACACACCATTACTTTACTTTTATTGACGTTCACCTTCAGTTTCCTCCTTCCACAAACCACACCAAACTCTTTGACTACCCGCTGCAGTTTCTCATCAGAATCTGCCACCAATGCTGTGTCATCAGCGAACAGCAACTGATTCAACTCCCAATCTCTACCATTCTTTCCTACTAAACCCAATCCTCTTCCCATAGTTCTCCTTTTCACCTCCCTCACCACACCATCCATAAACATATTAAACAGCCATGGTGACATTACACAACCCTGTCGCAAACCTATCTTTACCTCAAACCATTCACTCAACTCACCATTTCCTACTCTCACACATGCTCTGCTCCCTTCATAAAAACTTGTAACTGCTTCTAACAAATTTCCTCCTATTTCATAAATCCTTAACACCTTCCACATTGCTTCACGGTCCACACGATCATACGCTTTTTCCAAGTCCATAAAAGCCCAAAATATCTCCTTATGCTTCTCTAAATACTTCTTGCATAACTGTCTTACTGCAAACATCTGATCCACGCACCCTCTTCCCCTCCTAAAACCGCACTGTTCTTCTCCTATTGCAACTTCCGTACACTTTATTATCCTCTCTATCAACACCCTGCCACACAGCTTTCCAACCACTGACAATAAACTAATACCTCTATAACTTGAACACTCCTGCCGATCTCCCTTCCCCTTGTACAACGGCACAATACATGCACTCTTCCAGTCTATTGGTACCATTGACACAGCAAAGCACACATTGAAAAGTCTCATCAACCAATCTATTATCACATCTCCACCCTTCTTTATACACTCCACAGCAATACCATCCAAACCTTCTGCTTTTCCCGCTCTCATTTGTTTCACTGCTTCTTTCACCTCATTTTCCTCAATCCTTTCATTCATTCCCAGCCACCTGGGTGGCCTGGGTAACCTATCTCCATCCACCTCTGCTTCAATCACTGCTTCTCTTCCATCTCTTGTATTTAACAAAGATTCAAAATACTCGGCATATATTTTCCTCACTTCAACTGGTTCCACTATTAATTCTCCATTTTCATCTTTCACTGACTCTTTCCTCTTTTGTCCTCCTTTCTTTACTTTATTTACCTCCTTCCAGAACATCTTCTTTCGTTCTTCAAAATTCTCACTCAGCCTTTGACCCCACCTTTCGTTTGCATCTTTTTTCGCTTCTCTAATTTTCCGTTTTGCCTCTCTCCTTTTCTCCTTGTACCTCTCCCATACCTCAATACTACCATCCTGTAAAACCCTCTCAAAACACTGTCTCTTCTCCTCAACTGCCTTTCTCACCGTATCATTCCACCACTCGCTTCCCTTCCTGATACCTCTGCCTCCTACTTTCCTTTTGCCGCATACTACCTCTGCACTTGCTTTCACTTCTTCCTTAAACTGTTGCCATTCAACCTCTACTTCTCTCTCTTCCATCTCTCTCACTTCCATCCACGTTTCATTTAGTCTTTCCTTGTACTCCCTCTCTTTTTCACTCTTCTCTAACTCACTAACTTTTATTACCTCTCTTACTTCACTTTACCCGAGGTACTTAAACAGTCACTACCCTCCCTTGAACTCTATCCATATACATAAACTAAACAACCACAGGGACACCACACACACTCTTGCTTTAACATAACATTCAGATCAGAGAACTCGCTTAGTTCGCTCTCTACACACAGTCATTCTTGCACCCTCATGAGTGCTTCTCACTATGTTCAACAGTTAAGCATCTACTCTCAGTACTCTCTACATAATATCTTGTTTGCCATAGACTTTCTCAAAGTACCTGAAGGCAGCATACAACTGATCTCAAGAAGATTTTCATCTATGCAACCAATTCCTTTCCTAAATTCAGCTTACTCATGACATGGCAGTCCCTCCATTATCTGACTCAATCCCTGGATCACTATTCTACAGTACATTTGTCCTACTATGCCAAGGAGACAAATTCCCCTGTGAACACCACACCCTTATCTCTCGGTTTCCCTTTATACATGTGGACTATTATAGCTCCCATTCTTCCCTTCGTTCAAGTTAGACTGTAGGCTTTCCAGATCCACTCATTCACTACCGTACCTCTATACTTTTACATTTCGCTACACATTCCATCTATCCACGATTCTTAATCCATGAATTAACTCTTTCACATCCAGTTAAGGGGATAGTAGCCGTTTTGGGGGCTATTAATTCATGTATTCATATATTTTTTAGTTTCCTCATTAAACCTCCATCAAGCTTAGAAATACACCCCCTAGAGGGCCTAGACCCCCCTTCAAGAACAATTTGTACATTTTTCGGACCAAAAATGTTCCAGCCGGAGGCCAGTTTCTTTTAAAATTACAGGCTCGCTATCGTTCGCCTGAAATAATATCAACACATAAATGGCACGAAAGGTCTTAACATTGACAAACTAATGGAAGGAACGTCTTAAAATCTCCAAACAAATATGGTAAGCATGAGGGAGAAGGGTGTCCAGAATATGCTAAGCATGAGGGAGAAGGGTGTCCAGAATAAGCGAGTAGTGCGTAAGTATGTTGGCAACTTATTACCACTACTGTTAACTCTTGTGCATCATTTGCGCTACTTCCAGACATACACGTATGTTGTCACTCTGTATTAAGGGGGTATTACTCGCTTTTTCTGGACCCACTTCTCCCTCATGTTTATCATAATAGTTTTGAGGTTTTAAGACGTTCGTTTCGTTAGTTTGGCGATTTTTAGACTTTTTGCCTCATCTTCTTATCAATATCAAGACCTTTCGTGCCCTCTAGGTGTCGATTATTTCCTGGCGAGCGACAGCGAGCCTCTAATTTTAGATGGAATCGGCCTTCGACCGGGACATTTTTCTACTGAAAAATTTATAAAATTATCTTGAAAGGGGGTCAGGGGGCATTTTTCTAAGCTTGATGGAGGTCTAGCAAGGAAACTCAAAAATACATTAATAAATAAATATATAGACCAAAAACCAAGCACTACCCTCTAAACCCTCTAAACCAAGCACTACCCTCTAAACCCTCTAAACCAAGCACTACCCTCTAAACCCTCTAAACCAAGCACTACCCTCTAAACCCTCTAAACCAAGCACTACCCTCTAAACCCTCTAAACCAAGCACTACCCTCTAAACCCTCTAAACCAAGCACTACCCTCTAAACCCTCTAAACCAAGCACTACCCTCTAAACCCTCTAAACCCTCTAAACCAAGCACTACCCTCTAAAGCCACAATAATCTCTCTACATGCAATGTATTTTACATCCAAAGATAGACCAAAACCCATGCTATTATATATCCGAAAACAAAATTCCTATTAGATAAAATTATCACATTGAAAATGGCACTATTAGACATATTTTAACGATTATCCGCATTTACACGGTCATAATATCGTTATATGTAATAACAAAACAAAAATATGAGAAATATGAGTTGTTTTGTACGCTTATTCCAAATATGTTATCAGAATATATTTATCATCAATAGCTGATTTTATATGATTATTTTCAAGAGTTACATAGCGTGTAAAAGTTATGCTTGCGGGACAATAACATTCACTCTATGTTGATTTTCAGCCACATAAATTACGTTTCATGCAATCAATTACATCTCAATAAAAAGAAGAAAGCCCAATTTACTATATACTATCCTCAAAATCCACAAACAAAATAATATATCATCGTTTTTACCATAGCTGACTAATAGAAAATATTATTATATAATATCAGTTCACTTTGCACTGTACATCTATACATTTTCAGCGACAGCATAAGTTTTTTATATATGACATGACTATTATTGTTCACGCTCCTTCCAAAAATGAAAACGGAAACTGTCTATTAAAAAAAACATTCTATATGACTATAATGGCAGAAAAGTATACGCTCACCGATTTTGAACTCGGAGCTCTGTGCAGTAGCGTTCGTTATTGTTGACTTATTTTCTGGGAAGGCGTAATAGGGATATAACTTATGATGATGTATATGGATATTGGTGTGAAGATGAGTATAAAATACAACCGAAGTCCCTACTCCCAATATTTTATGCTTTATGAATATTTATCAATGGGCATTAAAAAAAAAAATTAAAAAAAAATAATTGTCTTCAAAACGTGTACACTGTACACATATATTAGCTAACACTATGTACATATTGTAAAAAGAAACTATTCAAAGACAAATAACCCTGTCATATAGTATATTAGATGCAATACCTGTAGTCCAGCCGATAAATCCGCCATCATTAAATGGATCCAGAGTAACATTCCTGCTTCACTGACAAACATAGACTGGAAACTCTCACTCTTTCTACCTCTCAGGACAGGAGAGTTAATTGGCTTGCCAAATGCTTACCATTGCGACACATATCCGATCCTTTTTTCTGCCAGAATTTCCCTCAAATTGCGTATTGGGATTATTTTTACCGAATTATTAAAATCATCAATACGCTCATAGCATATTGGTGCAATTAGAGACACCCTCCATGAATATGTGAATTGAGTATTGGAGCTTTAGAGGGATAATATAAGTTATTTGTAGTTTAATTATCACAAGTCAGAGTAATCTTTTTTGTTTTATCAAATTAAAGAGTTCAGGATTGCTAAAACAGAAATGTAAACTAAATCATACAGTAGATTGTATTATATTCATACCTTCATTATCATGGTGACATTTTCTTGTAGAGCCTTCCTCATCATTTGTTTCATTTCAATAACATCAAGTTCTTTGATAAGTTTATCGCCTACCATTTGATCAACTGAGCCATCATTTATACTGATCACTACTCCTGGTATGGCATATTCAGTAGCTTTAATGTGGGGACACTCATATTGCCCACAACCACTGCGTTTGTAAACTTCGGCTTCACGCTTGCAATTTGGAGCTTCGCAGAATTTCTGAAAAAGAGAGAGACACATTTCTTAAACTATAATTTATAAATGACTGCAATATACTGTATATATACATTATTACATATATAACATAAATTAAGTACAAAATGTTTCTACTGATGAAATATAAAATAAAGTACTAACAGTAACCTTATGGTTCCTTTTGTATTACGAACATTTATAGCAATGCTACTATTTTATTTCTTAGGAAAAGAAGCAATTCATCAGAAAAAATATTTATTGCATCGGGTAATACGACCCTATATTACTTTGTATATTACTTATTATGCCATGTTTAGATTGTGTGACATACATTAATAGAAGAATTATAAGAAATCATAATCAGTTGAATAAATAGTTAGGACTTAATCATAACTTTTATTTTGTCCTTCTGCCTTTACTAGGTTTCTATGTACACTATATTCTTTGCTACGTTTTCTATTCATTATGTATATCTATATCCTATGACAGAAAGAATAGATTCAGCCATAACAAAATAATTATAAATATATATTCAATATCAGAACATAAAGTGATGCATCAAGCCAGTTGTATTGAAGATAGATTAGTGTATTTTATGATGATCCGAAATGCAATATTAGTGTTCATACATAAGAGTAGTGTCTACTTGAAATATCATATTTAGCAGACTCCATATTTCTCAACATTGTAACATCAGTCCACGTTTCATAATTTTCGTCATGTCTGCGCAATAGAAAGAAATACTATATAATTATATTTACTGTATATATATAGTCTGACCTGCCAATATGCGAGCTTTTAATACGCGATTCACCTTATACGCGAGGAGGGGGTCGAATCATACCCAAAACTTTCAAAACACGTGATGTACCTTTAAAACGCAAATCCGGGCCCAATATAAGGGCAATTCCGGGGAGTTCAGCTAATACGCGAGGCCCCCCACCATTCCGCACCAGTTACGTAGGCACGCAGGGTATTGTGGGATACGCCAGTCTACCCTCAGTCCACGCTCACGCAACAGCTGTCCGACTCGTGTTGGACATTTACTGTTAATTTTAAGGTGAGTTTATTATTATTGTTATATTTTCTTATGATTTGGATGTTTATGTATACATATATGTACCTTTTGTGGCAATTGACGGAGATAAATAGGCCTAAAGTAGACAACTTGGAGTAGTGCCGCCCATATCGATTTATTCCCATATAATACTCTATTGTTAATACGCAAATTTTCATTCCGCGCCCTCGCGTGTCGCCCATATTCTCGCGTATTGGCAGGCCAGACTGTATATATATATATATATATATATATATATATATATATATATATATACCCGGTATATATATATTTTTGTTTTTCTTCTATGTGAATGAGGGAGGCAAAAGACATAATTGCCTGCAACGAGTGCCTCCCCCAGATTTCAATGAGTGACAGGGCCGAAATCAAGGGACGTTCGACCTAAAATGCCTGGACACAGAGTTTGAAGCAAGTTAAGTCATAGGAAGAGGGTAAGACTGATTCTGGGAGAGAGTTCCAGAGCTCAGCAGTTCAATAAAAGAAAGTCTGAGAATAGCGTTTCACTCTTGGGTTGGAGAGTTGCACAGAGTAGGGGTGGAATTGTGTTGCAAGGTGTGTACTACGCACCCTACGTAGAGGAGGTGGTATACACTGGGAAAGCTCCGAGGAACACTAATTATTGTAGTAGCGATAGAATAGAGAGAGAGATGCAACATTGCAGCGAAGAGAGAGAGTTGGTGAGTCGACGGGAGTTAATGATACAAAAGGCTTTCCTTTCTACTTTATCTAGGAGTGCGGTGTGAGAGGATCCTCCCCACACATGTGAATAATACTCAATACAAGGACGCACTGTGCCCCTGTACAGAGCAAGAAGCTGCACAGGGGTAAAGAACCCCTTGAGGCGGTTGAGCACACCCAGCTTCTGGGAGGCTGCCTTAGCGAGACTGGTAATATGGTCTTTCCAGGTGAGAGCAGAAGAAAAAGAGACACCGAGAACATTGAGGGAAGATGAAGGGTTGATTTTTGTATTGTTGAAGAATAAGGGATAGTCCTCTGAAGGTTCCTGACGGGTAGTAAGATGGATAAATTGAGTTTTGGAAGCATTAAATGCAACAAGGTTTTCTCTACCCCAATTGGAAATAGTAGCTAGACCAGAAGATAAGCATTTTATGGCTTCATTACGTTTACTTTTGAGGGACTGCTGGCTGGGGCGTTCTGGAAAACTAATTGAGTAGTGTAAGGTAGAGTCGTCTGCGTATGAATGGATGGGACTGGATGTACAGTTGAGAAGATCATTTATGAAAATTAGAAAGAGAATAGGAGATAGGACAGAACCCTGAGGAACACAGGAGTTGATAGAATGAGAAAATGAGCGATGGCCGTCCACAACCGCAGCTATGGAATGGCCTGAAAGGAAATTAGAGACAAAGGCACAGATGGAGGAACAAAAACTGAAGGAAGGCAGTTTGGAAATTAAAGATTTGTGCCAGACTCTATCAAAGGCCTTCGATATGTCTAGTGCAACAGAAAAAGTCTCACCGAAGTCCCGAAAGTTGGCTGACCAAGAGTTAGTAAGATATGAAAGAAGATCACCAGTAGAGCGACCCTTAAAGAAGCCATACTGGCGATCTGAGATCAGATTATGAGAAGAGAAATGCTTTAGAAATTTGGAAGCAAGAATAGTTGCAAAAACTTTAGAGATACAAGAGATGAGAGCAATTGGACGATAGTTGGAGAGTTGAGAGCGGTCACCCTTCTTTGGGACAGGTTGGATGAGAGCAAACTTCCAGCAAGAAGGAAAGACGTTAGAGGAGAGACAGAAACGAAAGAATTTGACTAGGCAGGGGGTCAGCACGGAAGCACAGTTTTTAAGTACAACAGGAGGAACACCGTCCGAACCATACGCCTTCTTAGTATTAAGCCCAGAGAGGGTAGAAAGTACATCTTTAAAAGAGATTAGGATATTAAGCATAAGTAGGAGAGAGGGGGGTGGAGAGGGAGGAATAGCACCGGAATCATCCAAGATAGAGTTTCTGGCAAAATTTGAGCAAAGAGTTCAGCTTTGTCAGAGGAAGAAGTGATGGTTGTGCCATCAGAGTGGAAAAGGGGAGGGAAAGACGAGGAAGAAAAGTTGTTGGAGAGGTTTTTGGCTAGATGCCAGAAAGCTTGGGAAGAGCTAGACTTGGATAGTTCAGTGCATTTATTATTGATGAAAGAGTGTTTGGCAAGTCGAAGAACAGATTTGGCTTGATTCCAGGCAGAAACATAGGAAGAATGAGATTCTTGAGTTTTAAGGGGTCGGTACCATTTGAATGCTTCCTCCTTGTTGTGGACAGAAGTAGAACAAGCGTGTGTAAACCAAGATTTTTTGCATTAGACTGAGAGAAAGAAAATGGAATGTACACTTCCATGCCCGAGAGGATTACCTCGGTAATGCGTTCAGCACTCTCCGAAGGCCCTCGGCCACGGAAGCAGAAGTCATTCCATGGGAAATCAAAGAAGTACTGCCGGAGAGCCTCCCAGTCGGCAGCGCCAAAGTGCCACAAGCGCCGCCGGCTGAGAGGATCGGATTGCCGTACTGAAGAGATAGGACAGGTGACGGAGATAAGTTCATGGTCGAAGGAGAGAAAAGATTGACAGTATAAGAAGAAGGGTTAGAAGTCAGAAATAAGTCAAGAATGTTGGGCCGATCTCCGAAGCGATCCGGGATACGGGTGGGTTGCTGGACCAGCTGCTCTAGGTCATTTATGATAGAAAAGACGTAGGCTTGTTCACCAGGTTTTTCAGTAGAGTGAGAGGAGAGCCATTGGCGGTGGTGAACATTGAAATCTCCTAAGATGGAGATTTCAGAGAAGGGAGAGATAGATGGAATGTGTTCCACTTTAGAGTTTAGCAAGTCGAAGAATTTGGGAAAGTCGGTAGAGTTAGGGGAAAGATAGACAGCACAGAAATATTTAGTATGAGAATGACAGGATAGTTTGAGCCATAAAGTTGAGAAGTCAGATGAGTCGAAATCGGGAACACGAGAGCAAGTGAGTTTGTTGTGCACGTATGCACAACATCCGCCTCTGGCTTTGAAACTAGGATAGAGAAAGTAGGAGGATACAGAGTTTCTCTGTTCATCATCAGGATCGTTGGTGTTTCACCTGATGATGAACAGAGAAATTGTTCGAAATATTGTTCAAAAGCTTAATCAATAAACAATGAAAATGGAGTTGATGTTTGCTCTTGTCATCTTATATATACAGAGTATATATATATATATATATATATATATATATACCGGTATATATATAGATATATATATATATACAGTACTGACGCCATAAAACTCAAGAATCTCATTCTTCCTATGTTTCTGCCCGGAATCCAACCATATCTGTTCTTCAACTTGCCAAACACTCTTTCATCAATAATAAATGCACTAAACTATCCAAATCTAGCTCTTCCAAAGCTTTCTGGTATCTAGCCAAAAACCTCCCCAACTCTTTTTCCTCCTCGTCTTACCCTCCCCTTTTCCACTCTGATGGCACAACCGTGATATCACTTCTTCCTCTGACAAAGCTGAACTCTTCGCTAAAACTTTTGCTAGAAACTCCACCTTAGATGATTCCGGTGCTATTCCTCCCTCTCCACCCACCTCTCCCCTGCTTATGCCTAATATCCTAATCTCTTCTAAAGATGTATTTTCTACCCTCTCTGGGCTTAATGCTAAGAAGGCGTATGGTCCGGACGGTGTTCCTCCTGTTATACTAAAAAACTGTGCTTCCGTGCTGACTCCCTGCCTAGGCGACCTCTTTCGTCTGTCTCGCCTCTAACGTCTTCTCTTCATACTGAAAGTTTGCTCTCATTCAACCTGTCCCAAAGAAGGGTGACCGCTCTCAACCCTCCAACTATCGTCCAATTGCTCTCATCTTTTGTATCTCTTAAAGTTTTTTAAACTATTCTTGCATCCAAATTTCTAAAGCATTTCTCTTCTCATAATCTACTCTCAGATCGCCAGTATAGCTTCCTCAAGGGCCGCTCTACTGGTGATCTTCTTTCATATCTTACTAACTCTTGGTCATCCAACTTTCGGGACTTCGGTGAGACCTTTTCTATTGCGCTAGGCATATCGAAGACATTCGATAGAGTCTGGCATAAATCTTTAATTTCTAAACTACCCTCCTTCGGTTTCTATCCCTCCATCTGTGCCTTTATCTCTAATTTCCTTTCCGGCCGTTCCATAGCTGCAGTTGTGCATGACCATTGCTCACTTCCTCATCTTATCAACTCCGGTGTTCCTCAGAGCTCTGTCATATTCCTATTCTCTTTCTAATTTTTATAAATGATCTTCTCAACTGTACCTCCAGTCCCATCAATTCATACACAGACGACTCTACCTTACACTACTCAATTAGTTTTCCAGAACGCCCCAGCCAGCAATCCCTCAAAGACAAACGTAATGAAGCTATACAACACTTATCTTCTGATCTAGCTGCTATTTCCAATTGGGGCAGAGAAAATCTTGTTGCCTTTAATGCTTCCAAAACCCAATTTCTCCATCTATCTACCCATCCGGAACTCCCAGCGGACTATCCCTTATTCTTCAACAACACAAAAATCAGTCCTTCATCTTCTCTCAATATTCTTGGTGCCTCTATTTCTTCTGCTCTCACTTGGAAGGACCATATTACCCAGAAGCTGGGTGTGCTCAACTGTCTCAAGTTTTTTTTTACCCCTGCACAGCTTCTTGCTCTGTACAGAAGCACAGTGCGTCCATATATTGAGTATTGTTCACATGAGTGGGGAGGTTCCTCTCACACCACACTCCTGGACAAAGTAGAAAGGAAGGCCTATTGTATCATTAATTCCCGCCCACTCACCAACTCTCTGCAAACTCTCTCTCTTCGCCGCAATGTTGCATCTCTCTCGCTATTCTATCGCTACTACAATAATCAGTGCTCCTCAGAGCTCTCCCAGTGTATACCATCTCCTCTACGTAGGGTACGTGGTACCCGTGCAACACAATCCCACCCCAACTCTGTGCAACTTTCCAACCCAAGAGTGAAACATTACTCTCAGACTTTCTTCTATTCAACAGCTGAGCTCTGGAACGCTCTCCCAAAATCAGTCTTTCCCTCCTCCTATGACTTAAATTGCTTCAAACTCTGTGTGCCCAGGCATTTTGGCTCGAACGTCCCTTGATTTTGGCCCTGTCACTCTTTCAACTATGGGGGAGGCAATCGCTACATGCAGTTCTGCCTTTTGTCTCCCTCACTCACATAGAAGAAAACAAATATCTGTCTCTGTCTATCCTTTAACGTCTTTCCTTCTTGCTGGAAGTTTGCTCTTATTCACCCTGGCCCAAAGAAGAGTGACCGCTCTCAACCCTCTAACTATCGTCCAATTGTTCTCATTTCTTGTATCTCTAAGGTTTTTTTAAACTCAAAATTTCTTACGCATTTATCTTCCCATAATCTACTTTCAGATCGCCAGTACAGTTTCCTTAACCTGACAAGTGCGATATAGACCTAGGTGCTAGGGTAGTTATTTGTGCATTTCTAGCCCTGGATTCTGACAGAATTCGTTATATTTACAATATAGAGCATTATTTGTTTTCGGTATGCTTTTATTTTACATATATGATGTATATATGAACCTTCAAGAGTGCTATAATAAGTGGGAAAAGCATTTGGGTGGTGAAAAACGAAGATATTGGCCACCCGGTCATAATCTCAGGCGAGAGAGAGCCACAGGCAGCCCTCCCCTCTCGCTGTCTGGGAGTCAACTGAGACGAGCAGGGCGGTGTGTGCCGGTGTCTGGGTGTTGCATAACGATCTTTTATGCAACCCACTTGTGCTACATTATCGCGGGAGAGAAAAATAACCGATAAATGATGATAATAAGAGGAAAAATAGGTGATAATTGAGGAGGGGGGGAGGGGGGAATAAGGTGGGGAAGGAGGGGAGGGGGGGGTGAGAAACACATGGATGAGTACTAAAGGGGAATTATCTCACCTAGAGACAAAATCCTTTGTTTTGATAGGCCCTTTTTTTTTTTGGAAGGCTTTTTTTATGGTCTTGCTTCCGTGAGGCCTATCGCGTTCCCTATAGGAAGCCTTCCGTGAGGCCTATCGCGCTTGCCGGATTAAGGGCCGCTCTACTGGTGATCTTGCTTACCTTACTAACTCTTGATCATCTTCCTTTCGGGACTTCGGTGAGACTTTTTCTATTGCTCTAGACATATCGAAAGCCTTTGGTAGTCTGGTCCAAGTCTTTAATTTCCAAACTATTGTCCTTCGGTTTCTATCCCTCTATCTGTGGCTTTGTCTCTAATTTCCTTTCAGACCGTTCCATAGCTGCAGTTGTGGACGGCCATCGTTGACTTCCTCAACCTGTCAACTCCAGTGTTTCTCAGGGTTCTGTCCTGTCTCCAATTCTATTTCTAATATCTATCAATGATCTACTCAACTGTACCTCTGGTCCTATCCACTCATATACTAATGACTTTACTTTATGCTATTCAACTAGTTTTTCACATCAACCCAGCATGCAAGCACTCCAAAACAAACGTGGCAAGGCCATAGAATGTCTATCTTCTGATCTTTCAATAAGTTCTGATTGGACCAAGAGTAAGAGGGGTGGAAATGAGTTACTTGAAAAGTGTGTGATGAGTTACATGGAGAGATACACAGACGAATGAGGAAGTAAGAGGGAGGTGTGGTGTGGAGGTAGATGTGCAGGAAAGTGTGAAAAGGAAAACCTTGAGATGCTTCGGCCATATGGAACGGATGGGAAGCGAGAGAATGACTAAGAGGGTGTACAAGAGCGAGGTGGAAGGACAGAGAAGGAGATGTAAACCGAGAGAGTGGTGGAAGGATGGAATGAAGAAATATATGAATGAAGGCGGTGCTGGTTGTTGTTGTTGTTGCTGTTCTTCAGGGTCTCTGGCCGAACAGCCCCAAGCAAGGCCAAGACTATAAACGAGCGGCCCGACAAAACCCTCCCTGCTTACCACTAATACAGCCCGGGAGACCGAAGCCACTCCAAGGCGGGGAGCTGAGGAGGGTGCGGAAACGCCCAGAAACCAAAGCCCCACCCAAAGCCCTGTGCCGCTCAGCAGTTATGAAGGGAAAGTTGAGGGGCAAAGGAAAAATGTGATGCTTTGGCTCCCAATCTGTCAACCTCTAGGTTGGCAGTAGGGAGATCAATCCACGGAAGAGACGCCGTCACTTAAGATCTAGAAAATATATACGTAAAAGGAACAGTCAGAGTAAGCTATGGGTATGGCAGAGATCGCTCAGCTCTCACTCTGATAGACCATGCCAATCACCACATGAATAAAACTCAATCCTCTCAGCATCAGCTAGGAAAGGCTCTAGAAAGCTGCCTTTGCCGGTGGGATAGCTCCCCTATTTCAATTCCTTTCGGGGTTGGGCACCCACCTAGGCAGTGCTGGGTGGGAGGATGGACGTCGACTGACTGGGGTCTGAGGTGCATGGGGGCGTTTCGTTCGTGGCCACACCTTCGGGGATCACGGCGTCAGGCAATAGATAGATAGAATTTATTTATTTATTTTATTTTGTTTCATAATTATTATGATTAGTATAATTATTTATATTGAATTATATCATATTATTAATTTATATATATATATTTATTGTATTTAGTTTTTGTATGTTAAATATATATATATATATATATATATATATATATATATATATATATATATATATATATATATATATATATATATATCTTTTTAAGAGGGTGGACATGTGTGTGACTATTTATGTACATGTGTGCCACATTCATCTGTGTGTTTATGTGCAAATTTAAAGTGTTTACTGTATAATAAGTCAGTTTATCAAAGCTGAGTGAGTGAGAGAGGGTGAAATATTGTAATCTGATGTATAGTATAATGTTGTATACTAACTCTCCACTCCTCAGACCACACTGGTGGGCCAGCATTATGCTTAAGGCCCACTCAGGAATATGTACTGTATATTTATGTAAATATATATAATCATCATGCCAACTATGCTCATGTTAGGTGCTACTGCCTGGACGCGCATTACCAACATAGAGACTGGGATAGCACCCATCAAGATGCGCATCTGCAAGAATGTCGCGTGCCTGGTTGCTAGGACCTACATGAGCCAAAGAGATATCGTCATCAAGGACAAGATTATGACAGCCCTGCAGCAAAGGCCAGATCTCTTCCAAGACAGAAGGTGGAGATGCAGGGTAGCCGAAATAGTGAAAATGTTTGAGATGCAGCACAATACACAGCCTGGCAAGGACGTCCCCACCCAGACTACATCCCACCACGGCCATGGGCAAGAAGGAACACCTCACACACGCTTGCCAGGGTCATAGTGAGGAAAGATGAGGAATCGCTAGTCGCTACGATTGAGGCGGAGCTTAGTATTGCTAGGGTATAAGGAGAGGGAGCAGCCGTCTACTACATGGACGGATCCGTCAACCAGGAGACTAGATGATGTGTGGCTGTTTTCTACCACGAGGGACAATGGGATAGCTGGAGAACTACAGACGGATGCTCCACCTTCCAAACAGAAGTTGTTACAATACTTCAAGCCTGCAAGCATGTACCCCATTCCGCAGCAGATCGAGTAGTCATATACACAGACTCAAAATCAGCTATGAAAAACCTCCAAAGCAGCAGGCTTAAAGACAACATCCACCTCACAACATCCATACTAGCAATCCTTAGCCAACTTGACCCCCTCCTTTGATAGCACCAGCTATAGTGAGCGACGCAATCAATAAAATGAAGGACGGTAAAGCTCCAGGTTGCTCTGACATTGTCGATGAGATGATAAAAGCTCAGGGGAGACTGGTGTCAATTTAGTCACTGACTTGATAAACACCATTATTAAAGATGAGAAAATCCCAGAGGATTGGCTCAAAAGTGTAATAGTAAATATATACAAAAGAAAAAGGGATGCACTACATAGAGGAAATTATAGGGGCCTGAGAATGCTTGACCAAATCATGAAGGTCTGTGAGAGAGTCTTTGAGGGTTTGATCAGGCAAAGCATCTCCATTGATGATATGCAGTTTGGTTTTATGCCAGGACGGGGTAAAGCCGATGCTATCTTCATAGTCAGGCAGATACAGGAAAGATACTTACTATAAGGTAGGGATCTTTACTTTGTGTTTGTAGACCTGGAGAAGGCCTTTGATAGGGTACCTAGAGATGTTGTGCAGTCGGCTAAGAGGAAACTTGGTGTGGAAGAGTGGCTGGTGCGTGTAATAATGAAGATGTATGAGGACTCGCGAAGTGCGGTGAGGGTGAAGGGTGTACTGAGTGATGAGTTCGCAGTCCGTGTTGGAGTCCATCAGGGTTCAGTGTTAAGCCCCGTTCTCTTTATTATGGTCTTGGAGGCAATGTCTAGAGTTTTTAGAGGCGGACTCCCATTGGAACTGTTTTATGCAGACGATTTAGACCTAATAGCTGACATTATGCAAGATGCTGAAGCCAAATTCAGAGAATGGAGAGAGGGCATGGCGAGCAAGGGTTTAAGAGTCAATATTAACAAAACCAAGGTTATGCATTGTAGATTGAGACCAGTCAATGTGGAAAAGAGCAGTGCATACCCATGTGCAGTGTGTGGAAAGGGTGTGGGCATTAACGCGATTCAATGTAGCATCTGTCGACGCTGGGTGCACCATGGGAATAAGCGCTGCAGTAGAATAAAGGGACCCCTGCCGAAGGATAAGTCAGAAATAGAGATATTTGAGTGCGTAGTGTGCAAAGGCGAGCTTGTGTTAAGTGATGATCCTGTGGCTGTGAATTTTGGAAGTGAGTCATTGGAGCTGGTGAACAAGTTTTGTTACCTAGGAGATACCATCTCTGCCGGTGGTGGGGCCGAGACTGCCACTGTTGCTAGAATTAGGTGTGGCTGGGGGAAGTTTAGAGAGCTGCTGCCAATCCTGACCATGAAAGGAATGCCTCTCCCCCTGAAGGGAAAGGTGTATGCCTCATGTTTTAGAAGTGCAATGACGTATGCCTCAGAAACATGGGCCGTTAAAGTAGAGGATGTCAACAGAATGGAACGTAATGAGATGAGAATGGTGAGATGGATGTGTGGGGCCAGGCTACAGGATAGAATAACAAATATTGAGCTGAGGAGACGTTTAGGTATAAAGATTATTAGCGAGGTGATGCGTACAAGTAGACTGGGATGTATGGACATGTGAGAGAATGGATGAACAAAATTGGGTGAAAAAATGCAGGTCTGTGATTGTGGAGGGAGCTGCTCCAAGGGGTGGACCGAGGAAGACCTGGGATTGGACTATACGTGCTGATCTCAAATCCAAGAACTTGAAAGTGAAGCAGCCCTTATCGTGTAAATACGATAAGGTATGACTCTTTTGTGATACCGTACGTCTCTGTGACATCACGGTCATTCCCGCTGCACGGCGTAGGACGAGTAGATCGTATATTATAAGATTGTAAGTAAGTTAAGATTATAAAAGGCCTAATATGCTATTAAGCAATATTGATATGGTCTTATGTAGTATATATGAATTTATCGTATATATTGATTTAATTTATCGTACTAGTTAGTTAGTTATGTAGAGCAGATTAACCAGACCACTGAGCTCCATACGGAACTCTCATAGGTCTGGCCCGAAGGATTGGATCAGATTACTGAAAGGAGCTTAAGGCGACGCAAAAAACGGACGATAGGGGGGAAGGAAAATTACGGAGAATCGGATAAAAGGTCAGTGAATGATTTAGTACCAAAACAAACCGTACGCAGACGGGCAGTATCTGGACAGTCAAAGACATGGCGAACAGTTAGAGGGGAATGACAGGAGGAGCAGGTAGGGGGCGGAGTGCGGGGAGTGGACATCAAATAACCGTGAGTCAGCCGGGAATGGCCTATCCTAAGTCTATTTAATAAAACTTCCTCACACCTGTGAGAGCGGGAAGACGAGGGCCAAGGACGGACAGAAGGTTTGATTGCACGGAGTTTGTTATTGCAGGGTAGAGCATCCCAATGAGATTGCCACGTGCAAAGAATAGAAGGCTTGAGTAAGGACAGCCAATCACCTAACGGAAGGTGGGGCTGGCGAGGGATCATTAAAATAGCATTCTTAGCCGCAGCATCGGCGTCTTCATTGCCTCGGACACCAATGTGAGACACATTGTGACACACAATTTATCGTACTGAGCAACATAGATACGGTACGATAATTTGGGCGCCTGGCATATGCCAAGGCAGCAAGGTGATGGGCTGGACGAAGCTCAGAGCCTCCACCACCACCAACCAGTTAACATCTAATTTCCGCCTTCAGTTGCTCAAGATTTTGTGCCTCTAATCACAATACTGTACACTGACAGCAATACATACATCTACACCATCACGACGCTCTCATCGACGCCATGACTGACTGACAGATAAGCATAGTATTCATGTCCCTTCCCATATAATCATTTGATCCTTTCTTTCAATTGGCTCGAGCCTAAGGGCTGGTGTCTAGCTTCCCCATTGTCCGCCATATTGGGTAAAACTTTCTCCTTTGTTTCGTTGCCACGTGGAACTATTGGTGAGTTAATTCCTGGCTAATATTAACCCTTATCCTATATATAATTTATTATGCGAGACCTTTGGATATAAATTAGCTTGTTTCAGATTGAATTCAATTTAGATATGGAATAATTTGATTTAGATTGATTTTGTTTGGATTATAGCTTATAGATATTTAACTTCCATTGATAGTTTACCACAGCCCTTAACAGGGTTGCCTGGAACGCCGCCATTAGGACAAGAGACTGAGACTGCACGTTATGTGTGGAACACTCAGTCTTAAAATTTGATGTATGTATGTATGTTGACGTACTAGGGAAAACGTTAGACTTCAGCAGGATCTCGAGCCATGTGGGAATTGTTGGAAATGAGGAAGCCGACAAAGCAGCCACGTCAGCCACCCACATAGCCTAAATTACCCATGTAGTCAGACCATCCCTCTCCCTGGTAAAAGCAAAAGCCAAGAAAAAGGAAGACTAGCTCTACAAGGACTATCACAGAGGGCTAACAAACACAGGATCCTTCTCATGCAACTGGTATAGAAACGCAACAAATTGTCAGTAGCTCAGCCTTCCCAGTAACACGCCCAGGGAGGAAAGAGTCAACCTTCATCTACTCAGGCTCGCCTACAAATGCTGCTGGCAATTAATGAGGCCAGAAGCGAGGGACTGTAAACACTCTCAGACAAACACAGCTCAACCACTCCTTCACTGGCTGTTGGAATGAGAATACAACGAACCCCTCAGAACAGAATACGACACAGCTACAACAAATCCAGCATATGGCAGTGCAATCCAGGTTGCTACACAATTAAACCCCCGACCTACTTATCCAGACAGTACGAGCGTCCCCCCAACCACGATGAACTTAGCTTAGCTCAGCTCAGTTTAAACCAATCATCAACACTTAGCACAAGCCTCACGTTAACAGCTCAGAATAGGTTAGTTTTTTAGTTGTGGGCCGTATAGTGACAAAGGCCCGGTTTTGGGCATATACCATGTCTGTATAAATATTTAATTAAAAATAAATATATAAAAACTAAATACTATGCCTGTCACAGTTCTCTGAAGAAGGCTCTAGAGGTCTGAAATTCTGGAATCCAAATATACACCAACCAACGCAGAAGAGAAGACACTGGAGAGCCGAAGTCACCAGCCAGGGACGATGACGACTTATGGAGAGCTGATCCATAACCTTGCTGAAGAGGCAAAGAAAAGCCATCAGAGGAAGAGAAAGCATAGCCAAGATGCTTTGCAATGTACAACTTAGTATCATATTCAATGATATATATATATATATATATATACAGTATATCTATCTATCTATTGCCTGATGCCGTGATCCCCGAAGGGGTGGCCACGAACAAACCACCCCCATGCACCTCTGTCCCAAGTCCGTCGACGCCCCTCCCCCCAACCAGCACCGCCTTCGTTCATATACTTCCTCACTCCATCCTTCCACCTCTCTATCGGTCTACCTCTCCCTCTCTGTCCCTCCACCTCGCTCTCGTACACCCTCTTAGTCATTCTCTCGCTTTCCATACGTTCCATATGGCCGAACCATCTCAAGTTATTCCTTTTCACACTTTCCAGCACATCTACCTCCACACCACACCTCCTTCTTACTTCCTCATTCATCTGTCTATCCCTCCATGTAACTCCGCACGCACTTCTTAAGTAATTAATTTCCACTGCTCTCACTCTTGGTCTGAGTCTCTCAACCAACGTCCATGCTTTGCTTCCGTAAGTCAGTGTCGGGATTACCACACTGTCATGCAAGGACTTCTTCACTTCCATACTGACCACCCTATTTCTTGTTACTGCTTTCAGCATTCCTACAACCCTCTTCCCCTGTTGTACCCTCTCCTGCACTTCTTCATCCATAGTCCCATCTTTACTCAACACACTGCCCAAATACTTAAAAGAGTTGACGATCTCCATAGCCTGACCGTTCAGCTTCACCTCACACTCTGTGACTTCACCCTTTTCGAAGACCATAACCTTGTTCTTCCCCGCATTTACCTTCAAATTCCGTTTTTTGCACACTGTTCCAAATTAATTTACCAGACCCTGCAACTCCCATTCATTATCACTCATCAGAACTGTATCATCCGCAAACAGCAGTATAGGTAGCTTCCACTCAATTCCCTCCCTTTTCAGCGATACACCAACATCCACTGCTCTTGATAGTATTTCTTTCATGACTCCATCCATATATACAGTAAACAACCACGGGGACATCACACACCCCTGTTTCAAACCAACATTCAGGTCAAAGAACTCTCTCTGCTCACTCTCCACACATACTGCCGCCTTTGCACCCTCATACATGCTCTTCACTGCTTTCAGCAACTTGCCATCTACTCCGTATATTCTAAGTACTTTCCACAAACCTTCTCTATCCACTCTGTCATAGGCCTTCTCCAAGTCCTAAAGGCAACATACACCTTTTGTTTCTTCTCCAGATATTTCTCCACAACACAATTCAGGGTAAAAATCTGATCTACACATCCTCTTCCCTTCCTAAAACCTCCCTGCTCGTCGCCTATCCATTTCTCCGTTCTCACTCTCACTCTCTCAATCACTACCCTACTGTATACCTTTCCTACTACGCTTAGAAGACATATTCCTTGGTGGTTACCACACACTCCTCTTTCCCCTTAGCCCTTATATAGGGGGACTATTATGCCAGTCTTCCAGTCATCGGGTGCACTCCCCTTCTCCCATGCTAGTTTGCACATTTTCCATACCCATTCAATCACTATCTCACCACCATACCTCAACATATCCCCACACACTCCATCTGTTCCTGGTGCTTTCCCCAACTTCACTCTTTTCATGGCTTCCCACACTTCTGACCTCCTGATCCCCACCTCCTCCTCCACTACTTCTCTTCTTCTCCCCCCCATACCATATCCAGCTATGTTTGCTGGCTCTTCATTCCTTACATTTAGCAACTCATTGAAGTACTCCCTCCATCTTTCGACTCTCTCTTGCTTCCCGGCTAGCATTCTCCCATTCTTATCTTTCACACCCTTACTGTTTCCCTTGCTACCTTCCCTAGCTTTCTTGACTTCTTTCCAGAACAGTTTCTTACTCTCCCTCCATTTTACACTCAGATTCCTTCCAAATTCCTCATCTACTCTTCTCTTACTTTCGTTCACTACTCTCTTCACCAACCTCTTACTCTCCACGTACCTCGCTCGTTTCTGTCTCTCGAAATCTTCATTCCCTCTACTACCCAACCACTCTCTATATGCTTTCTTCTTTTCTTCCACAGCTATTCTTACCTATTCTATACCTATTCTATAGGCCTTCTCCAAGTCCTAAAGGCAACATACACCTTTTGTTTCTTCTCCAGATATTTCTCCACAACACAATTCAGGGTAAAAATCTGATCTACACATCCTCTTCCCTTCCTAAAACCTCCCTGCTCGTCGCCTATCCATTTCTCCGTTCTCACTCTCACTCTCTCAATCACTACCCTACTGTATACCTTTCCTACTACGCTTAGAAGACATATTCCTTGGTATGTTATGACATATGTTATGTATGTATTCTTACCTCTTCTGTCCACCATGCTGTACCTTTCACCCCCCTCCCTCTTCTCCTCACTCCACACACCTCCTCACATGCTGCACAGATCTCACCCTTAAACACCTTGCTCATATCCTCCACTTCCTCCAAAACTTCCAGGTCGAACCCACCTAGTCGTCTTTCCACTGCTCTCCTGTACTCCTCCCTGACTTCCTCCTCCTGCAACCTCTCCACCCTCCTCACCATTCCACCCTCCTCTCGCCTCCATCCAGCTCTCCTCACCCACTTCTTTTGTATCCTAACCTTAGCTACCACTACATAATGATCAGACAGATCCCCTCCAATACCCCTATACATCCTAGCATCCATCACAGATGTCTTCATTCGTTCATCCACACATACATAATCAATCAAAGACTTTCGTTCCACCACTGTCTCATCCTCCATCGTCCACACCCGTTTCCACGTTGTCGTGAATCCTAGTTGGTATATATACCGTAGTTTGAATTTCCCGGGTTCACGACAGTTGGTTCCTTTTTGTTTGTACGCATTACTTTATTTATCTTTGTGGATAAATATTACTGTGGTTGCACCAATTATATCTTAGTTTATTTTCCCTTATTATTTAATCACGGGGGACGATATAGAACTCTTAAATATATTTTATATTGTCACAATAAAAGGGAATCTCAGACACACTTCACAGACAGACTTTGTCCCGCTAGCAACAAACCACCAGTTGCTGCCACATAACACCAGAAATTCCCTGATATTCACCTACTGACATGTCCATCACCTAACCTACACTCTTTGCATCACAGCTAAGTTCCTTTAATACTAGAAGTACTTCATAGATATTACTGGGACTTCCACAGATAGCCTACATATACAATTTAACAAGTAAGTCAAACGCCGACCCGGTATCATTTTTATAGCCTAGGCCAATTCATCTTTCCAGGTTTAATTATTTAATTTATATCCGTTTTTCCTCTACCCCCTAGGAATAATAAACAGGATACACGTGTACCTGTGGATCATTCTGTGTCGGAAGAAGGTGTTAGCTATCCACAGCCTCCTCCCCACACATACGTCTACAAGTGCCCTACCATTCCCATTCACCTCTGATGGTACCCCCCACCCTCCCACCACTCCCTCAACTTTCCTATCACCCACCTTACCATTCATATCCAAAATCAGAAATATTCTTTCGTTTTTGTCAAACTTCTCCAGGAACGCCTCCACATTCATCCAGAACTCCTCTTTCTTTCTTTCAAGTTTATCCTCTGTCGGGGCATACACACACACAATCACCCATGTTTGTATTCCTACTTGCATTCTCACCCACACAATCCTTGAACCCACAGACCCATACTCTCTTACACATTCCTTCCATTTGCTACTTACAAACAAACACGCACCTTCTCTCGCTGTTCCTTCACTCACTCCAGCACACACACCCATTCCACACTCCCACTCTCTCACATCTGAACCTTTTCATTTGGTCTCTGTCATTCCACATACATCCAGCCTGGCATTCACTAGCACTTCCAGAACCTCTCTCTCTTTTGTGCCATCATTCATGCCACTAACATTCCATGTAGCCATTCTCAGAATGTGCGAAGGAATGTCCTTATATACGTCCTTATATATATATATATGTATATATGTACAGTTTATGTATATATATATATATATATATATATATATATACTGTATATATATACTGTATATACTCTATATATATATTTATTTTTTCTGTGAGTGAAGAAGACAAAATGCAGAACTGCCTGTAGCGAGAGCCTCCTCCAGAGTTGAAAGAGTGACAGGACCAAAATCAAGGGACGCTTGAGCCAAACTACCTGGACACATAGAGTTTGAAGCAATTTAAGTCATAGTAAGAAGGAAAGACTGATTCTGGGAGAGTTGCAGAGCTCAGCAGTACACTCTTGGGTTGGAGAGTTGCACAGAGTATGGGTGGGATTGTGTTGCAAGACGGATGCTACGTGCTCTAAGAAGAGGGGGTCTCTCTACTGAAAGAGCTCTGAAGAACAATGATTATTGTAATAGCGGTAGAATAGTGAGAGGGATGCAACATTGCGGCGAAGAGAGAGAGACTGCAAAGAATTGGTGAGTGGACGTGAGTTAATGAGACTTTCTTTTTATCTTTATCTAGAAGTGCTGTGTGAGAGGATCCTCCCCACACGGTTGAACAAAACTCAATACATGGATGCACTGTGCCCCTGCACAGAACAAGAAGCTGTGCAGGGGTAAAGTACCAGAAAAACAAACGTTTGATCCCCTTGGCACAAGTCTAGGTACTTTTGAAAACGTTTGTTGATAGGGACATGGCAGAAGGCATCTGTGAGATCTATGTAACACATCCAAACTTGCGGCGGCAGTGTCAGCCTGATCTGGTTCACAGTCAACATCCTGAACGTTTGATTGTGAATGTGGGTGTTCAGATACGACAAGTCGATGACCGGCCGCATCTGAACACTGTCCCCTTTTGGCACCAGGAATATCCGGGACGTGAACACGGGCTGATTTGGTGGAATGGGGATAATGATATGCTTGAGGACCATCTCTCTGATGACGGATCCCACCTCTAATGATACATGATTGAACTCTGTAGGAATACGTAAACGAGGTCGCCGGGACCACCACCATGAGAGGCCTTTCCGGACCACTGTCCTTGCCCATGTCTGCTGGGGCCATGCCCGGTGACAATCCCGGAAACTGCCAGTCACATGACTGATATTGTCTGGCAGAGCTACCCTCGGATCTGACTCGTCTTGGCGCGGCACTAAGAGTGAGAGAGTAGCGTGGTGTCTCAGTTTTTTTAATTAGAGGGTTGTGACTCTGATTTAGTGGTAGTGGGATGAGAGGCTTTGCTATCATTGCTACTAGGTTTACCCTTTGTGTTACCCCTGAACCACCTCCCTCTGCCCCTGTTCTGGCCACAACCTCTAGATGTGCCACTGTTTCCAGGGGTTGTGTGAGTCTTTAGTGACTGACTTGATTGGGACTGTCCACAAAAGCAACTCTTATTGTATTTAGGTTTAAATCCAGGCTCACCCTTCGGCTTGGAAGCAGTGGCATTTTGAGAGTCTAATAAGAAATTAACCGTGCGCCAGGCATCTGCGGAGGCAAGAGTTTTAGTAAACACATTGGACAAAATCAATCTCTACAGGGAGCTTCCTAACCAGGTATAACCGCAGATCTTGACGTACCCTCACCGCCTTAAAGAGAGCCATGCGGATATCGCCAAGGGACTGAATTGAGTTCTGGAGTAAGAGGCGCCTAGTATGAGAGAGAGCCTTATGGGTGCTAGCGTCCGTCACCGACTCAGTCGTCCTGGCTAAAGAAGCCGCAAGCTGGCGGCTGAGCTAGTATTAGGACGCCACCCTCCAGGCTTTTTGCCTCATTTTAAAGTCCTTATCTATCTGTACCTGAGTGGGAGAACAAAATGATTCTGCTAAATGGCATATAGATAACTTAGGGGCCTCCAAAAATTCAAATATTTATTGTGGTATCCCTTCCGCCTTGCCAACCGGCATGGAGAACCAATGATGATCCTCTTGCGGGAGCTGACGACTGCTCTTGTTAGTGATTGTGCTGGCAAACAGCTGGGCTTCCTGTCCCCATGCAACCCACGGCCCCAACTCCCCGCCATCAATATGAACTACTGAGGTACCTGAATCATCTCTATAGGGGACTGTTTTTAACTCTGGGGTTATACCTTGTAAAAGTTTAACATTGTTCAACTCATCAGTTTTCGTCCAATCTGAAAATAATTTACCAGAAGATGCAGGGGGGAGGGCAGGGGATTGCATGTAGACAAAATAGTCAGGAGCATAAATACTAGGGATGGCTTTGATAATAACGTCTAATGCATCACCAGATTGGTTCTTAGCCCTTAATTTCTTAGCTTCACTCACTTCAACAATCCAATGATCCGGTACCGGGCTCTCACCTGTTACCGTTGGTTGTGCGACCTCTGGGCGAATGGGTGGAAGAATAGACCAGGACATGTCAGGTCCATATAAAATGGGCATAGGGCCCTTCATAGAAGGAATTGACCGATCAAGAGGGGGCGGAATTATGTCTGAGAATAATTTTAAGTTAGAAGGCAAAATCGCCGCGAGCCCTGAAATGGGAACCGCCGGAGGGACTGTAGGGGGAGGAACATTAAGATTAACTTGAGGTTGAGCTTGCACTTGGCCTAGAGGTCGCACCGCCGGGGCTACAGGTGCCGTTACTTTAACCTGTTGCTCATCCTTCACCTGTCTCATAAACTGATACCACTCCTGTAATTGTTCGTTGGACATATCCACTCCACCTTCCTGGTCAGATGAGGATGCATGCTGAGATGTATCTGAACCCTGCTTTCCTGAAAGCCGAGAAGATGACCACTGGCCAGGCGGAGCCTCTTCAACATCTTCTACGTGTTTTCGTATGGTAAAACTCGTTTCCTGGGCTGGGAGGGGCTGGTAAAGCCTCCGACCGAGACTCGCCAGCCCGGGCAGCAGTGTCACGTGTTCCTGTTTGTGAAAATGGAACGCCGGGCTGAGGTAAATCTTCTAAGCGGAGATCAGGAATATCGTAAGTTTCCATGGGCTCAGAGAATGAATTTTCAACCAGTTCAGAGGAGCTTGTGTCTTCCTTGTGACGGCTTGACCTTGTGCTGCTGCTACGATCAGATCCTAAAACCGGAACAGCTTTGGGCTCCGGCTGGATACGGTGAGGGATCGTAAACTGGAATTGTTGGCCGGAGACACTGACTACAGGGTCTCGTGAAGACTCCTGCCGCGACGAAGAAGGGGACTGTTCCGGTTTAGGTGGTGGCAGCTGAGCTGTCTTCTTCATCGAGGATTTCTTGGAGTGCTTCTTCTTGTCCTTTCTGTCATCGCCTGTTGCTAGGGCGGCGGAAAAATCTGAGCGGTGCCTTTTCGAATCTTGCTGAGTAAGAGGAGAAGAGGACCTGGGTGCTTCGATGGGAGAGCGGGACCGATCCCGCCGGGAAGATGGAACATGCACTTCCGGTGGGGCCTTATCAGAGGTCCTAGGTCGCTTGGATTGGCAGGAGGGAACATCGCGAGTACTAGAATCGGAAGGAGTAGCTTTCTGTTGTGAACTAGAGCTACTGGCTACATAAGCAGAAGGCACTGTTTTTAGTAAATCATCTAACAAGGGGTCATCCAATTGTAACGATTTATGAGCAACTGTCTTACAGTATGTTACAAACACTGATTGAATATGGAGTAGTATTGTTTTACATTGTTTATCGGCATGAGTAAGGAATCCATTACGAAGCACTGCACACTGGGGGCATGTCTTGGCCAGCCAGCGGCCACGAGATCTGTCTAAGCACGGTACACATTTCACACAAAATTTATGTCCGACCACAGCTAAATTTGAACACCCTAAGCCAGCGCAAAAAGAATAACTACTTGGATCCATGGTTCCCTCCCGCCGAGAAGATGCATATCCTCCAAGGCGTCCAGAGTGCAAACCTGAAGGTGAGAAATTTCAAGAATCAATGCTCATAGGGACACGCTAGGCTGGAAAAGCTAATATATATAAATATATCTCCAACAATAATGAGAAAATGACTTGAATAACACTATGCAATCTTAGTTCCCCTTACGTTGTGTACATTCCACAAAATTGTAACTTTTAGAGTATTGTGTAGCATACCAGTTGCTACTTGAGTTATAACTTCTTACCCAAGTGACCAACACTGACCTAATCCCATCTCTTAAAAGAACCTGATTCCGGCGACCAACGCTAAGTGAATCTATTGTCTTCTAAATCCCGGTGAACAACGCCTTGATATAAGCTACACAGATTACTGAGATGCTCGAGATAGAATGGGTGAGTTCGTTTTTTGGCTCAGCTGTTGATTCCCGGCGGAAGTGGCTCCCCACTATAACCACCAGGATAGAGTTCGGATTAGTACCAAACTACGAACGTTTTATCTGTTAAGCCTACAGGCGGAAGTGTTTAAAGGGAGGCGGCGAGCCAGGATCCCCCAAAAAACATGTGTAGTAAAATGCCGGTCATCCGAAATTATACTATCGCCGGCAAAACAGACAAAATTCAATCTATCCTGCGGCAAACTAGGATAATCTGAATTATAAAATTACTCTAATTGATTCCGGCGGGGAAACCACGTGAAGCAGCTAGGGGCACGTTGACCAAATCTCACTTGTAAAACCCGCGGGAAGGGCCATACCTACCAGAAAAGTAACCCAACGTGCACATAATATGGCCTAGTTAAACATCAATTCAATAATCAATAAATAACACATCCTAGCAATAACTAAAACACCTACAGGAGGCCAACTAGATGGGGGAAGGTGGCAAAGATCATCAATAATAATTAACAAACCTGCAATCCAGCGAACACCCCCAAACACAACTCGTAGCGATCATGAAGCGTAGGCTGAAAAACTTGATGGCTCCGTGCTAGACCCCTTAGCTAAGTGAGACAATCTAAAACGTACGTGCCCTCGTGGTGTAGATATCATACCGTTGCACACCCTAAATGGGCCTAACAACGTGCCCCGGTTCACTAAAAGAAGCCTCATGACTAAGTAGCACTAAAATTAGCATGAACTAGGTAAATAAAACACACACATGGAAGCCTTGCCTTATCACACCAAGTAACTCCTCCTAACAAAACTAACCTTTGCTAAGTACCCGGAAAATAGTCTCCTAGGGCCGAAGAAAGGGTATATACAGCCTACTCCTAGTCTATAATCTACCCTGACCTCAGCATATAGCATGTACATATGAGAAAAGAGTCACAATGTTTGAGGGCAGAAGAAGAATGAAGAAGGGCTGGACACACCCCCGGAACAACGTCCGACTCGCACGAGGCCTAGGAGTATAAGGACGATGAGCGCTTCGAGAAGCCGAGGCGACGCGTACAATAGACAGCATAGTCCTGGGAAGCGCAAGAGCTGGATCATGTTTAATTTTTATTTTATTAATTATTTTTTACTAGTTTTTTTCTAGTAGTGGTACCCACATCATGTAGGATGAGTCTGTGAGTAGTTTTATTATATTTAAGAGCGTTTCGCTCACGATGTGTGGCAATCGTATTTTGTTCTCACTCCTAGGCGGGAAGTTTGAAAGGCAAGCCTGAGTTCAAAGATTGGTCATAAACAAAGTTAAGGGGCATCGTCAATGATTTTGGGGCCACTACTAAATATTAGGTTTTCCTTCTTCCCATCGGGACTCAAACCTATAACATGGACGCACTGTGCCCCTGCACAGAACAAGAAGCTGTGCAGGGGTAAAGTACCTCTTGAGGCAGTTGAGCACACCCAGTGTGGTAAACTATCAATGGAAGTTAAATGTTACTAAGCTATAATGAATAAATTAAATAAATCTAAATGAAAACTATTCCATATCTAAATTGAATTCAATCTGAAACAAGCTAATTAATATCCAAAGGTCTCACATAATAAATGTATATATAGGGTAAGGTTATAAGGGTTAATATTAGCCAGGAATTAACTCACCAATAGTTCCACATGGCAATGAGGCAAGGGAGAACGTTTTACCCAATATGGCGGTGGACAATGAGGAACGAGACTTCGGTCCCGAGACACGAGTCAAGTTAAAGAAAGAATAAATTATTACAAGGGAATGGACATGATTATTATGCTTATCTGTCTGTCAGTCATGGCGTCGATGAGAGCGTCGTGATGGTGTAGCTGTTTGTATTGCTGACAGTGTATTGTGATTAGAGGCTCAAAAGCGCGATCAACTGAGGGCGGAAAATAGATGTTAACTGGTTGGTGTTCGTGAAGGCAAAGGCACACCTTGCTGCCTTGGCAAACGCCAGGAGCCCAAATTATCGTACCGCATCTAGGTTGCTCCATACGATAAATTATATTAATATATACGATAAATTCATATATACTACATAAGACCATGGCAATATTGCTTAATAGTATATTAGGCCTTTTATAACTTAACTTATTTACAATCTTATAATATACGATCTACTCGTCCTACGTCGTGCTGCAGGAGCGACTGTGACGTCACCGAGACATACGGGATCACAAAAGAGTCATAGCCTATCGTATTTACGATACACTCCCCCCACAAAAAAAGACCTGAACCCCACCTTAAACTTAAAGTTGCCCAGAGGCTATCTTCTGACGCCACAAGTCGACGGCGCCAGCAGCAGCGCGTCTGGGACGCGTCCCGGTCCGAGAATGATCAACATCAGTAAGAGGTGAGTCGTTCCTTTGAGAATCCTCGGACCCAGCAATAACAGGTGGAGCATCAGATTGCAATGCGGAATCGAGCTCCAAAGCGTACAAACGTGCGATAGGACGAACAGTAGTTCCAGTGGCTGTCTTCAATAGCGCCACCCGCTCTACAGAGTCTGCCCCCTTGTATACCTCCAACACGCAGCCCAATTTCCAGTATAAACGAGGACTATCTTCTTTAATCAAAACAACTTCACCAACTGTAGGTGCCGTTGGTCTACCAGAGGGAGTAACACTCCTTTCCCTCAATGCTAGCAGATATTCACTAATCCACCGTTTCCTAAAATCCTCGATTATCCTTGATATATACTGGTATCTCTTAGACACCGCTACCTCAGAGTACAACAAGGGATCCTCTAACTCTACTATGGATTGGAAATCAGATGGAAACGCAGTCAATGGTTTTTCATATAGCAAGTGAGCTGGCGTTAATGGTAGTGGTTTTTGCAGGTCGGTGTACACATATGTAAGCGGGCGATCATTCACGACTGCCTCAATCTCTGTGAGGACTGTCGTCAACTCACTCTTCTTTAATAGAGCACGTCCTACAACTGCTCTGAGTCCTGATTTTACTATGCCGACACACCGTTCCCACATTCCACCAAACCAAGGTGCCTTAACTGGAATGAACCTCCATTCGCACTTCTTCTCTCCCAAAAAAGTGATGATAATAGGATCACTACTCATATCCTTTAGATATTTTGATGCTTGGACATAAGTGGGAGCATTGTCGCTAAGAATGAGTTGAGGGAATGAACGACGGGCACAAAACCGTCTAAACGCCAGCATAAATTCTTCGCTAGACATATTATCACATAGTTCTAGGTGTACCGCTCGAGACGTCGCACAGGTAAACAATAATATATAAACCTTCTCTGCTCCCTCGTCTTCAATGCCCCTGTGTAATCTAATCCTACCGCTTGGAAAGGTTCTACATGCTTTACACGGCATTCAGGTAGAGGTGGAGCTGGTCCAGTTGCATATGGTTTACCTTTTAGTCTCTGGCATATTACACACTTTCTTACTACGCGTCGAGCTACTTGTCGAACTCTGGGTATCCACCATGTGAGACGTAAATTTGATATAATATGACATACCCCGTAGTGTTTGACTTCCCTATGTGCACGTATGATCAATAGATCAATAACGTGATGTCTTGTTGGCATAAGTATAGGGCGGTTTGTGCTGTCTGGTACACCCGACCACTTCAGGCGACCTTCACACCTGATGAGGCCATTGTCTAGGTGCAACCTTAGTTGACGCACTATATTAGGCATTAATGTCTTATTTGAGCTTTTCAAGGATTCTAATTAATTGGAAAAGGTTTCTACTTGAACCCATTTGATCAAAGTTACTTCAGCTGCTTTAATTCCACGAGCATCAATGTTTTGACACTTGTTGCAGAGTTGGCCCGTTACTTTAAGCTTGAGATTGGATACATATCGCAATACCCAAGCTACAACTCTGACTAGTTTATTATAGTCACCGAATCTTGCCCACTCTACGATTGGACCCGGTGGCTCATTTGGTTGGGCTGTAAGTTTCCAGTGGCAGAAGTCCCTCACCAACAGCATGCCAAATCGTCCATTCACTTTCATGGAGCAGCCACTTTGGACCATGCCACCACAATTCGGACTTCACTAGCTGGCTAGCTGTTATACCCCTAGTTATGAGATCACTAGGGTTTTCTTTTGTATTTACATAATGATAAGCAACGTCTGGCAATAGGGCCCTAATCTCATCTACCCTATTCCGCACATAAACTGGCAGAGACTTCTTGCTATGTATCCAGTTGAGTGCGACCTGACTATCGCACCAAACGTGAACGATTTCAATATTTAATTCGCTCTCGTATGCTGCGCGTACATGTTGCACCAGACGTGCTAATAGCAGCATGGCAGTCAATTCCATTTTAGGGATAGTTACCTTTTTAACCGGGGCTACCTTGGCCCGGGCTGTAACTAAATGTGCCCCAAATGAAGTAACGACATATATGGCTACCCCGTATGCCGTGGCGCTAGCATCGCAAAACGTGTGTAACGTAACGTCACCGTACGCCGCCACTTTACGAGGTATATATAGGTTTACTACATAGGATGGCATACTCATTCAACAACAATGTCCCTTGGTCATTCAGGTCCTCGGGCAAACTGTCATCCCATTCTATTTTACGTCTCCAAACTTCCTGCAGTAGAATCCTAGCTCTTATGGTAACGGGCAATGCTAGACCCAAAAGATCAAAAAATTGCGCAACTTTGCTCAACAGACTTCTTTTGGTGTTCGCTCCTGTCTGCTGAGCAAAAGACCTTGTTTGATAAGTTAGTATGTCATGTTTAGGTTGCCAGATCATCCCCAAATTTCTGGACTTTTCCTGGTTAAGAGATGCCGTACCGTCCACCTGTATCAAACTCTGAAGATCTTCACTATTAGTAACCCACTCGCGGAGAAATAGATGTGCATCCGCAAACAATCTGCGTGCTTGCCAGTATGTATATAACAAATCATCCTGACTATCGCTAGAACCCTGCAAATTGTCTATATATAATCCGCGAGATAGTTTACTTGTGTCCTCATGAGTGTCAGCTAGATGTTTTCTGATTGTGGCATTTAACAAAAACTGTGAACACGTGGCCCCAAAGAGTACAACCCGAAAACGGTATATTATGACCCAAAAAGGTTGGCTCGGTGGGCTTGCGACCCCCACCCGGAAAAAATATCTAAGCAAAGAAAAACGAACGAACAGCCTCGGATGCGGACGGAACCAACGTTGACGAACCATGACCGACTAAGGACATGCCTTCGGACATTCTGAGAATGGCTACGTGGAATGTTAGTGGCATGAATGATGGCACACAAGAGAGAGAGGTTCTGGAAGTGTTAGTGAATGCCAGGCTGGATGTATGTGGAATGACAGAGACCAAATGGAAAGGTTCAGATGTGAGAGAATGGGAATGTGGAATGGGTGTGTGTGCTGGAGTGAGTGAAGGAACAGCGAGAGAAGGTGCATGTTTGTTTGTAAGTAGCAAATGGAAGGAATGTGTAAGAGAGTATGGGTCTGTGGGTTCAAGGATTGTGTGGGTGAGAATGAAAGTAGGAATACAAACATGGGTGATTGTATGCGTGTATGCCCCGACAGAGGATATACTTGAAAGAAAGAAAGAGGAGTTCTGGATGAATGTGGAGGCGTGCCTGGAGAAGTTTGACAAGAACGAAAGAATATTTCTGATTGGGGATATGAATGGTAAGGTGGGTGATAGGAAAGTTGAGGGAGTGGTGGGAGGGTGGGGGGTACCATCAGAGGTGAATGGGAATGGTAGTGCACTTGTGGACGTATGTGTGGGGAGGAGGCTGTGGATAGCCAACATCTTCTTCCGACACAGAATGATCCACAGGTACACGTGGAAACGGATGTTGACGATGAAAGATAAGACAGTGGTGGAACGAAAGTCATTGATTGATTATGTATGTGTGGATGAACGAATGAAGAAATCTGTGATGGATGCTAGGGTGTATAGGGGTATTGGAGGGGGTCTGTCTGATCATTATGTAGTGGTAGCTAAGGTTAGGATACAAAAGAAGTGGGTGAGGAGAGCGGGAGGGAGGCGAGAGGAGGGTGGAATGGTGAGGAGGGTGGAGAGGTTGCAGGAGGAGGAAGTCAGGGAGGAGTACAGGAGAGCAGTGGAAAGACGACTAGGTGGGTTCGACCTGGAAGTTATGGAGGAAGTGGAGGAGATGAGCAAGGTGTTTAAGGATGAGATCTGTGCAGCATGTGAGAAGGTGTGTGGAGTGAGGAGAAGAGGGAGGGGAGTGAAAGGTACAGCATGGTGGACAGAAGAGGTAAGAATAGCTGTGGAAGAAAAGAAGAAAGCATATAGAGAGTCGTTGGGTAGTAGAGGGAATGAAGATTCCGAGAGACAGAAACGAGCGAGGTACGTGGAGAGTAAGAGGGTGGTGAAGAGAGTAGTGAAGGAAAGTAAGAGAAGAGTAGATGAGGAATTTGGAAGGAATCTGAGTGTAAAATGGAGGGAGAGTAAGAAACTGTTCTGGAAAGAAGTCAAGAAAGTTAGGGAAGGTAGCAAGGGAAACAGTAAGGGTGTGAAAGATAAGAATGGGAGAATGCTAGCCGAGAAGCAAGAGAGAGTCGAAAGATGGAGGGAGTACTTCAGTGAGTTGCTAAATGAAAGGAATGAAGAGCCAGCAAACATAGCTGGATATGGTATGGGAGGGAGAAGAAGAGAAGTAGTGGAGGAGGAGGTGGGGATCAGGAGGTCAGAAGTGTGGGAAGCCATGAAAAGAGTGAAGTTGGGGAAAGCACCAGGAACAGATGGAGTGTGTGGGGAAATGTTGAGGTATGGTGGTGAGATAGTGATAGAATGGGTATGGAAAATGTGCAAACTAGCATGGGAGAAGGGGAGTGCACCCGATGACTGGAAGACTGGCATAATAGTCCCCCTATATAAGGGCAAAGGGGAAAGAGGAGTGTGTGGTAACCACCGAGGAATATGTCTTCTAAGCATAGTAGGGAAGGTATACAGTAGGGTAGTGATTGAGAGAGTGAGAGTGAGAACGGAGAAATGGATAGGTGACGAGCAGGGAGGTTTTAGGAAGGGAAGAGGATGTGTAGATCAGATTTTTACCCTGAATTGTGTTGTGGAGAAGTATCTGGAGAAGAAACAAAAGGTGTATGTTGCCTTTATGGACTTGGAGAAGGCCTATGACAGAGTGGATAGAGAAGGTTTGTGGAAAGTACTTAGAATATACGGAGTAGAGGGCAAGTTGCTGAAAGCAGTGAAGAGCATGTATGAGGGTGCAAAGGCGGCAGTACGTGTGGAGAGTGAGCAGAGCGAGTTCTTTGACCTGAATGTTGGTTTGAAACAGGGGTGTGTGATGTCCCCGTGGTTGTTTACTGTATATATGGATGGAGTCATGAAAGAAATACTATCAAGAGCAGTGGATGTTGGTGTATTGCTGAAAAGGGAGGGAATTGAGTGGAAGCTACCTATACTGCTGTTTGCGGATGATACAGTTCTGATGAGTGATAATGAATGGGAGTTGCAGGGTCTGGTAAATGAGTTTGGAACAGTGTGCGAAAAACGGAATTTGAAGGTAAATACGGGGAAGAGCAAGGTTATGGTCTTCGAAAGGAGTGAAGTCACAGAGTGTGAGGTGAAGCTGAACGGTCAGGCTATGGAGATCGTCAACTCTTTTAAGTATCTGGGCAGTGTGTTGAGTAAAGATGGGACTATGGATGAAGAGGTGCGGGAGAGGGTACAACAGGGGAAGAGGGTTGTAGGAACGCTAAAAGCAGTAACAAGAAATAGGGTGGTCAGTATGGAAGTGAAGAAGTCCTTGCATGACAGTGTGGTAATCCCGACACTGACTTACGGAAGCGAAGCATGTACGTTGGTTGAGAGACTCAGACCAAGAGTGAGAGCAGTGGAAATGAATTACTTAAGGAGTGCGTGCGGAGTTACATGGAGGGATAGACAGACTAATGAGGAAGTAAGAAGGAGGTGTGGTGTGGAGGTAGATGTGCTGGAAAGTGTGAAAAGGAACAACTTGAGATGGTTCGGCCATATGGAACGTATGAAAAGCGAGAGAATGACTAAGAGGGTGTACGAGAGCGAGGAGGAGGGACAGAGGGGGAGAGGTAGACCGAATATGAGGTGGAAGGATGGAGTGAGGAACTACATGAACGAAGGCGGTGCTGGTTGGGGGGAGGGGCGTCGACTGACTGGGGACAGAGGTGCATGGGGCGGTTCGTTCGTGGCCACCCCTTCGGGGATCACGGCGTCAGGCAATAGATAGATAGATAGACTTTCAGAGTCGCTAATGTCGCTGAACCAAAGAAAGCGGGTAACATCTCTATCTTCCTCCTTTAGCTTGACCATCAAGAATGCTTTCTCGATGTCACTGGTATAGGCGTACTTCCCCAGCCTAAACCACAATAGATGTTGGGACAGGTCCGACACCATGGACGGACCTGTCAACAGGCAGTCATTCAGACTGGGTTGTTGACCTTGGTGGGCAGAGCAATCATACACCACCCGTATTGGTGTGGTGACACTGTCTTTCCTTACCCCATGATGGGCCAGATAGTGAACCCTACCCTTCTTTATCGGTTCCTTGACATCGACTCTCTCAATAAAGCCCCTATCTTCATAACTCCGAAATACATCGTCATACGCCTGGCTCGTGCTCGGTTCGTTAGACAATTTCCGCTGCAATGCGTGCAAGCGACCTAATGCCAAACCATAGTTGGTAGGCAGGCTTATCTCACTGTTCTTAACCCAGTGAGACCCAGCGTCGCACGAGATGCGTCGGCAGTGTTTGATCACCAACTCCCAGCGACGCATCACGTGCGTCCGACATATAAAAAACACTTACGTGGCTCGTAAGGTAGGAAATGGCGGGAGAATAGGAGGGGGAGGTACCGTAGTGTGTGTGGGAGCCGGGCCAGTAGGTGTGAGCGGGCCGAGACAGCCGCGCGGCTGGTGGTGGTGGGCTTAGTGGGGATACTTTACACCCTTAGTTCACCGCCACTTTGAACCTTCATTACTCCGGTCGTATGGGAGCTAGAGGCTTGAGATTTATGTGAGACACTCCTTAGGATGTATGCCGTACAATGCCATACTCAGTTTTTACCCTAGTGCTCCCGGGCGGGTGGTCATGCGGGGGCGACGAACTATTGAAACTATGGGGGGGGGGGCCCCCCCCCGCCCCCCAAATGACCGAAATGAGTTTTTTTTTATTTTTTGCTTCATTTCTCACCATTCTATTCCATTTTGGTTCAACAAATTTTGTTGAGGCTCCCCCCCCCCCTACCCCCCACCCCCAAAAAAAATGTCCGAGGTGATTTTTTTTTTTTTTTTTTTTCATTTCTCATCCTTGTCTTCCATTTTAGCAAACAAAAAAAAGAAGTGAAAATGGCTTGGGACTGGCGTGAACAAAATATTATAACTAGCCGGGGCTCAATGGGTTAAAGGGTAAACTAACTTTATATTGCTTGTCTGAGGCACAGTAGCTCACAGACTCGTCAAACCTTTGTAGCGCAACTTCCGAGTCATAATCAGTCTTCATAGGATTGATGCCTATGTGATCAAATCTCCACAGTCGTTCCAGGTTGAACTCGGCAGCCATCTTAAGGTCACTAGGTTGGGAATCCTCCCTTCCCAACTCCTCTGCCGCGGTTACATTGACTCTATATATCGAGACCGTGTCGACCAGGACCTTTGACTGTGTAGTATGCACCTTTCCGCTCATGCAATATCCAAATTTAGTGGGGATTAAAATTACACCACACATCTTTTTAAATCCAGGGTATACTACATCATAATAATGATCCACACCAAGTAGAACATGCACCTCACTCTGATTTCCCATGGGATCTGACAAGTTAACCCCCTTGCTACGTAATGCGTGTTCCACCTTCTTCACACCCACAGATACATATTCTGGTAGGGTGTCTACTACGATACAAGTCATAAAGTACCGGTTTTTACGGTAGAAATATGAAATCTCCGCTATCTCGTAGTCTTGCTTATCAGTAACCCCTGTGAAGCCCTATAATCGAAGAGTCTCAGCCCCTACGATTCGGTGCTTCAGTCCCACTAGTACGGACCTCTTTATGAAGGAACGTTGAGACCCTTGATCTAGAAGTACCTGACAAACTTTGTTACAGTCACTACCTTCCATGGAATCTGTATTGTGTGCAATATAGTGGTGTCTTGCGTGCTACCTATTGCCACAGTTGTAGTACCCTCTGTTTTGACGTCTTTGACTTTATCTGATGTACGACACAACTTATCAAAGTGATGTCCTTTGCAGTGGCGACAGGGCCTTAAGTATGTAGCAGTACATTGTCCCTGCTTACCATGTTCCTTACTTAGACAACCTACACATAGCTTCAATCTTTTCGCCTGTGCTAGTTTTGTCTCATTTGTTGGGTATTTTAAACAGAAACTCCATTTATGTTTGTTGTTACATAGCTTACATAGAATCTGAGCAGGTTTCTTATACGTACCCTCTTTCTTTTCTTTAGTCCCCACTGTCATGCTTACTGTTCCCCTCTTCTCCACATTCTCACTCCCTCCCGACTCATACATTCTCCCTTTGTTCAATTGTAGATTATTGATTTCTGTACTGAACTGAGTTTTGAACTCCCCCAGCTCAAATGATCGAACCTTGTCAAGTATTGCCATAGGAAGCTTCTGACGCAAGATAATGACTATCATTTCCAGTGTGGTAAGCCCTAGGGTGTCTAGCGATCGAGTATGGCACTCCATATTTGCCCTAAAATTTGCTAACTCCTCAACCTTATACTGTGGTTCTGCGAGCTTTAACAAGGCAATGACATGGGCCATCTTCAACTGCTCTTGATCCCCGTATGTGGACTTTAATAATTGTACTGCCTCAAGATAACTATCACCCACTACCGCAAAACCCTCTATCAAATGTATAGCCTCTCCTTCCATTTGTCCTTTCAGATAGTGAAACTTGTGGACACTATCCAAAGAGGATTCATGAACTGTAGACCGAAATACGTCCCAAAAAGCTAACCACTCAGTCAATTTGCCCCCAAATGTAGGAAGATTGAGCTTTGGGAGGTGTACAGTGTGTTTTGGGTCAGCCCTTCTATGGGCCTCATTCTCACCTCCCTTCTTATTTGCGACAGCATGCTGTAATATGTACTTCGCTCTAAAGACAGGTTCGTCATAGAGGGCGCGATTATCACACTCTGTAACTATCTCTTCCTCCCCCGTCATGTCTGCCACAATCACCTCACTAAGAGCCATAATACGACCGTGGGTAGCCTGGACGTTTTCTAATCTAGCTTCCAATTCCTCTAGTTCAGCAGTAGTGATGAAAGTGTTGACGTCCACAATTAGCCTATTTAATACTCCCCGAAGTCCCGCCCTTTGATTTCTAGGGGCCTTGATCAGCACCCCACTAGACGGTGTCTCTTTATTGTCTTTATTCATTTTGCATGTAAGCCTATAGGCTATGTATCCAAATGTTACAAAAACAACGGCAAAATAGTAGTCTAGTTAAGAGACGCCGACCGGCGGACTTCTACGTTATGGAGAAAAAATAGTACACAAAATAGCAATACCCACTAAAGGATCATATTGAACAAGAAAAAATGTTAGGTCAGGTCATATGTCACAGAAAGTCTGAAATGGAAAAGAAAATTTATTGGGGAAAGATGATGGGTGGGATGCAGGACTTAGGCAGGCACAACGATACCACCCCAGCATCCCTCTCTAGCCAACGCTTCGTTAGCCCTACGATTTTATCATACAGGACTTGATTGGTATCCAAATCGAGGTGGACACCATCCTGGTCGAGGTCCCGGGTGCTGAGTGTTATTGACACAAAGCGGTGCCGCGTCTCTATTAGCCGACACCTCAGGGCGCGGTTAACAGAGTTCTTTATGGCTTGATAATCTTCCGCTGACAAACCTCGGACCCTAATCCGGCTCTCAATTGCCACAATCTTGCAGCTCCCCCGGACTCACGCTCCCGATCCAGCGCCACCTCTTTGATGGCGTTAGCTAACTCGCGGGGCACGGTACCGGGGCGTATATCATTGCCGCCCAAGAACAAAAAGATCATGTGCGGCCAATACCGAACCACCTGCCCCCATTGTGGGGAGGCTTTCAGGGTGTTAACGGTGGCTCCAGGTTCCCCGAAGTAGGACAGCTTGAATGCCCTATCCCCCTCCGACGCCCGATACGACTCAGCTCCTCTGTCGGCTGCCCTTAGCCTAGTGGCATACGAATGCCCTATTATTGCAATTCTCTGAGGTGCCGGCGCCCGAGGTACAGGAAGATAGCCAAGCCCCACCACTCCGGGGTCCTTGCTCCTACATCCCTGGGCTAATCCCTTGCTCATTGCCTAAAAAAATCCCCTACTGGTAGCTAAATCCCAGGTCTGGGCACCAATGTGGTAAACTACCAATGGAAATTAAATATTACTAAGCTATAATGAATCAAATAAATCAATCTAAATGAAAACTACTCCATATCTAAATTGAATTCAATCTGAAACAAGCTAATTTATATCCAAAGGTCTCACATAATAAATTTATATATAGGGTAAGGTTATAAGGGTTAATATTAGCCAGGAATTAACTCACCAATAGTTCCACGTGGCAATGAGGCAAGGGAGAACGTTTTACCCAATATGGCGGTGGACAATGGGGAACGAGACTTCGGTCCCGAGACACGAGTCAAGTTAAAGAAAGAATAAATGATTACATGGGAATGGACATGATTATTATGCTTATCTGTCTGTCAGTCATGGCGTCGATGAGAGTGTCGTGATGGTGTAGCTGTTCGTATTGCTGACAGTGTATTGTGATTAGAGGCTGAAAAGCGCGATCAATTGAGGGCGGAAAATAGATGTTAACTGGTTGGTGTTCGTGAAGGCTCTGGTCTTCCTCAAAGACACACCTTGCTGCCTTGGCAAACGCCAGGAGCCCAAATTATCGTACCGCATCTAGGTTGCTCCATACGATAAATTATATTAATATATACGATAAATTCATATATACTACATAAGACCATGGCAATACTGCTTAATCCGTGGAGCCCCGGCTAGTTTTGTATTGTTTGTTCACCAGAACCCGGCCGGTTTTCAAAAAATGGTTTTATTCCAGAAACAATAGCGAATGGGTTAGGAATGAAGGAAAAACCACGAAAAACCGCTCAAAAAGCTTAAAGAATGGTCCTACAGAGCCACCGAAAACGTATTTTACAAGAGTAAAAAATTGAAGGCAATTACCCCAAAAAACCAGGTTATTGCGCGCTCACGCGCACGCACGTGGACTTTGAGAGTTTTCAACCATCGGCACGGTTGCGTGGGATACGTACACAGTTCCCATACAAATCTGAGCCCTCTCGAGTGGCTACACCTGAGGTTACGGTCGGAGCAATTAGGGTGACTCGTCAGACGCGTCGCTGGGGCTGTGCGTTACATACATCGCCGACGCGCCAGACGCGTCGCTGGGGCTCCACGGGTTAATAGCATATTAGGTCTTTTATAACTTAACTTATTTACAATCTTATAATATACGATCTACTCGTCCTACGTCGTGCTGCAGGAGCGACCGTGACGTCACCGAGACATACGGAATCACAAAAGAGTCATAGCCTATCGTATTTACGATACCCAGCTTCTGGGAGGCTGCCTTAGCAAAACTGGTAATATGGTCGTTCCAAGAGAGAGCAGAAGAAAAAGAGACACCAAGGATACTGAGAGAGAATGAAGGGTATATTTTTGTATTGTTGAATTACAAGGGATAGTCTTCTGGGAGTTCACAACGGGTAGATAGATGGAGAAATTGGGTTTTGGAAGCATTAACCCTTAATTGGCGGCGCGCAACTTATGTCGTGTGAAATAAATATGGACTAAGTGGCGGTTCACAACTTATGTCGTGTGCCATTTTCACCATGTAATGTTGCTGAGAGAGAGAGATGAGTGGTGGGAGGAGCGTAGCAAGCGTATGACTGCTCCAGACCACCGCAGCGGACCTACTGACATGAATCCCACCCTCCTCTACCCTCTCGCACTCGCTACACAGGGAATTATGTAGGGAAAGTACCTAATTACATGGTTTTTGCATTCGTGTTCCGTGATCGTTGCAAGAGAACCAGTGGTCGTACAAGGATGGTTGGGGTGTCATTGGAAAGCTCTGTTTATGCCCTTTCAGGGATAGATACTTGTTTTATGCTCTGGGTCTTATTTAGGCATGAAAATGATCACGTAAACAACCCTATTTAGGGTAAAAAACACCCGCTGGGTGCTACGGTCAAAATAAATAGACCACCTAGCCCGCTAAATAAGGGTTAACCCGTTGAGCCCCGGCTAGTTATAATATTTTGTTCACCCCAGTCCCAAGCCATTTTCACTTCTTATTTTTGTTTGCTAAAATGGAAGACAAGGATATCACCTCGGATATTTATTTTTTTTGGGGGGGGGGGGTGGAGGGCCTCAAAAAAAATTGTTGAGCCAAAATGGAAGAGAATGGTGAGAAATGAAGAAAAAAAAACTCACCTTGGCCATTTGGGGGGGGGGGGGGTCGAAAGTTCGTCTCCCCCGCATGACCACCCGCCCGGGAGCACTAGGGTAAAAACTGAGTATGGCATTGTATGGCATACATTCTAAGGAGTGTCTCACATAAATCTCAAGCCTCTAGCTCCCATACGACCGGAGTAATGAAGGTTCAAAGTGGCGGTGAACTAAGGGTGTAAAGTATCCCCACTAAGCCCACCACCACCAGCCGCGCGGCTGTCTTGGCCCGCTCACACCTACCGGCCCGGCTCCCACACACACTACGGTACCTCCCCCTCCTATTCTCCCGCCATTTCCTACCTTACGAGCCACGTAACTGATTTTAATATGTCGGACGCACGTGATGCGTCACTGGGAGTTGGTGATCAAACACTGCCGACGCATCACGTGCGATGCTGGGTCTCACTGGGTTAAAGGCAACATGGTTTCCTCTGCCCAAATTGGATATAGTAGTTGAATCAGAAGATAAGTGTTGTATGGCTTCAGTACGTGAGTTTTGGAGTTCCTACTGTGTATGTTGTTGAGGAAGTCTAGTTAAATAGTGTAATTTAGAGTTGTCAGCATTTGAGTGAATGGGGCTGGAGGTGCAGTTGAGAAGGTTGTTAATGAATGAAAAGAAGAGAATTGGAGATAGGGTAGAACCCTGAGGAACACCGGAGTTGATAAGATGAGGAAATGAATGGTGGCCATCCAGAACCGCAGCTATGGAACGGCCGGAGAGGAAAATAGAGACAAAGGCACAGTTGGAGGGATAGAAACCGTAGGAGGGTAGTTTGGAAATAAGAGATTAGTGCCAGACTCTATCAAAGGTCATCGATATGTCTAGCGCAACAAATATTGTCTCACCGAAGACCTGGAGAGTTGGTATGATAAGAAAGAAGATCATCAGAAGAGCGGCCATTAAGGAAGCTATACTGGTGGTCTGAGAGTAGGTAATGGGAAGATAAATGCTTAAGAAATTTTAGGCAAGAAAAGTTTCAAAAGCTTTAGAGATGCAAGAAATTAGAGCAATTGGACAATAGTTTGAGGGTTGAGAGCGGTCACCCTTCTTTGGGACAGGTTGAATGAGAGCAAACTTCCAGCAAGAAGGAAAGATATTAGGGGAGAGACAGAGATGAAAGAGTTTGCCTAAGCAGGGAATCAGCACGGAAGCACAGTTTTTGAGTACAATAAGAGGAAAACCGTCCGGTCCGTACGCTTTCTTAGTATTAAGCCCAGAGAGGGTGGAAAGTAGATCCTTTGTAGAGATTATGATATTAGGCATAAGTATGAGAGAGTGGGGTGAAGAGGGAGGAATAGCACCGGTATCTTCCAACTTGGAGTTTTTAGCAAAAGTGTTAGCATAGAGTTCAGCTTTGTCAGAGGAAAGAAGTGACGGTAGTGCCGTCAGTTTGGAAAAGAGGAGGGAAAGACAGAGAAGAAATATTGTTGGTGAGGTTCTTGGCTAGATGCCAAACGGCTTGAGAAGAGCTAGAGTTGGATAGTTCAGTGCATTTATTATTGATGAAAAAATGTTTGGCGAGGCGAAGAACAGATTTGGCTTGATTCCAGGCAGAAACATAGGCGGTATGATAATCTTGAGTTTGAAGGCAACGGTACCGTTTGAATGCTTCCTGCTTATTGCGGGCGGCAGTAGAGAAAGCGTGAGTAAACCAATATTTGTTTTCATTAGAATGAGAGAAAGAAAATCAAATGTATATGCTTCCATGCCCGAGAGGATTACCTCGATAATGCGTTCAGCACTCTCTAGGGACCTTGGCCACGGAGCAAAAGTCATTCCATGGGAAATCAAAGAAGTACTGCCGAAGAGCCTCCCAGTCGGCAGCGCCAAAGTGCCACTGGGAGGATAGGGTGGCCATAATGGAGAGATAGGACAGGTGACAGATACTATAGTTTATGGTCGGAGGAGCCCAAAGGAGAGAACAGATTTGCAGTATAAGCAGAAGGGTTAGCGGTTAGAAATAAGTCAAGAATGTTGGGCCGATCTCCGAAGCGATCCGGGATATGGGTGGGTTGCTGGACTAATTGCTCAAGGTCATTTAGGATAGAAAAGATGAAGGCTTGCTCACCAGGTTGGTCAGTGGAAAGAGAGGAGAGCCATTGGCGGTGGTGTATGTTGAAATCTCCTAGGATAGAGATTTCTGTGAAAGAAAGGAGAGATGGATAAAATTAGTTCCATTTTAGAAGTTAGATAGGCAAAGAATTTTGGATATTCGATAAAATTAGGGGAGAGATAAACAGTGCAGAAATATTACGTTTGAGAGTGACAAGAAAGCTTTAGCAAGAGAGTTGAAAAATCGGAAGAATCAAAGTTGGGAACACGAGAGAAAGCAAGATTGTTGCATACGTATACGCAACATCCACCTTTGGCTTGAAACTGTAGATAGAGATAGTAGGAGGATACAGAGAAAGGTTTACTGTCAGTAGTCCCAGACAACTGTGTTTCAGTGAGAGAGAAAAGATCAGGGTTGGCAGAGAAGAGGTGGTGTTCCACAGAGTGGAAGTTAGAGGAAAGGCCGCACATTTTGCAGAAGTTAATAGTAAAGCTGGAATCCCATTGTGCGACTTTTAGATGGTGAATGCTCGACGACTGGATTTTTTTGTCTATGTCCAGTATTCGCCGGCGAATAGGGGTTTTGAAAAAGCGAATGAGGCAAAACAGGCGATGGCCGCCCGACGACTATCGAACATACGTTCTGGGAACCACTCGGTTATGGCCGAGTGGTGACGGTGCCCAGCTCTCCCAATTATACCTGGGGTCGGAAGGTTCGAAACCTGGTCAGGGTACCTCTTACCCAACCTATCCGACCTATCTTTAGAAAATAAATAATAATATATGTCCTTATTTCTTTACAGATGTGGTATTCTGTGGCGGAAGTCACAGAATCTGACCTTGGCCATGGATCGATGACGGAATAGGAGCAAAATAAATATAAATAAAATTAAAATTGTTAATTCTTTTAATACACCCTTCATAACCCATGAAATCATTTGGAAAATTGATTGACAATAATACTATAATGAATAATGAAAATCGCCATGAATAATGAAACGCTATAATTATATTAAAGAATAATAAAGTAAATTAATACATTCTACAATATATGTAGTAATCATGTCGAGTACATAATTAAAATAAAATTTGTCTTAATACAAAATATCATGAATGAATCAATTGTCTGACTTCATAACAATACATTATTAACTCCCAAAAAGCGGGCATGCTTGTTTACATGACCGTATTGCTGGGCGGCTATATATACCGAAAACGAGCTTCATTTCATGCTCTTTTTCATACATAAGCCAGAGCAAGAGCGTAATACAATTATATATCCGTGATAAGGCGATAATAGAGCTTTCCAATGACACCTGAATCATCCTTGTACGATAATGGCTTATCTTGCAACGATCATGTAACCGGAGGTTAAAATACCCTAAAATAAGATATTTTTCGCGGTTTTTACCTTGTTGCGCGAGGTATGGAGGTGGGGACGAGACACAGTACGTGTCAGTGACGGCCTTAAGATGGATTGAAGCCAGCTATCGTCCCCCTAATGTGCGGACTCTCTCTCTCATAGCTCATAACGCTCTCAAAATGGCACCCATCATATGATGTGCACGGCAGGGGTGGCCAATATTCTCTCTCCCGTCATATGATGTTCACCGTCAGTTGAGGGTTAAGGAATAAACGTAAATAAATATGTTTCAATTACCTGCTCTTTCGTTCGCCCTTTGACCCGGGCAATGTGCCGATAGAGATAGTTAAAGTTGGCAAGGATCTACTTATCCCTGTCCGTGTGGTAATTGGCTTTTTGTTCCGACTTGAGATTACTTAATTTCCCGTATCTTGTATTTATCCCATTGATCCAGTGCCTCAGCTATATACATTAAAATTGAAAGTGTTGGACAATGGAGAATTAGCTGGGGAACACCACCAGCATTATTCCTTGTCTATTGTAAACAGGTTATAATATATATACCTGCAACATATTTGGTATTTTTAAAGTGTACTATATTATAGTACACTTTAAAAATACCAAATATGTCACCAAACAGGTTATATAGTACACTTCAAAAGGAACAAATATGTCACTAAAACCATTGTTGAGTCACTTCGCGTGCATGTACAACTGTGCAATAAAGAAAGTAATTAATGTAAATTACAATACATTTATGTATGAGTACATACAGTATATATATACTGTATATATATATATATATATATATATATATATATATATATATATGTATATATATATATATATATATGTATATATATATATATATATATATATATATATATATATATATATATATATATATATATATATATATATAAATTCTGACATACGGAGCCCTGTATGTTTATTTAACCCCTAACTGTCGGCGAGCAACATAAGTCGAGTTAAATAAAGCTGGACTATGTGGCGGCGCTCGACATAGGTCGAGTGGCAATTTCAGCACGTAATGTTGCTGAGAGAGAGAGACAAGTGGTGGCAGGAGAGTAGCGAGCGTATGACTGCTCCAGACCACCGCGGCGAACCTACTGACACGAATCCCACCTCCCTCCTCCCTCTCTCACTCGCTATATACGGAATTGTATGGGGAAAGTGCCTAATTACATGCTTTTTGCACTCGCGTTGCACGGTTATTGCAAGAAAACTAGCCATCATAAAAGGATCGTTATGGTGTCATTCGAAAGCTCTGTTTATGCCCTTTCAGGGATAGATACTTGTTTTACGTTCTGGGTCTTATTTAGGCATGAAAATGATCACGTAAACAGCCCTATTTTGGCTAAAAACACCCCGCTGGGCGGTACATATAAATAAACCGCATAGGCCACTCTTAAGGTGTTAAGAGTTAGAATTCAGAGTTGAAGGAGTGCCAAATTACCCAGGCGGCGAAGCAGACCAGCTAGCGAACCAGCGAGTGGGAAACCAGCTCGTCTGCATACCAGCAAACAAGCCTTCACACCTGCGTGCGTCATAGGGGACCCTGCAAACTACTTCGATGAACCGACGCTATGACGATGATCGATGCCAGGAGACTCCATTGGACCACGCACCTGCTACGCAACTCGAGGAGCTGTGATTGGGGCGCGCACTATCCCCCGCCTCCTGATTCGTTCCTACACCATCATTGTTTAGTATATAAGACCCGAGTAGTGGGCATTCAAATCAGTCTCATTTGGAGTTGGGAAGGTGAACTTGCAGCTGGAGGAAGATGGGGTGAAGTATTATAATGGGATTGTGACTGTCACTCAGATTATATAAGTGTGTGTTAAGTGTGTTCGGTGTAAACACTTATATATGTTGGTTAGTAAGATATGTGATTGGGAATTAACGTTAATGCTACTATTATGTACTTAACTTTTTTAGTTGACTGACTTGTGGACTAAAGCAACTCTTCAAGTAATTGGGTTATGATAAAAGTAATACTATTGTTTGATATTAAGACTTACAAGTTCTTTCATTTTCTTTTAATTAAGCTTACATTGCTTAACGGTGCTTAGTACGGTGATACTATTGTCTCGTATTAGTAATATCGCCTTAGACTAACATGGCTGTTTTAATGTTACTTCTAGTGATTTCCTAAGCTGAAGAAAATTCTTTTAGCTTCAAAATATTATTTTTGCTTTTCATATTATTTGAGTGAGACCTGAATCGAATCTATGAAGCGATCCTGTAACTTAATGTACTCATAATCAAACCTCAATGTTACGTGGTTAAGAAATACATTTAACTAATTATTAAATATATATCTAACTTTTTATGTGACTTTGATATTAATCCTGATGATAATAATATAATACTATTAACGTAAGACAAGAACCAAGAATAATAACTACATTAACCCTTAATTAGCGGCGAGCAACATAAGTCGAGTTAAATAAAGCTGGACTATGTGGCGGCGCTCGACATAACTCGAGTGGCAATTTCAGCACGTAATGTGGCTGAGAGAGAGAGACAAGTGGTGGCAGGAGACTAGCGAGCGTATGACTGCTCCAGACCACCGCGGCGAACCTACTGACACAAATCTCAGCTCCCTCCTCCCTCTCTCACTCGCTACATACTCAATTATGTACTGAAAGTACCGAATTACCTGCTTTTTGCACTCGCGTTGCACGGTTATTGCAAGAAAACTATCCATCATACAAGGATCGTTATGGTGTCATTCGAAAGCTCTGTTTATGCCCTTTCAGGGATAGGTACTTGTTTTACGTTCTGGGTCTTATTTAGGCATGAAAATGATCACGTAAACAGCCCTATTTTGGCTAAAAACACCCCGCTGTGCGGTACACATAAATAAACCGCATAGGCCGCTCGTAAGGTGTTAAATATAAATAAAAGGACATATAAGAAAACTATCTATTCATTTCAAAAAGGGTAAGAGACAGAAATATTCTTACTTTAATATTTATCTTTCAAGACTTTTTATAGAATTAATAGTCTTTCTTTAGATATAACTTCTTCGGTTCATAACCATAGCCTACTAAGCTTCGGTTAAATAATAATTCTTTATAAATACTACATGACTTTAATTAGTTTCAGTATTTTTTCATAATTAAAGAGTATCAGTCAATAAAGGATACCAAGTCCTAAGATCCAAAAGGAGAGGAAGCAACAACAGGAAATAATTTTATTAGATTTTACTTTTGTTTTGCCTTCAGCTGACTGATACCTTAATATATATTGTTACGACTGAGGTGTAAATATATGAGGGCTCTTATTCATTGGACTAGTAATGGCATAAATGCTACAACGGAAAGCGCTAGATCCAACCTCTGATGTATATTCCCAGTGAACAAAGAACACAAATACTCTCCAGAGTTCTATATGCAATAATAGGTTATTAAACTCTCAATAAATGTGCATCTACTCTAGGCTTAATGTTATGTGAAAACAGCCTATTACTACCTATAACCGAAGGTGCTTGGTTATGGTATGCAAAGTAAGGTGGTAAGAGAAGTTACAGCTTACATTACTTTAATCAATAAATGGCAGGCACTCCTGCATGAAAGAAAGTGCACTAAAGTCCTTCAACACCAACAAGGAATCTTCTTTAAATGTTAGATGCTATAAAGATGCTCGTATCGGAAATGGAACCTAAAAAGGCAGGCAGCGGAACAATGCTCGTGCAGGCTATGCACACAAAAAGGCAGAATATATAATGCCGTCGGAGCCAAGAATATCCTAAACAATACAACAATAATAATGATCGCCACAACAATGCAGTATTCCTCTCAACAAAAAGAGCCTAAGTCATTTGTGTCTCAATACATCAAACTAGGCTGCGAAATGCTTGTGTAATCATAAATGGGTATGCATAAAAAGAGTAATTGGGTTAATATACTTAATGTCTACTATGACTGATAAAGTCTAGCTAGAGTCAATGATATGAGATACTGGTGCGCATGGCATGCCGCATAGCCTAGTGCAAATCTCAAGTCTGTGCGTCAAATATTACGTTATAGGGAAGGGTAGCTCTCTTGAGAAACCTTAATACCGAAGTATTAAGCGTTCTCCTGGCGTACCTCAAAGACAAACAACGAGCTTAGAACAGTGCAGAATGGTAGAGGCAAAAAGCCCTCATTCGTGCATGCTCTACTCTCAATGGCACACAGACTAGAATTTACTCAATCAACTCCAGTTCTCAGGTATGTCATGCAGCTTTTAACTAAAGCCAGCACTCATAGGAAACAATACCTTATAATATCAGACCCCTAGTCTAGCATTATCTAATCCAGCAGAACACTAATAATTATAGGAAGCGGTACTAAACAATATGAATGCCAACCAATGCTTCGTGATCAACTTATCTTAACAACTAAACATACATAGGTTATATCAGACCTTAACGCACAATACAACTGGCCAGCATGAAGCTGATTTTGCAGAGTTAACCAGAGGGGATATAGTATTAATAAAAGGTGGTGAAAGATATGGAAAAAAGAGAGAGGTAGGCAGAGGAAAAGATTCTCAGGTGTAGAGCGGGGAACAGGTATCAAGGGATAAGAGAGATGCGTTCTAGAAACCAGATCTGAGGGAGAGAGTGGCGAGGGACCTGTATATATACTAGCAGTAGGTCGAGCCGCGTGGGAAAAAAGCGGTAACAAGTCCTCTAACCACTACCAAAGTAGCTAGCAAAACATTACGTCACCAAGCATGGTAAAGAACTCCCTCAACCAATCCCCACGAGGCCAGCCAGCTATGACGTCATCGAGTATAGCAAAACACTACGCGCCCCCTCTCACTCTGTTCTACTCTCTCTCTCTCTCTGATCCTATCATTACTAGTTAACCTAACAAGTGCGCATGGGGGTAATTGGAAACGTCCCCCTGTGCTGACGTATTTGAGGTGTTTCCGTCACTAAAATATTCATTGTACCATTAATAGCATTAATACTTATCCATATGCGCCTATTATGGGTTGATTATAAAGGTATTAACCTGAAACAACAATAAAACGAGTGAAAACAGCGTTTGGATGGTCAAAATCGGAGATATAGCCCGCGAGTTGTATAATGTATGGGTGAGGCAAGCTGCTTTCCCGCCAATTTCCCCCAAGGCCACTGAGACACAGTCGATCGATACTCTCTCTCTCTCTCTTGCACTCGCTTGCCATCAGTGATGACAACACCCTGCTTGCAACTCGCTAATGTTAGCACGAAAATATACCTCAGAATAAGGGAATAACAGGGAAAATAGGTGATAACTGAAGGAGAGGAGGAAAGTGGGGAAGGAGGGAAGGTAGAGGACTGAGATTTTGCATGGCCCAGGGGCCAAAAAAAAATAAAAAAATAAAAAAATAAAAATAAACAAAATATTTTTTTTTCGATGTCAAAAGTTGATTTTTTTTTTCACTCACTCTTAAGAGTCTCCCAGCAGTCCGCCAGGGGAACTCTTAAGAGTCTCCCAGCAGTTCCCGGGTTAAGGATAAAACATATACTTTACAATTAAATATATAAAGCCTTGACATGGGTGAAAACAAAGAGCCTTTCTGGACTGCCCATGACACGAGCTTTCATATGAAATAAAGCACACAACAATACACAAACTGTAGCCACATCCACTGTCCTGGCGATCCTAGCGAGTCACTGTAGGACAAGCCATGCGGTTCTAACGGAGTGGTTAACGTCACAATATCTCTGTGCTATCTAGATTCATCAAGTTAACCATTTGAGGATCAAGATACGTAACAGAAGAGTGGCGACCTTGCCAGGATTCGTTTCATACAGTTTCACTCAGTTTCATTACCGTTTCACTACTTAAAAATCAAATATTAATCATGCCTGATCTAATTAGTGACGAAGATGCTCGAGTGTTCATAGAATCAGAACTCACAGCCCCTGATATTGACCGTCTGTCAAAATCCGAACTGAAAGTGCTTGCCTCACATCTCCAGTTAACTGTCTCAAACATGTCCAAAGTAGAGGTGGCTCAGACCATAAAAACCCACCTGTTCCCTGTAGAAGGCGAGGAGGGTGACGGAGCAGTTGGTGGGATCTCGAGTAAACCTAGCCAACTTGATGAACAATTGCCACCTGGTTTTACCGTTGATCAATTATTCAAACTAGAACAAACCAGAGCAAAGACCGAACAAGCCAGACTAAATATAGAACTAGCCAGAATAAAAGCCAGAGCAACGACCGAACAATGTGAATATCAATATCGTACGGCTCAACTAAATGTCAATACAAATGCTCCCTTAATTGCTCCCCCTCTGGGATTGACTATGACCAGTGTCATTCCACCTTTCACTGAGGATAATGTGCAGGATTTCTTTGTTTTGTTTGAGGAGGATGCTGGAGGTATGAGGTAGACAAGAGATCAATGGCCTTTTATGTTACAAACCGTTTTGACAGGGCAGGCTCGAGCCACGTATTTGTCAGAAGTAGCAGAAGTTAGGCAGGACTATGACAATCTCAAAGAAGCTATCCTAAAAACCTATCAATTACAGCCTGAGGCTTACAGGCAATCTTTCTGTAAAAACCAGAAGAAAGTAGAAGAAACCCATAAGGTATTTGCCAGGACCATGAGTAAAACTTTCAATCATTGGGTCAAGAGTAAGAAAGTCACAAGCTACAACGATCTGAAGGAGTTGGTCCTGTTAGAAAATTTCCTATGGAAAATTTATTCTTCTGTAGCCTATCATTTAAGGGGGAAAAAGGTAGATTGTCTTGCCGACGCCACTGACATGGCTGACACATACGTGCTCAACAACAAATTTCGTGGAAAGAAGCCCTACGATAATTCTAGTTCTAAATTTAAGTATCCCAATCACAAATCTGACAGACCCAGTCACAAGCCTGTAACGTCTTCCCCAGCTAGCCAAAATAGAATTGTTCCCCCAACTAAAAATGTGACTCAGGGCAATGGTAACAGAGGTGGGGCCCAAAGTAATAGTAATGCTCAAAGAGGGAACGTTCCCGTATCCCTAAAGTATGTACTTTTTGTGGCAAGAGAGGCCACCTAGCTTATCAGTGCTGGGCCAAGGAGAAAACCGAGAGATCGGGGCAGACAGTTGCTGCCGTATCTCAAACTCCATATGTGCCTTTAATGCAGGACTCCCGACAGAAGGAGTACCTAGCACCAAAAGTTCCTTTAATGCAGGAATCCCGACAGAAGGAGTACCTAGCACCAAAAGTTCCTTTAATGCAGGACTCCCGACAGAAGGAGTACCTAGCAGCTAACGTAAATCATCTAGACAGGGGTGTAGTAGCATGTGTGGTGCAACCCACTAGGGTTAAGCCAATAATAATTTCACCATCAGTGGAGGACAGTTACCGTCCCTTTATTTCATTTGGCAACGTGAGATTAAATGGTTGTATGCATGAGGTAAAAATTCTGAGAGACATAGGTTCTACTAGCACCCTCATGGTGAATCCTTACACTGAGTGCCCACCTGGCGAACCAGTTGTTGTTGTTGTTGTTGTTTTTCCCCAAGCTGCCTGGCCGAACAGCCCCAAGGCCCCGAGCAAGGGCAAGGCCATAACCGAGCGCCCCCACAGAACCCTCCCTGCCGACCACAATAAAGCCTGGGTGACCGAAGCCACTCCATGGCGGGGAGTTGAGGAGGGTGCGGAAACACCCGGGAACCAAAGCCCCACCCAGGGCCCTGTGCCCCTCAGCAATTATGAAGAGAAAGTTGAGGGGCAAAGGAAAGATGTGAAGCTTTGGCTTCCAATCTTGGTAGATTAGGAGGTCAATCCACGCAAGAGACGCCGTCACTTGAGATCTAGAAAATATATATATAAGTAAAAGGAACAGTCAGAGTAAGCTATGGGTATGGCAGAGATCGCTCAGTTCTCACTCTGATAGACCAGCCCATCACCACTGGCGAACCAGTTATAATGAGAGGTACTGGAGGCCAATTTTGTGCATACTTGGGAAAAGGCGAAATTGAATGTGAGTTACTACAGGGTGAGGCCACCATAGCTTTGTGTAGGTCCCAAGATATCCCTGTGCCCGGGGTAACACTCCATTTGGGGAATGATTTAGCAGGTGAGAAGGTCCGACCAGACCCCATTTTGTCACATTCCCCTGTTAACGAGCCACTAACCGGTGAGCTTGAAAAGGAGATGCCAACAGTTTTCCCTGTGTGTGCTGTCACACGTTCAATGTCTCAAGTAGCAGTTCCCTCAGACAGAAATGTACCGAATGTAAGAGTTGATGAAAGGGATGATGAGAGTGTGAATGACGCTCCAACTGTGCCTGATGATGTGACTGAGATGGATTTATCTGACACCTTTATGGCTCATCTTGACCCTAACGATGACCATGAAACCCCTCCAAATTGTCCTAGTGGCCTGGTAGAGCTACAGAGAGATGATAGTGAATGCAAGGAGTTAGCTGCCAGGGCCGTGATTGAAGAGGAATGTGAGAAGGAGGGTGGTGAATGTTTCTACCTCAAAGGAGGAGTATTGTGGCGTAGATGGAGACAGCCACACAGACCAATCGATGATGGGGCCTGGGACGTCCATCAAGTAGTAGTCCCCAAACCTTGTCGTAGAGATATCATGGAAATGGCACATTGTATACCATTGGCAGGACACCTAGGTGTGAGAAAAACTCTAGACAGAATCAGAGCCCACTTTTACTGGCCAGGAATGCGTGCAGATGTAGTGGAGTTTTGTAGAGTGTGTCACACTTGCCAGATGACAGGAAAACCCAATCAGAAGGTGCCTGTACATCCTCTGGTGCCCTTGCCCGTCTTCGAGAATCCTTTTACTCGGGTGGTAGTGGACATTGTAGGCCCATTGCCTAAGACTTCCCAAGGTAACATTTATTTATTAACTATTATGGACATGGCAACTCGCTACCCAGACGCTATACCCTTAAGGACTACCTCTGCTCCAACTGTCATCAAGGAACTGCTCAAATTCTTCACCAGAATGGTTTCCCCCATGAGGTGCAAAGTGATCAAGGAACTAATTTTACCTCTAACATTTTTCAGCAGTCCCTGAAGGAGTTGGGTATCGAGCATGTTAAGTCTAGCACCTACCACCCAGAGAGTCAAGGGGTTCTCGAACGATATCGTCAGACATTAAAAGGAATGTTGCGTAAATATTGTACAGAGACCGGAGTTGAGTGGGATAAGGGGGTACCTTTTCTTTTATTTGCTACTCGTGAGGTTCCAACTGAATCCCTGGGTTTTTCCCCTAATGAGCTAGTTTTCGGTCACCAGGTAAGCGGTCCTTTGCAACTATTGCAGGATAGCCTAGTTGGCCAGGAGGGGAACCAAAACCTCCTCAAGTATGTTTCAGATTTCAAAACCCGGCTGAGATCCTCATGTGAGTTTGCCGCTCAAAACTTGACAGTGGCTAAAAGCTCCATGAAGAACTGGTATGACAGAAAAGCCCGTGAGAAGGAGTTTCAGCCCGGTGATGACGTTTTGGTCCTGCTCCCCCTTTTTGGCCAACCTTTATCTGCCAAGTTCAGGGGCCCATATAAGATCATTCAGAGGGTGAGCATTACCGATTATCTCGTAACTACCCCAGACAGGAGAAAGCCCACTCAAGTATTCCATATAAATATGTTGAAACCCTACCATAGGTCCCCTGATTCCTCTCCTCCAGATTCTCCCACTGTGGCAGTGAATGTCAGGACCTGTGGACAGCCTGGTGCGGACAAAGTCTTCAGTTCTCTTACTGACCCGCAACAGATTGTTCCAGACCCTGAAGGTATCCATGCAGACTTTGACTTGTCATGTAGCCTATCCAACTTTCAGTATAACTCAGTAGCTTGGGAGGAATTACCATCTAAACTATGTCATCTTCCCTCTGATCAAGCGAACCAACTAATCTCTGTTTTATCTCAGTCTCCCAGTGTGTTCCGTGATACTCCAGGGCTCACTTCTTTGGCCTTGCACGACATCGACGTAGGGGATGCAACTCCCATTAAACTATCCCCCTACCGTGTCTCACCACAACGCAGGAGTATACTGCAGGTCGAGCTTGACTTTATGTTATCAAACGAGCTGATCACAAGGGCCTTAAGCCAGTGGAGTAGTCCGGTCATACTTGTGCCAAAGCCAGACGGGAGCCATAGGTTATGTATGGACTATAGGCAAGTTAATGCTGTCACAAAGAACGATACCTACCCACTGCCACGGATTAAAGATTACATTTACCGGGTTGGCCTTCTACAGCAGTAAGATTAATTTAATGAGAGGATTTTGGCAATTAGCTCTCCCTTGTAGCAAGGTAAATGTCACGCTTTAGTAGTGAGCTTTCAAGCCTTCAGCTGTGAGATGCCTTGCAGTTCGAATAACGCTCCAGCTACGTTCCGGCTATGTTCTGATGTGGTACCTGGAGACGTTGCCTACTTTGGGTGATATCCTTATTATATCCTCATTGTAATCTTGCTGTTGCCAATCTGGTGGTGAATCTATTTATGTCTTATGTTTAATATTATGTACTATACTCCTTAAACTCTTTTCTAGGGGGGAGGTCTGACATACGGAGCCCTGTATGTTTATTTAAGAGTTAGAATTCAGAGTTGAAGGAGTGCCAAATTACCCAGGCGGCGAAGCAGACCAGCGAGCGAACCAGCGAGTGGGAAACCAGCTCGTCTGCATACCAGCAAACAAGCCTTCACACCTGCGTGCGTCATACGGGACCCTGCAAACTACTTCGATGACCCGACGCTATGACGATGATCGACGCCAGGAGACTCCATTGGACCACGCACCTGCTACGCAACTCGAGGAGCTGTGATTGGGGCGCGCACTATCCCCCGCCTCCTGATTCGTTCCTACACCATCATTGTTTAGTATATAAGACACGAGTAGTGGGCATTCAAATCAGTCTCATTTGGAGTTGGGAAGGTGAACTTGCAGCTGGAGGAAGATGGGGTGAAGTATTATAATGGGATTGTGACTGTCACTCAGATTATATAAGTGTGTGTTAAGTGTGTTCGGTGTAAACACTTACGTTATGTTGGTTAGTGAGATATGTGATTGGGAATTAACGTTAACGCTACTATTATGTACTTAACTATTTTAGTTGACTGACTTGTGGACTAAAGCAACTCTTCAAGTAATTGGGTTATGATAAAAGTAATACTATTGTTTTATATTAAGACTTACGAGTTCTTTCATTTTCTTTTAATTAAGCTTACATTGCTTAACGGTGCTTAATACGGTGTCTTATTAGTAATATCGCTTTAGACTAACATGGCTGTTTTAATGTTACTTCTAGTGATTTCCTAAGCTGAAGAAAATTCTTTTAGCTTCAAAATATTATTTTTGCTTTTCATTTTATTTGAGTGAGACCTGAATCGAATCTATGAAGCGATCCTGTAACTTAATGTACTGATAATCAAACCTCAATGTTACGTGGTTAAGAAATACATTTAACTAATTATTAAATATATATCTAACTTTTTATGTGACTTTGATATTAATCCTGATGATAATAATAATATAATACTATTAACGTAAGACAAGAACCAAGAATAATAACTACATTAAATATAAATAAAAGGACATATAAGAAAACTATCTATTCATTTCAAAAAGGGTAAGAGACAGAAATATTCTTACTTTAATATTTATCTTTCAAGACTTTTATAGAATTAATAGTCTTCTTTAGATATAACTTTTTCGGTTCATAACCATAGCCTACTAAGCTTCGGTTAAATAATAATTCTTTATAAATACTACATGACTTTAATTAGTTTCAGTATTTTTTCATAATTAAAGAGTATCAGTCAATAAAGGATGCCAAGTCCTAAGATCCAAAAGGAGAGGAAGCAACAACAGGAAATAATTTTATTAGATTTTACTTTTGTTTTGCCTTCAGCTGACTGATACCTTAATATATATCTCTGTGCTATCTAGATTCATCAAGTTAACCACTTGAGGATCAAGATACGTAACAATATATATATATGTATATATATATACAATATGTATATATATATATATATATATATATATATATATATATATATATATTGTATATATATATATATATATATATATATATATATATATATATAAATATATATACTGATATATATATATATATATATATATATATATATATTGTATATATATATATATATATATATATTTTCTTTCAGGCAGGTGAGATTAAAATAATAGGCACAGTTTGCATTATTGAGTTTTTTATTGATACTCTCAATTTTTCGTATAGTTTTTCTGGTATTTTCAGGAAGTTGGTAAAGGAGGTTTGCAAATGGTTCCGACGTTTCAATGGGCGCAGCCATCATTATCAAGGAGAAGTGAAGTTAGAAGGTGATAAGTCGAGTTTATATAGGCGATACAAGATCAAAAGAGGGATTATTATGTGCTAGCTGCACGCTGGTTGGCTAACCTAAGACTAGCTCTGGTAGGCTGGCCGGACGCAGGAGTGGGCGGGGCCTCTGCGTCGTTCATCTGCGTGTGTGGAGGGGGCATTCCTGGGGGCATCATGGGGGGCCTCGCTGTGGAAGGGCGTGCCGAGGGTAGGATCTGGCTGTATTCCGCTTGTGTGTTTAAAGTAGGTTGGTATGTTTGTATATATATAGCTTCAAGAATGAATAGGCGGCGTGAGTCTATTTCTTTATCAAGAATAGAGGTGTGTTTATCTAAGTCGGGTCTGGTGAGTTCCTGATGGTGTGGGGATGTGTGGTAGTGGTCCTTGATAGCTCCGGCTTGAAGGTGGAAGGTAAGGCGACGTGACAGACGAGTCCTTGTCAAACCGACATAAGTGTGAGGTCCACAGTCCTCACTGTTACAGGTGTGTCGGTATATGACATGGTCCTCTTGTGACGGTTTCTTAGCGGTAGCCGGGCTGTTGCGAATGACTAGTTGTGATGTTTTCCTCGATTTGTAGTATATGGTGAGTTTAAGGTGTTGGTCAGGGTTCGTAGTTTTAACGTTGTTGCTGATAATGTCTCTCATTATGTTTTCGTCTGTTTTGTGATCTGAGGACATGTGGTTTGTATAGTAAATGTTTATGTATTCAGTGTTTGTATTAGTAGGCATGTCGTTTTTGTACCATGTTTCAAGGTGTTTGTTGATGGTGTAGGCGATGTCCGAGTTACTGTACCCATTGTTTACAAGCACCTGGGTGAGCCTCTCGAGTTCCTTGTGAGTGTCTCGCCAGGAGGTGCAGTGTGATAGGGCTCTCCTGACGTAGGCGGCGATGGTGGATCGTAAATATCGCTGGGGGCATTCACTTTCGCCGTTGAGACATAATCCGTTGTTGGTGGGTTTGGTGTAGACAGTGGTGGTAAAGCCTGAGGTGTTGTTGTTGTTTACGAGGACATCAAGGAAGGGGAGATGACCGTTAGAGGACTCCTCGAAGGTGAAGTTTAGACCGGAAGAGGCGATGAATCGTTGTTGAAGGTCACGTAGCTCCTGTGGGTCCTTCACACGCACGAAGATGTCGTCCACATATCTGCAGTAGACGGAGGGGCGGTTGGTAGTCAGGAGCTCTTCTTCGATGGTGCCCATGTAAAAATTGGCAAAGAGGACTCCTAGGGGACTGCCCATTGCCACACCATCAATCTGCTGATACATGTCACCTCGCGGGCAGGTGAAGGGCGCCTCTTTGGTGCATATTTCCAGCAACGTCTTCAGGGCTGTTTCTGGGAGGTCTAAGGGCGTGTTGTCTGGGCAGTGGTAGACTCGATGTAGGATGAGCTCAATGGTGCGGTCCACAGGCACGTTGGTAAAGAGACTTTCTACATCTAGGGAGGCGATGATATGGTCGTCAGTAGAGGCGGCATCTCTTAAAATCTCCAGGAAGTCAGCTGACGAGGAAAGACTGTACTGGCTGGGGGTGTAGGGGGTTAGAAGTTTGTTCAAAGTCTTGGCAATTTGGTAGGTGGCGGTAGGGATCTGGGAGATGATGGGGCGAAGGGGGTTACCTGGTTTGTGGGTTTTGACTGTGCCGTAAGCGTACCCAGGGGAGAAGTCACCGATGAGTTTTTTAAGGTGGATCCCTCCTGTCTTTGCGTTAATGGCGGTGATGGTGGTGTTGGTTTTCCGCTTTATTTCTTCGGTGGGGTTACGGGTGATTTTCCGGAATTTTGTAGAGTCGCTTAGGATGTGGTCCATCTTCTGCAGGTATTCATCTTTGTCGTGGATGACCAGGCTGGCAGCTTTATCGGCTCGTCTGATTATGATATTATTATTTTCACGAAGTTGTTTAGCCGCTAAGCCGCTGTTTAGCCACCCACGCACCAGTTAAACAACGTATCAACACCAAACTCGAACAACTCAATACACAGCACCTACGCAAAGTGGAGAGCACCGCCATCAAGAAATTGTCCAAACTATATGGCGGCAACATCAAACTGATATATAGTGTAATAAGAGTGTGTAGTGACGGGACAGCGGTAGGGTTGTGAGTTGTTGAGTTTGTAAACAAACATGGCAGAGGGAATTTCGGGTATGACGGAGGCGGAAGGAAGGTTACAACGTTTTCGGGGATTTAAGAGCACAGATAAGAAGTTAGAAGAGGTTAGTATTGTTGTGAAGGATTTGGAAAAGTGGATGAGTGATACGGAGAAATGGAAGGGGGATATTGGTGAGAAAGTTAAGGCACTGTGTGTAATGTGTGGTGTGACAGGTGGGGAAGGGAATAGGCCTAGCGAAGGAAGTGAATGCAGGCCTATTTTGGCAGTTAATGAGAGCCTAGAGATGGTATTGAAAAGGGTAGATGAACTGGGAGCAGAGAATATGGCATTGAAGGAGCAGCTGAAGGAATACGAAGGACGTTTCACGGAAGTAAAGGAGTCGACTGCATGGACGGTGGTAGGTAAACAAAAAGTCAAGGATTTGGAGGATATTATGAAAGAGCAAAAGGAAGAAATGAATATGACCAAAAAAAGTTTTGAGAGTGCAGTTGTAGGGGTCATGAAGAACAAGGAGAGTGTCGTGAGGGAGGCCATGGACAGGGATAGGGGTGTAATCTTGTATGGAGATATAGAGACTCATATGAATGATAATGGAGTGAGAAAAGTGAGGGATATGGAGACAGTGAAGGAGGTCTTGAAAGGTGTGGATGAGGACGAATATGGATGGGAAGGGCAGGTGGAGGAGGTCAGTAGGATAGGTAGATATAAAAGGGGAGAGATGAGACCTATAAGGGTACAGTTTAAAACTAGGGTAGTGGCAGAGACTGTGACAAATTTTAGTTGGAGACTAAATACAAATGATAAACTGAAACACATAAGACTAAAGAAGGATTTGAGTATAGAACAAAGGAAAAAAATTAAGGAATTACAAGAAAAGGCTGATGAAAATAATGGAAAGTTGGATGAGGAGGATAAGAGAAATTTTTACTGGAGAGTGATGGACGGAAAAGTGAGGAAGTGGTTTATAAGAGTAGAAGGGAGGGGGAGATCAGGGAGGGGAGAGAATGTGATGGGAGTTATGACGGAGGAGGAGAACGGGGTGGAGGTGTCACAGGGAGAGACAGGAGACAAAGAGGCAGACCCAGTAGTGCTAACAGGGGAGTAGGGTACGGACTGGAGGAGCGGGATGGTGTAATTGCTGAAGGAATAGTAGATGGATTAAGGATTATGTTTAGTAATGTGGATGTGTTTACCCAGGACAAGAAAAGAGAACTGATATTTAGGTTGCAGGATGAAGAGGAAAAACCTGATGTCATAGCCCTACAGGAAGTAAGACCAAAAAATGTTAGAATTGAAAGGGAACTGGTGGAATATAGTTTGGAGGGTTTTGAGTTATATGAGAGAAATGCTATTAGAGCAGAGGTTGGAAGAGGACTGTTTATTTATGTAAGAAAAGAGCTCAAGGTTAATGAGGTGGATATGAGACAGCAGTATTGTGAGTATTTGTGTATTGAAGTAAAATGTGTAAGAGGATCAATTATAATTGCCTCTATATATAGAAGCCCAAATAATAGCAGGGAAGAGGATGATAACCTACTGAAAGCAATGGAGGAGATAGATAATAGAGAGAACAAATATAAAATTTTGATTGGAGATTTCAATTTGCCAAGGATCAACTGGGCAAATTGTACTACTCCAGCGGGACAGGGTAGCCTGGAAAATAAGTTTATAGAGAAAGTGAGAGATTGTTTTTTAACGCAACATATTGTAGAGATGATAAGATATAGAGATGGGACGCAGGGGAGTGTACTTGATTTGATTTTTAGCAATGAAGAGGATATAGTGGAACATGTTAATGTGGATAGCCCTATAGGTCGTAGTGACCATGCCTGTATAAGCTTTAGTTGTAACATTAAATCAGAGAGGGATAATAGAAGCAACAGAAAAATATACATGTATGATAGAGCAGATTATGAGCTGCTGAGACGGTGTTTGGACATTGACTGGGGGGAATACTTGAACGGTGAAGACGCTGAAGGAATGTGGAGGAAAATTAGAGTCAAACTGGAGAATGCTGTATCCAAAAGTGTACCAGTTAGGGAATATAAGGATAAAACAAAATTGAGGAAAAGATCTAACCCAGAATTGCCAATGAAAAGAAAGCTTTGGATATTGATTAGAAGAAAGAAACGATTGTGGGAAAGATTAAAATTGTTAAAAAAGAACTGGGGGTCTAGTATAGAGGCTAAGGAAGTGGATCTGGAACGCAGACAAATAAACAATAAAATAAGGTGGGAAACAAGGAGGGGGGTGAAGGAGAGGGAGAGAGAGATAGCTAGAAATGTGAAGGATAATCCAAAAATATTCTGGAAGTACATTCAGGAAAAGTTAACAAGAAGAGTAGGGATCCCAGAGCTGGTGGGGGGGTTGAATGATGGGAGTAGAGCGGAGACTGATAAGGAGAAAGCAGAGGTGCTGGGGAAATACTTTGGGGGGGGTACTAACAGTGGAGTCCGAGGATGCAGTGCCTACTATTCCCATCAAACAGGCACCGGCGCTAGAACTAATAGAGTTTTCCCATGCTAGAATAAGAAGGGCTATAGAAAAAATGAACAGAAGTAAGTCACCGGGACCGGATGGGATACACCCAAGAATCATAAAGGAAGGAGGGGAGTTGTTAGTAGAGCCATTGAAAATGTTATTTGAGGTATCGTTTAATACAGGACAAATCCCGATGGACTGGAGAGAGGCGAACATAACAGCTATATTTAAGAAGGGAAAGAGAAATGACCCAGGGAATTATAGACCAGTCAGTTTGACAAGTGTTGTGTGTAAACTAATGGAAACGGTAATTAGAGAAGGAATAATGGATCATATGAAGTCAAACCAACTTTTCAGTGGGAGACAGTTCGGATTCTTGCCGGGGAGGTCGACGGTACTACAGCTAATTAAGGTGGTAGATGATTGGATGCAAATTCTAGAAGATGGTGATGTAATAGACGTGGTATATTGCGATTTTATGAAGGCCTTCGATAAGGTCCCACATAAAAGGTTAATAGAGAAAGTTAGAAGCTATAATATAGGGGAGAAATGTGTGAAATGGATAGAAGCCTTCCTGAAAGATCGGAGACAGCGGGTACTGGTGAATGGAATAGGCTCAGGGTGGAGGGAAATTACAAGTGGGGTACCTCAGGGATCTGTGTTGGGACCACTGCTGTTCGTTATATTTATCAACGACTTGCCTGAAGTTATAACTAATGGAAGTAAGGTATACCTGTATGCGGATGACACTAAACTGTATAGAAGAGTGAGGAGTAAGGAAGATATGGGTTTGCTTCAAGGAGATGTGGAGAGCATGAAGGGATGGTCTGAGCATTGGTTAATGCCTTTTCATCCAAAAAAATGCAAGTACATGCGGATTGGGACCAATGAGATAGACAAGGTAGGATACAGTATGTATGAAGCGATGGAGGAAGTGAGTGCAAAAAAGGATATAGGAGTAGTGATAGACAATAAGTTAAATTTCTCAGAGCATTTAGCGGAAAAGATAAACAAAGCCAATAGAATTGTAGGGCTGATAAGGAGGACATTTGTGTCACTTGACGAAGAAATCTTCAGGAATCTATATACAGCGCTGGTTAGGCCTCACCTGGAATATGCAAACCAGGTGTGGGCTCCATATATGGTAAAGGATATAGAAGCAGTGGAGAAAGTGCAGAGGAGAGCTAGCAAGCTGGTACCAACGTTGAAGAACGCGGGCTATGAGCAGAGGTTGAGGACACTGGGGCTTCCGACACTGGCATATAGGAGAAAGAGAGGGGATATGATAGAGACTTTTAAGATAGTGTCAGGAAAGTACGATGAGGATGTGTGTGAAGGTATCTTCTTGATGCGGGAGGGAACAAGAACGAGAGGACACTCTAAGAAAATTTACAAAGAAAGAAATAGGCTTGAGAAGGCAAAGAACTCATTTTGTGATAGAGTGGTAAATGAGTGGAACGCACTGCCCCAGTATGTAGTCGATTCCTAATCAATAAGGGAGTTTGAAAGGAATCTTGATAAAGATTATGTTAGAAGCATTGCTAAGAATGCCTCTAAAAAACTGGGACTCCTGTACAGAGTTCGAGAATTCTTCACTGACGAGCAGTTGGCCGTAATATATAAAAGTCATGTGCGCTCTCAGATGGATTACTGTTCACCTCTGTGGGGTGGAAGTGGAGTGGTTGCATTGAGGCAGTTGGACAAAATTCAAAATAAAGCTATTAGATTAATCAATAACCCTGCAATCACACAGGACCTTCCTACATTAGCCATACGAAGAAACGTTGCATCCCTTGCATTATTCTACAGATATTTTCACAGCAATTGTTCCGAGGAACTTGCTTCAATTGTGCCGCCTCTCCACATCTTTCCCCGTAGAACTAGGGCAGCTGAGAGCGCCCATGAATTTACACTTTCTCCTCCACAATGCAGAACTTCTGCTTATCAGAATTCATTTATCCCCAGAGCTACTACTCTTTGGAATTCACTTCCCTCGAATTGCTTTCCACAAACTTACAATCAACAAATGTTTAAATCCAGTTGTTACAAACATTTTATGAATGGAGGATGCCTTTAGGCACATGGACCTTTTTGTTTTATCTGTGTTTTTCCTTCCTCCGTTCATTGTCTCTTTAAAAAAAAAAAAAAAAAAAAAAAAAAAAAAGCATGGGGAAGACAAGATTTGAAGTTTGATTATAAAACAAAAATACAGAATAGTAAAAATGTTGCGTCTGCTACCGCCGCCGCCAACACCGTGAACGACCGCAGCAGTGCAAGTACTGGTACTGAGCTGGATACACAGGCATAGTTTGCCTTTTTCCAGAGGATCTACTGTAAGAAACTGTAAGAATAGATAAGATGAGCAAAAGGGTCAAGGCGTCCCAAAATGCCCCCTCTCGCCAACGTTCGCCCTCAATCGCCACCTGTTGCATGGCAATCGTATTGCATTTGCGCTAATTCGTCATGACAGTCGCTGTATTCGTTCAACCATCGTAGGGTTGTCGCCCTATTCGCTCGAAAACAGCATTGCCAATAATGACAAACCGCCTCAAAAACTCGCATTTGTCGACAGTCGTCGTTAGTTGTGCGGTAATCGTACGGTAATTATCCGATATTCGCATAATTTGTCCACATTTGCCGGCAGTGGCGAATACGAAGACAATGGTATGAATTGTGTGACTCTCGTGTGACCAAAGACGAATGCCGTGAGACAATGGGCGAGTACCACACGATATTCGCCAAAATTTTAAATTCGCAGCCGAAATTTAACGGTGATTTGGGGAGACTGGGCGAACATGGGCGAGGTTAGTGCGACTGTTGTGCGATTTCCGCGATTTGTGGAGAATAATCGGGCGAATACAGGAGAACGATGGACAAAAATAATCCAGTCGCCGGGCATTCGCTATCGAAAAGTCGCACAATGGGATTCCAGCCTAAGAGTAGAAGGCGGTGGTCCAGAGAATTTTGGCAAGTCATTTCCAGGGAACAGACCAATGGAGTAAATTCCAAGGCAGGTCGTGAATTGGTCAAAAATATTTTGTAGATAAAATAGTGTAGTATGTAAGGTGTTTGTAGTATAAATTATTGCCCTCAATGAAGGGGGGATTATTGCTCTCAATGAAGGGGGGCTGGTTGCCCCCCCCTCCCACAAAGTTCTGCCCTCTACTAAGTCACGCCCAGCTGTGACATCATCCGCTATCTGACTGGCCATTGGGGTGGAGGATCTACAGCCAATGGCAAGGACACCATGCTACGACATCACCAACTACCATGGCTCCTGGTTGGCCAAGAGTGGGAGTGGAGCCACCAATGACAAGGCCGCCACGTCCCCCACCACCCGCAACACGACGAAAAGGACGCAGCAACCCCAAGTACTTCCCCCGCTTGTGTCCTTTTCATCGGCAGCTTGGCGGGAGCCTTCACCTTTAAGAAAGTGTAATAGGAGGTTAGCAGACCCTCAGGAAGCTATCCCACCTCCCCTCCTGAGCTGAGAGCATAAAGCCTCTATAGGTGTTTAAAACCCTAAGCTCAGTATGGCAGTAAACTATATTTATAAGTACCCTATCTATAAACGGCTAATCCCGATAGGTGTTAGTCAGCAGTATCGTAGGATCTCCTAGTGTCTGTCGGCCTAACTGAAGAAGATACTGCTATCTTTTGATACTCATTTTATCCGTGGTCTGTCTGTCAGAGTGTCAGGCCCCCTATAATGTAATAATTAATCCAGCCAGTTTGCATTTTATTTTCACCCTTTCACGCTACTTTTTGTTTTTGTTCTATGTGGATGAGGGAGACAAAAGGCAGAACTGCCTGTAACGAGTGCCTCCCCAAGTTGAAAGAGTGACAGGGCCAAAATCAAGGAACATTCGAGCAAAAATGCCTGGACACACTGTGTTTGAAGCAATTTAAGTCATAGGATGAGGGGAAGATGGGTTCAGGGAGAGAATTCCAGAGCTCAGCTGTTGAATAGAAAAAGGTTTGAGAATATCAAATAACCTTCTATAGATATACCCCCTTACCCCCAACACACACACTTAATTAATCATCATAAGAGTCTTAATTAATATAATTTAGGTCTCGCAGTGTATGTCGTGATTATTTTGATGTCCACTGACCCATTACTTTTATTAATACACTGGACTTCAACTAGCTCCCATACTTAAGTACTCATCATAAGAGTTTCATTTAATATTACTTATGTATTGCAGTGTATGTCCTAATTATGTATATGTCCACTGACCTATTACTTACATTAATGCATTTGACTCCAGCTAGTTATACACTCAATTAATCATCATAAGAGTCTCAGATCGCCAGTATGGCTTCCTTAACCCCTTCTGTACCGATAATGTACTTTTCATATGCTGGCAACTTATAGATTATTATTTTCAGCTTAGGAAAGACGTCTATCTATTAAAAGGCTACATACTATCTCAATTAATCCTTTTAGCTACCAAAATCCTTCCTTAACTTCATAAAATCGTCTAAATGTAGCTGAAATCAATTAAAAAGGACATCGCCGGTACAGAAGGGGTTAACCCGTTGAGCCCCGGCTAGTTATAATATTTTGTTCACCCCAGTCCCAAGCCATTTTCACTTTTTTGTTTTGTTTGCTAAAATGGAAGACAAGGATGAGAAATGAAAAAAAACAAAAAACAAAAATCACCTCGGATATTTTTTTTGGGCGGTGGGGGGTTGGGGGGGGGGGGGGGAGCCTCAAAAAAATGTGTTGAGCCAAAATGGAAGAGAATGGTGAGAAATGAAGAAAAAAATAAAAAAAAACTCACCTCGGTCATTTGGGGGTCGGGGGGGGGGTCGAAAGTTCGTCTCCCCCGCATGACCACCCGCCCGGGAGCACTAGGGTGAAAACTGAGTATGGCATTGTACGGCATATATCGTAAGGAGTGTCTCACATAAATCTCAAGCCTCTAGCTCCCATACGACCGGAGTAATGAAGGTTCAAAGTGGCGGTGAACTAAGGGTGTAAAGTATCCCCACTAAGCCCACCACCACCAGCCACGCGGCTGTCTTGGCCCGCTCACACCTACCGGCCCGGCTCCCACACACACTACGGTACCTCCCCCTCCTATTCTCCCGCCATTTCCTACCTTACGAGCCACGTAACTGATTTTAATATGTCGGACGCACGTGATGAGTCTCTGGGAGTTGGTGATCAAACACTGCCGACGCATCACGTGCGACGCTGGGTCGCACTGGGTTAAGGGTCGCTCTACTGGAGATCTTCTTTCATATCTTACTTTACTCCTGGTCATCCTGTTTTCGGGACTTCGGTGAGACCTTTTCTATTGCGCTAGACATATCGAAGGCCTTCGATAGATCCTGGCACAAATCTGTAATTTTTAAACTACCTTCCTTAGGATTCTATCCCTCCATCTGTGCCTTTGTCTCTAGTTTCCTTTCCAGCCTTTTCAATAGCTGCGGTTATGGACGGCCATCGTTCACCTCCTCATCGTATCAACTCTGGTGTTCTTCATGGTTCTGTCCTATCTCCAATTCTCTTTCTAATTTTCATAGATGATCTTCTCAACTGTACCTCCAGTCCTATCTGCAGACGACTCTACCTTACACAATTCAATTAGATTTCCAGAACACCCCAGCAAGTAATCCCTCAAAAACAAATGTAATAAAGCCATAGGACATTTATCTTCTGAATAACTACATTTTCCAATTGAGACAGAGAAAACATTGTTGCTAATAATGCTTCCAAAACCCAAATTCTCCATCTATCTACCCGTCTTGAACTCTATCCCTTATACTTCAACAATACAAAAATCAACCCTTCATCTTCTCTCAGTATTCTTGGTGTCTCATTCTCTTTTGCTCTCTCTTCGAAGGACCATATTACCACTCTTGCTAAGGCGGCCTCCCAGAAGCTTGGTGTGCTCAACCGCCTCAAGGGTCTATTTACTCCTGCACAGCTTCTTGCTGTATGGAGTATATTGTTCACATGTGTGGGGAGGATTCTCTCACACAGCACTTCTAGACAAAGTAGAAAGGTAAGCCTTTCGTATCATTAACTCCCATCCACTCACCAACTCTCTGCAATCTCTCTCTCTTCGCCTCAATGTTGCATCTCTCTCGCTATTCAACCGATACTACAATAATCAGTGTTCCTCAGAGCTCTCTCAGTGTATACCACTTCCTCTACGTAGAGTACGTAGCACCCGTCTTGCAACACACTCTGTGCAACTCTCCAACTCAAGTGTGAAAGGATAATCCCAATCTTTCTTATATTCAACAGCTGAGCTCTGAAACTCTTTTCCTGAATCTATCCTATGACTTAAATTGTTTCAAACTCAGTGTGTCCAGGCATTTTGGCTCGAACATTGCTTGATTTTGGCCCTGTCACTCTTTCAACTCTTGGGGAGGCAATCGTCAAAGGCACTTTTGCCTTTTGTCTCCGTCATCCATATACAAAACAAAAATAGTTAATATAATTTACGTCTCACAGTGTATGTCCTAAGTATTTTTGTGTCCAATGACCTGTTACTTATACTAATACATTTGAACCCAACTAGCTCTTCCCCCATACTTAATTAATCATCAGATACTCATTTAATATAATTTACATCTCACAGTGTATGTCCTAAGTTTTTGTGTCCAATGACCTGTTATGTAGACTAATACATTTGAATCCAACTAGCTCTTCCCCCATACTTAATTAATCATCATAGGAGTCTCATTTAATATATGTTAAGTCTCGCTGTGTATGTCCTAATTATGTGTATGCCCAATGTCTTATTCCTTGTCTTTGTACTTTACCATGTAGCCTGTATGTCCATTTAAATGTCGATTGTTATACTTAATAAAACTATTTACTGTTACAAGCTTGAGTCTTCACTATTGTACTTTCCAATACTCCCCCCTTGGCATAACAGAACCCACATACTGTACATATGGTGTAGTATATGCAGCCCTAAACACCTCATCGTGTATAATAAGGGCTGGTATCTCAATAATATTGTAATTGTGCTCAGTTACTAAACACCTTTGCTGATACAGCTCTATACAGAAACTATATGGGCTATAATTACGATCCAATTTATGTTTAGGATACTGTAAATACAAGATTGAATTTTACTTACTGTTGAAGTTCCTGTGGTTCTGTTGATAACGTGGATTGGGTTAGTAGGACCAGTCTTGTTCTGTGCTACCGTGTAGATCATACTGACGGCATCAACACAGCTACTATGCAGGTTAGTGGAACCAGTTGTTGATGCTGTTGAGCGGACCTCACTGGTTCCTGCGTCTGCTGATGATGGTTGTGTTGCCAACACAGCCTCATTACTATCATCAGTACTGCTACTGCAGCCATCAACATGTTTCTTACACTTTTTTTTTTTCTTGGAAATCTTGCCACAAAATGGACAATGATAATGACTCCGAATATTGTTTTCACATGATGGACAGGGCAGGGCACATCCAGTAACGACGTATCCTTCAAAAACAAAGATACATAATAAGTTAATATATATATATATATATATATATATATATATATATATGATATATATATATATATATATATATATATATATATATATATATATATATATATGTAGAAAAACTCGCTAGGAAAATTGAAACAATGGAACACCAAGCTTTCATCTATTCTCTCAAGACATCTTCAGGATAATACAAGAAAACAGGGGGAGAGTGAGGCTTTTAAATACCCGTCCTAAATCATCTGTGAGTTGCTAACTAGCACATAAATACAAAACGTGTTGCCATCCTACTGCATGTTGCCATATTTTTAGGAACATACTTCTTCTACATACAAAATAAATGTCTTACACATTATTATATACTTATACAGATATGCATATACATTGAAATATGCCTAACAATACAATCTAATCATATATACAATTTGATACAAATCAATGGACTTGCATATCCCTTTCAAACTTGTATCTAACTTATGTAAATATGAAGAAATACATATACAGTAAACTTCCGTTAATCCGAAGGGCAGCGGACCGGCCCTCGTTCGGATTAGTGGATTTTTCGGATTATCGGACTTTACCCCTATGAACCTGTGTATGACGAAAACATTGAGGCATTAGGCCACCCAAATGACACAATGGTGCACACACACATATCATTATGTTCATGAAATCACTTCAAAAGTTTACCATTGTCATTGTAGCCTATTACCTACTTCAAAACATTCAGATTAATGGTCAAAGGAATCTGCTGATATAAACGTCTTCTTCTTCTTCCGTCTACTAGCGAGTTTGTCTTGCTCTTGAAGATCAGATCAGATGTGGTTCGGGAAGTAATGCCTTAACAACGGCACTTCCCTGAGAGGTTCTTGTAATTTTCATTTTGTGATTTTCCTTTTGTGACGTGCTCTGTTATATTATATTGTATTGAAAGCACCCTTGTCTTGTTGTCTTGAAAGCACCCTTGGGACGCTCCGATCACTGAACTATAAATAGTAGCGTATCGGAACGTCCAAAGGTGCGTTTTCAAGCTCAAGACTAATACGTCCAAAGGTGCGTTTTCAAGCTCAAGACTGAATGCGCTTGCAGAAAATGCGGTGCAAGCCAGTAGCGCATCGGAGCGTCCCAAGGATGCGTTCAAGAGCAAAACAAACTCTCTAGCAGATGATGTGGAAGAAGAAGAAGAAGGTGTTTACGTTTATATCAGTAGCTTCCTTTGACCATTAATCTGAATGTTTTGAAGTAGGTAATAGGCTACAATGACGATGGTAAACTTTTAAAGTGAATTCATGAACATATGATATGTGTGTGCTCCATTATGTGTCATTTGAGTGGCCTACTGCCTCAAAAAGGGGACTTTGGGACTTCTTGAAATTCGGACCATCGGGTGAATTCGGATTTGGCCTCAAATTGAAAAATTCGGACTATTGGGAGATTCGAATCATCGGTCGTCGGATTAACAGACTTTTACTGTAGATATACATATAATTACATATACATACACATACACATACATATACACGCATGCATTACATACATACAAATAACATTTATTTTGTATGTAAAAAAAGTATGTTCCTAAAAATATGGCAACAGGCAGTAGGATGGCAACACTTTTTGTATTTATATGCTAGTTAGCAACTCACAGATGATTTAGGACGGGTATTTAAGCCTCACTCTCACCCTGTTTTCTTGTCAAAGGACTGGAGTTCTCCCAGAGAGGCTCCAGTCCTGACGTTATTCTTGACTTGCAGTGTGCCTGGCTTAATAATCCAATAGGGTGGATTGCCTCTGAAGTCCTATTTTAACTAGCTAACTGTTTTCTTGTATTGCCCTGAAGATGTCTTGAGAGAATAGACAAAAGCTTGGTGTTCCATTGTTTCAATTTTCCTAGCGAGTTTTACTACATAATTTGATCACACGTATTTGTGATTTTACCTCCATATATATATATATATATATATATATATATATATATATATATATATATACTGTATATATATAAACAAATTAACTAGTTTAGTTACGATAATTTTAATATTTCATCAACTAAGTAAAGTTATTTTTTTTAGCAAAATTAACTAGTTAAGTTAATTTTCATTCTTAATCGGTTAAGTTAATCAATTAACTTTTACTAATTATGAGCAGGAAACATCTGTGTAATGTATTTTACTGATTGTACTGCAATTAGTCAAGATTACTTTATGTTATGGGGATTTGCCTCTTGTATGAAGATGACTGTATAATATGATGCATGTTTTGCATATTAACCTCTTCATGAAAATGACGTCCTTATAAATTTATCCGGGATAACATTCAGTTTTATTACATTTAGGAATGACGTCTTTTATAAAGAGGTTTAAAACTCGAGTAAATCTGTACATATTGTTATACATTACTGTTATGCCCTGATTTTATGCAGGATTAACAATTGGATATGGTGAGTTCTACTCCACTGGGACTTCCAAGTTCAAATACGTACATATAATATGAAAGGAAAACAGAGGATAAGTATATCACAAGATATGGTTCAATAATACAGTTTTATTTCTCTTGCACTATATTGGAGAAATAATCTGGAACTGAACACAGGACACGTATCACTGCCAGTGAATAGCACTTAGTTTTATCACTGACTCCTAGCACAGTCGCGGAGCTAGATAGGGAGCACTTATTACTGACCAACTTCACCATATCTTCGGGATAGTTTTTAAGACACTGGGGTGGACGAGGGAGAAGTGTTTCTAGTAGTGGAGTGACCACTGTCGCTTTCTTTCAGGAATGTCACGGTGTTTAAAGTTCAAGGTCAAGTACACCCATAGGTATGCAGCTGGGTTGTATAGAAAATGGGAAGTCACTGGTAGACTCTGAAATATTTTCTAGCACTTAGGTAAATTTCCCCCGCACAAATAAGGGTTGAAATTGGAGACGATCCACCTGCGAGAATGACCCCATGACCCCAAGCACACACCCACCACCGGCCCCAGTGACAACCAGGAGAGGAAGGGCATCCCGACTGCCAAAACAATATGGCAACCTCACGTTCCAAGATTCACATCTGAACGCCATGACAGAGCCAAATAACTCGGCCGGGTCAGAGGTCACTCAGTCAACAACAGCCACAGTTACCATACTCCTCTAACCAGTTAAAACATCAAAGACGGAAACCAATCATAGCCATAAATCAACTGAAGAAAACCGTGTTACACGGTTCCTCAGCAGCGATGGTCACGCTCCGGGCATATCCAGATTTCAGTGTCACACGGACTGCCTCCGTGAACTTTACCACCAACACCTACTAGGCATAGCCCACATTAAGATCAGAAGAAAGGAAGGATCAAAAGGCCTCCTCCACCATATGCATAGCTTTGCCCTCAAGATCGAGATGCGTTTAATTCAGGATCCAAGACAGTGTGGCCGAACAAGTGTTTTAAATACTAGAATTTTGATGATTGTGTTACGCTTCGTGAGATTCCTGCACAGGATGCCCAGGGCCTTGTTAGCCTTTGATCTGATCTGCTAACGTGAGTGGTCCACCTCATGACCGCTGAGATGTGGACCTCCAATTATTTGTGGGAGGGAACAGTATCTAGAAAAGTGCTAGGGAGTTTGTAGGAAAAAGGGATGGTTTTGTTAGAACAAGTGAAGCGGATATGGTGACATTTGTCAGGTTTAAATGTCCTCTGCCACTTGGCTTCCCACTTTTAACCCCTGTCCAACGGGGATGTTTGTAGCTTCTACTACCTGGCAGGCGGGCATATTTACCCTAAACGAGCTTCATTCCATGCTCTTTTTCATGCATAAACAAGAGCCAGAGCATAATACAATTATGTATTCGTGAAAGGGCGATAGTAAAGCTTTCCAATGACACCTGAATTATATTTGTACGACCACGGGTTATCCTGTAGCGATCGCGCAACACGAGGGGAAAAACCCTAAAATACGGTAATTTCCTGAGTTTTTTCCTGGTCTCGCGAGGCCGTGGGTGTGGAATGGTGCGGAGGTAGTGGCAGTCACGGCACTGGGTCCGTGCCGAGCGGTCAGAGCCCGCCTATTGTCCTCCCAACGCGTGGACTCTCTCTCAGAGCCGATAATGTGCTCAACATCCCTTGCGACATATGTCGGGCACCGCAGGGATGGCCATGATTCTCTCACTCGACATATGTCGGGCCCCGCGGCTTAAGTGTTAAAGAGCAGTTAAGTTGTCTTGTAGTCAAAGACAATTGTCCCTGTTAGTAATTAGTCGATAAAGTAAGCTATCATCTGCGAAAATTATAGTAACAAAAGTAAGCGATAGTGGGAGGTCATATATGTAAGAAAGGGACTCCAAAAGTTACATACACAGTAGAAGAATGAGTACCCTCGAGAACAACATGTTAATCCTGATTGGTCAAAAAAGTCTTAATCCAGTGAAGAAGTGATCCTCGGATGCCACAATAATCTAAATTGGCTAACAATTGTCGAAGGCTTTGGCGAAGTCTAGTACTATGGCGTCTACTTGTCTAACTTTGGGGTCGTTGAGGGCTTAGGATAATCATGTCATATGTGGTCACACATAGTTGTGTCTCGTATGACCGTTTGGCCCGGAAGGTGTCCTGTGCGTCAGTCAGAATAATTTGCATATCTAAATGGTCCATCAACCCGGCAGCTGCGGGGAGACTCTTAAGATGTTTTACTGGGCGACTGCAGGGAGACTCCTAAGATCCTAGGCCTAACAACAAAAAAACACTTAAAATACCCCAGTGTCACTTTAAAAAAAAATGGTGTTTAAGTGAGATCATTCCCCTCCATACCTCCAATCACTCCTTCACATCTGTCAAAGTCCCCTCCTTCCCTCGTTTCCCCCCCACCCCCTTTAATTATCACCTATTTTCCCTGTTATTCCCTTATTCATTGGTATATTTTCGTGTCACCATCTCTAGGCTGGTTCCATGGTGATGTCATGTGTGTTACGTAAGGGAGACTCTTGGAGAGTGTGAGGGAGTAGCTCAGTACTGCTGCAGCCCTCGAGAGGAGAGGGTGTACGGCCGACTGGCTCACAATTGATGAATGAACCGCTCGGTAATAATTCACGATTTTGACTGGCCAAATGATATTCCCACTTGTTTTATTGTTGTTACAGGTTACAATCTTCATATTAAACGTAAAATAGGCGCATATGGATAAGTATTAATTATATTTATGGTAAATTAACGATTTTAGTGAGGAATGAATCAAAATACCTACGCACAGGGTATGGTGTATACTACAGGGGCTGCGCAGCCGAGAGGTTAAATGTCAGTGGATGACGTGATCTAAAATTTTGCTAAGATCTGAGGTAATCGAAACAAATCTATAGTTACCGGGGAGGGTTCTGTCTCCAGATTTGAAAATAGGTGTCACATTTGCAAATAGCCAGTCATGGGAAAGTACTCCAGTGTCAATGGCCTGTGAGAATATAACCTGCAGGACATGGGCAAAACTGGCAGCATTCGCCCTGAGTATCCTGCAGGGTCTGATCCAATCGCTTTGTCAACGTCTATCTTATATTATAGGTTTGAGTCCCGGAGGGAAGAAGGAAAACCTAATATTTAGTAGTGGCCCTGGAATCATTGACGATATGCCTTAAACAGTAATGGCACTCTATGAACTCATGCATCAGCTGTTCAAAACACCCGCCCCAGAGTGTTAAAGAGACCTACATCGTAAGCGTACGCTCATTCACTTACGGAATCGTCCTTATGATCGGGAGCCCACTACGAAAAAACTTGGTAAGAATAATAAAAGATAAAATTATTAGAACCACTAAAATGCTATGCTTCCCATCGTGTGGATGTTGATAGCGTGGGTGTGCTCGCAAACGCTGCTATGCCAAGCGCCATTTGTCCTTCAACGATATATCAAGATAACTTAAAACATCAAATACAAATGGGAAGGGGATGGAAGGGAGGGCTGGAATCGTCAATGATTTTGAGGCCACTACTAAATATTAGGTTTTCCTTCTTCCCTCCGGGACTCAAACCTATAATTTATTAATGGCCCCTTCATCATTGACGATATGCCTGATATGTCAAGTCTGGAGGGGGACATTCGTGACAAATATCAAACTACTAACAAATCAACAATAGGATGAGATGAAACCCAGATATAGAGTTCTAATACTTTATTTTGTATACAAAATACATAAAATTTATAAAAGGAATACAGGTAGCGAACTTCAAAGAAAACCTGTGTGCAAACCCTTCTGGAAATCATGGTATAGGATTGTAGAAAAGTTGCCTGACATACACCTATTAGGTAAATGTATAAAACAGATCACTAAATGTATCCAACAGTCTAACTGTTAAATAAACCTTTGTTTAAAAATATCTATTCTTATACGCAAATATTCTGACTCATGACTTATTGCAAGTTCCTGAGTATCTTATGATAAATGCAGAGCACATAAAATATTTGGTCGTGTATCCAAAATACAAAACAATACATATCACTTTGAACTGTACTTCCAGTTCTTAAGAGTAAGTATATCACAATGCATTTGCACTCACAACCTGTCCGGCGGGGCTGAGGATCTTAGCTAGTGCCCCCCCCCACCCCCACCCCCCACCCCCCACACACACACACACACACACACACTCTTAAAATTAACCTTTATCTTAACCCTTAAAAAGAGGCTCACCACATAAGTCGTTTTTAATAAAGCTGGACTATGTGGCGGCGCTCGACATAGGTCGAGTGGCAATTTCAGCACGTAATGTTGCTGAGAGAGAGAGACAAGTGGTGGCAGGAGACTAGTGAGCGTATGACTGCTCCAGACCACCGCGGCGAACCTACTGACACGAATCTCAGCTCCCTCCTCCCTCTCTCACTCGCTACATACTGAATTATATGGGGAAAGTACCGAATTACATGCTTTTTGCACTCGCGTTGCACGGTTATTGCAAGAAAACTATCCATCATACAAGGATCGTTATGGTGTCATTCGAAAGCTCTGTTTATGCCCTTTCAGGGATAGATACTTGTTTTACGTTCTGGGTCTTATTTAGGCATGAAAATGATCACGTAAACAGCCCTATTTTGGCTAAAAACACCCCGCTGGGCGGTACATATAAATAAACCGCATAGGCCGCTAAAGAAGGGTTAAAGCATCAGACCATCGGACCCGTTGTCTCGACTCGGTTTATCTAGGGTAATAGATAGGTAACGCGTTAGGAAGGTGTGATTGGACGGCCATAACTGCATACTTTGAATATCCGTGACTGAATAATTCTTCAAGATTCTAAGGGACACTGCCCATTTTCGAATGTCATGTGCACGTCCCACGGTTCCCGGGTTGCTTTCCCGTATCACATCAACAAGAAAAGTTGCTAACTTTCGCTTCGTAAGGACGGTAAGGCGTGTACCCGGAGAGCGCCCGGCTGATTAGGCCGGGACACTCCCATAAAATTCATTAAAGATTTCACTGGGCATAATTTATAGTGAGAATCTCCTCTCTTGAGCGCTGGAACCACAAATTCCGTAAAAACGTGCTCACTGTGTTCGTTTTTTGCTACGAAGTTAGGTGACGGCGCAATTTGTACATTCACATTGCGTCGGCCAAACCTGAGACAATTTGGTTCGTTGCTCATCGCCGCCAGCTCAGATACCCGGTTTCCTGTAGCTAAGGCCATAAGGAACACAGCCTTCTTGCAGGTTAAATCACAAAAAGGATTGTGTCTATATTTCTGAGAATTTAATAAAGACAAAGCTTTGTCAAGTGATCAGGTAGGCATGAGCTGAAGGGGTGGCGGGCAAAGCTTGAAACATGCACGCATGAAACCTTTCTCCTCCGCTTGCGGTACAAAGTGCCCCGTTAAGTCATGAAAGGGGCCTCTTATTGCTGATATGTGATTCTTAAGTGTTACTACTGACAAGCGTTTATGTTCAAATAAATAATCAAGATATTTGAAAATTAAAGACAACGATGCTTCAGTTTGGTCAGTTTCCACTATCCAAGTAGTAAATGCTTTCCAGTGTGATTGGTACTGACGTCTGGTGGAAAGAGTGTACTGAATAATCAATTTATTAATCACGCTTTCCCCAAAAGGAGCTAATCATTTGGCCCTTTGAATATCCACAATGCAAAAGTGAGCGAGGTCTTTAGGTTGCCAATTGTCTCCAAGTTGAAGTACAAGATCGGGAGTGACACCGGATTCTCGCACCACGTCTTCAACTAGGGGTACCACACCTGAGCCGGCCACAAGGGCGCGATCAGCGAGACTATGCCTTGATAATCCCGTAGTTTGTGAACTACTTGACACATGAGTGAAGCGTCTGGTGGCGGAAACAGATAGACGGAATTCCACCTGTTCCAGTCCGTCAGCAATGCGTCTGGACCCCCAGCCGGAGTGACTTCCCAGCGAGTTAGGTAGAGAGGGAGTTTGTGGTTCTCCTCTGATGCGAATAAGTCCACTTCTGGACAGTATGGCTCTGCAATCATCTGTTGAAAGACGGTTTGCTTGAGCACCCATTCTACTACTTTGCTCCGTTTCCGTGACAAAGCATCTGCCCAGACGTTGGCCACGCCAGGCAGATAAGATGCGTGAAGATGAATGTTTAGCTTGTCTGCTAACACAAAAATCTTTTCCGACAACTCTAGCAACACTGGAGACCTCATTGACCCTTGTTTCTGAATTCAAGACACAGCGTTCAGATTGTCCATCCGAAAGGCTATTGATTTCCCCTCCAACGTGGGACCGTGAGCCTGAAGGAAAATTAAGGGAACTAGTAACTGTTTTGCATTGATGTGAAACTCCTTGGATTGGGACCAAAGACCCTGACCCTGATGCCCGAGGTTTGACTAATAACCCTAACCCAATGTCCCTGATGCATCGGTATCTACCCATACCGCAGGCGGAGGAGAAGTTCACATCATAATTGAATGCAATGTTTCCGGTCTTGCCCAGACCGCTAGTAAGTTGTGGACTAATTTCGGGATTTGCCATGGCTTTTCCACCAGCAACAGCGGAAAGTGTCTGTTTCCCTCCAAGATTAACCTCTTTACCTTCAACCGGCCCAACTCCACAGTAAGTTGAATCCAGTTGAGAGAGCCGACAAGAGACTCCCACACCTTTCTCGTGGTAGTCAGACTGTGAAGAAAAAGAAACAATTTCTTGCGGAATCTGTTCTGCTTCTCCAAACTCTGACTGAGGGTTAGGTATGTTGTGTCCCACATCAGCCCTACCCACTGAATTACCCTTGTCGGGACAAGATTCGACTTTGCCAAGTTGATATTGAACCCCAGGGCTTTGACATGGTTTAGAATGAAATTGACATGATTGAGGCATTGTATCTCGGATTCTGCTACCACCAGCCAGTCGTCTATGTACCACATGACCATGATCCCTTGCTTTAATAGTGGCAACAGAGCCTGTCGGACTAATATGGTAAAGATTCTCGGTGCCAGGCTCAGACCGAAAGACATCCGCTGAAAGACATAAATCTGATGCTCGATCCTCATTGCGAGGAATTATTTGGAACCTTTTGTTTACTGGACATGCCAATAGGCCTCCGTCAGGTCTAAAGAACACATCCAACCTTGCAGCGGAAGTGTTAACATGATCTGATTCACAGTGAGCATCCTGAATGATGTGTTGTGAATATAGTGATTCAGGTGAGATAGGTGTACGACCGGCCTCATCTGAGCACTGTCCCTCTTTGGCACGAGAAAAAGTCTGGACGTGTAAACTGGTCAAATTGAATTGACCAGGACAATGATCTGCTTGGTTATCATTTCTTGGACTAGTGACTCCACCTCTAAAGAAACATGATTGACTTCTAAATGTTGACATAAACGAGGTCATCGGAGCCAACGCCAAGTGATGCCCTTGCGTACCACTGTCCGTGCCCAAGTCCGCCGGGTCCAAGCCCGGTGACATGTCCGGAATGATCCAGTCACGCAAACTGGACTTGTCCGGCAGAATTACACTCGAATCCAACTCGCCCATCATGGGCCCCGGGAGTGAGAGAGTTTTGTGGATGACTAGTTTTTTTAATGGGATGTGGTAGGTGTAGACAGCTGGCTGGTAGTAGGTGGCTGTGACTTCTGTCCTGGCTTACTCTTAGTCTGACTTTTTTACCACTTACCGAAACTTTTACCCTGTTGTTTGCTTTTGGTAGCATTACTGCTTCCCGGCGTGGAAGGGGTTTTGAAGTTCGGAAAAAAAACTTAGTCCCACTTGGGTGACTCTTGTGACTAAATTTTGGTTTAGTGTAAGGCTTAGGGAATTTAGTTGACTCCTTCCGCACCGGGGAGGCAGTCGGTCTAGCAGAGTCTACGAGGCTAAACACAGTCTTCCAAGTATCATGACATACAAGATTTGGTGTTAAGACTGGGGAAAGAATTAAGCAGCGCCCAATCTCTTACGGCAACTTCTTTACCAGATAAACTCTTAGGTCCTGGTGCGCACGAACCACCTCCAAGAAGGTGACCCTAATGTCACCAAGTGATTGAATAGAGTTCTGCAGAACAAGACACCTATAGAGAGAGAGAGAGAGCCTTCTTAGCATGTGAGTCAGTTATTGCTTCAGTTGTCCTGACCAGTGACTCTGCGATCTGGCGAATGAGCAAGAACTGAGACAACAGCCTCAGAGCCTTTTGCCTCAATTTATAGTCTTTATCAAGCTGAGTTGGAGGGGGACTAGAAAATGGGTCTTGGATTTCCCACAAAGACAACTTAGGGGCAGTGAGAAAATCAAGCAAAGATTTAGAGACACCCCCGGCTATAGCGACGGGCAGTGAAAACCAGCTGTGCTGATCTTGGGGGGATTTGATGGGACGACTTACTTGTAATTGTGCAAGCAAACTGTTGTGCCTCTGCCTCCCATTCCACCCAGGGCCCTGTGCCTACCTCCCCAATCTGCAGGACTGGGTTGCCGGATTGGTCACGGATAGGAATTGTATCTAATCTATCTATCTATCTATCTATCTATCTATCTATCTATTGCCTGAGGCCGTGATCCCCGAAGGGGTGGCCACGTACGAAACACCCCCATGCACCTCTGTCCCCAGTCAGTCGATGCCCCTCCTCCCAACCAGCACTGCCTTCATCCATATACTTCCTCATTCCATCCTTCCACCTCTCCTTCGGTGCACCTCTCCCTCTCTGTCCTTCCACCTCGCTCTCGTCCACCCTCTTAGTCATTCTCTCGCTTTCCATACGTTCCATATGGCTGAACCATCTCAAGTTGTTCCTTTTCACACTTTCCAGCACATCTACCTCCACACCACACTTCCTTCTTACTTCCTCATTCGTCTGTCTATCCCTCCATGTAACTCCGCACGCACTTCTCAAGTACCTCATTTCCACCGCTCTCACTCTTGGTCTGAGTCTCTTCCCGAACGTCCATGCTTCGCTTCCGTAAGTTAGTGTCGGGATTACCACACTGTCATGCAAGGACTACTTTACTTCCATACTGACCACCCTATTTCTTGTTACTGCTTTCAACGTTCCTACAACACTCTTCCCCTGTTGCACCCTCTCCCGCACTTCTTCAACGACTCAACGACTGCCCAGATACTTAAAAGAGCTGACGATCTCCATAGCCTGACCGTTCAACTTCACCTCACACTCTGTGACTTCACCCCTTTCGAAGACCATAACCTTGCTCTTCCCCGCATTTACCTTCAAATTCCGTTATTCGCACACTGTTCCAAACTCATTATCAGACCCTGCAACTCCCATTCATTATCGCTCATCAGAACTGTATCATCTGCAAACAGCAGTATAGGCAGTTTCCACTCATTTCCCTCCCTTTTCAGCGATACACCAACATCCACTGCTCTTCCTAGTATTTCTTTCATGACTCCATCCATATATACAGTAAACAACCACAGGGACATCACACACCCGTTTCAACCCAACATTCAGGTCAAAGAACTCGCTCTGCTCATTGTCCACACGTAATGCCGCTTTTGCACCCTCATACATGCTCTTCACTGCTTTCAGCAACTTCCCATCTACTCCGTATATTCTAAGTACTTTCCACATACCTTCTCTATCCACTCTGTCATAGGCCTTCTCCAAGTCCATAAAGGCAACATACACCTTTTGTTGCTTCTCCAGATATTTCTCCACAACACAATTCAGGGTAAAAATCTGATCTACAAATCCTCTTCCCTTCCTAAAACCTCCCTGTTCGTCGCCTATCCATTTCTCCGTTCTCACTCTCACTCTCTCAATCATTACCCTACTGTACACCTTCCCTACTATGTTTAAAAGACATATTCCTCGGTGGTTACCACACTACCCTCTTTCCCCTTTGCCCTTATTTAGGGGGATTTTTATGCCAGACTTCAAGTCATTGGGTGCACTCCCCTTCTCCCATGCTAGTTTGCACATTTTCCATACCCATTCAATCACTATCTCACCACCATACCTCATCATTTCCCCACACACTCCATCTGTTCCTGGTGCTTTCCCCAACTTCACTTTTTTCATGGCTTCCCACACTTTTGACCTCCTCCTCCACTACTTCTCCTCTTCTCCCTCCCATACCATATCCAACTATAATTGCTGGCTCTTCATTCCTTACATTTAGCAACTCGTTGAAGTACTCCCTCCATCTTTCGCGTCTCTCTTGCTTCTCGGCTAGCATTCTCCCATTCTTATCTTTCACACCCTTATTGTTTCCCTTGCTACCTTCCCCAACTTTCTTGATTTCTTTCCAGAACAGTTTCTTACACTCCCTCCATTTTACACTCAGATTCCTTCCAAACTCCTCATCTACTCTTCTCTTACTTTCCTTCACTACTCTCTTCACCACTCTCTTTCTCTCCACATACCTCGCTCGCTTCTGCCTCTCCAAATCTTCATTCCCTCTACTACCCAACCACTCTCTATACGCTTTCTTCTTGTCTTCCACAGCTATTTTTACCTCTTCTGTCCACCATGCTGTACCTTTCACTCCCCTCCCTCTTCTCCTCACTCCATACACCTCCTCACATGCTGCACAGATCTCTTCCTTAACTCCTTGCGACATATATGACGCGATCGCGTCATATGGAAGTTATAACCAAAAACTCATATGACGTGATCGCGTCATATGGACTTATCTCCATGCCTCTCCAATAAGTTTATGACGCGATTTTGCGTCATATGAGCTCAGTAAGTCCGATAAGTTAGCTTACGATAAAACCGTTGGTGGCAACCTCAGCCTCCTCCGATAATTCTAACGGCTGCAGTGTTGTTGTGAGTGTAGTGCGAGGCAGTGGCAATGATCCTGGGGCTCCCGCCTCCTCGGACTTATTGGAACATAATATGTCTGAAGGAGTTAAACACCCCTCTCATCTCCTCCATTTCCTCCATATCTTCCAGGTCGAACCCACCTAGTCGTCTTTCAACTGCTCTCCTGTACTCTTCCCTGATATCCTCCTCCTGTAGCCTCTCAACCCTATTCACCATTCCACCTTCCTCTCGCCTCCCTCCAGCTCTCCTGACCCACTTCTTTTGTATCCTAATTTTAGCTACTACTACATAATGATCAGACAGACCCCCTCCAATACCCCTATACACCCTAGCATCCAGCACAGATTTCTTCATTCGTTCATCCACACATATATAATCAATCAGTGACTTTCGTTCCACCACTGTCTTATCCTTATCCTTCATCCTCTGCACCACTTTCCATGTCTACCTGTGTATCATTCTGTGTCGGAAGAAGTTGTTGGCTATCCACAGCCTCCTCCCCACACATACGTCCACAAGTGCACTACCATTCACATTCACCTCTGACGGTACCACCCACCCTCCCACTACTCCTTTGTACTCCTTTGTACTCCTTTGTACTTTGTACTCCATCAACTTTCCAATCACCCACCTTACCATTCATATCCCCAATCAGAAATATTCTTCCGTTCTTGTCAAACTTATCCAGGCACGCCTCCACATTCACCCAGAACTCCTCTAAAGTCTCTCTTACCAGTGTATCCTCTGTCGGAGCATACACACACAGAATCACCCACGTTTGTATTCCTACTTTCATTCTCACCCACACAATCCTTGAACCCACAGACCCATATTCTGTTATACGCTCCTTCCATTTGTTACTTAGAAACAAACACGCACCTTCTCTCGCTGCTCCCACACTCACTCCAGCACACACACACATTCCACACTCCCACTCTCTCACATCTGTACCTTTCCATTTGGTCTCTGTCATTCCACATACATCCAGCTTGGCATTCACCAACACTTCCATGACCTCTCTCTTTTGTGCCATCATTCATACCACTCACGTTCCATGTACCTATTCTCAGAATGTCCGTAAGCTTGTCCATAGTCGGTCGGGGTTCGTCAACACGGGGTCCCTCCGCATCCGAGGCTGATCGTTCGTTTGTCGTTGATACGCATCTTTCACGGGTGGGGGTCACAAGCCCACCAACCCAACCTCTTTAGTCACCTCTTACGACACGCAGAAGGCACGTGGGGCATATTCTAATCCCTTACCCAAGGCGTTAAATGAGCCAGAGCCATAACGTTATTAAAACCGTCAACTTTCGACCAATCTGAGTAGAGTCGTGCAGATGATGCAGGTGGCAAAGCTGGGGAAGAAGCATATACAAAGAAGTCCGGGGCATGTCAATTTGGAATGGCCCTAATGGATACGTCTAGAATCTCTCCAGACATGTTAAGAGCACGCAATTGCTTACTCTCATTAACCTGAATAATCCAATGTTCAGGTACCGGTAGCTCTCTCGAGATCGTTTGCTGCACAACCTGTGGGTTTTGAGCGACGATATCAACCCATGACCTATCCGGCCCGTAAAGTAAAGGCATGGGGCCTTTTCGAAGAGGGACTTACTCCAAAGGTGGAGGAATGACGTCCGTGACAACTCGGACATTTGAAGTAGGCAAAGTTGATGTTGAAGGACTCGGACTAGAACTAGTTGTTAGAGGGGAGGGAAAATTAGGTTGCTTAGTTGATACTCTAACTGACCCCAGCGGTCTAGCAACTGACAATGGCGAAGGAGCTTCCGGCACCACTTTACCCACATGAAATGTTTCCACCATTTGATCAAAGAATGATTGCAAATCTGCCCTAGTAACATAGTCCTTAGCACTGTCCATCGAAACTACCGAGTCGCCATCCGAGTGGCCAGACGATGCTAGTTTCTGTCCTGAGGGTAAATGTTCTGATTCTTCATCTAGACCAGTGGTTCTTAACCTTTTTAGCACCGCACCCCCCTTTGGTTAGGACTGTATTTATGATGCCCCCACGCCTCTGATGCCTAGATAACTATTTTTTTTTATCCATTCCTTATGAATGCTTAATACGCAAGATACTGTAAAAAGAGCGAAAAAATTACCAATCTGCATGCAAAGATTAAAACTGATTAATGGTTTTATGTCAACACTACATGTGGTTGGTCGGAATGACGGTTGTGAATTTTTCCTATCAAAGTTTCTTATTTATATGTATCTTTGTGATTACCCTGTATGCATTTGAACGGCAAAGCCCTATTTTGAACTTTGATTACCCCACACCCCCCCTAGCTTTGTTAAACGACTCCCTAGGGGGGCACCCCCCCCCCCCCCCCCGGTTAAGAAACGCTGATCTAGACCCTCTTAGCATTCCATGCTTTCAACTGACTCTTCCTCCTGCTGCCGGGTTGAGCAGGATTGAACCATCTCATTCCACACCGCGGGATCCAACTGGTTACGTTCGAAAGGTTCCCAACGCAAATCTGGCATGGATGAAGGTACTTGATCCTCATTGGTTTGTCACACACTATTATTGTCTGTGGCCTCCGAGGCAGTCGACATCTGGCTTTGAGGTCTGTCAGAGTACTCCCTGGTGCCTCCCGGGTATCCTTGGTATTGTTCGGTTAACACTTTAGCCGGCACTCGAGAACATGGAACCTTGAAACCCAGTGGTACATTAGAACGGGGAATTGTATAACCTGGTCGTACCGACTGCGACACTTGGCTAACGTCACTATCACTGTGAGTTGTCTACACTACCTTCGTCACTACCTCCGACCTGCCAGATTGGACTTTAGGCTAGGGTAAGGTAGTGACGGAGGGAGGAGGTGCCGTCCCCAGCGGTTGCCGGAGCCACGCACTCGATGTCTCCATGCTAGATGTAACCTGTTTATTGCCTGATGAAGTTGACGCTCCGGTGTCACTTTTTCCGGCGTGATTCTTTTTTCTTGTTCGACGGCGGGCCTGGCTGGCCTGACGAACGTGAAGATTGTTTTAAGGGTTACCTGGATCGAGACCGGGTCCTGCCCTCGTTGTGTGGCGAATCCGGCTTAGACCGTTTTGCATGCCGGCAATGGGTGTTAGTTGTGCTTGTGTCATCTGAATCATCGTCCACACTAATGAGTTCTTTCAAAATAACTTTAGCGGTTTTCTTTTTGCTCACCACGGAACAAATTGACTTAATTCACTAAACCCCCATGAAGCCTAGTAAAAACACCACATCGCTTAGTTAGCCAGAGTCCTCTAGAGCGATCAAGACACATTACACATTTCATGTAGAGCTTATGGCCAAAGATAAGAACGTTCATGCACGTAGGTGTAGTACAAAGAGAAACGTACTCCATGATGGAATATCCCCCCCGCCGGGTTCGGCCCCCAGTCTGGAGATCGTCGCCGAGGTAGAAGTGTGGGATCTGGAAAGAAATTTCCAAGAATCAATACTCATAAGGATAACCCAACATTCACATGTGTTATATATTTTTTTTGTCTATATTCCAACTATATTCCCTCTCGGTCATAGGCTGAGAGCCTGCACACTCTACCGCTGAACACGGTGAGGCCCGTGAGGTCTTGACATTCACATGTGTTATATATTTTTTTTGTCTATATTCCAACTATATTCCCTCTCGGTCATAGGCTGAGAGCCTGCACACTCTACCGCTGAACACGGTGAGGCCCGTGAGGTCTTGTTCCAGTCTAGGGAGTGAGACATGCGAAGCACCCATTCACGGCTCAAAGCAACTCCTGTCTGAAGCCGCTTCGCCTCTGCGCTTCACCGTCTCACTCCCCAGACTCGGACCCTCACTCTCAAAACGCCACCTATTGAGCAATTAACTCACTAGGCATTGCCCCCCTGTAGCATATTTTGAATATGGGAATATTCATACAGTGCTATTTAATCAGGGAACAATGAGGGTATTTTTTTGGCATTTCGGTGTGCTGTGGTAATGCACTGAAACTAGGTACAGCACAAATTCCATCCCAATAATATCTTCCCATTGACATATTGGGATTCTAACCCTGGTCCATTGGATTACCAGTCCAGTGGCAAGACCACTCTGCCACACCTCCCCATACCTCGAATACGCCGGAAAAATAGATGTAGCAAACACCACTACTCTAAGTTTACTGCGTACCCTTCTGGAAAACCACTCTCCGGTTTTCTCTAATTGAAGGTATTAACACCTTACGAGCGGCCTATGCGGTTTATTTATGTGTACCGCACAGCGGGGTGTTTTTAGCCAAAATAGGGCTGTTTACGTGATCATTTTCATGCCTAAATAAGACCCAGAACGTAAAACAAGTACCTATCCCTGAAAGGGCATAAACAGAGCTTTCGAATGACACCATAACGATCCTTGTATGATGGATAGTTTTCTTGCAATAACCGTGCAACGCGAGTGCAAAAAGCAGGTAATTCGGTACTTTCAGTACATAATTGAGTATGTAGCGAGTGAGAGAGGGAGGAGGGAGCTGAGATTTGTGTCAGTAGGTTCGCCGCGGTGGTCTGGAGCAGTCATACGCTCGCTAGTCTCCTGCCACCACTTGTCTCTCTCTCTCAGCCACATTACGTGCTGAAATTGCCACTCGACCTATGTCGAGCGCCGCCACATAGTCCAGCTTTATTTAACTCGACTTATGTTGCTCGCCGCTAAATAAGGGTTAAGACTACTTATCTATGATAATCCTTATCACCGGCCTATACTCAAGTTATCATTCAGTTAGAATGTGATTTTATGTTAACCTTACTCTTCCGCCGCGATGACGGATCAGTTAAACTAAACCCATCCGCCGTGCTGACGGAGTATCTCAATGACCCGTCCGCCGCGATGACGGACTAGAAGTCTTCCCCACCGCGTGAGGAGTTTAATTATGAAAGTATGGGCGAGTCATTCCGGCTGGGCCAGAATCCCATTTGGAAGCTGTGAATTCGTTCTGGCACTCGACCACGAACAGGTTACTTGGATCTTTTACTATAACCCGCCGAAGAGGGCATCCGGTAAGATAGCACTCGGCTATTTTCCGCCGGAAGAGTAGAACTAAACCTTTGCGTTTTCTAACTTGTTTGCAACAAGATAGCAAAACACACATGTACATATTTATACACGTCAGGACGTCTTCCGACACCTTCACTTCATTTACAATATTCGTCATGAAAGAGAAGGTCACATCTTATGGCTAAAATTATTATAATTAAAAAAATTAATAATAATGACACATCCTAGCCATAAAATACCCCTACACAGAGGCTGGCAACGTGTCCTAGGGCAAGCAGCATGACGACTCAGCGATACTCTTACCTCCAGGAAGAAACCAGAAGCTACCATCATCACGACGACCAGAGCGTAGGGAAAAAGACGACGCAGAAAACTACAGAAGGCTCTTCACCAAGTGAAGCAACCCTTAAACTATAGAGTCTGACGATGAAAACAAATACGCTTAACCCACCAGAAAGGTAGCCGAAAAGCAATGCCCTAATACTAGCTAGGCTAAAATGAGAGCAAAAATAACAATAAACACATGCAGTGGCGGATCCAGCTCAGGCTTAAGGGGGGGAGCTGATATACATGAGGGGCGCCATAATTCACACAATATTCTTTATATGTATTGTATTTCAGATAAAATGCAGTATATATCAGATGAAAGTGCGCAATTTTGGTCACTAAGGGGGGGGCGGCCGCCCCTCCCCCCTTGGATCCGCCACTGAACACATGGCGGCCGCGTTCATAGGGGAACGAGGGGACGCCATCCTAAGCACCCTTATAAAAAACACTCCTGGGGGTCGTGCCAATCGGAACGCCCGACCAATCTAATCTAAACCTATTTTAGAACATCTCAGATAATACAAATGAGCAAATGACTCGTTAGTAGAGACTGTAGAATGAAAAATGAAGAGAGGTCGGATTCCCATGTCCGTCGGCAACGAGCCCCAGAGTGAGCAGGACGAATGGTGCTTGGCACAGCAGCGTTTGCGAGCACACCCACGCTATCAACATCCACACGATGGGAAGCATAGCATTTTAGTGGTTATAATATTTTTTTCTTTTATTATTTTTACTAAGTTTTTTCGTAGTGAGCTCCTGATCATAAGGACGATTCCATAAGTGAATGAGCGTACGCTTACGATGTAGGTCTCTTTAACACTCTGGGGCGGGTGTTTCGAACAGCTGACGCATGAGTTCAAAGGGTGCCATTACTGTTTAAAGCATATCGTCAATGATGAAGGGGCCACTAATAAATATAAGTTTCTCGATTCCACGGATATGTATAGTCATTGGAGGTATAGGTGGGTGTGGTGATGGTGAAAATTTTGGCAAGCCTGCTTGGTCTTGTGTAAAAACTGAATGGAACTGCGAATTAAGTGCATGTGCAATGTCCTGTGGAAGTGTGACCAGATAATCATTATGTAATAAATTTGTTGTACCAGTCCACACTTGTTCACGTGCTTTGAAGAAACTGTAGAACCTTTTGTGGTTTTGCATGTTGTTTGTGAGGAAAGTAGTTGTGTAGCAGGTTTTTGCTTGTTTAATTTATCTTTGTAATGATTTTTGCGTGTTTTTGTAGTGTTCTTAAAGTTTTGTATGTATGCTTTTATCTTGTAGTCTTCATATCTATCTATTGACCCATGGTGGTGACTGGTACTGTGTAACTATCTTCTTGGGTATGTGCTGGTCCATTGTGTCATGTATAATGTCACAAAGCCTGGTCCAATTTAGCTCAACAGAATTGGCCATTGGGTCGTTGTCGAGGAATGTGTCTCAAAAGTCAGCTAAGTCTACTAAGATGGCTCCAATGTCTGCTCTGTTGTATAGGTTGATTTTCCTGGGTAATTGTTTCTGGATATTTGCTTTTATGTTTGCATCTACAAGTATCATGTTGTGGTCACTATGGCCCAGTATAACCCGTATTCGTGTAATGTGTTGTTCATAAGGAATATGTCATATATGTTGGATGTGACCCTTTGCCTTATGATAGGTATGTTTCTTGTTATGCTAATATGTGTACGTGTTGGATCACATACTGTTTGTGCGACTGAAGGGATGTTGATTATATCAATGAATTTTTCATGTAATGATCTCCTGTCAGTCTGTGGTAATATTATGTCGCATTCATGGGCATCATTCTTCGTTTTCGCATAAGCTGTCCAGTTAATGTCAGGTAAGTTGAAGTCTCCAGCCAGCCATATGTTTTGGAGGGATCAATTTTAGATAGAGATTCGTCAGGGAACTGCAGGTATTCTACGTTAGAGTTAGGAGGCCAGTAAAATTATCCTATCTAAAGGGTCCTGCAGGCTTGTATATCTGTTTTAACCCAGCAAGTGCGGATCTCCTTATATAAGGTGTACCGGTGCGCTGCGGAACTCCTTATATAATCCAAGGCCTAAACATTTAAATCAGCCCCGTATAATTTTTTGTTTTGTTTTTTGAATTGCCCCTTGGCCATGCCAAATATCACTCCTCGACATCCCCTCCTTCCCCCCTTCAATTATCACCTATTCTCCCTGTTATTCCCTTATTCTTAGGTATATTTTCGTGCTAACATTAGCGAGTTGCTAGCAGGGCATGGTCATCTGTGTTACCAAGCGTGGGAAAGAGCGAGAGAGAGAGTATTGCGCAACAGTGTCTCTCTAGCCGTCTTCACGGCTGGCTGGCTGGCAGGCTGCCTCAGCCATATGTTATATAACTCCCGGCCTCTATCGCCGATTTTGACCATCCAAAAGCTTTTTCCACTTGTTTTATTGCTGTAACAGGTTAATACCTTCATAATCAACTTAAAATAGGTGCATATGGATAAGTATTAATGTTATTTATGGTACAATGACGATTTGAGTATAGGAAACTCTCTAAATACCTCCGCACAGGGAGGGGTGGTCACTACCCCACCTTAGCACAGACATAGACATTTTATGTATTAACCTCTCCACTGCGTAAGTGGAGAGGTTAATACATAAAATGTCTATGTCTGTGCTAAGTTCGGTAGCTGGTGTTACAAATAGTACCGGCTTTGTCACTATCATGACTCCACCTTGGTCTCTGTTCTGTCTGTCTTTTCTATGTAAGGTCATAATATAGGGACTGTTCATAGGGAAGACTTACTGTTTAAAATGTCAGGGTTGAACCAAGCCTTTGTTCCTATAACAATGTCAGGGTCATAAGTATCAACGGTGTGGTGAAAAACGTTTTTTTTGTTTATGATGCTGCGGAAGTTGATGATGAGGGTTTTGAGGGTAGAAGGCTCCCTGTTAGGAGAGTTTTCGGAGGTGATTGTGAAAGATGGAGGGCTAAGGTAATTAACCCACAAAACGCGAAATTCAAGGTAGGGAAAAGTGCACAAAACGGATAATTTCTCGCCTTCGATTCTGACAGAATTTGTTATGTTTACGATATAATGCATTATTTCTTCTCCATGTCCATTTATTTTACTTATATGATGAACATATGAACCTTCAAGAATGATAAAAGAAGTGGGAATAGCAATTGGGGTGTGAAAAACATATTTTCGCTGCCCGGTCGTATTTTGGAGTGGCCAGCTGAGAGACCAACATACTTCCTCTCCAACTGATCTAACACTGCTATAGGGTCTCTAAATGACTCGCCCTTGTCCTTGACGCCGCTCGAAAATAATTTGCGCGGAAAATAACTGATAAATTAGGGAGATAGAGGGAAAATAGCCGATAATTGAGGAGGGGGGAAGAGGGTTTCAGATTAGATTCAGATTCAGATTAAGAGGGGGGAAAAGGAGGGGAAGGGGGGGTTGGAACACATGTGAGTATTAGGAGGTATTAGAGGGGAATGATCTCAATCACGTATTCCTTCGATTTGAGAGTCCCTGGGATGCTTTGGAACTTTTTTTTTTATGGTCTTGCATCTGTGAGGCCTATCGCGTTCGCTACAGTGACCCTTCCGTGAGGCTTATCACGTTTTATGGGTTAAGGAGTTAGGTGGTGCTATGGGCGTCATAGATATTTTTAGTATTTATTTATATATTTGTTTTCACTTCGGATGATAAAGACAAAAGGCAAAACTGCCTGTAGTGAGTGCCTACCCCAGAGTTGAAGGAGTGACGGCCAAAATCAAGTTGTTATTCGAGCCAGAATATGCCTGTACACACAGAATTTGAAGCAATTTAAGTCATAGGATGAGGGAAAGATGGATTCAGGGAGAGAGTTCCAGAGCTCAGCTGTTGAATAGAAAACAGATTGGGAATCTAATTTCACTCTTGGGTTGGAGAGTTGCACGGAGTAGGGGTGGTATTGTGTTGCAAGACAGGTGCTACGTACTCTACATAGAGGAGGTGGTATTTTGTTGATTTTCTATGTGAATGAGGGAGACAAAAGGCATAACTGCCTGCAGCGAGTGCCTCCCCTAGATTTCAAAGAGCGACAGGACCGAAATCACGGGACGTTCGAGCTAAGATGCCTAGACACACGGAGTTTGAAGCAATTTAAGTCATAGGAAGAGGGAAAGAGCTCAGCAGTTGAATAGAAGAAATTCTGAGAATAGCGTTTCACTCTTGGGTTGGACAGTTGCACAGAGTAGGGGTGGGATTGTGTTGCAAGGCGGGTACTACGTACCCTACATAGAGGAGGTGGTATACACTGAGAAAGCTCAGAGGAACACTAATTATTGTAGTAGCGATAGAATAGCGAGAGATGCAACATTGAGGCGAAGAGAGAGAGATTGAAGAGAGTTGGTGAGTGGACGGGAGTTAATGATATGAAAGGCTTTCCTTTCTACTTTGTCTAGGAGTGCGGTGTGAGAGGATCCTCCCCACACATGTGAACAATACTCATTACAAGGACACACTGTGCCCCTGTACAGAGCAAGAAGTTGCGCAGGGGTCAAGAACCCCTTGAGGCGGTTGAGCACACCCAGCTTCTGGGAGGCTGCCTTAGCGAGACTGATAATATGGTCTTTCCAAGTGAGAGCTGAAGAAAAAGACAGTGAGAACATTGAGAGAAGATGAAGGTTGATTTTTGTATTGTTGAAGAATAAGGGATAGTCCTCTGGAGGTTCCTGACGGGTAGTAAGTTGGATAAATTGAGTTTTGGAAGCATTAAATACAAGAAGGTTTTCTCTACCCCAATTGGAAATAGTATCTAGATCAGAAGATAAGCATTTTATGGCTTCATTACGTTTGTTTTTGAGGGACTGCTGGCTGGGGCGTTCTGGAAAACTAATTGAGTAGTGTAAGGTAGAGTCGTCTGCATATGAATGGATGGGACTGAATGTACAGCTGAGATGATCATTTATGAAAATTAGAAAGAGAATAGGAAATAGGACAGAACCCTGAGGAACACCGGAGTTGATAGGATGAGGAAATGAGCGATGGCTGTCCACAACCGCAGCTATGGAACGGCAGGAAAGGAAATTAGAGACAGAGGCACAGATGGAGGGACAGAAACCGAAGGAAAGTTTGGAAATTTAAGATTTGTGCCAGACTCTATCGAAGGCCTTCGATATGTCTAGTGCAATAGAAAAAGTCTCACCGAAGTCCCGAAAGTTGGATGACCAAGAGTTAGTAAGATATGAAAGAAGATCACCAGTAGAGCGACCCTTAAGGAAGCCATACTGGCGATCTGAGAGCAGATTATGAGAAGAGAAATACTTAAGAAATTTGGAAGCAAGAATAGTTTCAAAAACTTTAGAGATATAAGAGATGAGAGCAATTGGACGATAGTTGGAGGGTTGAGAGCGATCACCCTTCTTTGGGACAGGTTGAATGAGAGCAAACTTCCAGCAAGAAGGAAAGACGTTAGAGGAAAGACAGAGATGAAAGAGTATGCCTAGGCAGGGGGTCAGCACGGAAGCACAGTTTTTAAGTACAACAGGAGGAACACCGTCCAGACCGTACGCCTTCTTAGAATTAAGCCCAGAGAGGGTAGAAAGTACATCTTTAGAAGAGATTAGGCATAAGTAGGAGAGAGGGGGGTGGAGAGGGAGGAATAGCACCGGAATCATCCAAGGTAGAGTTTCTGGCAAACGTTTGAGCGAAGAGTTCAGCTTTGTCAGAGGAAGAAGTGATGGTTGTGCCATCAGAGTGGATAAGGGGAGGGAAAGACGAGGTAGAAAGGTTGTTGGAGAGGTTTTTGGCTAGATGCCAGAAAGCTTGGAAAGAGCTAGAGTTGGATAGTTCAGTGCATTTATTATTGATGAAAGAGTGCTTGGCAAGTCGAAGAACAGATTTGGCTTGATTCCGGGCAGAAACATAGGAAGAATGAGATTCTTGAGTTTTAACCCGGTGAGACCCAGCGTCGCACGTGTTGCGTCGGCAGTCTTTGATCACCAACTCCCAGCGACGCATCACGTGCGTCCGACATATAAAAAACACTTACGTGGCTCGTAAGGTAGGAAATGGCGGGAGAATAGGAGGGGGAGGTACCGTAGTGTGTGTGGGAGCCGGGCCAGTAGGTGTGAGCGGGCCGAGACAGCCGCGCGGCTGGTGGTGGTGGGCTTAGTGGGGATAGTTTACACCCCTAGTTCACCGCCACTTTGAACCTTCATTACTCCGGTCGTATGGGAGCTAGAGGCTTGAGATTTATGTGAGATACTCCTTAGGATGTATGCCGTACAATGCCATACTCAGTTTTTACCCTAGTGCTCCCGGGCGGGTGGTCATGCGGGGGAGACGAACTATTGAAACCCCCCCCCCCCCCGCCCCCCAAATGACCGAAATGATTTTTTTTTAATTTTTGTCTTCATTTCTCACCATTCTCTTCCATTTTGGCTCAACAAATTTTTTTGAGGCTCCCCCCCCCCCCCCCCCCCCCCCACCCCCAAAAAAAATGTCAGAGGTGATTTTTTTTTTTTTTTTTTCATTTCTCATCCTTGTCTTCCATTTTAGCAAACAAACAAAATAAGTGAAAATGGCTTGGGACTGGGGTGAACAAAATATTATAACTAGCCGGGGCTCAACGGGTTAAGGCGTCGGTACCGTTTGAATGATTCCTCCTTGTTGTGGACAGCAGTAGAACAAGGGTGATTAAACCAAGATTTTTTTGCATTAGACTGAGAAAAAGAAAATGGAATGTACGCTTCCATGCCCGAGAGGATTACCTCGGTAATGCGTTCAGCACTCTCCGAGGATCCTCGGCCACGGAAGCAGAAGTCTTTCCATGGGAAATCAAAGAAGTACTGCTGGAGAGCCTCCCAGTCGGCAGCGCCAAAGTGCCACAAGCGCCGCCAGCTGGGAGGATCGGATAGCCGTACTGAAGAGATAAGACAGGTGACGGAGATAAGTTTATGGTCGGAGGAGCCCAAAGGAGAGAAAAGATTGACAGTATAAGAAGAAGGGTTAGAAGTCAGAAATAAGTCAAGAATGTTGGGCCGATCTCCGAAGCGATCCGGGATACGGGTGGGTTGCTGGACCAGCTGCTCTAGGTCATTTATGATAGAAAAGACGTAGGCTTGTTCACCAGGTTGGTCAGTAGAGCGAGAGGAGAGTCATTGGCGGTGGTGAACGTTAAAATCTCCCAAGATGGAGAATTCAGAGAAGGGAGAGATAGATAGAATGTGTTCCACTTTAGAGTTTAGATAGTCGAAGAATTTGGGAAAGCCGGTAGAGTTAGGGGAATGATAGACAGCACAGAAATATTTAGTATGAGAATGACAGGATAGTTTGAGCCATAAAGTTGAGAATTCAGAGGAGTCGAAATCGGGAACACGAGAGCAAGTGAGTTTGTTGTGCACATATGCACAACATCCGCCTTTGGCTTTGAAACTAGGATAGAGAAAGTAGGAGGATACAGAGAAGGGGCTGCTGGAAGTTGTCTCAGACACCTGGGTTTCGGTGAGGAAAAGAAGATCAGGTTTTGAGGAGTAGAGATGGTGTTCGACAGATTGAAAATTAGAGGAAAGGCTGTGAATATTGCAAAAATTGATAGTAAAAGTGACAGGCCGTGGTCCAGAGCATTTAGAGGGGTCGTCAGGGGAAAGTCGGGCATGTGCGGGGGTATTTATGGTCCCCCCCTCCCCCCCCCCCCCCCTGGGGACTCCGAGGCTGGGCCTGTGTTCATCATTTTTAACACATTTTTGAAGGAGGAAGTGTGGTGTGCATGTTAAGTGTAGTGAAGTAGATAGGAGGAGGAGGTGTTTGTGAAAGTATGCTGGACTACTTTCAGTGTAAGTGAGGCACAAATGGAATCAGTAAGATAGGCCATTCTCTAAGAGAGCTAAGAGAGCTCTGAGGAACAGCAATTATTGTAATAGTGGTAGAATAGCGAGAGATGCAAAATTGCGGTGAAGAGAGAGAGAGTACAGAGAGTCGGGGAGGGGACGTTAGTTAATGAGACGAGAGGCTTTCTTTTCTACTTTGTCAAGAAGTGCTGTGTGAGAGGATCCTCCCCACACATGCGAACAATACTCAATACATGGACGCACTCTGCCCCTGTATAGAGCAAGAAGCTGTGCAGGGTTTAGAACCCCCGGAGGCGGTTGAGCACACCCATGCAGCTTTTGGGAAGCTGTTGTATCAAGAGTGGTAATATGGTCTTTCCAAGAGAGATCAGAAGAAAAAGAGACAACGAGAATACTGAGAGAAAATGAAGGGTTGATTTGTGTATTGTTGAAGTATAAGGGATAGACCTGTGGGAATTCTTGAAGGGAGATACATGGAGAAATTGGGTTTTAGAAGCATTGAAAGTAACAAGACTTTTTCTACACTAACTTGAAATGGTTAATAGATCAAAAGATAAATGTTCTATGGCTTCATGATGTGAGTGATTGCTTGCCCGGGCGTTCAGTAAAACTAGCTGAATAGTGTAAGGTAGCGTCATCAGAATATGAATGGATAGGACTGTAGGTACAGTTGAGAAGATCGTTAAATGAATATTAGAAAGAGAACTGGAGATAGAACAGAACCCAGAGGTACACCGGAGGTGATAGGTTGAGGAAGTGAATGATGGCCGTCCACAACCGCAGCTATGTAACGGCCAGAAAGGAAATTAAAGGCACAGATGGAGGGATAGAAACTGAAGGAGGGTAGTTTACACATTAGAGATTTGTGCAAGACTCTATCGTAAGCCTTCGATATGTCTGGCATAATAAAACAGTTAAACAGGTCTCGCCGAAGTTCCGAAAGGAGGATGACCAAAATTTATTAAAAAAATATGAAAGAAGATCACTAGTAGAGCAACCCCTAAGGAAGCCATACTGGCAATCTGGGAGTAGATTATGATTAGAAAGATGTGAAATTTTGAAGTAAGAATAGTTTCAAAAACTTTAGAGATGCAAGAAATAAGAGCAATTGGACGATAGTTGGAGGGTTGAGAGCTGTCACCCTTCTTTGGGATGGGTTGAATGAGAGCAAACTTCCAGCAAGAAGGGAAGACGTTAAAGGAGAGACAGAGACGGAAGAGTTTCCCTAGGCAGGGAGTCAACACGGCAGCTCAGTTTTTTAGTATAACAGGAGGAACACCATCCGGCCCGTAGGCCTTCTTGGTATTAAGCCCAGAGAGGGTAGAAAATATATCTTTAGAAGAGATTAGATATCAGGCATAAATAGGAGAGAGGTAGCAGAGAGTGAGGAATAGTACCAAAATCTTCCAATGTGAACGTTCAGCTTTGTCAAAGGAAGAAGTGACGGTAGTGCCGTCAGAATGGAAAAGGGGAGAGAAAGGCGAGGAAAAAATTGTTGGAAAGGTTTTTGGCAAATCCCACCTCCATTATGGTCTTGGGATGACCTCTGGGTGACAACAGCCCGGGGTTGCCTGGAGCTGGTTACCTAGGGATAGTAACCTACAACATTGGCAACCCTACCGATCATGACAAAAAACATTCAGAGCAAATGTAAGTTTGTTGATACAAAATTGCAAAAAACACGACCGCAGATTTTTCCCCCCAAGTTCAGGTTCGGAAGCGTGAATGTCGGCACGATGAAAGGAAAGACAGGTGAGATTGCGGAGATGCTGGAGAGACGTCGAGTGGATGTATGATGTGCCCAAGAAGCCCGGTGGAAAGGGAGAAGTGCGAGGTGGATTACTGGAAAAAATGAACGCTTCAAGATCATGTGGAAGGGAAACGAACATGGTACAGGAGGGGTGGGTTTCCTGGTGGCAGAGCGGTGGGCAGATTGTGTGATAGAGGTTAACCCGTACTGTACCGTAGGATACAGTAATAAAAGTCTCCAGCAGTCCCAAGCAATGTGGCAAAAATGGCAAGAGAGACCACCTATATCCACCTCCAAAGATGAAGCAACACTGGCTCTGTCACCCTTCAGTGGGTCTCATATAAGCTGAGAAGTGTTGCCAACACGGGAGCAGTGCTCAAAAGGTCGTGGTAACTGGTACAGGGTTGTACAGGCAGTTACAAGGAAAGTACATTACTGACGGATATATACGTCGCTGGGACTGGGGAGTTACTTATCTACTGACGTATATATACGGCGCTGGGATTGGAGGGGTTAAAAGGTTTAATGAAAGACTAATTTTACTGAGAACGAAAGTTGGGGCGAGAGACATAGATGATATATCAGCATATGCCCCCCAAGCAGGCTTAGGTAGAGATGTCAAAGAGTAGTTCTGGACTGAATTACTAGGGGTGGTTGCCGGATGCAAGGAAGTGGAAGTAGTAATTGTGGGAGGAAACTTGAATGGGCATGTCGGGGCATGCGCCGACGGTTATGAGGGCATGCACAGAGGACAGGGTTATGGCCGAAGGAACCTGGGAGGTGAATACATACTAGAGCACTGTCCTGCCACGGGGATTGTGGTGTGTAATACTATGTTTAGGAATAGGATGAGCCATCTGATAACATATGAATCAGGTGGCTCCAGTAGCCAGATAGACTACATAGACTATTTCCTGATCAGCATATCTGACACGAAATGGGGTAGAGACACTAAGATCATAACAGGTGAAGAATGCATCCCCCAACACAAGCTCCTATAGTGTGTGATATATGCCTAAGCAGAGTTCCTGTTAGAAAGAAAGTACATTTGCCAAAAAGGAAAGTATGGTTGTTGGAAAAGAGACAGATTCCACAACGAAATTATGGAAATTGAAAGGAGAATGGGTGCTAGGCCAGATGATGTTGATAGCAAATAGAACTTTATAAAATGCAGCCTTCTCGATACCACAGACAAAGTCTGTGGCAAAACAAAGGGGCCACCGAGGCATAAGTTCTCCTGGTGGAGGAACAACGGTGCCGAGGCAGCAGTCAGAGAGAAGAAGAAATGTCTCAAAGTATGGAAGGAAAGTGGCGGCAAGGAAGAATGCCTGTCCGCCAAACATAATGATAAAAGAGAGGTCTACAGGGCAAAGAAAACCATACAGGATAGCATGATAGAACAATTTTGTAGCACTAATAATACCAATGGGGTTTATAAATTAGCTAAGAATGTGAGGGACTGTACCCAGGACGTCGCGGGTGTAAGATGCATAAATAATGACAGTGGCAAGACTGTTTATTCAGAAAACGAAATCAGAGAGGCATGGAAGGAGCATTATAAAAGATTGCTTAATGTGGAGTTTGAATGGAACAGAGAACAGCTCAGCAGTCCCAGTACAAGGCCCTCCGCCTTTGATAGGGTAGGACGCTGTAAAAAGTGCTATAGATAAAATTAAGTCCAGAAAAACCACTGGGAGCTCCAGCATTGTCGCTGTTGATATAGGTTAAGTGCACACATAACATATATACAGAGTGTACACATGCCTTAATCATATTGCAACATACACACATGTACTTTCAGGGCAATACTACCATTGTTTAATGTCCCATGATAATATACCGCACTCTTTAGTAGCGTCAACGTTGCACCAAATATATCCGGCAACGTTGCACATGTATTCCTCAGTAAGCGCCGGTCAGCACTAAGCTCAGAAGTGCCCCAGCTCTGTATCTCTTTGGCTAATATAAGTACCTACAAACTTACCTCTGGACTTTTATTTTACATCCTTGTGCAATAAAGGATTATCAAGGTTGAGGTAGCTATACATGACAACCATACATGGCGCAGTGTGTTATTCAAGCCAGGAGATACGAGCAAAGACCGGATAATCACCCAGCCATCTTGCAAGACCTCACCTCTCCAACCCTCGATATATTATTGTGCAGTGCCTTATAGTGCAGCGAAGTGCTTAAAAGTGTAGTGCAGTGCCTTTATTATATGTTTCATGTCATTTGTGCCCATTCCCGACTTGCTGTGAGGGTTATAGCCGCCGAACATAGCTGGACAAGAGCGAGGAGTAGCACACCTTCCCTCTCCGACAGCTCCAGCCACACTGCACTGACTGGCGACTGCAGCTACCACCCCTCAAGCCCTAAGGCGGGCCCGGCATATGCACGCACAGGCACACGCGCATCTCTGCCAAGTCAACACGGTTTTGCCAAGCCTACCGCACTCACTCACTCTAACACAGATAATGTATTGCACTTTTAAATAAACTGTTCCAGTTGTACTGCACATTTTCATCATTCCTGCAAGACTACAGCGTGTCAACTATCACCCAAGTATGGAGGGAGACAGGTAGCTTTATGGGGAGCCCACAGACACCCCACAAGACCATACTGGGGATGGAGAAACTGGTGGAGCTACTGGTGGAGATAATGATGGAGATACTGTTGGAGATGCTGGTCAGGGGTCCCAGTCAGTTAATTTCACTCCACCCCCTCATCCTCCCACCACCCTTAACTTCACTCCACCTCCCCAACCTCCCCCCACTTAACCTCCACTCCAATATAGGGGAATGCCCCCCTCTCACCACACCCTGCGCGTCTACAACCTACCACAAGTGCAGACCTCCTTCAGCTCATACAGTATATGGAGCAATGCAGACAACGGGACGACTTCACCAGAAAACAGGAGGAGGACCGCAGAAAACAGGAGGAGGACCGCAGAAGATGGGAAGAGGAACACCGACGACAGGCGGAAACAAGACGACGCATGGAGGAGGACTACAGGAGACAGGTGGACGATGCCAAGTTCTCCGCCCTTGTCCAGGCTCTGGCCCAAATTACTCCACCTGCCGCCGCACCTACACACGCCTCACCGGGGACAACACCCCATTCCACAACATCCTCCACCCCTACAGCTCCACCTCCACCACAGAAGGCTATCACCCAGAACCCGCCACCCCTTCGTGCTGATGCCACCTTCCAGGTTTTCAGAGAATGGAGGCGTCGATGGGACGATTATTCTATTATGGTGGACTTATCTAAACTACCGAGGGAGAAACAACTGATCCAGATGCAGATGTGCTTAATCCTGGAGACACAGCGGCTTTTGAAGCACACCTTAACCCATAATTAGCGGCGAGCAACATAAGTCGAGTTAAATAAAGCTGGACTATGTGGCGGCGCTCGACATAACTCGAGTGGCAATTTCAGCACGTAATGTGGCTGAGAGAGAGAGACAAGTGGTGGCAGGAGACTAGCGAGCGTATGACTGCTCCAGACCACCGCGGCGAACCTACTGACACAAATCTCAGCTCCCTCCTCCCTCTCTCACTCGCTACATACTCAATTATGTACTGAAAGTACCGAATTACCTGCTTTTTGCACTCGCGTTGCACGGTTATTGCAAGAAAACTATCCATCATACAAGGATCGTTATGGTGTCATTCGAAAGCTCTGTTTATGCCCTTTCAGGGATAGGTACTTGTTTTACGTTCTGGGTCTTATTTAGGCATGAAAATGATCACGTAAACAGCCCTATTTTGGCTAAAAACACCCCGCTGTGCGGTACACATAAATAAACCGCATAGGCCGCTCGTAAGGTGTTAAGCATACCCCCTGACACCGACAAGACCGTGGACGAAGTCCTAGATACTTCCTGTCAGGTCAGGTATTCCTGCTATCAGTAACATGTAATCTGATACTACCTGTTTCATGGTCGGATTGTCGGCGACTAAACCGGCTCCCCCTCAGGGTCCTCACTTGGAGGGTGGGTGGCTAGACACCCTGCAGGACTAAAATCAATACCTGTCAAAGGGCGGATGAACTATATATTAGTCAAAGGCCATCTAGTAAACCTATGGTATTTTACCATGATGGATGTTTAGGATGCTGCCTTAGCCTGCACCAAGGTCTTCCTTTGTCCGTTTTCATCCATCCCTGTTGTTTGGTGCTATACAGCAACTTTCCTTCCTTTTCCTGCAATCTCCTGTTTTTTTCCCCACGGTGGTTAGCAGGCCAATGAGGAAGACTTTTGAGTCTGGTGGATTTTCAGGAGATTTGGCATTCTTTTTCTGTTTCTCGTCTTTTCTAAACAAATAAAATCCACCGCTACTGCTCCCCCCTGGATATGGTGTCTTTGGGGCTTGTTTTATACCTTACCCAGATGTGATGGCTCCGCCTGGGTCGACCTGTTTATATACATCTTTATGTATTTGTGTATGGATTGCTTTCAACTTTTTCTGTTTTTGTTTCTACTTTTGTCCGGTGATATAGAAGTTAATCCCGGTCCTCACAGACAACCTGTTACAAGTTGTCGTGTATTTTATTCCAATATTCGTGGTCTCTATAAGAACATCAAGGATCTTACATTGGCATCTGGTGATTATGAAATTGTCTTTTGTTCTGAAACCCTTGTCTCTGGTTATAGAGATTATTCTGAACTTCTTATACCTAACTTCGGTAAACCAGTTCTTATTCGGCGTAATTCTATTCCTCGTGCTCGTGGAATGAGCTTGTATATTAGATCTGGGTATAATGCTCAGCACTTAACTAAGCATATTTGTAAATGCCATGAGATGCAGTTAGTTAAAGTTTCCAGCAAGTATCATAATCATTACATTTTTATCCTGTACAGAAATCCTGATGTTAACAATGACATATATGACTGCCTCTTAACAGCCATGGTTTCAATACAGTCTGTAGATGTCAAATCATCCTTGATTTTTGTTGGTGATGTCAATGCGCATCATCAAGAGTGGTTGAACTCGGTCTCTCCAACTAATAGAAATGGTCTTGCTGCCCTGGATTTTGCAAACTTATCTGGTTGTGAACAGCTAATCCAAGGACCTCCTCATATGTCTGGAAATTGTCTTGATCTAGTACTAACAGATATTCCTGGTGTTGTAGAAACCTCCGTTCTTGTACCTGTTGGCACTTCCGACCACAATGCCATATCATGTGTAAAATTAATCTTGATTTTTCTGCTCCTGATATTACTCTCTCACGTAAAGTCTACCTTAAATCCCGGGTTAACTGGGACAACGTTTGTAATGATGTTTGTAATATTGAGTGGAATCACATACTAAGATCTCATGACCCGGCTTCAGCTCTCAACAATTCCCTTCTTGGTATCCTTCACAAAAGAGTTCCATCAAAAACCATTAAGTCTCGTATCAGGGATAAAGCATGGTTTAATGATGACTGCAAGCGTGCATTTGATGACAAACAGGCTGCATATCGTCTATGGAGGCATAATCAAACCCCCTTGCATTGGGAAAATTATGTTTTTAAAAGGGCAGCTGGGCAGAGAGTTTATGATGGTGCTGAGAGGGATTATAACTCCCATCTTCAGGATGTTCTGGCAGGAGCTACACAGCCTCATAAATGGTGGTCCGCTTTGAAATCCTCTTTATTTGGAATAGATTCCTCCATGCCTCCTCTTTGTTATTCTGATGGCTCCATCTCTTTTGATCCATTATCGAAGGCCAATATTATATCTAATATTTTTATTAATAAGCAGAGTAATCAGGAATTGTCTTTGCCATTGACATGTTTCCCTAGACCCAACATCAATTCAATGGCATTCAAATCAGCTGAACTGAAAAGGTACTTGCTGGATCTTGATACCTATGGTGGCACAGACCCGGATGGGTTTTTCCCTCTCTTTTTAAAAAGGTTGCAGTGGTCTTGGCACCTAAATTGGCCGTGCTGTTTAGGTTGCTTCTGAAATCAGGTAGTTTTCCTCTTTGCTGGCATAAGGCTATTATCACTCCTATTCCAAAGGGAAATACTGCCTCATCATCTCCTAATGACTATCGCCCTATCTCCATTACACCTATCCTATCCAAGCTTTTGTCCAGACGCCTTTCCTCTTATTGTAATAGTCATAATTTGATACCAAACTCACAGTTTGGTTTTCGTAAGGGACTGGGTACATGTGATGCGCTTCTGACACTCACCCATGACTTGCAATCTTCATTGGACCAGGGACAGGAGTCTCGTGTCGTGGCTATTGACTTTAGTTCTGCTTTTGATTTAGTCAACCGTAAAGCACTTCTGTATAAGTTACAGCTCATCGGTATTGGTGGCAATTTTTTAAGGATCTTTGAAGATTTTTTGACGAAAAGATCTCAGTCTGTGGTCATTGATGGGTGTCATTCCCCTTCTGTTACTGTTGTTTCTGGTGTTCCACAAGGCAGTGTCCTTGGGCCTTTGCTTTTATTATTTTTACTGCTGACCTGTGTTCCGAGCTTGAAAATAAACTAATCTCCTATGCTGATGATACAACTTTATATGCGTCAATTCCATCACCAATAGATCGACACGTAATTTCTACTGCTCTGAATAGGGATTTAGCCAAAATTTCATCATGGTGTGAACTTTGGGGCATGAAACTTAATGCTAGTAAAACACACTCCATTATCATCAGCAGATCTCGTACCTTGGATCCTCCCCATCCTTATCTACAAGTTTCTGGCGAACAAATTGAGAATGTGGATACTCTGCGTTTGTTAGGAGTTACTCTTGATCCCAAACTTACTTTTGAAAAGCATATTCGTTCTTTCTCCTCTTCCATTTCCCAAAAAATTGGTCTGCTTCGCAAGGTTTATAAAATATTTGCTTGTGACGCCACAGTTATCAAGTCTTTTTATGCTTTTATTTTGCCACATTTCGAGTACTGCTCACCTGTCTGGTTGTCAGCAGCTGACTGCCATCTCAAGTTGCTTGACAGGTCTCTAAATTCCATCAGTTTTATTCTACCTCATTTGTCTCTTGATCTGTGTCATCGACGTAAAGTTGGTGCCCTTAGTCTTTTATATAAAGTTTTTAACAACCCTCAGCATCCCTTACATGGGGTTCTGCCTGGGCCCTATGTCCGGGCTCGTGCAACTAGATTCACAAGCAATTTTAATGATCTTGCCATGAGCCGTGTTAATTTTTCTACTACACAGTTTTCACGGTGTTTTGTGCCGGCCATGGTTGACTTGTGGAATAAGTTGCCAAATGAGCTAGTCAATTCAGCTCATATCTCCATTTTTAAGTCTAGAGTTAATGCTTTTTTGCAGCATTAAATCTAATTTTTAAACTTATTTTATTTTATTTTATTGTATTATATTTATACTTGATATCCTCCACTGCATAATATGTTATCTGTGTTTAATATGTGTATATGTACAGTATACAGTATATGTTTTTATTTTTTCCTAAGTTGCCGTAGTCTCTCTCCAGCGCCTCCGGGTGTTTTGTGTGGATTCATCTTGATGGTGTTTCTGCACCCTGGTTGGAGACTTCGGCATCTCATATAATAATAATAATAATAATAATACACTTCAGGAGCACATCAAGAATTCTCGCAACGAAGCTCTCCGTCGCAGGGACCTGTTCAATTGCAAGCAAAAACAGGGCGAGTCATTCAACAACTTCTATGTCCGCCTCTGCCACATCGCCGAAGAAATTGACGTCTGCCCAGGGAACTCTTCAGCCTGCAAGGAGACCCAACTCAAGATGGTCATTCTGATGGGCATACACGACGAAGAACTTGTCCAGAAGCTGCTTTCCCTCGACGCCACCCCTTCATTACAGGATATCGTCAACACTTGCCGTGCATACGAGGCCACTCGAAGCGCTACGTCAGCCATACGTGCCCCACCGTCCCAGGTTAACGCTGTGTCAGCGCACAAGCAGAAAAAGCAAGTTAGGCAACACGACAAGTTCTCCGCATCGCAACAGCCCTTGGCGTCGGCTGCCGTCTGCCAGCTTTGTGCTCGCCGGCACGACAAGAACAAGTGCCCGGCTGAAGACTACACCTGCACCAACTGCGGCCGTCGGGGTCATAAGCCTAGGACTCCTGCTTGCCCTGCTACCACCGCCCAGTGTCGTCGCTGCAACCATAGGGGCCACTACGACAAATGCTGCAGGTCTTCAAAGAAGCCCGCCAGTCAGGACAACTCCACACAAGACAACGCCGCTTCCTCCCACAACAAATCTACAGCAAAGAAGACCTCAAGTTGCCGACGTGTGGGATCACCTGTTCAGGCACCCACACTGACATCCGTGATTCTCACCTACAGCGGCACCACCAGAAGACTCCACATGCTCCCAGACACAGGTGCAGACATCAAAGTGATTGGCCGAATACACCTCGACATACTTCGGATTCCTATCAGCAGCCTACGACCTCCGCCTCCGACAACGATGCTCAACGCGGATGGCTCTGCAATGGCTCCTGCTTTGGGGACGTTTCATGCACAACTCACCATCAGCAAAAGTTCCTGTTCTGCCACAATCCAAGTCCGCGAGGGTGTTCAGACGGCGCTTTTGTCCAAACGCCATTGTCAAGAATTGGCCATCATCTCAGCGGAATTCCCCAAGCAAATTCTACAGGTTAAACACATCAACAGGTGTAAGGAGCTACCCTTCACAGCCACCACGTCACCTGCCCAAGCCAAGGAGTTCTTCCTTCGAGAGTTCAAGGACGTGCTGGTCTCCAAGGAGGATCTCCAGACAGCTCCACTCAAGCCTATGAAGGGTCCCCCAATGCGGATACACCTCAAGGACGATGCCATGCCTTTTGCCTTCCACACCCCACGGCAGATCCCCTTTGCTATTAGGGACAAAGTCAAGCAGGAGCTGGACTCACTAGTGGCACAAGGTATCATCAAACCGGCCGGCGATAAGCCTTCGGAGTGGTACCACCCCCTCGTCGTCGTCGCCAAGCCCAACGCCGAAGTTCGCCTAACCGTAGACCTCACCAAGCTCAACTGCCAAGTTTCCCGCCCAGCCCACCCCTCACCGACGCCTTTTGAAGCGATCCGCAGTGTGGCCCCGCAGGCGAAATTCTTCACAACGGCAGACGCCCTGAGTGGATATTGGCAGATGGAACTTGCGGAGGAGGACCAGCATCTCACAACTTTCATCACACATTATGGCCGTTTCCAACACTGTAGAGGCCCAATGGGTTTCGCTGCAACAGGTGACGCCTTCTGCCTTCGCGGTGATAGGGCCCTCCAAGGGGTGCACAATTGTGCCCAAGTTGTCGACGACGTGCTGCTCTATGTCGAGGATTGAACACACATCTTCAGCGTATCCATGAAGTGCTCGTACGGTGCCGCAACAGTGGGATCACACTCAACAAGGACAGGTTTGTGGTTGCCGCACCCAGTGTGAACTTCTGTGGGTACACGCTCTCAGGTGAGGGCATCTCGGCTGACCCTGGCAAAGTCGGAGCGATCAAGGACTTCCCGACACCAGCCAACATCACCGACCTTCGCTCATTCATGGGTTTGGTGAACCAGCTGGCGGAGTTTACCCCCGACATCACCACTGCCGCTCAGCCCCTGCGCCCCCTGATGAGCCCGAAGAGGTTGTTTATTTGGACCGCTGACCACGATGAGGCTTTCCGCCGGGTCAAGGCTGCCCTGCTCAGCCCACCCGTCCTAGTCCCATTCGACCCTTCCCTACCAGTGATTCTACAAACTGATACGTCCCGCCTTAACGGTATTGGATACGCCTTCCTACAGGATCATGGCAACAACCGTCTCCGCCTAGTTCAGTGTGGCTCGAGGTTCCTAAGCGACCCAGAGTCCCGCTATGCCACCATTGAGCTGGAGATGCTAGCCGTGGTCTGGGCCATGTCCAAGTGCAAGTTCTACCTCATCGGCCTGCAACACTTCACCCTCATGACGGACCATCGCCCCCTCATCCCCATCATCAACAACTACACCCTTGATGCGGTTGAAAATACCCGCCTCCAACGTCTGACGGAGAATGTCGCACCTTACCTCTTCACAGCCGTCTGGCGCGCTGGCAGGCTGCTCTGCATCCCTGATGCGTTGTCACGAGCCTTTGTCAGCCACCCGACGCCAGAGGATGAGTTAGCATGCGCCGCCGCCACGGTTCACCTCAGGTCCCTCGTGACTGTCACCGCCGCCGCCACCGACGTCAACTCTTCTTCACAGGACATGGACCGGATTCTCCAGGAACTCTGAGACGCAGCCAGAGCGGACCCGGTGTACATCCGCCTGTGTGAGTGCGTTACTTCAGGTTTCCCCACCAACCGCTACGACCTGCACAACTCTCTACTCCCTTTCTGGAAACTCCGAGACTACTTGTCAGCAGATGGTGAACTCGTCCTGTACGGAGCAAGGGTTGTGGTTCCTGAAGCCCTCCGCCGCCGTACCTTGGCTCGCCTGCATGATAGCCACAGAGGTGTGGAGGCCACTAAGCGTAGGGCGCGACAGGCTGTCTTTTGGCCTGGCATCAACTCTGACATCGCCAACACAGTTCAACCTTGTGAGTCGTGTCAGGTCTTACAGCCTAGTCAGCAGCAGGAACCCATGATCAACGACGACAACCCAACTAGGCCTTTCGAGTCTGTTTCAGCCAACTTCTTCGCTGTGGCGAGGGTATCCTTCCTCGTCGTAACGGACCGACTCTCAGGCTGGCCCGTTGTCGTATCCTGCAAAGGAGATACTACCGCTTCAAACACCATCAGGATCTTCTGCCGCTACTTCAGGGAAGTTGGTGTACCCCTCAATCTACGTACAGATGGAGGCCCACAGTTTACTAGCCGTGAGTTCCGGGACTTCATGGAGCGTTGGGGAGTCAATCACCTGGTCTCTTCCCCACACTACCCGCAATCCAACGGTCATGCCGAGTCTGCCTTCAAGTCCGTTAAACACCTCATACTGAAGACGGCTCCCTCAGGCAACATCGACTGTGAAGACTTTGACCGTGGACTGTTGGAGCTCCGCAACACCCCGAACTTCACAGGCCGCTCCCCGGCACAAATCCTGTATGGCCACCCACTACGGTCTTGTGTTCCTGCTCATCCCCAGTCCTTTGCAGCAGAGTGGCAAGCCAAGGCCGAGGACTGCGACCACCGTGCAGCCGCCCACACTGCGCTGGTGCAGAGAAACTATGACCAGCACGCACGCCCCCTTCCCAGGTTGAGAGTCGGCACCACAGTGAGGATCCAAACCCGACTTCTCACCGCTGGGACAAGGTTGGGGTCGTCATGGGCTGCGGCAGGTCCAGGGATTATGAGGTTCGTCTCCCCAGTGGTCAGATATATTGGCGGAACCGTTGCTTCCTCCGCCCAGTGAATTCCCCTGGTGTTAACCCCCTCCCCCATAACCCTGAGATCTCTGTGTCTTGCAAGGACCCGGAAAGAGAGGCCTTCACTTCCCCCATGGCCCCACGTAGGCCTGAAAGGCTCCTAGAAAAAGAGTCAGCTCGACAAAGTATTGCGAGCTTGAAGGGGGAGGGAGGTGTTGATATAGGTTAAGTGCACACATAACATATTATGTACAGAGTGTAGACATGCCTTAATCATATTGCAACATACACACATGTACTTTCAGGGCAATACTACCATTGTTTAATGTCCCATGATAATATACCGTACTCTTTAGTAGCGGCACCGTTGCACCAAATATATCCGGCAATGTTGCACATGTTTTCCTCAGTAAGCGCCGGTCGGCACTCAGCTCAGAAGTGCCCCCAGCTCTGTATCTCTTTGGATAATATAAGTACCTACAAACGTACCTCTGGACGTTACCTCTATTTTATATCCTTGTGCAAGAAAGGATTATCAAGGTTGTTGTAACTATACATGACAACCATACAGTCGCTGAGATTCTAAAAGCAGCTGTAGATATTGGGGTAAAATTGGTCACAGAGCTGATTAATGCTATCATAAAGGAGGAAAAAAATCCTGATGCATGGCAGAAAAGTGTCATAGTAAATATATACAAAGGCAAGGGTGACTCCTTAGACAGGGGAAATTATAGGGGTTTGAGTATGCTCGATCAAGTCATGAAAGTCAACGAAAGGGTCTTTGAATGCATGATCAGGGAAAGTTGCCATCAGCGATATGCAGTTTGGATTTATGCTGGGACGTGGCACAACTGATGTTATCTTCACTCTTAATCAACAGCAAAAGAGGTTCTTAAGAGAAAAACGGAGTTATACCTAGTTTTCATAGATCTGGAGAAGGCCTTTGACCGGGTGGCCAGGGAAGTAATACAGTGGGCTATGAGAAAACTCAGAGCAGAAGAGTGGCTAGTGTGTGTGATAATGAGAAAGTATGAGGGGTCACAGGCAGCAGAGTGAATGGGGGCCTGGGCAAAAAGTTCCCAGTGAAAGTTGGAGTTCACCAAGGATCAGTGTTGAGCCTATTACTGTTTGTTTTGATCCTGGAGGCTCTGTCATGGGACTTTAGGACAGGACTCCCATGGGAGCTGTTATATGCAGATGATCTAGTTCTTATCGTAGATAGTGCGCAGGAAACAGAGGCAAAGTTCAAAAGATGGAGGGAGGGTATGGCAAATATCTAAGAATTAACATAGATAAATCAAAGGTAACGATTAGTGGAGTAGGGCATGAAACTATGGAAAGAAGCGGCGACTATCCATGCGCAGTATGTGGGAATTAACTCAATTCAATGTTGCGTCTGTAGTGACTGGGTACACAAGAGATACAGTGGAGCTAGAGGACCTTTGCAGTTTTGCACCACTGCTCGACGAGACAACAACATTGACTTGGTAGCTCACTGTTCGGACAACATCCACGCAAATCGCCCCCTCCGACTTCACAGACACCATGAACACCAAAAACATCGGGACTGTGAAGTGGTACAAACATAAACGTGGTTTTGGCTACATAACTCGTGATGACAATGAACAAGACATTTTTGTCCATTTTTCGGGAATTAAACATCAACATAACACTAAAAGATCCCTGGAAAATGGCGAACAAGTCGAGTTCATTGTCAGAAGAGGAAGAAAAGGCCAAGAAGCACACAAAGTCACGGGACCAACTGGCAGCAGGACACAGGGATCTACCATCAAAACACCCAAGAAACAATACAGCAGAAATGTAGAACATGACATTAATGCAAAAATGTATGCATGTGTTCAAGCTGCAGTGGCAATTTCTGGCTCAAATAAACATCAATTGAGTCGGATAATTCCATTGATACTTAACTACAATGACCTGCCAACAATCAAGATCCCTCTTGAAGCTCTGAAACCTCCCACTCAACATGGAAGAAAGAATAAAACACCAAGGAAGGAGAACAAGCCAACTATTCAAGAAGAACAAGAAGAAGACGAGACAGAAGTGGACCTCCAGGACTATGAAGAAGATGAAAACGAAGTAGATGAAGATAAATATGAAGAAGAGGAAGAAGAAGAACACACTCCAACTCCTCCTGTCTATCTCCGAAAAACACCAGATCACGAACGAAGAATACAGAGAAAAAACAGAAAGACCCAGAGGACCTACCAAACACTGATCACCTGGACTTCACGAACCTCAAAAGCATCCTTACAAAAGAAGATGAAACACGAATGAATAAAAAAGTCTATTGGCAAATCAGTGGCATGGAAACAGAAACAACAGGCGACTTCTACAGGTCTTTTTGCCATGTAGCAAGAACAAGGAAAGACTGCTGGAACTGGCGATGGGTGGAGATGAAGGAAAAATATGACTTCAATAAATACTGCCAAGTTAATAACCTCCCCCCTGTAGAATATAACACACAATGATAGCCAAATAACCATAATTCCTAACAATAATATCCTAATAAATACAACACTTTAATATTTCAATTTAAAAATTAGAATAGACTCAAAAATTAACTTTAAATACAGAATAGACTCAAATAATAACTCTTAACTTCATTAATATAATGTAATGGCTAACTTTATGCCTTCAGCAACATTGTAATTTGCTGACGATGAGAAAAACTGTAAGATATGTTTTTAGACACAGCTGTGGGCCGTCATTGACAAAGGCCCAGTTTTGGGCTTTAACCCTTTCGCTGCGGGTGACGTTCCGGAACGTCCTGGCAAGTTACAGCAATTTGCAGGCTTTAAAAGCCTGTAAAAAACGTAAAAATTGAGTGTCAGTGGGCGGGAGCGTGAGGGGCCCACCTCCGACCCTCAGAGCACCGAGCGGCTCACTGAGGATGACTGTGTCTCGCGCGAGTCTCTCTCTGTCTCTCTCAACAGTGTAGCCAAGCGAGCAAGTGTTACATAATAGCGGGGTTCACGCGTTTCACTGGCACCACTGCGGGTGAACCAGACCACGTACAGGGTTCGTTCTGGTGAAATTTTGAAGCTATTTTTGCCTAGTTTTCGGGAGAATACACTTAATTTAATGCATATGCTTGATTTATCATTCAGGAGTGCCTGAATATGCCCTAAATAGCCCACACATAGACGCAGCCAAAGGGTTAAGTCCAAATAAATCTTTAAAAAAAAAAAAAAAAAAAAAAAAACTTTTGACAAGAATCATAGACTTTGAATATGCAGTGTGCAAGGGAGATCTTGTGTTAAATGACCCGCCTGTTAGTGTTGATTTCGACAGTGTGATGCTAGAGTGTGTGAAGAAGTTCTGCTACCTGGGCGATACGGTTTCTGCCGGAGGTAGCGCTGAAGCTGGGTCCATTGCTTGAGTCAGAAGTGACTAGGGAAAGTTTAAGAGAGCTGTTGCCACTCCTGACAATGATAGGGCTCCCATCTCACCTTAAACCTCAAGCAGCGGCTCTCGACTTAAGTCGGGTTAGAGAACCAAGGTCTAAATAGTGGGTCCCGACTTAAGTCGCAAGGGATTTTGAGCACATTATCGGCTCTGAGAGAGAGTCCACGCAGTGGGAGGACCGCAGGTGGGCTCTAACCGCCTAGCGAGGTTACTGGCATGTATAACACATACCTACACATCCCTCGCCTCGCTAGACAGGGTAAAACCTCGAGAAATTACCGTATTTTAGGGTTTTTGTACTCGTGTTGCAACATAGTTGCAAGCGAACCCGTTGTCGTACAAGGATGATTCAGGTGTCATTGAAAAGCTCTATTATCGCCCTTTCACGGATACATAATTGTATTACGCTCTGGCTCTTGTTTATGCATGAAAAAGAGCATGGAATGATGCTCGTTTAGGGTAAATCTGCCCGCCTGGCAGGTAGTAAAAGTTACAAATGTCCCCGTCCGTAAAGGGTTAAAGGGAAGGTGTATACCTCGTGTGTAAGGAATAAGAAGGCGTCTGGGCATTAGGAGTATCAGTGAAGTGATGCGCACAAGCCGACTTGGTTGGTTTGGACACATGGAGAGAATAGATCATCAGAACTGGGTGAAGAAATGGCGGACCGTGAACGTGGGGGGAGCTGCACGTAGAGGTAGACCTAGAATGACGTGGCATCTGGTACTCTGGTCCGATCTCAAAATAAAGAACTTGAGAACAGAGGCAGCCCTTGACAGGGCCACCTGGAAAGCCGCCATTTATGACATGAGCCTGTAACCGCATTCTCTGTGGACAAAACGGTCTTTAAACTTGTATGTATGTATGTATGTATGCAGTTGATTACAACTTTACCGTTAAGTCATACCACAGGTAGCTTTCCTCGAGAAAATATCATGCATATGTTATATATATATATATATATATATATATATATATATATATATATATATATATATAATATAAAAGACAGGAATATATTCATTGCTAAGACCTGGAATTGGGAGGTTTGACGTACCTCCCAACCTACCAAATAGGAAAACCTACTATTTGGTAGTAGTCTTGGAAAATCCAACGTCAAGGCTATTAACCTAATTGCAATGACGACTTGTCTATTTTGACTGCTATGTCGTCATTCCAACCGCGGTTAAAAAAGAAAACGTCTAGAGTCTACTCCTTATCTTGCTCTAGGAGACGTTGTACATTAACCAAAACTACCACCGAAGGTGAAAAAAGCATAGAAGAGAAGAAAAAGGGGTTTACCTTAGTTACCGCTTAAGGCCCATCCCGTGTTCCGTCATGTGCAGATCCCTGTCGAACGTGCGCATGAGCGACCCTCTCTTGTCATCACATCTCACGTCAGCAGAAGAACGCGGATGGGCAGGGGTCCGGCGTGAGGGAGGGTATTATGTACGTTGGATTTTCCAAGACTACTACCAAATAGTAGGTTTTCCTATTTGGTAGGTTGGGAGGTACGTCAAACCTCCCAATTTGTTAGTAGTCTTGGCAAATCCAACGTCAAGGCTGCGTAACAAATAGGAGGAGGACATCCAAGTCCAACATACCAGAAAAAACAATGCATAAAATAAAATTATGAATGACAAAGAAACACAATTTAAACAAGAGAGTTTAATAAAAGAGTGAAAAACTGAGGAGTAGCTAAAAAGAACAGTTTTAACATGTGCCTGTCATTCATAGTAATGCAAAACATAGACTTGTCTTAAACCAAAAAAGTACTGTACCCAAAATCCCTTTTCTTCCAAAAACCAACAAAAACAATGAACACAATAACAAAACACAATTTTCAATTTGGTAAAAACACTTATGTACTGTATACATAATACATAATCGCAAACTTGCAATCAAGTGTTGCAAACCCGTACTCTCCCCCCCCCCCACCCTTTTTCAGATAAAACAAAGTAAAAGAAAGAGTGACAAGGGGAGAAGACCAGGTATCTTCGCCAGAGCTCTAGGAAACACGACTCCCGAGAGCTATCACCGGCCGAGGGGGTCGAACAATGGACATGGAGAGATAGAAGGAGACGAAGGAATTGATAGAAGACCACAAACCCGCTGAGGCGATGTCAGGTAAGGATCGACTTTGCAGGAACCGTAAGGAGGCAGCAAAGGATCGCACATCGTGCACAGAACCCCTACAAACAGGGTTACTGGCACGAATGGCCCGACAAATGTGGCGTCCTATCTGCACCTTCGAGAGCCTCCCACCTGTCCGAGGAGTTGTTGTTGTTGATGATGCTTTTATTTTATACTAGCCCACTGGGCCTAGGCCCTCTCAAGGCTAGTGGTGGAGGAGGTGGTACAGAGTTTAAAGTCACGTATATGTCAGTAGTTATATGTCATTGTATAAATTTATCGCTCTCAGGAAGTGACGAATAGGGGTGAAATTGAAAGAGTCTGAGTCAGAGAGGATGCCATGTAATGAGGTGTTCAGCAAGAATCTCCGTCTTTCAGATGCATAGACGGGACAAATACAAAGAAAGTGAAAAACAGTCAATGATGTATGGCAATGTAGGCATTCAGGTGGTGGACCACGAGGGGTGGACATCAGATAACCATGGGTGAGGCGTGTGTGGCCTAAACGTAATCTAGTTAATAGGGTTTGGTCTGCATGTGAACCATTAATTGAAGAGGGCCACAAGTGTATGTCATCCTTAATGGAGCGAAGGTGGCCAGTGAATGGTTGCGCTCTCCACTCAACTCGCCAAGCGTCATAAACATGGCGACGGAGGACAGGGAGCATATCCTCCGAACGCAGCAAAGTAGTAGAGGGTGTACCATGACACGCTTGCTTAGCAAGGAAGTCTGCACGCTCATTCCCGGGAATACCTACATGCGCGGGGATCCAGCACAGTGTGATGGAACGATTAGCGCACTGTAATTTGTGTATTGTGTGGATGATAGTCTTGACCAATGGGTCCTTGGGGGCAAATACACATAAGGCTTGCAGTGCACTCTTTGAGTCACTACAGATAACGACCCGTGGAGAGTTCCTCAACAATAAAGAGATGGTGCTTAAAGCACCTTGAATAGCCCATAATTCAGCAGTGAAAACCGTGGAGTGATGGTGTAAGGTACTTTGATACAAGCCATGGTCTGAGACTGCAGCGCAACCCACGGCATCCGCAGTTTTCAAGCCATCGGTGTAAATGAAAACAGCCGGGATGTGATCATCAAGATGTTGGAAAGCGAGATGTCGACATTGAGATGGGGCTTGGGCATCAAGTTGATCCGCTAAGTGAAAGCAAACTGTAGGGTGTTTTAGGGTCCACGGAGTGATGTGACTAGGAGGGGGAGTTATGGACCTGTCCGAGGAGACACCCACACAGCAGCACCCGAAGGCGGCGCCACAGACTCAACATAGGAGTGCAAGGCTTACACCGGGCACAACACATGGTGAGTATGCCCACGCTTTAAAGCCTGGATGGTGAAAGGCTGGAAAACGTGGGTCTCTCTCTCATTCGTGGTAACAAAATGAGGGGAGGGGGCTAACGTGACGACATTCAAGGACGGGGAGAATCGCACGCATTCCTGGGACCGTGACAAGGCTGCTAGTTCAGACACCCTATCCCCAGTAGCCAGAGCGACAAGGAAGAGTGTACGCCCGAGCAACTGAACCGGTGTAGTGTCCCGTGTATACGTGTGTGAAGCCAGAAGGTCCAGAGCCCGCCCCAGATCCCACTGTGGAGGGATCTGGCGCGGAGGCGGTCGTTCCCTGAAGGCAGCCGTCATGAAGGAATCCAGCTCCTTCGGCGGAATGACCAGCCCAGTGACGGACGCAAAGACCTCCCGGATGGCAGACAAGTGGTTGTTGTTGTTGTTGTTGTTCCCTAAGCTGCCTGGCCGAACAGCCCCGAGTCCCTGAGAAAGGCCATGGCCACGATCGGGCTTTCCCACAGAGCTCTCTTTGAGTGTAGATTGTGTTGTTGGCGTAAGTGGTTGTGTGAAATGCAGTCTTCTATGATGTGTTTAATGGTATGGGGTGCTGTGTTACATCCCGGGCAGGCGTCGACAACGGAGTCATCCAGTCTCTTCTGATAGCTCAGGAGAGCTGGATGGTGTCCGCATCTCAGCCTGGCCAGGTGGACTCTGTCCTCGCGAGGAAGGGAGGATTCGGAAGGATGGATTTCGGGAGGTCGTGCATGCAGCTGTGTGTTGTCTGTGAGTGAGTGGATGGATCGGTCAAGTGGTAGACAAGTGGTTACGTATAGCGGTGACTTGAAAGTGACGTGTACGGAAGAGGTGAAACAAGGAGTGTAGGACGAGGGAAGGAGAGCGAACTGTCTGGCGAGTGTCCTGTATCCACCTAGTAAAAGACCTCCAGTGGGACTCGTAAGTCCCCCAAGTCGAAGTCGGCCATGAACGCTTCAGGAAGTCAGTCAGGTCCCGTCCGTGGACTGGGAGCCACCGTGCCTCACGAACATCCACGATGCGAAGGCCAACGAGGTCCGCAGGTCTCCAACCTGGCTCAAGTGGAAGTCGGAGACAGGTAGAGGGACCGGACTCGGGCACCACCGCGTCAACTGGGCGTACCAAGCCTGAGCCGGCCACAGAGGCGCTATTAGCCAGACTCTTCCGCGGTACAGCCGCAGCCCCGCGAGGACTTTGCACATCAACAGTGCGTCTGGTGGCGGAAAATGTATATCGACTGCCACCTGTTCCAGTCTTCCATGAAAGCGTCCGGACCCCCCTCCGGAGGGCGAGGCCGGAGGGATAGGGACTGAGGCAACTTGTGCGTCTCCGTCGATGCGAACAAGTCGACCTCCGGAACACCCCAGGAAGCCGCGAGGTCGTCGAACACAGTCTGGTCCATTGCCCATTCTACAAGAACGCCCTGTCCTTTCGACAGGGCGTCCGCCCACAGGGTGGCAGTCCCGGGCAGGTAGGAGGCGCGCAGGGAGAAGGTGTGTCGGTTCGCGAGGAAGAACAACTTCTCCGAGATCCCCAACAGAGTCAATGACCTGGAGGACCCCTGCTTTTGGAGACAGTGGACAGCTGTCTGATTGTCCATCCTGAAGGCCACCGACTTTCCCCAAAGGGCCAGCGCGTGGTCCCTCAGGAAGAACAAAGGAACCAACAGTTCTAGGGCATTTATGTGTAGGTGCATGTGTCCCACCCACCTGCCGTGAAGTTGATGTCCCAGGTTTGATTGGTAACCCCACCCTACCTCGCTCGACACATCTGTGTCTACCCTGATCGTCGGCGGGGGGGCGGTCCAGGGCACAGCCGCAGAGAGCGTGCCCCGAGCAACCCAGTGTCGGAAGTGTCTGCGAATGGTACGCGGGATCGGCATGAGCCGATCCATAGGGGTCAACGGAAACACCTCGTTGCCCATGAGGATTAGGCGGCGAAGCCTGAGTCTCCCTAAGGGAATGGTCAGAGCGGCCCAATTCAGCGAACCCACTAACGAGTCCCAGATCCTCCCCGTGAGGGAGACCGAGTGCAACACGGCGAAGACCTTCCGTCAAAGTTTCACCGCGTTTGGCAGACTCTGGGTCACCGTAGCACCGGTCAAATCCCATGCGAGATCGACCCACGTCACGACACGCGACGGGGTCAAGCGTGACTTGGGAACATTGACGGTGAACCCTAACTGTGTGATGTGGTGAACGACTGTGAGGGCGTCGTGTACGCACAGTGCTAGGGTGTCGGAAACTATCAACCAATCGGCCAAGTAAAACAGGATCTGGAGCCCGCTCCTGAGGAGAGGATCCAGAGCCTGCTCCACCAGTTTGGAGAAGATCTGCGGCACGATGTGGAGACCGAAGGGAAGTCTGTCGAACAGGAACACACGATCGGAAGTCTGAACGGCCAAGAATCGCTGGAATCGAGGATGGAGAGGAACGAGCCAATACGCATCCTTGAGGTCCAGCGACACTACCCACGACAGAGGTCGCAGGGCCAGTCGTACCTGGGGTACCGGCAGCATCTGAAACCGTGTGTGCACGATGTGCCCGTTGAGGGCCGACAGATCCACCACCGGTCGCATCGCGTCACAGTTCTTCTTCGGTACCAGAAATACACGGGAGAGGAAAACCGGGTGACCGGCTTTCACCCCCTTGACGATTCCCTGCTCGTGCATGGATGTTAACACGTTGGCCACCTCTGAAGAGATGGGCCGGCGTCGTTGACAAGAGCGGAGTGGTGGTCTGGACTTCCATCTCCAGGTTAGACCCCTCCGCGCAATCTTCCGCCCCCACGTCCCTCGCGGCCATTGAGGGGCGCAAGGGCGAAAACAACCTGTGGTAGCTCCCGAGAGGAGGGGAGCGACCCGTTCGGCTAGGCGAGAAGGAGAACAAGGAGACCGACCTGGAGAACCTACACATTGTTTTGACGTGGAGGTTCCCCCGGTACGGTCCTTGCGGTTATGAGTGCCACGTTGACCTCCTCTACCCCCCCCCCCCCCCCCCCCCCCACTTCGTCGAAAAGGGCGGGCCACCCCATCCCCTGTCCGTCGCGGGTCTGACCCCGTCGAAGTGCGGCCGGAAGTGGAAGGCTGGCCAGCCCCTTCACGGCGGGGATGAAAGGGAGCAAGAACAGAAGTGCGAGGCGGAACCGACGCTCTGGCCTGCAACGTCCCTGTCCTGAGCCCGTTCTTGGCGGCAGCACTTGCGGCAGCACTTGCGGCAGCACTTGCGGCAGCACTTGCGGCAGCACGCCGAAGAGGACCGTCAGAAGGACGGGACTGAGAAGACCCTGCTCGTGACACAGCGCGTCGTTGCGTGTCGTAAGCAGGGTCCGCCAACAGAGAAGCGTAGCGTTCCCAAGCATCCTGCTCAAATAGCCCCGACGTATATAGCGCAGAGTACAACAAACCCTGACGAACATCCAAGGGTGCTGTCCGGCAGAACGAGGACCGTACCGTCTGGCGTTGCCGAGTTGCCTCACACAAAACCGCCTTCAGCTCGGGAACCAAAGACACCGCGAGCCGAAGGTGGATCCGCCGAACGCGGTCCAAACCCTCACGAAGATCGCCTGGTGCAGACGCCTCGATAAGCCGCAGGTGGTGAACAGATGTCTGGAGGGAACCTAAAAGACAAGATAATAAGTTCGCCACCCTCTGTCGCAAGGGAAAATCGTTGTCGACAGAGGACTTATCTGGGTGAGAGAAGAACGGGTTAGCAATAGAACAAAGTTCAAGTTCGGGCGTGCTTATCCAGGACCAGAACTTGCCGTCCAACCAGCCGACAGACACAAGAGGAGGCAAAAGCAGTGATGACTCCGGGGGAGGGACTGAAGTAGATCTGTCGACGGATCGGTTGGCGAAGTCTAAGGCCTCAGCAAACCAGGCCTCCAATGGGAGAGGGTTATCGAGCACGATGGCTAAGCCAGGCGTACCGTCGTCGCACAAACCTGTCCCATAGGAGGACAGTCCGGTCAACACAGCCAGGGACTGAACATCCTGAAGGATGTCCCGGCGGCTGAAGTCTGACCAGAGCGTAGGCCTGCAGAAGGGTGGGGGACCGTAGCAGGGGTAGGTAGGGTGAGGCGCTGAGGGTGTGTCACCGCCAAGAAGCGCGATAAGAGGGAGTCTTGCATCGCCTCCAAGCGCCCGTCGATGCGTGACACAACCCACTCCTGCATAGCCGACAATCGATCCGAGAGAGGCGACCCCCCCCAAGATTGGTCGGCCCGCAGGGGCGAGCGTGAGCGGGAGCAAGACCCACGACACGAACCAGCAGCGTCGCGGCCCAAGGAAGGCGAGCGACGACGGCTGTGTCGCCGCTGAGGGACTCGTCCCCGATCACGAACGCCCGAGGGGGAAACAGCACCATCCCCCTCTTCCAGCGACACGTCAGCTCCTGAGAAAGGGGACCCCGAAACCTCGCTATACCCCACCGAATCAAGAGGAGGGGTACCCCCCTGGCGAGACGGTAAGTGAAGGTCAGGGATAGAAGAATGAGGAGGAGCAGGACGACGGGAGTGGGAAGGCTGGCCGGGTGAAAGGAGGTCAGAAGGAGCCGCGGGGGGAAACAGAGCAAGGATCCCCGGGGCTGAGATAACAGGGCGGCCCGACACCGAGGCGGAGGAGGGAGGGACCTCCACCTTGGGACGAGACCGTGAAGGAAGAATAGGCACTGAAGCAGGTGAAGTAGGAGGAGAAGCAACTACATCCTGGCGGACCCTCCTGGACAGTGTAGGAGGAGGGAGCAGAGGGCCAGCTACAGCATGAACACCCGCGCGCGTGGAGGACAACGTAAGAGGACGTCGTCTGGGCTGGGGAAGCGGGCGGAAGGTAGTAGAGCCCCTATCCGTAGAGGCCAGGGGAGGGCGCACAGGGGCAGAGCTGCTAACCCCGGCCTCAGGGCGAGAACCATGACGAGGGCGACGGGCGTCGTCAAGGCGATCAGGAGGACGACGAGAGGCAGTAGAGGACGGGCGATGAGGCGAGCGAGAGCGTGGACGGAGCTGGGGATCCTCCCGACGATGTGACGACCGGCCGCGGGACCCAGGGGAGAGGGCCCGAGCAGGGAGAGGGCCAGGCGAACGGCCTTCAGTCGGGTCAGGGATACCCAGGGCGACGCGGATCCGGTCGTCAACAAAGGCCGGGGAACGGTGGCCCACAGTCCTAATGTGGTGGGAGACTACCGCCCACACCGACTGAAGGGAAGCAGAGGCCACTGCCGCCGCTGAGGAACCAGGGCTATGGTCCACCACATCCACCAGGTCCATACACGGGCCACACAGAGCAGGGAGGTAGGCCGTAGAGGACACACATTGCGAGTGGCGCAAGCAGGACTTGTGGCTCTCCAAGCACGGGGAGCTTCCAATAAGAACCAGGGAATGAGCATGGGGAAACAGTAACACACATGCAAACCGGTAGCCGTACTCACCCTAAACCGGGAGCACAGAGGTATGTGAGTAGGGCGGGCGAGGTGGAAGAGCACTAGCAGAACCTGCAAAGATGGAGAAAGTGTTAACCACCACTCAACACCGGGGACAGGGGAGGTGTGGTGGAGTGGTCTTGCCACTGGCCTGGTAATCCAAAGGTCCCGGGTTCAAATCCCGATGTATCAATGGGAAGATATTATTGGGATGGAATTTGTGCTGTACCTGGTATCAGTGCATTACAACAAGGCCACCGAAACGTCAATAAAATACCCTCATTGTTCCCTGATTAAATAGCACTGTATGAATATTCCCATATTCAAAATATGCTATAGGGGTGCAATGCCTGGTGAGTTATCTGCTCAACAGGTGGCGTTGTGTGTGTGTAAGTGTGAGAGTCCGAGTGTAGGGGGTGAGACAGTGAAGCACGGGAACGAGGTGGCTTCAGAGATGGGGTCGTTTCGGGCCATGAGTGAGCACCGTGCCTCATGTGAAGGCAAGATGGCAGGTGCTCGTTGTACTCTACGTGCTTCACATGTCTAATAATAATAATAAAAATAGTTCTTAAAGCTAGCGCATGCTAAGCTAGCTAAGGATAGCTCAATAAGGCCGATTAGGCGAATTTCCATTGGGGTCCTGTACTACTACCCCATCCCTTTGCTCATGAAGGATGGTAACGACTCAGTGCTTGTGAAAAATCTTTAATGCGCCGAGCGTGGGCGCGAACCCGGGCCTTCTGGGTGGAAGTCCGAGACGCTAGTCACTACACCAAGCGAGCCGCTTCACTCCCTAGACTGGAACAAGACCTCACGGGCTTCACTGTTCATTGTAACGCGGTGAATGTTAAGGCTCTCAGCCTATGCCCGAGAGGAAGTAAGTTGGAATATAGAGAAAAAAAGCAAAAAAAAAACATGCTGGGCCTATAACACCAGTAAAGTGCACACACCAATATAGTTTCAGGCAACAAGATGACCCAAAAAAGGTCAACAGTGAAAGCCAACTATTTCCGTAAATTTGCGGGCCTATTGAGGCATAACCGTACCGACACAACCCTCCCGCAAATTTGCGGGACCCCCCAGCGATCACCGCAAAATAGCAGGGAGCCGAAACGTCCCAGAGGACCGAATCGAGCCCCCGCAAATATGCGGGACCGGCCGAGATGGTCCGGCGCCGAAAAAGCGAGAGGAGCGTCTAGGGAATACCAAAATAGGCCACAAAAATGCGTCATCTCCTTATGAACTCCAAGCTTGGATGGCCATCAAGCTGAGCAGTGTCTTCCTTGATATATGATCCAAACTCAACCGGTAAAGGGAGAGGCAAGGAAGACACACCAGGGGAGAGGAGGCACATCCCCCAGGAACAACCCAACCCACAGAGATAGAGCAAAGCCCATGAGGAGAAGTGGCAGGGAGGGTGGTTGAGCACAAACAGGGGCCCCCATGGGGTACCCCTGGATCGGGCAAAAAGATGATGAAAGGATGGAGGTGAAACATGAAGGGAAAACAAAAACCAGTAAACGAAACTGGTGAGAAAAAGGGTGGCCTAGCCGTGAGCAGAGAATGTGTCAGGGGCGAGAAAAAAAAACCTGTGGTGTGATGTAGGGGCCCCCCTGGGGTACCCCTGGAATATCACGAACCACTTGTCGCCCAGGCCCTTGAGACACAGTGAAGGCTCGAAAGGGGGGACTCGGGAATAACGCTATAATGCGGCCGACACAAACTCTACAAACAGCACCGCCACCATCGAAATCTCAGATTGTTTACCAAACGTTACACCTTAGGCTATTAAAATATGAAAACTCATAGGGGCATAGCAATTCCTGAATGAGAAAACGAGCTAGGCTAAAATAAGCTAAAAGCCAAACTATGCCCAGACTAACAGGAAAAAGAATATGAAAAGAGAAAGAATGAAAAACATACACGAGGAACGCCAGGCGCCCCCGTACCTTCGGTAGGCTATTTCCACACGCGTCTCCATTTGACACACTTAGGAGCCCATTTACGTGTGCCCTAGATCACGTAACATCTGTCTAACAAAAAAGAAGGCCAGATAAGCCGAAACGAACCTAAACAGGGTGAATTTAAAGGAGCACAACAAAAGCGGACTCAAGCAAATGGCGGCGCGTGAAAAAATGATGACAAGAGAGGGCCGCTCATGCGCACATTCGACAGGGATCTGCACATTCTTACAGTTTCTTACAGTAGGTACTCTGGAAAAAGGCAAACTATGCCTGTGTATCCAGCTCAGTACCAGTACTTGCACTGCTGCGGTCGTTCACGGTGTTGGCGGCGGCGGTAGCAGACGCACCATTTTTACTATTCTGTATTTTTGTTTTATAATCAAACTTCAAATCTTGTCTTCCCCATGCTTTATCAAGATTACTTTCAAACTCCCTTATTGATTCGGAATCGACTACATACTGGGGCAGTGCGTTCCACTCATTTACCACTCTATCACAAAATGAGTTCTTTGCCTTCTCAAGCCTATTTCTTTCTTTGTAAATTTTCTTAGAGTGTCCTCTCGTTCTTGTTCCCTCCCGCATCAAGAAGATACCTTCACACACATCCTCATTGTACTTTCCTGACACTATCTTAAAAGTCTCTATCATATCCCCTCTCTTTCTCCTATATGCCAGTGTCGGAAGCCCCAGTGTCCTCAACCTCTGCTCATAGCCCGCGTTCTTCAACGTTGGTACCAGCTTGCTAGCTCTCCTCTGCACTTTCTCCACTGCTTCTACATCCTTTACCATATATGGAGCCCACACCTGGTTCGCATATTCCAGGTGCGGCCTAACCAGCGCTGTATAGAGATTCCTGAAGATTTCTTCGTCAAGTGACACAAATGTCCTCCTTATCAGCCCCACAATTCTATTGGCTTTGTTTTATCTTTTCCGCTAAATGTTCTGAGAAATTTAACTTATTGTCTATCACTACTCCTATATCCTTTTCTGCATTCACTTCCTCCATCGCTTCATACATACTGTATCCTACCTTGTCTATCTTGCTGGTCCCAATCCGCATGTACTTGCATTTTTTTGGATAAAAAGGCATTAACCAATGCTCGGACCATCCCTTCATGCCCTCCACATCTCCTTGAAGCAAACCCATATCTTCCTTACTCCTCACTCTTCTATACAGCTTAGTGTCATCCGCATACAGGTATACCTCACTTCCATTAGTTATAACTTCAGGCAAGTCGTTGATAAATATAACGAACAGCAGTGGCCCCAACACAGATCCCTGAGGTACCCCACTTGTAATTTCCCTCCACCCCGAGCCTATTCCATTCACCTGTACCCTCTGTCTTCGATCTTTCAGGAAGGCTTCTATCCATTTCACACATTTCTCCCCTATCTTATAGCTTCTAACTTTCTCTATTAACCTTTATGTGGGACCTTATCGAAGGCCTTCATAAAATCGCAATATACCACGTCTATTACATCACCATCTTCTAGAATTTGCATCCAATCATCTACCACCTTAATTAGCTGTAGTACCGTCGACCTCCCTGGCAAGAATCCGAACTGTCTCCCACTGAAAAGTTGGTTTGACTTCATAATTATGATCCATTATTCCTTCTCTAATTACCGTTTCCATTAGTTTCCACACAACACTTGTCAAACTGACTGGTCTATAATTCCCTGGGTCATTTCTCTTTCCCTTCTTAAACACGGAACACGGGATGGGCCTTAAACCCCTAAGTGTCGGCGCGCAACATAAGTCGAGTATAATAAATCTGGACTATCTGGCGGCGCTCGACATAGGTCGTGTGGCAATTTCAGCACGTAATGTTGCTGAGAGAGAGAGACAAGTGGTGGCAGGAGAGTAGCGAGCGTATGACTGCTCCAGACCACCGCGGCGAACCTACTGACACGAATCCCACCTCTTCCCTCCCTCTCTCACTCGCTATATACGGAATTGTATGGGGAGAGTGCCGAATTACATGCTTTTTGCACTCGCGGTTGTTGCAAGAAAACTAGCCATCATTAAAGGATCGTTATGGTGTCATTGGAAAGCTCTGTTTATGCCCTTTCAGGGATAGATACTTGTTTTACGCTCTGGGTCTTATTTAGACATGAAAATTATCACGTAAACAGCCCTATTTTGGCTAAAAACACCCCGCTGGGCGGTACATATAAATAAACCGCTAGCCCGCTAATCTAGTGTTAAGCGGTAACTAAGGTAAACCCCTTTTTCTTCTCTTCTATGCTTTTTTCACCTTCGGTGGTAGTTTTGGTTAATGTACAATGTCTCCTAGAGCAAGATAAGGAGTAGACTCTAGACGTTTTCTTTTTTAACCGCGGTTGGAATGACGACATAGCAGTCAAAATAGACAAGTCGTCATTGCAATTAGGTTAATAGCCTTGACGTTGGATTTGCCAAGACTACTAACATATAAAACATTTGGAGCATTTACATTAATCCAATAATTTCTCTGGATGGTATATTTACTTTTACTGGTAAGTAAAGAAAGAACACCACAAGACATTTAATTAATGGTGTTGTTGTTGTTGTTGTTGTTGTTCCCTAAGCTGCCTGGCCGAACAGCCCCGAGTCCCTGAGAAAGGCCATGGCCACGATCGGGCTTTCCCACAGAGCTCTCATTGAGTGTAGATTGTGTTGTTGGCGTAAGTGGTTGTGTGAAATGCAGTCTTCTATGATGTGTTTAATGGTATGGGGTGCTGTGTTACATCCCGGGCAGGCGTCGACAACGGAGTCATCCAGTCTCTTCTGATAGCTCAGGAGAGCTGGATGGTGTCCGCATCTCAGCCTGGCCAGGTGGACTCTGTCCTCGCGAGGAAGGGAGGATTCGGAAGGATGGATTTCGGGAGGTCGTGCATGCAGCTGCGTGTTGTCTGTGAGTGAGTGGATGGATCGGTGAGAGATATGAGTATGGATGTGCTTCTGGAAGTTGGTTCGGGGTGGGCAGGGAGGGAGAGAGGACAATAATTGTGTGTGATACCGTGTGCTGGGTGTTGTTTTGATATTTCTTGGTGTCTGTGGGTGTGTTGCCATGTAGTTTAGTGGGTGGTCTTGGTTCGTGGAGGCTGCTGCCAGGAATTGAGTGCCTCTCATGTCCAGACGGTCTTTGACTTTGAGGATTTTGGTTTCTTGATGTAGGTGATCTGTGGGTGAAGTAGCTGTGCAGCCTGTAATGATCTTCAGGGCTTTGTTTTGAATAGTCTGTAAGGTCTTATGATGTGTTTCAGCTAGGTTAGAAGCCCAGGCTGGGCTTGCGTATTCCATCACTGATCTTATGTATTGTTTATATACTGTGGTGGTAGTTTCTTTGTTGTGTCCAAATTTTGTGTGAGCAAGTGACCTGAGGGCGTTAAGTCTGGGTGTCAGTTTCTTTTTAATGTTTGTGGTGTGCTGTTTGAATGTCATATGAGTATCATATGTTACTCCTAGGATTTTGGGTGTGTGTGTATATGTTAGGGGTGTGTTGTTTATGGTGAGTTGAGGGATGTATTCGTGTTCTCCTGTCCAACTTGTGAGCAGGGTTGCGGTGGATTTGGCTGGGGCTAGATTAAGTCTGTTTGTAGTGCACCAACCATGTAGTGTGTTGAGATACGGTTGAAGGAGATCTGTTGCTCTTTTTGGGTCATGGTGTGTGCATGTGAGTGTTATGTCATCTGCATAGGAGGCTAAGTTTATTTGGGGCGTATTGGGTGTAGTTATATCGTGCATGTACAGATTGAAGAGTGCGGGCGATAGGACGGATCCTTGTGGGACTCCGTTTGGAAAGTTTCTGATTTTAGATGACTGACCGGCAAAAGATACGTGTGCACATCTGCCTGCTAGGAAGTTGGCCAGCCACCTTTTTGTGTTGTTGTGCATGTTTGTGTTGTAGATTTTGTTTGTTAGGTTGTGGCGGGGGATGGCATCGAAGGCTTTACTAATGTCGAGTGTGGCTAATAGTGATCTGTGTGGTGGTCTAGCTGAGTTGATGCCGTCGAAAGCTCTTTGTGTAAGGTCTGTGAGAAGAGTGTTTGTGGAGTGCAGTGGCCTAAAGCCATGTTGTGTTGGAGCTAGGGGTAGGTCAGGTGTAATTAGTTGTAATACTAGGCGTTCCATGACTTTGGAGGGGGAGCAAAGAAGTGTGATGGGGCGGTGCGAGGAGGGTAGCGTGGGGTCTTTGTTGGGTTTGGGGAATGTGATGATGATACCATGCTTCCAAATGTCTGGTATTATGTTGTGTGAATAGCTGTAGTTTGATATGTTAGTGAGTGCTTGTATGCCTTGTGGTCCCAGGTGTCTGAGGTGTATGTTGCTTATGTTGTCTAGGCCACAGGCGGGTGTAGGCCTAGTTAATGTACTGTATATGGCATTGGCCCTGGGTGCCACTGAGCAGTTTCTATTTGTGAGACCAAATCTTCAGATGTATGATCTGTGGGTTAATCATGGGTGAGAAGCACTTTGGCCAGATTGTGAAACCACTTATATCAATTACAGGGATGAAAACTCACTCCACTCCTTCCATAGTCCTCAAAATGCCCCTAAAAGTGCTTAATTTCCTAAACATTTAATCTGAGGGGGGGCTTACTCTACTCCCCCAGCTGCAGAGGCTCGCTTTGGTCAGCCCCCCAACACTTGGGATGTAGTGACTCCCCTGATTGGATTGAATGGAAGAGAGTAATTGTAATTTGGGGCTCCTCATTCCCAACAGATCCACGACAGGCTGTGGCCAACCAGCCTGTTGTTCTCTCCCTCTGCCTGCCCCATATACAGTATACTGATGGCTCTCGCTCTCCAGATGTAACAGGAGGGTGGAAGTTGACTGTGAGCAGTGTCACCAAGGGCTTCATTTAGCGTGCAACTGCCAAAAATTATTGTATCCCTATTTATACGTAATTCAAATATTCAGTATTTATTCAATTGATTTATAAAATATCCAATATGCTAATCGTGTATATATGTATTTAACCCAGGAAAGGAGCCAGGACTCTTAAGAGGTTTTACTGGGCGAAGGCACCAGGACTCTTAAGAGTTTAGGCATAAAAAAATGCCTTTCAAAACACCCAGCTGGCACTCAAAACAAAGCAATATATGTCATTAGATAATTCCCCTCCATACCTATTATCAATCCTCCACATGTGCCCCCCCCCCCCCCCCTTTTCCCCCCTCCTCAATTATCCGGTATTTTCCCTAATATTCCCAATATTTATTGAGTATTTTCGTGCAAGGATGGCTGGGAGCGAGGGGGGAGGATGGGGGAGTGTATCTCCGACCCTCTAAGCCAGTCTCAGACCTCCCCTAGTGTCTCAGTACCATGCGAGACATGAGAGAAGGAGGGTGTGACACTCTCGCCGATCTGGGTCAGATTACGACCGCGGGACTAAAATATACAATTTTTACCAGCCAATTGCTCCTACCACTTGTTTTATTGCTTTTCAATGTTCATATGTTCATATTAACCCGTCCAGCCCCGGCTAGTTTTGTAATGTTTGTTCACCAGAACCCGGCCGGTTTTCAAAAAATTGTTTTATTCCAGAAACAATAGCGAATGGGTTAGGAATGAAGGAAAAACCACGAAAAACCGCTCAAAAAGCTTAAAGAATGGTCCTACAGAGCCCCCGAAAACGTATTTTACAAGTGTAAAAAATTGAAGGCAATTACCCCAAAAAAACAGGTTATTGCGCACGCACGTGGACTTTGAGAGTTTTCAACCATCGGCACGGTTGCGTGGGATACGTACACAGTTCCCATACAAATCTGAGCCCTCTTGAGTGGCTACACCTGAGGTTACGGTCGGCGCAATTAGGGTGACGCGCCAGGCGCGTCTCTGGGGCTGTGCGTTACATACATCGCCGACGCGTCAGGCGCGTCGCTGGGGCTGTACGGGTTAAAAGTAAAATAGGCGCATATGGATAAATAATTATGATATATACGGCAAATATGACAATTTTCGTCAGGAATGAACCAAAAAACTTTCGCCTGGCGAGACGTTTTAAATACCATAGCTTCGCGCTTTTAATGTTAAGGACGTCCCTCCTTTATATATGATTTGAGTATTCAAATGTGAGAGGGTTAATTGTTAGCAAAGCGATAAGCTCTTAGTTAGATAGGTTGATAGGCAATGTTTACAATATATCATTAGAGTTAATAAAATCTTTAAGAAAATGACCGTAGATTTGTATGGCAAGGTACAGTCCAACCGTCCACCTCATTTTCAGGACATGACAGTGTGGCCGCGAGACCGACAATTTGTGTGGAATACAAGGTAACCTAAGATATCTGGTTAGATATATTTAATGAGATTGTTAGGTAAGACAAACAATATCCAATATGTTGAAAAGGAAACTAATTATTTATGGAAATATATACTGTATTACAAACATGATTAGCATGCTAACATGCATTTATTTTCTACACAGAGGTATTACGGGAATACACAATTCCAAGGGACCAAGCTATATACTGTGGTCGTTGTTGTTGTTGTTGCTGTTCCCCAAGCTGCCTGGCCGAACAGCCCCAAGGCCCCGAGCAAGGCCAAGGCCATAACATAACTGTGGTCGTATTATTCAAAACCTGTCATAGTATCTTAATTTATCCTAGAAGTGGGGAAATACAAATAATATGGATAGAAAGTAGCTGCATAACAAAGTTTATGAAATAGAGTCATAGTTCAATAATACTGTGTATACTCTGTTATCGCCCTAAAGAATTCCACACATCTACATATTTCACAGTTTTTTCACTCTTAGCTTGTAGGTATATTAATTCATACAAGGTTCCAGTGTGTATTGCATTCCCCTTAATTTCTATCACCAGTTTTGAGATGGGGGATAACTGCATAATAGGAGATGGAAGCAGCAGAACCAAAACAACTCCTGTCACCACGCCGCCAAGGCAAGAGGACATAAGAGCCTCCTCACCACGTCAGGCCCGGGTTGCCACCATCACCTCGCCACTTCCCCCGACACCCGGAAAAGACATATCCGTGAGGTTAACCACCAACACCACCAAAGAAACCAGAGATGTCCACTACCAATGTCAGGGAAGGGAAACCTTCCATAAGACCCAAACCACCATGCGCCCATCTTGCCAGGAGACGCACCACCGCTGTGGTGCAAATTCCGAGAAGGGCTACCGCCGTTGACACAGACCCTTCTCCGAGCACAACTGCCCTTCTAGACCCGAGATGCGCAGCCGGAAGGAACGACGGAACTGGTAAGACCTTCCAGCCAAATCCATAAGCAGTACAGTTGGAACGATACTCTAGATCACACTGATAGGCTAGATATCTGGAAGACTTGGGATAATATCCGAGAAAGTGCCTTGAGGGAGTAAGACACTGGTGGAACTACTCGACGTCTTTCTCGAAGATAGCAAGGATTATCCATATCCTTGTTGGGCCACAATGGTGCAACCCAACATCAAGCACTTTGCCTTGCTATAGGAATTACTATAACCCGAGTATGTAGCACTGACCGCGCGCTTTGGTTTTAGTAAACCTACCCCCTCAGTAAGACTTGGTTGGAGGAGCATAAGACACTGGTGTAATGGCTCATAACTATCCCAAAACTTCAACTTATAAGTTCCTCAAGAGACTCCCGTAGAAGTCTAGGTCTGGATTTAAATACAGCGTAAGACATTGGTGAAACGGCTCCTTACTTTAATCCCATGATACGAGAGCGTAAGACACTGGTGTAATGGCTCGTTTTCGTGTAAGACCCTAACATCTACAGTCTTCAGAAGATCTACAAGGAATTCTTCCCCTACCTTCTGTCACCGTCACATGACAGGACCACCCCCACGGACCAGGATGTCGTAGGGAATACCAGGCAGCCACGTCTTCAGAGATCGTCGGAATCTGCATATATATTCCCCTTGAGACACCTAGAGGATCCTCGATCGTGTTGCTATTTCTAACCAATCCCTGTCTTATGTAATATTGTACCTCTACCCACAAGATTTGTGTGAATAAGAATAATTTATGTTTGTACTCTGTTATATTATCCTCTATTACCTCCGTGCTTGTATTCATGTGTGTTCTTATCTTCTACAGTCGAGTAAGATCGTACCTATAAAGTCAATACAACCCCTGTAAAAAACTGGTATAACATGTTTACTAATATCCAAATATACTTTCAAGCTGTCTTTTAAAATCTTCCACAAACATCTATATTAAATTAAATGTCAAACTTACACTAAACAAGCAACATGGTAAGATATTCTTAAAGATTATTTTGAATGTATATTTAATTTACCATACTTTTGTCAAATTGTACCTGACCATTTAGTCTACATTTAAGAGAATCAAGATGTGCTTGCAGTCTTGTCCAACTTCACTTTGAATATTAACACAGTAAAACAAAGAAAACAACTAACCTCTGACTTCCAAAGTTCCCTTTGTTGCAACATTGAAGTGTGATTCGAGATGGCGCTTCAACTTGGACCGGGTAGTCTGCTTAAACTTGTCTAGAGGGCAGATCGGACAGTGGTAGTGGCGACTACTTGAACAATTCCTTGCACATTCCTCAGGATTAAGAGACTCCCATGGGTCTGTGCCGACCAGTATGTGAGTATTGTGATTCATATCGCTCTTGTCTGAAAGGAAAGTTTAGAAAGTTTCAAACAAAATGTTTATTGGATGAATGGCAAAACATTAGGGACTGTTTTTGTGTCGGTAGAAAACCAAATTTTACTAGTGACATCAGGGAAGGATTAAAGTATATTAGAGTTTTAGACCAATCGTTCATGGGATTATTTTGGTAATCAAAATATTATTATCATAAAATATTATCAGTAATAGTTGCATGTGACAGCAATTGATACATTGCGTATGAATGTTTGTGACAGGGTTTCCTGTTTTCAGGGTTTCTCTGCATCGCAGGATTCTGAGACAAATCAGGATATTTCCCGGGATTTCCTGTTTATGGTAATATTCCCAATAACTAATGCTTATATATGCTAACTCTACATACTTTTTAGTGTAGTATATGTAGATTATTTGATAGGTAATTGATATTATATAGTATTACACTGAAACAAAGTGTTATTTACATTCCAAATCCATACTGAAGGTGTAAAAAAGGCACATATGATTAACTCCCAACAAGCGGGCAGTCTTGTTAACATTACCGTAGTACAAGGCGGGTATATTTACAGATAATGAGCTTCATTCCATGCTCATTGTCATGCATAAGCAGGAGCCACAGCGTAATACAATTATATATCCGTGAAAGGGCGATAATAGAGCTTTCCAATGGCACCTGAATCATCCTTGTACGACCACGGATTCTCTTGCACCCAGCAAACATTGAACAATCGACCCAATACAGAGTTAATAACGGCCTTCTAATTTTTGTTTGTATCGGCCCGATAACCGTAGTTTTTGTTGCCGTCACCGTCCCAATTTATTTTAGTTTACCGTTTGCACACCAGCCTTCGATTGAACTTTATTGGCCCGTTAACTGGGCCAGTGGTGGTTAACTATAACTGTGCCGACACCAATTTTAATATATTGTGCCAATAACCTGTAATGTAGCTGCCTGAAGTAGGCCAATGTATTTCCAGCAAACATTGAACAATCGGCCCGATATAGAGTAAATAACGGCCTTATAATATTTGTTTTTATCGGCCCGATACCTGTAGTTTTTGTTGTCGTCACCGTCCCAATTTATTATAGTTTACCGTTTGCACACTGGCTTTCGATGAAACAACATTGGCCCGGTAACTGGGCCAATGGTGGATAACTATAACCTTGCCGACACCAATTTTAATATATTGTGCCAATAACCTGTAATGTAGCTGCCTGAAACAGGCCAATGTATTTCCAGCAAACATTGAACAATCGGCCCAATATATAGTTAATAACGGCCTTATAATATTTAATTTTATCAGCCCGATAACTGTAGTTTTTGTTGTCGTCACCGTCCCAACTTATTATAGTTTACCGTTTGCACACCGGCCTTCGATGGAACAACATTGGCCCGGTAACTGGGCCAATGGTGGATAACCTTAATCGTGCCGACATCAATGTTAACACATTGTGCCAATAACATTTATTGTAGCTGCCTGTAGTGGGCCAATGTATTATAGTTATTTCATAAGCATCAAAGATTAATTGGGCAACTGCAGTAAAACAATAATCAGACCAGCATTGTTCTGTCTTATATTGGTCCAATACCTTTTGATCTGTCGGCCAATATCGGCCAATTTGATTTAATTAAATATTCCAAAACCCAATATATATTGGCCCTATGCATGAGAACCATAATCATGCCAATTAATGTTATGTTCAAGTGGCCCAGTAAATCTAATGTCAGCTGCCAGCATTGGACCAATGATGGAAGACCTTGCATGTGCTGATTCACTCTGTGCTGTCCTGGGCCAATAACTCTGCCAGAACCACTCCGTTTCATTTTAGTTTACCGTTTGCACCCCGCCTTTCGATGGAACAACATTGGCCCGGTAACTGGGCCAATGGTAGATAACCATAATCGTGCCGACATCAATGTTAACACATTGTGCCAATAACCTGTAATGTAGCTGACTGCATGAAGTGGGCCAATGTATTTTAGCTATTTCATAAGCATCAAAGATTAACCCTTTGGCGCACCTATAGTTTCCAATCAAAGCTTTTCCCACTCCAAAAGTATATCTCAGCTCACTCAGAGCCAGTTTTGTGCCCGGCGATAATTTGTTTCTGTGACGTTTTTATCCACCAAAAAATCCTTGTATTTGGATTAATGAGGTACCATTGGCTTCGTTATTGATTGAACTTGAAGATAAGCGAATAAAAACATAGAATAAATACAAAACAACCACATTGGGGCACTCCGAAATAAGAATTGTAAAAAAAAGAGTAAATACCTTATCTCCAACTCGCGCTAGCTCAAAATTTTGCCCGCACCATTTTTGATTTGCACACATATATGGAAGCGGAATTTAATGAGGATTCCACTGGTAACTTCAGAATTACTATAAACCAAATAGTTACTGAGATACACGAATAAACGTGAAAGTATCGAAACACAGACTGAGCTGTACTCTGCTCCCTTCCCAGCCAGCCGTGAGTAAACGGTTAAACTGAGGGGGTTGCCAATTGTATCCATTGAACTAGACGTAATACTTAATATCTGTGCCGAATATGACGCGTATCAGACGAAAACTTAATTTTTGGCGAATATTTTTAAGTTTAATGACTCTTAACGAGTCATCGTGCGCCTAGGAAAAAAATACCTAATGACTCTGAACGAGTCATCGTGCGCCAAAGGGTTAATTGGGCCACTGCAGTAAAACAATAATCAGACCAGCATTGTTTTGTCTTATAAACTGTCTTCGTGGTGCGATGCATAAGGTGTTGATTTTCGGTGTGAGCATCCTGGATTCGAATCCACGGACTGCTACATGTGTTTGTAAATTTCATTAATCGATTTTAGGAGTATAGTTGGTTGTTGGAAGGAACATAATAATTGGTCCAATACCTTTTGATCTGTCGGCCAATATCGGCCCTTTGATTTAATTAAATACCTGTATACCAAAACTCAATATACATTGGCCTTATGCATGAGAAACATGATCGTGCTAATTAACCCGGGAACTGCGGGAAGACTCTTAAGAGTTCCCCCGGCGGACTGCGGGAAGACTCTTAACCCGGGAGCTGCGGGGAGACTCATAAGAGTTCCCCCGGCGCACTGCGGGGAGACTCTTAAGAGCAGAGACTTTGAACACGTACCAAAACCGCGCGTTTATAGCCAGGCGGCTGAAAATTGTTGTGGGTATAGTACTAAATGTCAACTCTCGACACCACCCCGCCAAACGCTCGCCCCGCACTCGTGCAAGCACCACTGCGCCAGTAACCACGCACTAGTCATGGAGCCCACACGTCCCTCACGCTCGCTCAATGATGACACAACCAGCCCTCCTTCTGGTGGTGTTAGCCGCCGTGGAAGGCAGAGGGTGGCTGCTAAAGACCCTAGCTACCAGTACGACACGCCCTACAGCTCAGAGGACGAAGCACCAGCACCCAAAGCACGAAAAACACGTGCAAGCAGGGCAATGGCACAGAGGTCATTGGTCTTTCGGGACACTGCCACCACGACCCAGGCCACTGCAACAACCACTACCACCACCACTGCCACCACTGCCACCCCTGCCACCCCTGCCACCGGTACCAGCGACGCAGGAGGCCGCCCTAGGGCTGCATTACCTGCGGGGGCAGGAAAAATGAAAGGCACGGGCGTAGGGAAGAGAACCCGTACGCCAGCCACAGAGCCCCTACCACCACCACCACCACCAGCCGCCCCTGGCCCGGCTGCCCCTGCCGCCCCTGCTGCCCCTGCTGCCCCTGCCGCCCCTGCTGCCCCTGCCGCCCCTGCCGCCCCTGCCCAAGGAACAGGGAAGGCTAAGGGGAAAGGGAGAGGGAAAGCGACTGGGAAAGCGACTGCTGGCCCTGGTGTCCCTGCCGGCCCTGCTGCCCCTGTTGCCCCTGCCGGCCCTGCCGCCCTGCCGCCCCTGCCCAAGGAACAGAGAGAAGGGCGACAGGCACCACCATCATCTTGCCATCAAGGCCACGCACCACTGCTGCCCCTGCCGCCCATGCCGCCCCTGCCCAAGGAACAGAGAGAAGGGCGACAGGCACCACCATCATCTTGCCATCAAGGCCACGCACCACTGCTGCCCCTGCCGCCGCCGCCCCTGCCGCCGCCCCTGCCAACCGCCTCTGCTGTCCCTGTCCATAAGACTCCCGCACGTGCCAAAGTGACCCGGAAAACTCTGACACCATCAAAGTATGCCGCCCTGCTGTTTGATGGTGATTCGCAGGACATTGGCAGCCCGGGTTTAGACGACGAAGCCCTAGCACGGGACCAAGGGTGGGGGGATTTGGGAGTGGACAGTGGGAGTGAGTCCGACGTCGGTGACGAAAATGAGGAAGGGCATCGTCTGTCAAGTGAAGAGGAGGGTAATGATGATGAAGTGCTGTATCGCGACCATGGAAGCGATATTTCAGACGATGAAGCAGACGCAGACGACATTCCGATCCCTGAGCTGCCTTCGTTCGATTGGTCTGATGGGGTCAATTTTGTACCTGACGTGCCCCAGTTCAATCCTGGGACGTCAGGAACAACTGACGACTGGCCCTGTGATGATCAAGCGAACGAAAGCGACTTCTTCCTCGCTTTTTTCGATATGGAGGTAATGACGTACATCGTTGCCCAAACAAACGCCTACTACAGGTGGGTGTTTGGCAGATTGGACGTCCTTTCTCCAAAAACGAGAATACGAGGCTGGGTGGATACGACTGTGGAAGAATTTCTGACGTTCTTTGCCATGTTGTTCCTCATGCCTCTGATCAAGAAGCATGTGTTGCAACACTATTGGAAGCACGACCCTCTCATCGCCACCCCAACTTTCAATAAGTTCATGACTCGTGACAGATTTTTGTTGCTGCTAAGATTTATGCACTTTGCAGACAACGAAAATCCTAACAGGATTGACAGGATATGGAAAGTTCGGGATGTGTTCACCATGTTGATGGAGAGGTATAGGAAATACTTTTACCCCTTCCTCAATTTGGTGATTGATGAGTCGCTCGTGCTCTTCAAAGGACGTCTTGTTTTCAAGCAGTATATCCCCTTGAAAAGGTATAGGTTCGGAATCAAGCTCTTCGTGTTGTGCGACTGTGAAACTGGAATAGTGCTTGACATGATCGCGTATACAGGAACTGACATTGACGTACCGAAAGCCGCTGCCAATGACCCCATGGGCATGTCAGGTGCCATCGTCAGGAAAATGTTGGCACCTTACCTGGGCAAAGGCCACATCATCTACACTGACAACTGGTATACTTCTCCTGCTCTCTGCCAGTTTCTTCATGACAACCAAACGGGGTCATGTGGGACTGTCAGAAAGACAAGAAAGTTTATGCCAAAGTTCACAGGTGATGTCATTCCTCTCACAGATGCCTCCTCCAGTGACACACCTTCAGAAGACGACCTGGCCCAGGAACACCGCGAGAGGCATGTGCGAAGAAGGCGACGAAAGGGGCAGAAATACAAGCAGCTCGAGAAGTGTGGGAAACTGATAGCCCTGAAGTGGAAGGATAAGCGAGACGTCCACCTGCTTTCCACCGTCCACACAGGTGCCCAGGTGGATTCTGGCAAAATCCACTACCGAACCAGGAAGACAATCTACAAGCCCGACATGGTAGTGGACTACACTAAAAACATGCGCCTGGTGGACAAGTCTGACTGTCAGCTGTCAGGCGTTGAGTGTCTGAGGAAGACTGTGAAGTGGTATCACAAGCTCTTCCTCCACCTAGTTGATATAACTCTGCTGAACGCCTACAACTTGTGGTTGGTGAAAAAGGATATGGACCCAAACCAGAAGCTGAAATTCCGGGAGTTCGTGTACAACGTCTCCTACCAACTCCTGGAGAAGTATGGCACCACCACTCACAGACGTACGGCATGGCGTGGGGATCACGTTCCTGACCGCATCCAGCTGGGTGTCGAAAGACACTACCCCATCAACACCGAGATGCTTGGCACTCGTCACAGGCAGGCGCAGTGCACCGTCTGCAGCTCCAGTGTCTGAAAACCCCATGTCACGAAAAGAGTCACCTCAATGTGCGCCGAGTGCAAAGTTCCACTCTGCCTGGGTGACTGCTTCAGGGACTACCACACCTTCAAGAACTACTGAGTGTCGCCCCCTGCCCTGCCCTGCCCTGGACTCGCCCCGTGCCCTGCCCTGGACTCGCCACCTGCCCTGCCCTGGACTCGCCCCCTGCCCTGCCCTGCCCTGGACTCGCGCCCTACCTTACCTGACCTGACCTAATTGATCACGCTACCTCATAATGTAACATACATATTATATAATGTATAAGTTCCAAAGATGTCCCTGTGATATAGCTTTTACATTATATAATTGTATGTTTCATTATTTAGTTTATAAGTTTCAAAGATTTACATGTAATATGCCTTATTTTTTTAGTATATCAATATATATGTTTGTTATTAGCCAAAGTAATGTGTATATAATTATTTTCTTACCTCAAATGAATTGTACAAAAATAAATATGTCTCAATAAATCCTGTCAAACCTACTAAGATAATAAAATAAAACAATAAAAAAAACAAAAAAAAACAAGGTCATGTCATTGTATTCTTACAATATGATATATTCTATGAATATTTCATATTGTTTGAATACAATGGCATGATCTTGTAAAACAACAAATTTATCAAAAAATGTCTAGACAATATAAAACCTTCCCCATAACCCCCTCCTGGATTCGATCCCACTACCCTACGACACTTTGAGTTTTCCAGTCCGCGACCTTACCAACCATGCCACAGGAGCTCATACCAAATATCACTCAAAACTTCGTGTCTACAATCGAAATGACAATATACAAAAAAAAATGAATAATCCCACCAATTTACGTTTGTAAATTGATGGGATTATCAATTATATCATGCCAAGGTTTATAAAAGTTTGTCTCTGTCAAGAATTAGTAATTATATAACTTTATTCTGTCAAAAATTGCCCAAACACTCAGCAAAATTGCCCCTCTCAGTGCGACTCCACTCATTTTCACACGGTCAAGCGGTCACGAGGTGACCCTTGCCGCTCCTTTATGCCCCAGCTTCACCAGCAACAGCAGCTGTCTGGGAACAAAATTGGTATAAATACAATAATGGATAAAATACTCTTCACAAATACATTTGTATTGTATAATATTGTAAATAAAAAAGAATAATAACTGTGTGGGTGTCGAAAATTGCTCAACCAGCTTTCTTATGTCTCGCCTACGCTTGTATATTGGATTATACATAGTCATGACTGTCATACAAATAATTGCAGTAGGTCTCGAATATACATTTAGATTGCATATTACTTCGAAATAAATAAGTAAACGTTTCTCTGGTGGCAATCTACCCTTTCGCAAGTGTAAGGAGACACCATTCTATATTTAGCCCTTTATCACAAAAGGCAATCTGCCTGTGTTGACTCAGCACCGTCGCTGGTGGTCTATAATATAGTACTTTATTTACAGTCAATGGCCTACATGTTTCTGTGGTACTTCACATGTGTCTAAAATGCAATGTCTGCTTGCATAAAAATGCAATTCTGAAGTCCATTTATACGTACGACATACGCATGTCTCAGTTTCTCTCTCTCTCTCTCTCCATTCCTGACTCATGTTATTGTAGACCTGTTGATGGCAACGAACACCAGCCATCTGGTAGACATAAGGTTCAAAATACCAAGACATCAATACGCCTGGGGCGCCTCCACAATTATCACAAAGCTGGTTATCTATCTAGAGATCTGCCTGACTTCCATCTCTCCACGACTCACTCACTCACTCACTGCACCCCTGCATGCCTCCCTCCCACCCACCCACCCCCAACCCACCCTTTCAGGCTTCCGTCTGCTAGAAACACATTCACAATTTGCGTAAATATCGCATCAATTGGGCTATATGCGGTATATTCCTTGTTATATGGGACGCCTACATATGTACACATCTTTATTATAGCATGACAGTGCTCCAAATACAAGATTTACGTGATATTTATGGCGTAACACACCCTCTCCCCCTTTCATTCCCAGCACAACTCACTCACACCTTGGTTCATGCATAGAAACTCATTGATAATGTGCGTAAATATCGCATGAATTGGTCTATATGCGGTATATATTTTGATATATGGCACGTATACATACGTACAAGTCTGTATTATAGCATGACAGTGATCTACGTACAAGATATACGTGATATGTATGGCGTAAACCACACTCTCAGCTCATAAATTGCCGCCAAACCTCCAACACATCTTCATTCCCGCCTAAAAATTCTCTTATAATTCCCTTATATATTGCAATTTTTGGTCACTATGAGGCATATTCATTGTTATATGGGTGCCCTACACACGTATACATACTCTAAATAGCCTAAAAGGGCTCGAAAAACGAGATATACGTGATAATACGCGGTAACCCACCCCCTCCTCCCTCTCCTTCTATCCCCTGGGCGCGTGAAAATTCGGCAGGGAAATCTCGCCGCTCGATGACAATCTAGCCGCGCGGTGCCATTCGCTCCACATTTTTCAACTACGGACCGTTCCCCTACCCCCCCCCAGACATTTTTTGGGGGTCAAATATATATGGGCCGATGCACGCAAACATTCCCTACACGATGATGTACTTTTTATCGAAATTGACAATAGGTCCCAAAATCATCATAGGTGCACACAGTCTTACCCTGTAGAAAACCCCCTGTGCGCCGCGGAGAGGTTAAGAGTCAGGGGGAAAAAAAAAAAAAAATGTTTGCCCCTGGGCCATGCCAAATATCACTCCTCCACCTCCCCTCCTTCAGTTATCACCTATTTTCCCTGTTATTCCCTTTTCCTGTGGTCTATTTTTGTGCTAACATTAGCGAGTTGGTAGCAGGGCGTTGTCATCACTGTTAGCAAGCGAGTGCAAGAGAGAGAGAGTATCGATCGACAGTCTCTCCCCAGAGGTGGAGGAAAGTGGTGGGCTGGGAGGTTGCCTCAGCCATACATTGTGTAAATCCCGGCCTGTATCGCCGATTTTGACCATCCAAACGCTGTTTCCACTTGTTTTATTGTTGTAACAGGTTAATACCTTTATAATCAACCTATAATAGGTGCATATGGATAAGTATTAATGCTATTTATGGTAAAATAAATATTTTAGTGATGGGAACAGCTCAAATACGTCAGCACAGGAGTGTGGTGTCTCATACCCCCCATGCGCACTTCAGAGGTTAATGTTGTATTTAAGTGGCCCAGTAAATCTAATGTCACCTGCCAGCATTGGACCAATGATGGAAGACCTTGCTTGTGCCGATTCACTCTGTGCTGTACTGGGCCAATAACTCTGCCAGAACCGTTCCGTGTCATTTAAGTTTACCGCTTGCAACCGGCCTTTGATGGAACAACATTGGCCCGGTAACTGGGCCAATGGTGGATAACTATAATCGTGCCGATATCAATGTTAACATGTTGTGCCAATTATGTGTAATGCAGCTGCCTGAAGTTGGCCAATGAATCCCAGATTAATTGGGCCATGTAATCAGGCCAGCACTGTGTTGTCTTGTATTGGTCTGATACCTTTAGATCTGTCGGCCAATATCGGCCCATTTGATTTATGCAAATACTGGTATTCAGAAACCCAAGATATATTGGCCCTATGCATGATCACCATAATCATGCCAATCAATGTTGTATTTAAGTGGCTTAGTAAATCAAATATCAGCTGCCAGCATTGGACCAATGATGGAAGACCTTGCATGTGCCGATTCACTCTGTGCTGTACTGGGCCAATAACTGCCAGAACCGCTCCATTTCATTTTAGTTTACCGTTTGCACCCCGGCATTCGATGGAACAACATTGGCCCGGTAACTGGGCCAATAATGGATAACCTGATTCATGACGAAATAAGTTTTTACTACATTGTGCCAATATCCCATAAAGGGGACTAAAACAACAGTGTTAATAATGTCACTGTTATGAAGCTGGCTGTCTGTATTGGTTGAATATTGGCCATATTCAGAACCGATTGCGGGAAACCATAATAATTCCAATACCAATTTTGACTCTATTGATTTGATAACCTAAAGTAAATTCTGATTGCCATCTTTGGCCCAATTTACTACCATTGTCCGTTTGCACAGCGGGATGTACGGGCCCAGTGCTGGCCTGTGTTTCGGACCAATAAAGGTAAACCTGAATCATGTTGACAGCAGTTTTTACTACATTGTGCCAATAACCCTTAAGCTGGCTGCCTGTATTGGTCCAACAGATGCCGGTTCTGCCGGGTTACAGAATCTTTGGGGTCCGAAACAGCGAAGTTTTACTGTACAGTATATTTTGTTTATATTGGTTCAATGTATGTCAGTGAACTTGAATCATGCCAATGTCAATTTTAGCTTTATAAATCTGATAACCTTTACTCCGATTGCCAGCTTTGGCCCAATTTAATATAGTTATCCGTTTGCACAGCAGGATATGTACCGGTATGTGCCCAGTAGTGGTCGATGTTTCGGACCGATGAGGGGAAACAGAAGTCATGCCGACTCCAATTTGCACTACATTCGACCAACAATCTTAAACCTAGGTGCCAGTATTCGCCCAATTCAATTTATATATCAGCTTGTATAACAGTTCTATAATAGTTTTAATCTGGACAAAAGAAGATGAACCGTAATCATGCCAATATAGATCATAACTATATTTTGCCAATAACCATAAATCTGACTCATGTTTGGCCCAATTTATTTAAGTTGTCATTTTCACAGTGAAATGTATGGGCCTAGTAACTGGCCCATGTGTAGTACTGATGATGGGAGACCGGAATCATGCCAACACCAAATTGTCCTATATTGGACAAAGTACTGTACCTTAACCCCTTCAGACTCATATGATGCAGAGGTTGCCAGATTAGCAATAAGAAATAGAGTTCTCTCACTCTTATAATTACCTCTCCAAAATTAGTTTTCTGCCCACAGCTAACTCAAAGACAACTGCAGAGGTTGAAGTAACTAAACTAAAGGTTTCTAAATACCCCTGATGGTAACAAAGCCTTTAAAGTATCCCTAATCGGCTCAAAATCGCGTCATATGTCGGAGAGGGTTAAAAGCTGATATTTAAAATATATTGGTCCAAAACTGGCAACATTTGATATTGATATCCGTTTGCACCCAGGAATGTATGTGTTTAGTACTGGCCCGTGTAGGCTATGTGTGTGCTACTCAAGGGAAAATCTACAAATAGTTTATTTTTAAGAGTTAAATGGAAAATCAACCCTCTCGCACATAGGGATGCGTTTCAAGTTCTTCGAGTTGGAGTAGGTGACCAAATGTTAACCCATGATTCGAAATGCACCCTCTATAATTATATAGATAAGTAAATAAGAATCAAATTGACTAGATTACGTCTTTCAGAGGGCTCATTAATGTTTTAGTAATTTGAAGGAGGTAATACGATAATTTTCAATCACGTCCACACCATATGGTGGCACATACTAACCATTAATCATTTTTAAAAAAAATCTTACTTTAGCCACTGCTCTGGCAGTTGGATACTTCGCTCAAAGAAAGTTGGCGAAAATTATTGATGCATATGCGAGAGGGTTAACCTCTGAAGTGCGCATGGGGGTAATTAGACACCTCTCCCTGTGCGCATGTATTTGAGGTGTTTCCGTAACTAAAATATTCATTGTACCATTAACTCCTTGCGACATATATGACACGATCGCGTCATATGAATAAGTCCACCAAAAACTCATATGACGCGATCGCGTCATATGGACTTATCTCTATACCTCTCCAATAAGTTTATGACGCAATTTTGCGTCATATGAGCTCAGTAAGTCCGATAAGTTACCATACGATAAAACCGTTGGTGGCAACCTCAGCCTCCTGCGATAATTCTAACGGCCGCAGTGTTGTTGTGAGTGTAGTGCGAGGCAGTGGCAATGATCCTGGGTCTCCCGCCTCCTTGGACTTACTGGAACATAATATGTCTGGGGGAGTTAATAGCATTAATACTTATCCATATGCGCCTATTATGGGTTGATTATAAAGGTATTAACCTGAAACAACAATAAAACGAGTGAAAACAGCATTTGGATGGTCAAAATCGGAGATATAGCCCGCGAGTTGTATAATGTATGGGTGAGGCAAGCTGCTTTCCCGCCAATTTCCCCCAAGGCCACTGAGACACAGTCGATCGATACTCGCTCTCTCTCTCTTGCATTCGCTTGCTATCAGTGATGACCACACCCTGCAACCGGATTTCTAATGTTAGCACGAAAATATACCTCAGAATAAGAGAATAACAGGGAAAATAGGTGATAACTGAAGGAGAGGAGGAAAGTGGGGAAGGAGGGGAGGTAGAGGACTGAGATTTTGCATGGCCCAGGGGCCAAAAAAATTTGGCCCAGGGGCCAAAAAAAAAAAAAAAAAAAAAAAAAAAAAAAAAAAAAAAAAAAAAAAAAAAATCGATGTCAAAAGTTGATTTTTTTTTTTCTCCTAAGAGTCTCCCCGCAGTCCGCCGGGGGAACTCTTAAGAGTCTCCCGGCAGTTCCCGGGTTAAGGATCATCATTGTCGAGTCGAGTCATTTTGCCTAAAAAAAATGACATATTAAAAAAATGTGCTGTATGTGATATCAGCATCTATAATTATCATAATATTGTACCGGTATATATATAGGCCTATATATATATATACTGTATATATATATATATATATATATATATATATATATATATATATATATATATATATATACCAGTACTGTACTGTATACCGGTACCGTATATATTTGAATATCAATTTTGCTACCGCTATACTTTAATACAGTTGAAGATCACACTATAATTTAAAAAACATATGTTTACATGATTATGAAAGATAATAGCACAGCCATATGTTTATTGAACAAAATGATACATGACACTCACAGTTGGATTACGCAAAGTTCTATACAAAATGTTAGAAATATAAATACATAAAATACATACTAGGAATGCAAAACTGAAAATATTGTCATATAAATATTGGATTTTCATATGTAGGCCTACCAGTACTGTACTGTTGTTTATATACTGGTATCGATTAAAGGAACATTTCTATAATCCCATACAAATTGATATACCGGTTTGTGGATGAATTTTCTCAATTAAATATTTTGTGTTTTATTTAATTAGTTTAACTGAATTAAATAGATATCTACGCTATGAAAGAATTACGGTATGGCACTCACATTTATGGCAGTGTTTAGTGGGCGGGAAAAGTGAAGGACATACCGGTATGTCTAGATAGCCTATATGGGTGATGCCATCCTGCTTGCATAAAGTGTGGAAGAACTTCACAGGATTGCCACTAATTTTGATAAGTTATTTGAGATGAATTTACAAATCAATGCAAGTAAATGTGTAAGTAAGGTGTACCGGTACCTCTCCAAGCTGATAGTAGTGCACATTAGCATATACCGGTAATATGTAATAATGTATGAAGAAGGGATTATTGTAGTTATGGTGTATAATAGGGGTTGAAGGCGTCTTGAATGGTACCGTACCGTACATAATGCTCATATACCGGTACAGTATTTTGTTATACTTTCGTGTTACATACATACATACATTGGTTTAACATCATTTTTCCATTACATGCATTGTGACGGTTCAGACGGGGTTGCCTTTAAGTAGTTGGAGTGTACTGTAGTACAAAAGTTGCGCCACAGCACTGCCCCATCAAGTGATCACTGTGGCTGATGTTGGTATAGTGCTAACCGTGCCTCAGCAAGACTCAACAGAGTCCCCCTGCAGCACTTGCACCTGCAGTATCTGCAACCACACCAGTCTTAACCTCTCTGCTGCGTAGGTGGGGTATTGGCCACCCCTCCCTGTGCGGAGGTATTTAGATCGTTTCCTAAACTCAAATCGCCATCGTACCATAAATATCATTAATACTTATCCATATGCACCTATTTTATGTTGATTATAAAGGTAATAACCTGTTACAGCAATAAAACAAGTGGAAACAGCGTTTGGATGGTCAAAATCGGCGATAGAGGCCGGGAGTTACATAATGTATGGCTCAGGCAGCCTACCTCTCCCTCTCTGTCCCTCCACCTCGCTCTCGTACACCCTCTTAGTCATTCTCTCGCTTTCCATACGTTCCATATGGCCGAACCATCTCAAGTTATTCCTTTTCACACTTTCCAGCACATCTACCTCCACACCACACCTCCTTCTTACTTCCTCATTAGTCTGTCTATCCCTCCATGTAACTCCGCACGCACTTCTTAAGTAATTCATTTCCACTGCTCTCACTTTTGGTCGGAGTCTCTCAACCAACGTCCATGCTTCGCTTCCGTAAGTCAGTGTCGGGATTACCACACTGTCATGCAAGGACTTCTTCACTTCCATACTGACCACCCTATTTCTTGTTACTGCTTTCAACGTTCCTACAACCCTCTTCCCCTGTTGTACCCTCTCCCGCACTTCTTCATCCATAGTCCCATCTTTACTCAACACACTGCCCAGATACTTAAAAGAGTTGACTATCTCCATAGCCTGACCGTTCAGCTTCACCTCACACTCTGTGACTTCACCCCTTTCGAAGACCATAACCTTGCTCTTCCCCGCATTTACCTTCAAATTCCGTTTTTCGCACACTGTTCCAAACTCATTTATTACTAATTATTTAATTATATACATTAGTTTAAAGGACTATAGTTTCAAAATCTTATTATTTGTGTTGCTGGTGTTAATAATAATGTAAGCTACAACCCAGATGATGTCATAACAAAGGTTGTCAAGATAACTAGTTACCGGTAACCTGCTAGTAAATAGTTTTTGCCCTTTTGTATTGACTAATTGACCTGACCTCACCTCAGGGGGTGAGGAGGCCTTCATCTTATGGTGAGGGAAAAAAAGAATATGCCTCACACATCCTACTGCGTGTCATAGAAGGCGACTAATTAGGGGGATGGCAATAGAATTGTGGACCAACAGCCATTACTATGCAATAAAGTTATAATCTTAGTGCTGTCTTTTTATTGGCTGCCGAGGCTGGTGAGGTGCAGAAAGGAGCTACAGGGGACTTTACTAGAGTCTTACCTGGGCGCTGTTTGGCACCACGCCACTGGCAGCCACAGCAGGGTGTCAAACGAAAGCCAAGTTCTTTTTTTTTAAGCCGTCCGGGTGGCTCAGTTGATAGCGTCAGTGCTTCACATCTTGCAGTCTTGCGTTCAATCTCCGCTCAGATTGAACAGTTTTTCTGAGACATAGACGACGGTTACTGTCTCCCCATGAGCAAGGAGGATGGGTCATGGTCTCTGGTTGATTAAAGAAGTGTCAAGCGCTTGAGAATCCTCAAAGGAGGAGATACGGACGCTATATAAGTAACCAGACGATTATTATTATATGCAAAGATAAAATTGGGGTTTATAGTTCAAATTATGTCTTTGGAAGTGATAAAATGACCAAAACAATACTACAGTACTTCATGTTAATTTTCTTGTATTCCTCTCATATTCATTCAAGCCTTCAAACAAAATTGTTCCGGTTTGACACCCTGGGTCACAGTATTTGCATGTTGGACCAGTGTTGGGGCAGGACTTTATTGTTCTGTAGTCCAAGTTGTCTAATGTAGAGTCTCGTTATGGTGCTGTCTTTTCGTAGCACTGTTATGGCTGGTGTGGTTGCAGATACTGCAGTAGAGACTTTGTCGAGTCTTGCTGAGGCATGGTTAGCACTACCGGTATGCCAACATCAGCCACAGTGATGGCATGTTGGCGCAGTGTTGTGGTGGGACTATATTGTACTACACTCCCAACTACTGAAAGGCAACCCCGTTTGAGCCGTTACAATGTATGTAGGCTAATGGAAAATTATTACGCTAAACCATTGTACGGTCTGTATGTATATATTGACCAGGTATGGTATATAATAACTAAACAGCTGTAAGAGATATATATTTCAAGTGTGTGTACCATACCATATCTGAATAAAGTAGAATTTGCAAATTCACTTGTTCGGTGTCAGCGGCCTTTAAGGTACCGGTACCGGAACTTACCGGTTATGCATTCCTTTACATACATTTTATAAACTTAATCTTGGTACCGGTAACTTTTGAAATGTACTGAAATACAAAAGGTACAGTATATATCGGCAATGCATATATATTTAGTATAAAAATAAGTATAAATACTCCAAAAACTCAATAGTCATTAGTCCAGCGGGTGAGCATATAGGCCTACATAATCAACAGTCAGAATGGTTTGACTTGTGGGATGGAAAGGTCTATCCTTAGATAAAAAGGAATGACCGTCTTAGAAGTTGATGACATCGTGTTCAGATGTGGTAGTGCCCACTTCCCAAATATATTTTTCCAGTTATTGATGAAACAAACTAAAAATAAAAATTGGTAGAAGACACTATAGTTTGAATGATTAATAATATACAGTATATTATTAAAAATGTTGGTTACGGTATCGTACTGTACTGTAAGTCTTACATTGTAAGACTGATGATATAGACTACGTTGAACATTGACAATTATTGAATAAACAAATTAAGCATTAACCCTCTACGACATATGACGCGATTATGAGCCTATTGGGAATACTTTAAAGCCTTTGTTACCATCAGTGGTATTTAGAAACCTTTAGTTTAGTTACTTCAACCTCTGCAGTTGTCTTTGAGTTAGCTGTGGGCAGAAAACTAATTTTGGAGAGGTAATTATAAGAGTGAGAGAACTCTATTTCTTATTGCTAATCTGGCAACCTCTGCGTCATAAATGCGTGAAAGGGTTAATAAGATTTTGTATTCAAATTATTAAGACCAGAGTAAAGATTTTACATCGAGATAAAAACAAGCTTACATGCTACGAAAATATGTAAAATCGTCCGAATTCACCCCAGTTTACGGTATCCCACATTCATCCTCACACACTATAGCCAATACACACCAATGGGCGGTTGGGATTAAGCGAGCCTCCCTTGTAAACAGGTAGGCCTATGGTACAAGCTAGATACTATAGTGAGTTGCCTCGGCATATGAAAGCCTATGAAGGTGATTCATTCGTGGCCATCCCCTCTCAAGGATTATGGCATCTGGCAATAGATAGAATAAATATTCCCAGTTATTTTTAGTATGGTGTGTGTAGCTGGTACATTAATTAGGGTATACTGTACATATTTTTTTTATAAATACTGTATAATAAAGGTGTCCGAATTTGGACAGGATTTGGGGCAATTTCAGACACCTAACCTGAATGTGTACATGGATATAAAACATATTTATAAGACTAACAAGTGATCCCAGCATAGATTCGGACCTATCTGGTCAATTCGGACATCTTTGAACATTTTACCCGGTACTGTACCGTAGGATACAGTAATAAAAGTCCCCAGCAGTCCCAAGCAATGTGGCAAAAATGGCAGGAGAGACCACCTATCCACCTCCAAAGATGAGGCAACACTGGCTCTTGTCACCTGTGACGCCTCCCGGCGTTAGCAGAATGGTTGCGTGGGGCATTGCAGCTCGCTAGCGCTCGCCAGGATGGGGGGATGGGCTACAGTTGTCCTAGAATGATCTGCTTTATTTCATTAGTGTCGTGTTGCCACAGACAGTCTAGAAATGGTCTTTGTTTTGGTCTGTGACCGCGCCTTATATTTTATATTCGCTATAATATAAATGTTGCTTGTGTGGGAGGCGAGCGAGAGAGGGTGAGGGAGTACACCTGGCAGCGGGGTGAGCTATGACGCGGCTCGCTTGGACGCTGACGGCGTTGGCGGCCGGGTGGTCAACTAGTCCCTTCCCATCGCGGCCTCGTGTTCTTTACCAGCTCAGAGCTTGCCTGACACGCGTATCGCCTACATCCTTTGCAATTCTGTCCCCCATACTCGCCACTTTGCATACTATTTCTCTCTCTCGACTTCTCCTTTCTCATTCTCTAATCTTTATTAAACTCAACATCCCTTCTGGTTTCAGCATAGACGTTCACCGTCGACCAGTCGTATTGTACGCGAAGCTCTCAGATATTTCCATGTACAAGTAAAAGTCCGTTAATCCGACGACCGATGATTCGAATCTCCCAATAGTCCGAATTTTTCAATTTGAGGCCAAATCCGAATTCACCCGATGGTCCGAATTTCAAGAAGTCCCAAAGTCCCCTTTTTGAGGCATTAGGCCACTCAAATGACACATAATGGAGCACACACATATCATATGTTCATGAATTCACTTTAAAAGTTTACCATTGTCATTGTAGCCTATTATCTACTTCAAAACATTCAGATTAATGGTCAAAGGAAGCTACTGATATAATCGTAAACACCTTCGTCATCTTCTTCTTCCACATCGTCTGCTAGAGAGTTTGTTTTGCTCTTGAACGCATCCTTGGGACGCTCCGATGCGCTACTGGCTTGCACCGCATTTTCTGCAAGTGCATTCAGTCTTGAGCTTGAAAACGCACCTTTCAAGAAGTCCCAAAGTCCCCTTTTTGAGGCATTAGGCCACTCAAATGACACATAATGGAGCACACACATATCATATGTTCATGAATTCACTTTAAAAGTTTACCATTGTCATTGTAGCCTATTATCTACTTCAAAACATTCAGATTAATGGTCAAAGGAAGCTACTGATATAATCGTAAACACCTTCGTCTTCTTCTTCTTCCACATCGTCTGCTAGAGAGTTTGTTTTGCTCTTGAACGCATCCTTGGGACGCTCCGATGCGCTACTGGCTTGCACCGCATTTTCTGCAAGCGCATTCAGTCTTGAGCTTGAAAACGCACCTTTGGACGTATTAGTCTTGAGCTTGAAAACGCACCTTTGGATGTTCCGATACGCTACTATTTATAGTTCAGTGATCGGAGCATCCCAAGGGTGCTTTCAAGACAACAATACAAGGGTGCTTTCAATGCAATATAATATAACAGAGCACGTCACAAAAGGAAAATCACAAAAGGAAAATTACAAGAACCTCTCAGGGAAGTGCCGTTGTTAAGGCATTACTTCCCGAACCACATCTGATCTTCAAGAGCAAGAAAAACTCGCTAGTAGACGGAAGAAGAAGAAGACGTTTATATCAGCAGATTCCTTTGACCATTAATCTGAATGTTTTGAAGTAGTTAATAGGCTACAATGACAATGGTAAACTTTTGAAGTGATTTCATGAACATATGATATGTGTGTGTGCACCATTGTGTCATTTGGGTGGCCTAATGTCTCAATGTTTTCGTCATACACAGGTTCATAGGGGTAAAGTCCGATAATCCGAAAAATCCACTAATCCGAACGAGAGCCGGTCCGCTGCCCTTCGGATTAACGGAAGTTTACTGTATTAGGTTAAGGAGGTATTATGCTTTATTGAGGTTTGGAGAGACGGACTTTTCCGTATGTGTCCTCTCTCGGGAAGGTTGTAGACCGGTATATGTCTCCCTGGCAAGGTGTTGAGTGATTCTTCTTGGTTATCTAAAGCTAGACTAGGGGTAATAGTGCTGCCTCTTTGTGTTGACTTCTGAGGGATTGCCAGGATAGAACTAGGTACTAGAGACCTAGATTTATCAAGAGAGCATCCCCGTCATATAACGTAATCTTCATTATACCACCTTCGGATAACGTTAGGCTACGAGCCGCATGCTCGCCCAGTGTTGCCCTGCCTTGATACCCCAGCTAGACTTTATTAACTGAGCAGACACTGGTTAGAGATAAGCCCCATTATTATATGTATGCAACATTGTTATTCACTGCACTTTTGAGCCGAGGTTGTTGTTGAGTTGCACAACCCTAGTAGGCTGTTGCGTTGTGTCACGAAGCATTTCTTTAGTTGTCGAGCATTACTACCTTTGCGCAGTCTTTATTATTCGCCTGCCTATTATTACTATATGTCCTAGCATTTATTGTGACCCGTATTCTGCATTATAATTGTTCAAGATTCTTTACGAACATCTTCCCAGCATCAGACTTATTTCAGAAGTTTCCAGTTGATGTTGCAGGACTAGCATTGCACTTTCTTTAATACAGGAGTGCCAGTTATTTGAGTATCTACCGTAACGTTAATTAATCACGTTAACTATCTTTTCTTTGTGTAACATAATCGAGTAATCTTTTACTGTTTGAGAATAGGCTGTTTCATTGAGCGTCAGCCTAGTGTGTGTGCACCAGTTACCGAGTCATAGGATACCTCGTTGTCCAGGCACGACTCAGGGCGGTAATGGTGTTTTGTTTTCCAGTGTTTAAGGCAGGGGTTGGATCTAGTGTTACCGTTGTTGCGTTTTGCCATTATCTAATCCAATGTTGAAGAGCCCTGTGTCATTGAGAACCTGGATCGTAACACACCCTTCAGTGGGTCTCATATAAGCTGAGAAGTGTTGCCAACACGGGAGCAGAGCTCAAAAGGTTGTGGTAAGTGGTACAGGGTTGTACAGGCAGTTACAAGGAAAGTACACTACTGACGGATATATACGTCGCTGGGACTAGGGAGTTACTTATCTACAGTTGTCACCGCAATTGTCACCGCAACTCCAGCAGCCACCAACGCCCCAACGTCAACTGCCAACAATTCAACGCCTGCAGTAGCCACTTCAGCTGATGGTTCCGATACTCAAGAAACAAATAGTGACTCTCTTCCCCCTCAAGACAACTTCCGTGTCGTGAGGAACAACGTTTGCCACAAGACCAGGAAACCCATACCAATTACCGAGTGTCAAAACCGTTTCCAGATACTCACAGACTCAGATGACGAAGAGGAAATAGAAGAAGTCCAGCTCGTGGGAGACTCGATGATTCGTGGTCAGCTCACAGAGTTTTGTGCCAGGGCACCTAAGACCAGGAAGCGTTTTTGTATCCCTGGTGGTGGTGTGGATGACGTAGTTGCTGCAGTTGACGAAGTATCAAAGCTGGCCCCTGCTAATACAATGTACCTCATCCACGTTGGATCCAACGATGTACAGCGAACCCGGTCGGAAGATTTGCTTTTAAAGTACCAGCAGCTGATCAAGTCGTTTAACCCGGCACGTGCAGATCTCCTTATAAGAATTTTACCGCTGCGCTGCGAAACTCCTCATATAATCCAAGGCCTAAAAAAAACACATTTAAATCAGCCCCGTATCATTTTTTTTTCTATTGCCCCTTGGCCATGCCAAATATCACTCCTCCACATCCCCTCCTTCCACCCTCCCCCCCCCCCCCCCCTTCAATTATCACCTTTTCTCCCTGTTATTCCCTTATTCTTAGGTATATTCGTGCTAACATTACCGAGTTGCTAGCAGGGCATGGTCATCTGTGTTACCAAGTGTGGGAAAGAGCGAGAGAGAGACTACCACACAACAGTGTCTCTCCAGCCTTCATGACGGCTGGCAGGCTGCCTCAGCCATAAGTTATGTAACTCCCGGCCTCTATCGCCGATTTTGACCATCCAAACGCTGTTTCCACTTGTTTTATTGTTGTAACAGGTTAATACCTTTATAATCAATGTAAAATAGGCGCATATGGATAAGTATTAATGATATTTATGGTACGATGATGATTTGAGTTTAGGAAACAGTCTAAATACCTCCGCACAGGGAGGGGTGGCCAATACCCTACCTACGCAGCGGAGAGGTTAAGGAGAAGTCATCAAGGATCATCGTCTCAGGAATCGTCCCCCGGCTCAGTGTAGAGAGCCGATTTTACAACATAGCCACCAGCACAAATCGTTGTCTAGCAAACCTATGCAGGAAGGAGAACGTGGGATTCGTCGACACCTGGGACAATTTCTACTACGATGACTAATTGTTTTCGGACGATGGAGTTCTTCTGAACCAGGTGGGAGCAGCATGTTTTGGGCGTCTTCTCAACGATGCGGTGAAGGATTTTCGGAGAAGAAATCGACTCAGCACAGGACAACCAGGAAGGAGGACCGAAGACAGAGAGGACGGCAACCTGCAAAGGAATTAAATGCTAATCCGTCAAGAACCGCGAATTTGGATAAAGCTCCACCAACACGACCCAAATTCAAAACCGCCAGGGATAATGACCGAGGACCGAGGACAGCCATGAATGTAAATGTAGATCCGACCAAAACCAAAAATTTGATTAAAGAACGTTCTGCGAGTTCTAATACCGCAACTTTAAAGGTTTTCTATGCAAACGCTCGTTGCATACACAATAAATTTCAGATTTAGGGGAACTAGTGTTTACAGAAAATTATGATGTGATTGGCATAACAGAATCTTGGCTCAATACAGATATTTAAGATAGAGACTTTTTAGCAGAGTATTCACTTCCCGGTTATGTAATGTTTGAGAACAGCCGAATAAATAAAAATGGAGGTGGCGTTTTATTTTATATCAAAGAAAGTCTTAACTCGATCCTCTTGTCAAAACCTCAAATTGTGAACGTCGACACATCTTTTGTGCTAATAAAGAATAATAAAGGTACAAAAATAATACTTGCATCAATATACAGACCTCCAGCTCAATCAGTGCAAACTGACCGAGAAATTTATGAACAAATTGCAGATGTAAGTAACTCACAAGATACCGTATTTTTTGGCGACTTTAATTAACTTGTGACCAAGTGGGGCGATACTCTTACTTTACACTTCGGACATGACTTGTATGCGAACTTGCAAGAGAGTTCACTCTATCAATTTGTTTGATCGCCGACCCGTGGAAATAACGTTCTTGACCTTGTACTTGCAACAAAAGAAGAATTAATAGAGAATTTGAATGTTGGTGATGAATTCAGTGTGACGCCTCCTGGCGTTAGCAGAATGGTTGCGTGGGACATTGCAGCTCGCTAGCGCTCGCCAGGATGGGGGGATAGGCTACAGTTGTCCTAGAATGATCTGCTTTATTTCATTAGTGTCGTGTTGCCACAGACAGTCTAGAAATGATCTTTGTTTTGGTCTGTGACCGCGCCTTATATTTTATATTCGCTATAATATAAATGTTGCTTGTGTGGGAGGCGAGCGAGAGAGGGTGAGGGGGTACACCCGGCAGCGAGGTGAGCTATGACGCGGCTCGCTTGGGCGCTGACGGCGTTGGCGGCCGGGTGGTCAACTAGTCCCTTCCCGTCGCTGCCTCATGTTCTTTACCAGCTCAGAGCTTGCCTGACACGCGTATCGCCTACATCCTTTGCAATTCTGTCCCCCATACTCGCCACTTTGCATACTATTTCTCTCTCTCGACTTCTCCTTTCTCATTCTCCAATCTTTATTAAACTCAACATCCCTTCTGGTTTCAGCATAGACGTTCACCGTCGACCAGTCGTATTGTACGCGAAGCTCTCAGATATTTCCATGTATTAGGTTATGGAGGTATTATGCTATATTGAGGTTTTGAGAGACGGACTTTTCCGTATGTGTCCTCTCTCGGGAAGGTTGTAGACCGGTATATGTCTCCCTGGCAAGGTGTTGAGTGATTCTTCTTGGTTATCTAAAGCTAGACTAGGGGTAAGGTTACTGTGTCGTTGTCTCCGATGTGTGCAGTGTTAGCTAAGCCCTGCACGACATCGACAGGTACTGTGGGAGCCTAAGTTGTCTTCGGGTGGGTTTACTTTGCGAGCACAGCGCTGTGGTGTGAGAGGGCCATAGCCTATCCCTCACAACATAGTGCTGCCTCTTTGTGTTGACTTCTGAGGGATCGCCAGGATAGAGCTAGGTACTAGAGACCTACATTTATCAAGAGAGCATCCCCGTCATATAACGTAATCTTTATTATACCACCCTCGGACAACGTTAGGCTACGAGCCGCATGCTCGCCCATTGTTGCCCTGCCTTGATACCCCAGCTAGACTTTATTAACCCTTCAAACTCGGATGGTACACGTGTGTACCATTAAGTTTTGCCCCGAGGAACCCGGGTGGTACAACATTGTACCAGTGGTTGAAAGCCTGTGACCTTGGTGTGTGAGGCGTCGGTCCGACGCATGTAAACAACAGCCGGCTGGACCGACGCCCCGCATCTCCGGCCACAAGAAGGAGAGCGTCGCTTGTTCGTGTGTGCCTGTATGTTGTTGTTAAGTATCGAAAAGTAGTGTAAAGTGGCTGTTTTTGCTATAAAGTTATCTCCAATGAAATCATCATCACAAATCAACCACCTGACTTAGAGAGCTCTACTTAACACCATTCTACAGGTAAATAACACAGCTACGCTTGGGGATGCGCGGGAATGCGGGAAGCAGTCAGCATAACAATGATACGGTAGCCTAGCCTAGACGTTTTTCGGCCAAAACACCCGCGTTTTGGGCAATATTTATGTAATGAGTAGCCGGGGCTGGAGGGTTAACTGAGCAGACACTGGTTAGAGATAAGCCCCATTATTATATGTATGCAGCATTATCATTCACTGCACTTTTGAGCCGAGGTTGTTGTTGAGTTGCACAACCCTAGTAGGCTGTTGCGTTGTGTCACGAAGCATTTCTTTAGTTGTCGAGCATTACTACCTTTGCGCAGTCTTTATTATTCGCCTGCCTATTATTACTATATGTCCTAGCATTTATTGTGACCCCGTATTCTGCATTATAATTGTTCAAGATTCTTTACGAACATCTTCCCAGCATCAGACTTATTTCAGAAGTTTCCAGTTGATGTTGCAGGACTAGCATTGCACTTTCTTTAATACAGGAGTGCCAGTTATTTGAGTATCTACCGTAACGTTAATTAATCACGTTAACTATCTTTTCTTTGTATAACATAATCGAGTAATCTTTTACTGTTTGAGAATAGGCTGTTTCATTGAGCGTCAGCCTAGTGTGTGTGCACCAGTTACCGAGTCATAGGATACCTCGTTGTCCAGGCACGAATCAGGGCGGTAATGGTGTTTTGTTTTCCAGTGTTTAAGGCATGGGTTGGATCTAGTGTTACCGTTGTTGCATTTTGCCATTATCTAGTCCAATGTTGAAGAGCCCTGTGTCTTTGAGAACCTGGATCGTAACAAATGGCGACCTAGCTCAGGATCTTGTGAACTAAGAGATAATTGCAGGATTGTTGTGGTCATTTGTTTTATTGAGGAATATAGTGGGCACGTTAAAAACTTTTTTGGCAAAGTAGTATAGCACTTTAGAGTCTTCAGACATTTTTGGCAAGTGAATAGTGCTACATAGGAGCTTGGGTACTTCTTCTTTTATTTTATAAACGTGAGAATTTTTGGTGGACACAATGGGAGACGAATCAGATCATACTGAGAGTTCAGGGAATGATGCAGGCTCTGATGGGCAGATGCCAGGGGGGTTAGTAACTAGTGAGGAGGCCGCAAAGAAGTTTTTGGAGGTGCCTATAACAGCTGATCGACTAGAGGGAATTAGCAAGTACACTCGACCCTCGCAAATCCGGACTTCACCAATCCGGACTTTCAACAATCCGGAGTCCGGTCCGATCGTCCGGTAGTGCGTACCGTAACGCATACTTGTCCGAATACTTAAAATGTTGTCCGGTAGGTGGCTCTCGCGACGGGTGACGCCACCCGTTCCCGCCTAGTCATTCAAGCTTGTTTACAACCCGCCGTGCGACTACCTGGTTATTAAGGTGTTATTATCGACTTTCATTGCCAGCCACCATGCCCCCCAAGCCTCAAAAGACTGTCAAGCGGGTAAAGGTTACTCTGAGTGTAGAACAAAAGCTAGAACTGATAAGGAAGCTTGAGAATGGTCGTACAGTGCTCCAGGTTTGTGAGGAGCCACAGCCACCCTAGCCACCACCCAGGAGCCTCAGCCGGGTCCCAGTAGTGCCACCACCCAGGAGCCTCAGCCAGGTCCCAGTAGTGCCACCACCCAGAAGCCTCAGCCGGGTCCCAGTAGTGCCCCCGACCATCGCCGGCCAGCCACCACCCAGGAGCCTCAGCCGGGTCCCAGTAGTGGATGTGGATGTGAGGTGGATGATCCGATGGTCGTGGATTCGACCTCGGATTCTGATTAACCCCCTTCAATCAACCCCTGTACATAGTGTAAATAGAAGATTTAGGATAAGGTGAGTACTGTACAGTACTGTATATTACGTAACTTTTATTTACTGCTAGGCTATTAATATTAATAATGTGTGTGCGTATGTGTATGCGTGTGTGGCCCCCCCCCCCCCCCGTACACTATTTTCTGAATCCGGACTTTTCCTGAATTCGGACAAGGCCCAGTCTCTTTTAGTCCGAATTTGCGAGGGTCGACTGTATGGTCTACAGTGTTTGGCTCCCCTCATGGGGCTTAAGGTGGCTCATGGCATCAAGAAGAACGATTTGAGGGCTTGCGCACTGGGGGAGGCTAGTGAGGTCCAGGGTGGAGAGGGTGCTCGGGGACTTCTGCTCGAGCCCCCCCTCCACTCTACTCCCATCGGGACCTCTAGGACACCGGAGTTTAGCACGTTCCCACAGGTTGATAGTCAGTGGCAGCGTGGTGTTGGATCGCTGGGTGGGCCTCCAATTATTGCAACTCCTCCTCCTCAAGGTTTGCCTCCAGACATGCTTTTCCAACTTGAGATGGCTAAGATTCAGCAGCAACAGCGAGAAACTGAAGCTCATGAGAGAAGAGCTGAACGAGAAGCTGAGCTTAAGTACCAGTCTGAGCAGTACTGTGCAGATATTGAGCTTGAGAAGTCTCGGGTGGAGACGACAGGGCAGCGGATCGGGTTCTGGGAATCGAGGTCATGATCAGTCTTTGTCGCACTTGCTCAAGTTAGTCCCTGTGTTTGACGAGTCGGGTGTCACCGAATTTTTCATGAGATTCGAGAAGAAGTGCCAGGAACACCAGTGGCCTGGGGAGAAGTGGGCAGCCCTTGTTTCCTCTAGACTTGTGGGCAAGGGACTCAGGGCTTATGATGCATTGCCTATAGAGTCTTGTATTATCTATGAGGAACTCAAGGAGGCTGTCCTGAGAGCATACGAACTACAACCAGAGACGTACAGGTTGAAGTTCCGGGGTGTTACCAAGGATCGGGAGAGCACCTTTTTGGAACATGCCCGGGAGCTGTCCGATGCTTTTGGGAATTGGCTGAGGTCGGAGAAAGCTACTACGTTTGACGACATTAAACAGTTGGTGCTTTTAGAGCAGTTTTTCAAATGCACGGGCGGCGACCTGACGTTAAACCTGAAAGAAAAGCAACCAAAAACCCTACAGGAGGCAGCTGAGATGGCTGACCTCCGGCTATCACTAATTCGTGGGTGCGGGTCTGCCCAGCGTAGTGAGGCAGGTAACAAGGGGCGTGATGCCCCACCCCCCCGAGTTAGTGGTATACCTTATGCAAACAAGTACAAGAGCCATGATACCAAGACTGACCACAAGACTAGCACCGTCCCGTTTAAGAAGGGGCCGGGCCCTTCCCAGTACCAAGGGAAGCCCAAAGGGGAGTTGGAGTGTTATCATTGTCATAAAAAGGGGCACTTTGCAAGAGTCTGTCCTAGCAAACCACCTACAGCAGCTGTGTCTTTGGCCTGCAACATTGGTGTGTCTCCGAAGTCATCTGAGTTTGCCCGGGGCAGTTCGTCAGAGGCTGAGGCACAGCCAATGCAGAAGCACCTGGGAGGCTCGAACCCTGCTCAGGATGTTTTTTGCGACCATAGAGGGCGGGGTTGCGTGATGTGGGCGGGGCGCAAGCATGGAGTAGAGGTCTTGCGTGATACAGGTGCTTCCCAGACTCTGATGAAAAACTTGACGGGCTACCCTATAAACGCGGCTCGGGTGGTAGTGGTGCAGGGTATTAATGCAACTCGGTCATACCCGCTGGTGCGGTTGGAGTTGGAGGTGGATGGTGTGGCACGTGAATTGGATGTCGGGATTGTGGAGAAACTGCCAGTGGAGGGCGTCGACCTTCTTCTCGGCAACGACTTTGCAATGCCCGCTTCTGAGGTTCTACCCTTAGTCGTTGCCGAGAGGCCGGCCGACGTGAGTAGGGAAGAGCAAGAGTGGGTCGAGAAGTGCCAGACACAACCCATGGCGTGTGTTGTCACCCAAGCTCGGGCAGCTAAAGTGTCACAGCCTAGTCCTCCGTCTTCAGACCAGCGGAGGAACGATCAACAGGAGGAGGCTAAAGCTGGGGTTGGTTTTAAGAGTTTTGACTCGGCGGCTCTCCTGGGTGATTCAGTATTAGCACCATTACTTAATTCTGGAGTAGCCCCTGGGCCTGTCATCGAGAGTGACGAGGCTGGGCATGACGAGACTCCACGACAGCAACGTTATGTACATCGAGAGACAGAGGGAGCAGCCCAGTATCGGGGAAGGTCATGCATTGCTCCGGGAGCAGTTAGATCGCTTGGCACCCTCAGATATACGTCGGTTGCAACTAGAGGACCCTGAGCTCCAAACGTGTGCTAATGGAGCTGTAGAACTCGACGAGGACGGTGATGCACAGCCAGGAGATTTTTTTTATTTAGAAGGCATCCTCTATAGGCGTTTTCAAGACCCTAAACGTAGTTGGCAAGAGGGGTCCGGAGTAGTGGACCAGTTGGTGGTGCCACGGGAGTGCAGGGATAGCCTACTGAGGTTGGCGCATGACATACCACTGGCAGGACATCTAGGGGTGAGAAAAACGGTGGCGGCTTTAGAAAAATTGTTTTGGTGCCCGGGGTTGAAGGTGCAGGTGGTAACCTGGATAGCAAGGTGTCATACGTGCCAGAGGGTTGGAAAACCTAACCAAACAATTCCGAGAGCCCCGTTGCACCCCATTCCTGTCAGTGGACCGCCCTTCAGTAAGGTCATCATTGATATGGTCGGACCCCTACCCCCTACTAGTGCCGGTAATAAATTTCTATTAACTATCATGGATGTGGCCACTCGTTATCCTGATGCATATCCAATGAGAAATGGCACGGCGAAAACTGTTGTCCAGAACCTGCTCTTGTATTGCTCACGGTATGGTTACCCGCAAGAGGTGCAATCGGACCAGGGTTCTAATTTTACATCTAATCTGTTCAAACAAACTATGATTCAGCATGGCATCAGCACTGTCGTCTCTTCTGCGTATCACCCGGAGAGTCAAGGGGTGTTGGAGAGGTGGCACGCCACGCTGAAAAGCATGCTTCGATGTTATTGCGCAGAGAACGGAAAGGATTGGGACCTTGGTCTGCCGTATGTTTTGTTCGCGGCAAGAGAAGTACCTGGAGAGAGTCTCGGTTTCAGTCCGAATGAGCTTGTTTTCGGGCATCAGGTGAGGGGCCCTCTCCACATGGTGAAGGAGATTTGGGAGGGTACCGCTAAGCCATGTTCTATGTTGAGGTACGTCCTCGAGAGCAGAGAGAGAATGCTTAGAAGTCTGGAGCTGGCCGGGCGTAATTTGGTGAGTTCGCAGGCCCGTATGAAGGACAGGTACGATACTAAGGCGAAACTCCGGGAGTTTCAGGTAGGTCAAGAGGTGTTGGTCCTGTTGCCTTTGTCAGGTCATCCTCTGGCTCCCAAGTACGCTGGGCCTTATCGGGTGGTGTCAAAGATCTCCGATCTAGATTACCTCGTTGCCACTCCAGACCGGAAGAAGCGTAACCAACTATGCCACATTAATTTGTTGAAGGAGTATGTGAGGCGCCCACCTGAGTCACTAGCTGTCCCTGTGTTGACCTGCTGCGGTCATGGTGGAGAAGGAGAGGGGGGCAGCAATGATCAGGTGGATGATAACTGGGATTGTCATGTCTCGGCTGATCAGTGGGCGGGGAATTCGAGCCAATGTGCGCATGATGCTCTGGCGCACCTGCCGGAGGAACAGCAGGTGGCAGTGCAGCGCCTGTTCGATTCATACCCCACTGTATTTGCCGAGCACCCAGGCCTCACTACTCAAGCGGTGCATGACGTCGATGTAGGAGAGCACCCCCCCTTCAAGTCGATACCTTATCGGGTGCCACCCATTAAACTCCCAGCGCTCAGGGATGAGCTGGAGTATATGCTGGCGAGAGCCTTGATCGAGAAGGGGGCAGTACGGTGGACTTCTCCTGTCACTCTGCAGCCCAAACCTGATGGAAAAGTTCGGTTCTGCATTGACTTTAGGCGGTTGAACGGGTTGACCCCCACCAATGCATATCCTCTTCCCCGGGTGGATGACAGTGTGGATAAGATCGGGAAAGCAAGGTACTTGACCAAGGTAGACCTCGTCAAAGGCTACTGGCAAGTACCACTGTCTGAGCGGGCTAAAGAGGTGTGCGGGTTTGTGGTGGATGGCAGTACTTACCGTTGCAACGTGATGCCATATGGTCTGAAAAATGCACCGGCCACTTTCCAGAGCTTAATGAACGACATCGTAGCAGACATCCCAAACTGTACTGTCTACCTTGATGACGTGATCATTTATGACAACGATTTCCAAAGTCACTGTGAGCACATAGAAGCCTTATTTAGTCAACTTAGTAAAGCAGGCTTGGTGGTTAATCTGGGCAAGTGTGACTTTGTGCAAGCCACGGTGCAGTATCTGGGGTTTGTGGTTGGGTTAGGGCAGGTGAGCCCGCCCCAACAGAAGATACAGGCTATCGACTTGTTCCCCAGGCCGACCACCAAGCGGCAGATCATGAGATTTTTGGGCATGATTGGGTATTACCGCCGCTTTATAAGAGGCTATTCTACTGTGTTAGCTCCTTTGACAGATCTACTAGCTAAAGATAAAAAGTTCCGCTGGGCACCTGAGTGTGAGCAGGCGTTTCGAGTAGTTAAACACCTTTTATGCACTCACCCTATCCTCAGGGCCCCGGACTTTGAACGACCATTTCAGTTGGCGACTGATGCCAGCGGAGTAGGGGCTGGTGCCGTACTTTTGCAGACAGACGAGGAAGGTCTTGAGCATCCAGTCAGTTTCTTTTCAAAGAAATTTAATTCAGCACAGAAAAACTATTCGGTTGTTGAAAAGGAACTGCTGGCAATCGTGTTAGCGCTCAGACACTTTGAGGTCTATGTTCCTGCCTATGGGCCAGTCGTGGTAGTGTATACCGACCACCACCCGCTTAAATTCCTCAATCAATTCCACAACCGGAATATGAGGCTGACCAGATGGTCGCTCATGTTGCAAGAGTACAACTTAGACATTCGTCATATTGCCGGTTGTGAGAATGTGATTGCGGACTGTTTGTCGCGGGTGGAGGATCCGGGGTAGGCTACCACAGTATGTTGGTATAGCCTCCTGTCTTGGCTCGCGGTGTATTTTTGCGCTGGTGCTTGGTGGCTCGCGTGTGTAGCATCAGCGTAGGGTCGCAGGGCAGGAGTTGTTGGCTTTGATTAGAAGAAAATTAGGCTACATCTATAGTAGCTGCCAAAAACAACATTAAAATAAAATATGAAAAATTAAATAAAAACTCTTTCTTTTAATAATTAACCCTCCAGCCCCGGGGGTTATAGCTTGCGACTGTACTGCGGTACCGGGTGTTTTGACGATCTTTGGCCTATGTTAACTACTCTGTAAGTCAATGAATATGGCATGTAATGTTGTGAATAAAAAAGAATAATGTTCCACAAACCTTCCTCTGTCGAATGGCGTTGAGTAGAGGTCTCTAGCCCCTCTGGTTGCATAATGGTGAGCGCGGGAAGACGAGTGCTTTTCGGCGGAAAATTCTTCCCGCGTTCGGACGCGTCGCCCCGGCCATGGCTACGACGCACCTAGCCGCTCGTCGCGCCAAAGTATTTATCTGCCTTAGACGATTTTAGTGTTTGATATTGAGAATGTGATGTTTATTTGATATTTTCTAGTTATTTTGAGGCCAATTATATAAAATTGTTTATTAGGGTATCACTGTCACTGATATTGCTAATTTTCACTCGATACCGTACATTTTATTAGTAATTGAGGTAGGTTATTGTTGTATTAGGCACTGATTATTCGTTATCACAGGTGTTTATTATACTTTGGCCATCAAATATTAGGTCTTGTGTCACTTTCACTTTGACAAATATGCTTTAGAGAGTGTCACTGTCACTGATAATGCTCATTTTCACTCGATACCGTACATTTTATTAGTAATTGAGGTAGGTTATTGTTGTATTAGGCACTGATTATTCGTTATCACAGGTGTATTATACTTTGGCCATCAAATATTAGGTCTTGTGTCACTTTCACTTTGACAAATATGCTTTAGAGAGTGTCACTGTCACTGATAATGCTCATTTTCACTCGATACCGTACATTTTATTAGTAATTGAGGTAGGTTATTGTTGTATTAGGCACTGATTATTCGTTATCACAGGTGTTTATTATACTTTGGCCATCAAATATTAGGTCTTGTCACTTTCACTTAGTTATATGATTTGTAAACGTTTTATATACAATTTATTGTGTCTTTTTTCACTGATTTATATATTTCTATAGGTTCTAATCATATGAATGTCACTTTCACATATTATTATGGTGTAATTGTATTTGTATAAATGTTTTCATAATTCATGACTTTTGTATAACAATAAATTGGTTTACTTCCACTTTTTGCCTATATATATACTGTACATATTGTCATTATCTTTGGCACTTTCACTATGATTATTAGAACTCCAGCTTGGAGTGGTAATCAAAGAAGCACTCTAAAGCACAGAGTGCCACCTTGCACTCCACACACTCCATGGTTGACTTTTTACCTGGCCTCGGCCTCACCCTGCTGTTGTAGCAGACATGGCACCGCTTCTGCTGTGTTCTTCCTGATTCATTCTGAGGCAGGGAACCAAGCCTGTGCCTAATCAAGTATTGAGCACACTGCAAGCGGTCAATAACGGCGGGCCCAGGATGTGCCACTGCCCTCTGTGGCGTAGCATACTTCTCCAGGAGCTCCGTCAACACCTGCTTTTGGAACCTCCGTAGGCTATTGAACTTCATGGGTGTGTTCACATTCCGAAGCTTGTATATATTGTAGGCATTCAGAACTGACATGTCCACCATATGCAGAAAGAACTTTTTGTACCATCTGCACGAGGTACGCAGGCAGTCAATGAAGCCTATCTGCATGTCGGACTTGTCCACCAGCCTCATGTTGATGTTGTAGTCCAGGACAGCATCGGGCTTGGTCACCCTGGCCTGGGTGCGGCGATCCACCTTGCCAGTCTCCACCATTTCCCCCTTGTGGATGGTGGTCAGGAGGTTGACCTTCCGCTGGTCGTGCCAGTGGATAGCCAGAATGGGCCCCGACTTCTTCTTGAACACATCACCTTTTTTGGTCTTTGGAGGGAAAGGTGGCATGCCCTTCCTTTTCCCTCGTACTGTGCCTACAGTCCCTGTCTTGCGCTCATGCAGGTACTGTGAGAGAGTGGGGGACGTGTAATAATTGTCCGTGTAGAAGACGTGATTCTTGTGAAAGTAGCGGTCCATCATGGCTTGCACCACTGCTCCGCCAAAGCCAATGAGGGGGTCCACAAGCAAGTCCCCTTCCTTCCCGCTGTAGACCAGGAAGTCCAGGACATAGCCAGTTTGGCAGTCGCACAGCACAAAGAATTTTATGCCAAAGCGATGTCTTTTTGAGGGGATGTACTGCCGGAAGCTGAGTTTTCCCCGGAACAGCACAAGAGACTCGTCAATGACGACCTTGCGGAAGGGCTTGAAGTAGGAGGTGAAGCGTTCTCGCATCATCTCGTATAACGTCCTAATCTTCCACAGCTTGTCACCGAGGTGGACGTCGGTGTTGGTGACAAGATGGAGCGCTGCGAGGATATCAAGGTACCGGTCGCGAGACATATATTTCCCGAAGGCAGGGGTGGATATCAGATCATTGGTGATCCAATAGTCAGGCAACCTATGCTTCTTGACATGAGGCATTAGCATGGTGAGTGCCAGGAACACCATGAACTCTTTATGAGTCACTGGGCTCCACTGCCTCATGTGGCCCTTGGTCACCTTGCCCAAAAAGTGGACCTGGAATTGGTGCTGCTTATTTGTCTCTTTGACAACATAGCCTACCACCTCCTCATCAAAGAAGGCCTCAAATAGTTTGTGTGGTGGAGCATTGGGGCCTGCAGGAAAATTGGGGGTAATGCCTGAACCCTCCAGTACCTCATCAAAAGCTGGCACATCAGGGTTGTATCCATCCCCATCAACTACGTCTTGCCACTGAAAAACGTAGAATGGGTTTTGTCTACGCTGACGAGGAGCTCCAGCTGGTGGCCCAGCACGCCCACGGCCAACTCGGGAGGCGCGCGCCCTAGGGCGGCGAGGGCGTCGGCCAGCACGACGGGCAGCACGACGCCGGGCCAAGCGGATGGGTCGAGGGTCGTCGATGTCCATATAGTCATCGTCAGAGTGGTCATCTTGCCCTGACGGTGGACCTATGTAATCATGGCCAGAGTCTTCAGAGAGGTGCCCTTCATCATCAGTGGCCCCCACATAATCTGGCGGGGAACCAGTGATGCGTGGGCGGCGTGCGGGTGGGCGAGGTGGGGAAGGAGTGGCAGGTGAGGCTGTGTCCCCCAGAGGTCCTGGGCTCCTTGGCCTGCGACGAGTGACAGAAAGCAATGTTTCACTGTCACTAGGCCCAGGTATTGGTGATGCGAGCTCAAAGACTTCTTCAGGAAGACATGTTGAAGGCGGGAGAGGTGGGGAGGACCGTGGGGAAAGTTGCGGGGACGTATGGCTGAGGCCGGCAGGGGTGGACGCCGCGGGAGCCTCGAACAAAACTCTCTTACTTTTCTTAATTTGTTTGGTATATTTCCTACCTTTCCCCTTTTCGGCAGCAGTATGTCTCCTGTCGGGGGACCTAGGAGGCAAATAGACCGAAAGTGGGGGGTCCTCAACCCTTGGCAATGGTGGGGGTGGTGGGGAAGAATGCGGGGCATCCGGGTCATCTTGGGTGGCGTGGGTAGATAAGGGAGACAATGGCGGACGAGAAGGGTCACCACGCTGACCCTCACTCACAGCCTCATCCTCACCAAGTATTTTTGCTTGTTCCCTAGCTGCCGTGGCCGCCTTCTCAAGTATTTTCTGCTTATACAAGTGTAGCTTGAAAGGCGATTTACCTGGGGGAAGGACTTGGAGTCGTGTCACTTATGCGAAATTTGGTGAGTGACCTTGAACTCTCCCACTCACTCACTCTCTCAAGTTCACTGTCTTTAGGTAAACCAGCTTCCTCAACAACTGGTACATCACCTTCATCAATCTCATCACTGTCATGTTCTCTTGCAAATCCCAGGAATTGCTCTTCTTTCTCACTCTCATGGCCATAATCACTCGACTTATAGTTACTGGAGTCGTCACTGACTATATTATCAACACTATACTTGGCATCAGCACGCTCATATAGTCTCAATGTCGTCTCAATACCTCCGGGAGATAACACATTTAGGCGATGGCGTCGGGGTAAGGCACGACAAACTAGCAAGGGCGTCGTAGGAAGCACGGTATCGGACACAGCGGAATCACTATTTGGCGTACTGTCCATGATGGCGTCGGGGTAGATACTGTTGTTGTGGCGCCACCTACCGTCCCATGATACCAAAAATGTACGCACGGCATTCGAAAGCACGCACGCAAGCGATGGGCGTTCAAGAGCCCTTCCGGGTTGCGCGGGCCGAGGTTATGGGCGTTCAAGAGCCCTTCCGGGTTGGAGGGGTTAATTTTAAGATAATATTGTAGCTGAGTACTGAGTGCAGATGTTTTCCCTCAGTAGGCTGTGCTTCTTAAAGCTCGCTCTGGGAGCGCAATGTTATGAATTAATGTATTATATTTGGGAAGGGTGATAAGATTTGTTTTATATAAAAAATTTGTTGTATTTTTTTTTTGAGGAGACTGAGCTTGCATTCCATGAGTGGCAGAGTGGTTAGGAGTGGCAGATTCTAGCGACATTCTGCCTGTTCAGATATGGGCTCATGGTTGAGTGTCCCATATCTTGGGGGGGGTGTGATGCCTCCCGGCGTTAGCAGAATGGTTGCGTGGGACATTGCAGCTCGCTAGCGCTCGCCAGGATGGGGGGTTAGGCTACAGTTGTCCTAGAATGATCTGCTTTATTTCATTAGTGTTGTGTTGCCACAGACAGTCTAGAAATGATCTTTGTTTTGGTCTGTGACCGCGCCTTATATTTTATATTCGCTATAATATAAATGTTGCTTGTGTGGGAGGCGAGCGAGAGAGGGTGAGGGGGTACACCCGGCAGCGGTATCGCCTACATCCTTTGCAATTCTGTCCCCCATACTCGCCACTTTGCATACTATTTCTCTCTCTCGACTTCTCCTTTCTCATTCTCCAATCTTTATTAAACTCAACATCCCTTCTGGTTTCAGCATAGACGTTCACCGTCGACCAGTCGTATTGTACGCGAAGCTCTCAGATATTTCCATGTATTAGGTTAAGGAGGCATTATGCTTTATTGAGGTTTTGAGAGACGGACTTTTCCGTATGTGTCCTCTCTCGGGAAGGTTGTAGACCGGTATATGTCTCCCTGGCAAGGTGTTGAGTGATTCTTCTTGGTTATCTAAAGCTAGACTGGGGGTAAGGTTACTGTGTCGTTGTCTCCGATGTGTGCAGTGTTAGCTAAGCCCTGCACGACATCGACAGGTACTGTGGGAGCCTAAGTTGTCTTCGGGTGGGTTTACTTTGCGAGCACAGCGTTGTGGTGTGAGAGGGCCATAGCCTATCCCTCACAACATAGTGCTGCCTCTTTGTGTTGACTTCTGAGGGATCGCCAGGATAGAGCTAGGTACTAGAGACCTAGATTTATCAAGAGAGCATCCCCGTCATATAACGTAATCTTCATTATACCACCCTCGGACAACGTTAGGCTACGAGCCGCATGCTCGCCCATTGTTGTCCTGCCTTGATACCCCAGCTAGACTTTATTAACTGAGCAGACACTGGTTAGAGATAAGCCCCATTATTATATGTATGCAGCATTATCATTCACTGCACTTTTGAGCCGAGGTTGTTTTTGAGTTGCACAACCCTAGTAGGCTGTTGTGTTGTGTCACGAAGCATTTCTTTAGTTGTCGAGCATTACTACCTTTGCGCAGTCTTTATTATTCGCCTGCCTATTATTACTATATGTCCTAGCATTTATTGTGACCCGTATTCTGCATTATAATTGTTCAAGATTCTTTACGAACATCTTCCCAGCATCAGACTTATTTCAGAAGTTTCCAGTTGATGTTGCAGGACTAGCATTGCACTTTCTTTAATACAGGAGTGCCAGTTATTTGAGTATCTACCGTAACATTAATTAATCACGTTAACTATCTTTTCTTGGTGATGGGCTGGTCTATCAGAGTGAGAACTGAGTGATCTCTGCCATACCCATAGCTTACTCTGACTGTTCCTTTTACTTATATATTTTCTAGATCTCAAGTGACGGCGTCTCATCCGTGGATTGACCTCCCAATCTACCAAGATTGGAAGCCAAAGCGTCACATTTTTCCTTTGCCCCTCAACTTTCTCTTCATAATTGCTGAGGGGCACAGGGTCCTGGGTGGGACTTTGGTTTCCCGGGCGTTTCCGCACCCTCCTCAGCTCTCCGCCATGGAGTGGCTTCGGTCACCCAGGCTTTATTGTGGTCGGCAGGGAGGGTTCTGTGGGGGCGCTCGGTTATGGCCTTGGCCTTGCTCGGGGCCTTGGGGCTGTTCGGCCAGGCAGCTTGGGGAACAACAACAACAACAACTATATTTTCTTTGTGTAACATAATCGAGTAATCTTTTACTGTTTGAGAATAGGCTGTTTCATTGAGCGTCAGCCTAGTGTGTGTGCACCAGTTACCGAGTCATAGGATACCTTGTTGTCCAGGCACGACTCAGGGCGGTAATGGTGTTTTGTTTTCCAGTGTTTAAGGCAGGGGTTGGATCTAGTATTACCGTTGTTGCATTTTTCCATTATCTAGTCCAATGTTGAAGAGCCCTGTGTCTTTGAGAACCTGGATCGTAACATCAGTAACAGCGACCACCGTACAATAACTTTCACTTTAAAGTTTACTAGTAACGAACCAAATAGCAGCATCGAAAAAGTCCCTAATTTCAAGAAAGCAAACTTTCATAAACTTAGAGCTATGTTTAAAGAAACTGACTGGAGCTTTTTAATTAACAATAACAACATAAATACATCTTGGGAATTATTCGAAACTACTTACCTAAAAGCAGTGCAGGACTGCATACCATCGAAAATACGGCGTACAGGCCATAATAATAAGCCCAAGTGGTGGAATAAAGATATTTCAAACTGTCTGCTTGCTAAAAAGTTTGCTAATGATAGATTAAAATCCTTACAAAATGACGAAGAACGGGTGAAATTTGTAGAGCTACGACGCAAAGCCAAAAAGTTAATTAAGCAAAGTAAAAAGACCCTGGAGTTACATGTTGCGAATCAAAGTAAAACAAACCCGAAAGAATTCTATAGTTATATCAGAAAGAAAAAAGTAGTTACTTCAACTGTTGGACCGGTAGTCGATGAAAATGGAGAATACACCAAAGACGAAGTACAAATGAGTAATGACCTCAATACCTTCTTTGCATCAGTTTTTACAACGGAAAACCTCAGTGATATCCCTACACCATCGCTGATTCAGATTGATAATTCAGATGTTCTAAGCAATATCACCGTTACAGAGAGAGAAGTATGGAATTGTTTAGATAAACTCAAGGTAAATAAAATGCCTGGACCTGATACAATCTCACCTAGAGTCCTAAAGGAAGCTAAGGATGAGCTCTCTAAACCACTGACATTGCTATTCAATAAATCCTTGCAGTCTGGAACTATGCCTGATCAGTGGAAGCTAGCCAACATAACACCGATATTCAAAAAAGGCAGCAAATCCCTACCCAGTAACTATCGTCCAATTAGCTTAACCGCAGTTGTATGTAAAATGCTAGAAACACTCATAAGAGACAGACTCGTAAATACCTTAGAGGAAAATAACATACTTAAAGATACTCAACACGGCTTTCGTAAAAAACGTTCCTGTTTAACAAACCTCTTAGACTTCTTCCACGATATCCTCAACCTTTACGATGAGAGTAAAGCTGTAGATATTATATACCTTGATTTTCAAAAGGCCTTTGACAAAGTTCCCCACAAGTGTTTACTGCTAAAACTAAAAGCGCATGGAATACAAGACGGTGTGTTGAAATGGATAGAAAATTGGCTCAGCGACAGAAAACAAAGAGTAGTCATAAACGGTAAGGCATCTAAATGGATCAATGTAAGTAGCGGGGTACCCCAGGGATCGGTACTAGGACCAATTCTCTTTCTAATTTACATCAACGACATAGATGAGGGTCTCACCTGTACAATCTCAAAATTTGCTGACAATACAAAAATTGCAAATAGCGTACTCTCAAAAGAACACGGTGACGATATGCAACACAATCTAGATAAGTTGTCATGTTGGGCCCAAATTTGGCAAATGACTTTCAATGCGGAAAAATGTAAAGTACTACATATCGGATACCAAAATGAGAAAGCAAACTATTTGAAGACTGGCACTCAGCTTAAGAATGTAAACAGTTAAACCGATCTGGGAGTAACAATATCGAGTAACCTAAAACCGAGTCAACAATGTTCAGAAGTTGTTAAGAAGGCAAACAAAATAATTGGCTTTAAGGCAGGTCATTTGAGCATAAATCCAGAGACGTTCTCCTAACCCTTTACAATTCCTTAGTCCGCCCTCTTCTGGAATACTGCGTTCAATCCTGGTGCCCTTATTACCAAAAAGATATAGACAAGCTAGAACGAGTTAAACGTAGAGTTACCAAAATGATACCTAGCCTAAAGAACAAACCATACGAGGAGCGTCTAGATAATTAACTCTATTTCCTTTAACCCAGCGCAGATTAAGAGGCGACTTAACCCGTCCAGCCCCGGCTAGTTTTGTAATGTTTGTTCACCAGAACCCGGCCGGTTTTCAAAAAATGGTTTTATTCCAGAAACAATAGCGAATGGGTTAGGAATGAAGGAAAAACCACGAAAAACCGCTCAAAAAGCTTAAAGAATGGTCCTACAGAGCCCCCAAAAACGTATTTTACAAGAGTAAAAAATAGAAGGCAATTACCCCCAAAAACCAGGTTATTGCACGCTCACGCGCACGCACGTGGACATTGAGAGTTTTCAACCATCGGTACGGTTGCGTGGGATACGTACACAGTTCCCATACAAATCTGAGCCCTCTTGAGTGGCTACACCTGAGGTTACGGTCGGCGCAATTAGGGTGACGCGCCAGGCGCGTCTCTGGGGCTGTGCGTTACATACATCGCCGACGCGTCAGGCGCGTCGCTGGGGCTGTACGGGTTAATTCAAGTGTTCAAAATCATCAAAGGCATCGACATTATGAACTGTAGTAAGTACTTCACTATCGACCAATCTAATTACACGCGGGGAAACGGGTGCAAAATTATTGGTAACTCTTTTAACTCGCACGAAGCTAAACTTTTCTTCTTCAATCGAGTTGTCAACTTATGGAATGGGCTTCCCCAAGATGTTATAGACTGCAGCACCGTTGATTCATTTAAACTTCGCCTAGACAAATATCTCTCATCAAACCCACGACTGACTGCATTTGTAAATGAATAACTTTATTTTATCCTCCCCTCAGTTACTAACCCATCTGTCCCCTACTAACTTCCTAATCCTGCCACGGACATTAGTTCCAGGGCAGTAGTCCCCTTTCCAATGTTCCCTTACCAACTCTAAACCACTGTTTGGAGACTTGATCCTCAGTGTTTTGGAGGACAAACAGCCTAGAAGGGTCACTAGATCTGTTGTTGCTTGATTTCCTTTGTACTCCTTTGTACTGACGTATATATATAAGGCGCTGGGATTGGAGGGGTTAAAAGGGTCTTATCACACTCCCTAAAAGCATAAATAGGCCTATCATATCATAAGATTCGGTACAACCCTTTTGGGGCAAATTCAGACATATCTGGATTTATGACTCTGACAATGTAAAAATAAGGATTATTGTGATATAACTCAAAAATACCTTGTGTAAATGACAACAATAATCCAAACAATACAAACAATATCTGAATCTGACAGGTTGTATTTATTTCATTCACTTTCATCCTGTCTGAATTTTAAAGAAATTACAAATATATAATTATCACTAAATACCCAGTTACGGGAAATAATATACGCAGAGCCTCGCCGGTTGAGTGGAGAGCACGCTCACGTGTGAATCTGCATGACCTGGGTTCAATCCCAGCCAAGGAGTGGGTGTGGTAGTACGTCATAGCATGTATATCATGTTCGCACCCAGTCGGGGGACACCTCGATGACTTATACAGACTAATGACATACACAACAAAGCCATTCCAACACGTACTTCCATGACTTATACAGACTAATGACATACACAACAAAGCCATTCCAACACGTACTTCCATGACTTATACTGACTAATGACATACACAATAAAGCCATTCCAAGACGTACTTCCTCTATCTACAACACCTCGTCTCTACTATCTACACTTTCCCAGCCGTATGGTCTTATAGTTGGGACCAGTTAATCTGACCAGGCCTGTATGGCAACACTGAACCTTCGGGGATCGTGATAGGCTGTTGACGACTGTTCGAGTTCGTCGCTATTACAGCTATCCTCTATTCAACAACAGATGTGATAATGATTGTTTTGACAATACAATCATCCAAAGCATTAATAAACAATGTGTATTGTTCCCTAAAATTATAATTAAGTAGGTAAATCTACAAACGAGTTTCAAAAAGTATTACAAAATATAAAAGTACCGGTAATCAGTTGTCATAGTCACAAAGCAAAGTTGCACATTCGGACAATGTTTGGGGTCTTATATAACAGCATACAATTGAGGAAATCTGCTTAGTATAAGCACTGGTACAACACATTCCGGGTATTTATTTTATAGCATCAATTCACACACCTACATCAAGCCAAGTCTCGCAATATCAAATTAAAATGTAAAACTTGCAAACTAAACAAACCAAAATTGGGACAAGGACAATATAAAGTCAAATAAAATTATCAAAATCACTGTGGAAACAACTTTTACTAAAATTAAATTTATGAAATAATAGAACACAATCCACCACATAGGGTGTACATTACTACATTTCTTACAGTTTCTTAGTTTCTTACAGTAGATCCTCTGGAAAAAGGCAAACTATGCCTGTGTATCCAGCTCAGTACCAGTACTTGCACTGCTGCGGTCGTTCACGGTGTTGGCGGCGGCGGTAGCAGACGCAACATTTTTACTATTCTGTATTTTTGTTTTATAATCAAACTTCAAATCTTGTCTTCCCCATGCTTTATCAAGATTACTTTCAAACTCCCTTATTGATTCGGAATCGACTACATACTGGGGCAGTGCATTCCACTCATTTACCACTCTATCACAAAATGAGTTCTTTGCCTTCTCAAGCCTATTTCTTTCTTTGTAAATTTTCTTAGAGTGTCCTCTCGTTCTTGTTCCCTCCCGCATCAAGAAGATACCTTCACACACATCCTCATCGTACTTTCCTGACAGTATCTTAAAAGTCTCTATCATATCCCCTCTCTTTCTCCTATATGCCAGTGTCGGAAGCCCCAGTGTCCTCAACCTCTGCTCATAGCCCGCGTTCTTCAACGTTGGTACCAGCTTGCTAGCTCTCCTCTGCACTTTCTCCACTGCTTCTATATCCTTTACCATATATGGAGCCCACACCTGGTTCGCATATTCCAGGTGCGGCCCAACCAGCGCTGTATAGAGATTCCTGAAGATTTCTTCGTCAAGTGACACAAATGTCCTCCTTATCAGCCCTACAATTCTATTGGCTTTGTTTATCTTTTCCACTAAATGTTCTGAGAAATTTAACTTATTGTCTATCACTACTCCTATATCCTTTTCTGCATTCACTTCCTCCATCGCTTCATACATACTGTATCCTACCTTGTCTATCTTGCTGGTCCCAATCCGCATGTACTTGCATTTTTTTGGATGAAAAGGCATTAACCAATGCTCAGACCATCCCTTCATGCCCTCCACATCTCCTTGAAGCAAACCCATATCTTCCTTACTCCTCACTCTTCTATACAGCTTAGTGTCATCCGCATACAGGTATACCTCACTTCCATTAGTTATAACTTCAGGCAAGTCGTTGATAAATATAACGAACAGCAGTGGTCCCAACACAGATCCCTGAGGTACCCCACTTGTAATTTCCCTCCACCCCGAGCCTATTCCATTCACCAGTACCCTCTGTCTCCAATCTTTCAGGAAGGCTTCTATCCATTTCACACATTTCTCCCCTATATTATAGCTTCTAACTTTCTCTATTAACCTTTTATGTGGGACCTTATCGAAGGCCTTCATAAAATCACAATATACCACGTCTATTACATCACCATCTTCTAGAATTTGCATCCAATCATCTACCACCTTAATTAGCTGTAGTACCGTCTCCCACTGAAAAGTTGGTTTAACTTCATATGATCCATTATTCCTTCTCTAATTACCGTTTCCATTAGTTTACACACAACACTTGTCAAACTGACTGGTCTACAATTCCCTGGGTCATTTCTCTTTCCCTTCTTAAATATAACTGTTATGTTAGCCTCTCTCCAGTCCATCAGGATTTGTCCTGTATTAAACGATACCTCAAATAACATTTTCAATGGCTCTACTAACATCTCCCCTCCTTCCTTTATGATTCTTGGGTGTATCCTATCCGGTTCCGGTGACTTACTTCTGTTCATTTTTTCTATAGCCCTTCTTATTCTAGCATGGGAAAACTCTATTAGTTCTAGTGCCGGGTCCTGTTTGATGGGAATAGTAGGCACTGCATCCTCCGACTCCACTGTTAGCACCCCCCCAAAGTATTTCCCCAGCACCTCTGCTTTCTCCTTATCAGTCTCCGCTCTACTCCCATCATTCAACCCCCCTACCAGCTCTGGGATCCCTACTCTTCTTGTTAACTTTTCCTGAATGTACTTCCAGAATATTTTTGGATTATCCTTCACATTTCTAGCTATCTCTCTCTCCCTCTCCTTCACCCCCCTCCTTGTTTCCCACCTTATTTTATTGTTTATGTGTCTGCGTTCCAGATCCACTTCCTTAGCCTCTATACTAGACCCCCTGTTCTTTTTTAACAATTTTAATCTTTCCCACAATCGTTTCTTTCTTCTAATCAATGTCCAAAGCTTTCTTTTCATTGGCAATTCTGGGTTAGTTCTTTTCCTCAATTTTGTTTTATCCTTATATTCCCTTACTGGTACACTTTTGGATACAGCATTCTCCAGTTCGACTCTAATTTTCCTCCACATTCCTTCAGCGTCTTCACTGTTCAAGTATTCCCCCCAGTCAATGTCCAAACACCATCTCAGCAGCTCATAATCTGCTCTATCATACATGTATATTTTTCTATTGCTTCTATTATCCCTCTCTGATTTAATGTTACAACTAAAGCTTATACAGGCATGGTCACTACGACCTATAGGGCTATCCACATTAACATGTTCCACTATATCCTCTTCATTGCTAAAAATCAAATCAAGTACACTCCCCTGCGTCCCATCTCTATATCTTGTCATCTCTACAATATGTTGCGTTAAAAAACAATCTCTCACTTTCTCTATAAACTTATTTTCCAGGCTACCCTGTCCCGCTGGAGTAGTACAATTTGCACAGTTGATCCTTGGCAAATTGAAATCTCCAATCAAAATTTTATATTTGTTCTCTCTATTATCTATCTCCTCCATTGCTTTCAGTAGGTTATCATCCTCTCCCCTGCTATTATTTGGGCTTCTATATATAGAGGCAATTAGAATTGATCCTCTTACACATTTTACTTCAATACACAAATACTCACAATACTGCTGTCTCATATCCACCTCATTAATCTTGAGCTCTTTTCTTAAATAAATAAACAGTCCTCTTCCAACCTCTGCTCTAATAGCATTTCTCTCATATAACTCAAAACCCTCCAAACTATATTCCACCAGTTCCCTTTCAATTCTAGCATTTTTGGTCTTACTTCCTGTAGGGCTATGACATCAGGTTTTTCCTCTTCATCCTGCAACCTACATATCAGTTCTCTTTTCTTGTCCTGGGTAAACACATCCACATTACTAAACATAATCCTTAATCCATCTACCATTCCTTCAGCAATTACACCATCCCGCTCCTCCAGTCCGTACCCTACTCCCCCGTTAGCACTACTGGGTCTGCCTCTTTGTCTCCTGTCTCTCCCTGTGACACCTCCACCCCGTTCTCCTCCTCCGTCACAACTCCCATCACATTCTCTCCCCTCCCTTCTACTCTTATAAACCACTTCCTCACTTTTCCGTCCCTCACTCTCCAGTAAAAATTTCTCTTATCCTCCTCATCCAACTTTCCATTATTTTCATCAGCCTTTTCTTGTAATTCCTTAATTTTTTTCCTTTGTTCTATACTCAAATCCTTCTTTAGTCTTATGTGTTTCAGTTTATCATTTGTATTTAGCCTCCAACTAAAATTTGTCACAGTCTCCGCCACTACCCTAGTTTAAACTGTACCCTTATAGGTCTCATCTCTCCCCTTTTATATCTACCTATCCTACTGACCTCCTCCACCTGCCCTTCCCATCCATATTCGTCCTCATCCACACCTTTCAAGACCTCCTTCACTGTCTCCATATCCCTCTCTTTTCTCACTCCATTATCATTCATATGAGTCTCTATATCTCCATACAAGATTACACCCCTATCCCTGTCCATGGCCTCCCTCACGACACTCTCCTTGTTCTTCATGACCCCTACAACTGCACTCTCAAAACTTTTTTTGGTCATATTCATTTCTTCCTTTTGCTCTTTCATAATATCCTCCAAATCCTTGACTTTTTGTTTACCTACCACCGTCCATGCAGTCGACTCCTTTACTTCCGTGAAACGTCCTTCGTATTCCTTCAGCTGCTCCTTCAATGCCATATTCTCTGCTCCCATGAGCAAGTTAATCTGTTTCCCAAGCAAACTAATCACACACATAACAACGCACTATCGTCACGTTCAAGGAATTAGTCAAATTTGGGAAGTCCGGGACGTTCTGGTAAATTTGACTAAACTCTGCATGAATAAAGAAACTACATGTTAAATGTCAAAATATTAATTTAAAATCAAATTTGCAACATGATGTTTCAGCAGAGTATTTTTTGATAAAGAATGGAAAATTGAACCCTGTACAAGTACTGGTATATATATATATATATATATATATATATATATATATATACAGTAAACTTCCGTTAATCCGAAGGGCAGGGGACCGGCCCTCGTTCGGATTAGTGGATTTTTCGGATTATCGGACTTTACCCCTATGAACCTGTGTATGACGAAAACATTGAGACATTAGGCCACCCAAATGACACAATGGTGCACACACACATATCATATATTCATGAAATCACTTCAAAAGTTTACCATTGTCATTGTAGCCTATTACCTACTTCAAAACATTCAGATTAATGGTCAAAGGAATCTGCTGATATAAACGTCTTCTTCCGTCTACTAGCGAGTTTGTCTTGCTCTTGAAGATCAGATGTGGTTCGGGAAGTAATGCCTTAACAACGGCACTTCCCTGAGAGGTTCTTGTAATTTTCCTTTTGTGACGTGCTCTGTTATATTATATTGTATTGAAAGCACCCTTGTCTTGTTGTCTTGAAAGCACCCTTGGGACGCTCCGATCACTGAACTATAAATAGTAGCGTATCGGAACGTCCAAAGGTGCGTTTTCAAGCTCAAGACTAATACGTCCAAAGGTGCGTTTTCAAGCTCAAGACTGAATGCGCTTGCAGAAAATGCGGTGCAAGCCAGTAGCGCATCGGAGCGTCCCAAGGATGCGTTCAAGAGCAAAACAAACTCTCTAGCAGACGATGTGGAAGAAGAAGAAGAAGAAGAAGAAGGTGTTTACGTTTATATCAGTAGCTTCCTTTGACCATTAATCTGAATGTTTTGAAGTAGGTAATAGGCTACAATGACAATGGTAAACTTTTAAAGTGAATTCATGAACATATGATATGTGTGTGCTCCATTATGTGTCATTTGAGTGGCCTAATGCCTCAAAAAGGGGACTTTGGGACTTCTTGAAATTCGGACCATCGGGTGAATTCGGATTTGGCCTCAAATTGAAAAATTCGGACTATTGGGAGATTCGAATCATCGGTCGTCGGATTAACGGACTTTTACTGTATATATATATATACTGTATATATATATATATATATATATATATATATATGTATATATGTGTTGAATTTGTATTGTCTTTGTCCCAGTTTTGGTTTGACTTTGTTTGCAAGTTTTACATTTTAATTAATATATATAATATATATACGGTATATAATATATATATATATATATATATATATATATATATATATATATACATTTTAATTAATATATATAATATATACACCGGTATATATATATATATATATATATATATATATATATATATATATACAGTATACAGTATATACCGGGATATAGGCTATACAGTATAAATAAGTAGCCTAGGCATCTAAAATCCAAAACCCAAGGAAGGGAAAACAATAAATAGCCTAAATAAATAAAATATAAAATACAAATAAAATACCCGGTACCTCCAGTTAGGGCCACTAGGGTAGTATTCGGGCGTACCGCCCACCTTGTTTACTCTACTCTGCACGCTCGCGATCATTTTCCCGTCTATTTTGACTGCTGTGGGAAATAATAGGATGAGGGGGGCTTTATCCATCCTCACCCCCATATGACTTATTGTCATCATCATATACTGTATAGGCTATTTCTAGCAGCGGGCATATAACAAAACAAAAAAAATAGCCATCAAATTAGACGGGAACATAACCGCGAGCGCTCGACCAATGTAAACATGACGACCATTTTTGTTTTTTTTTTTTTTTTATATATTCCAACTACTCCAACTACTCGGGCATAGGCTGAGAGCCTGTACATTCCACCGCTCAACACGGTGAAGCCCGTGAGGTCTCGTTCCATTCTGGGGAGTGAGACAAGTGAAGCATCCATTCATGGCTCGAAGCAGCTCCATCTCTGAAGCCGCTGGTTGCTTCGTTCAAGTGCTTCACTGTCTCACCCTCCGGACTCAGACCCTCACTCTCAGAACGCCACCTATTGAGCAGTGAACTCACTAGGCATTGTCCCCCTGTAGCATATTTTGAATATGGGAATATTCATACAGTGCTATTTAATCAGGGAACAATGAGGGTATTTTTTTGGCATTCCGGTGGGCTTTGTGGTAATGCACTGATACTAGGTACAGCACAAATTCAATCCCAATAATATCTTCCCATTGACATATCGAGATTTGAACCTGGGTCCATTGGATTACCAATCCAGTGGCAAGACCACTCCACCACACCTCCCCTGCCTGGATATTACATCCTTCCCGGGCTATGCTGCGGCATCTGCCTTGCCAATGCCATCTTAGCATTTAAAAAATATGGCAAGGGAAGGGCTGGTAGAGTGGCAGGCTGGCCCCTGGGCCCACTAATTTTTTTAAAAAGACGCTTTCTGTCTAAGGCAAATACGGTACCGGTACCGCACTTATCACGCTTAATCATACCAGGCAAGCAGCTTGTGTAGGCCTATATATAGGCCTCTCTCTCTCTCTCTCTCTCTCTATATATATATATATATACCGTACCGGTATATATATCGTATATATATATATACTGTATATATATTATATATATTTATATATATATATAGACCGGTATATACACATATATATATATATATATACAGTATACAGTAAACCCCCGCTAACTCGGACTCTTTTTAGCCGTAAATCCGCACTTCTCGGAATGGCATCGGCCTCTCGGAAATGTCCCTGTATATCTCGGAAATTTCTGAGTTGAACGGGATTTGTGTCCAGTTTACAATGTTCTCTCACTCGGTTTTAACCTATAAATGGCGAGCTGTGTGTATTGAACACCACTGTTCTGGGCGACGATATTAGGCTCCATTCATGCCTATAATTGTCATTTTACGATAAATATCGTTATTACTTATTCATATGCGCCTATTTTACCTTCACTATGAAGATAGTAACCTGTAACAACAATAAAAACAAGTGGAAATATAATTTTTCTGGTCAAAATTGCGAATCAACATGGAGCAGCCCATTCATGAAATGTAGAGCAATGTGAGGCAATTCCTCCCCTTGCAAGGCCTCAAGCTTGACTGACTCATTCACCCCACCATCTAGCTCTGCCAACACACTCGCTAGGCACATAAGCACATCCTCCAACCAGTTTGCTAATGTTAGCACAAATATATACCAATGAATTAGGGAATAACAGGGAAAATAGGTGATAATTGAAGGGAGGAGGGGAAAGGGTGTAAGGAGGGGATGTGGAGGAGTGATATGAGGTATAGGGAACAAAAAAAAAACATGTTTTAAGTGCTACTGGGGCCTTTTAAAATGTTTTGTTTAGGCCTTCCCTCTCAAGAGCTTTGCCGCCGTTGCCCAGTAAAACTGCTTAAGAGCTTTTCCGCCGTTCCCGGGTTAAGTGATTTTAGGATGAGTTGAAGCCTGTGCCTTACCCCCTGGGGGTAAAGGAATAGAATATGCCCCACGTGCCTTCTGCGTGTCGTAAGAGGCGACTAAAGAGGTTGGGTCGGTGGGCTTGCGACCTCCACCCGGGAAAAATACCTAAGCAAGGAAAAACAAGCGAACAGCCTTGGATGCAGACGGACCCTATGTTGACGAACCACGACCGACTAAGGACATTCCTTCGGACATTCTGAGAAAGGCTACATGGAATGTTAGTGGCATGAATAATGGCACAAAAGAGAGAGAGGTTCTGGAAGTGCTAGTGAATGCCAGGCTGGATGTACAGTATGTGGAATGACAGAGACCAAATGGAAAGATTCAGATGTGAGAGAGTGGGAGTGTGGAATGGGTGCGTGTGCTGGAGTAAGTGAAGGAACAGCGAGAGAAGGTGCATGTTGTTTGTAAGTAACAAATGGAAGGAATGTGTAAGAGAGTATGGGTCTGTGGGTTCAAGGATTGTGTGGGTGAGAATGAAAGTAGGAATACAAACATGGGTGATTGTGTGTGTGTATGCCCCGACAGGATACACTTGAAAGAAAGAAAGAGGAGTTCTGGATGAATGTGGAGGCGTGCCTGGAGAAGTTTGACAAGAACGAAAGAATATTTCTGATTGGGGATATGAATGGTAAGGTGGGTGATAGGAAAGATGAGGGAGTTGAGGGAGTGTGGGGGGGTACCATCAGAGGTGAATGGGAATGGTAGTGCACTTGTGGACGTGTGTGTGGGGAGGAGGCTGTGGATAGCCAACACCTTCTTCCGACACAGAATGATCCACAGGTACACGTGGAAACGGATGTTGACGATGAAGGATAAGACAATGGTGGAATGAAAGTCATTGATTGATTATGTATGTGTGGATGAACGAATGAAGAGATCTATGATGGATGCTAGGGTGTATAGGGGTATTGGAGGGGGTCTGTCTGATCATTATGTAGTAGTAGCTAAGGTTAGGATACAAAAGAAGTGGGTGAGGAGAGCTGGAAGGAGGCGAGAGGAAGGTGGAATGGTGAGGAGGGTGGAGAGGTTACAGGAGGAGGAAATCAGGGAAGAGTACAGGAGAGCAGTAGAAAGACGACTAGGTGGGTTCGAGAATAGGGTAATGATCCCGACAGTTTTAGGTCCAATAGGACATTTGAATTTGGCGGTATCGTATCGCTTGTACGATTTCGGCTGATTCTTTGTGTATTGTAGTTTATTCTTAAGTATAGGTTAAATATTAACTGTAATGTATAAATATCTACGTCAGCTCTAGATGTATCATGAATCCAAGTTATGGGTTATAATTATTATGAGCCGGCAGCCATATGTAATTTCGCGAAGGGATCGGACGCCGGCCCTTCAGTCTCTCAATCAACACCATACAGCCAACATCTCCCCCCCCTGGCTCTGACTCAACCCACAGTTCACCATGTGCTACAAATATTAATCTATAACAACAGTCCTACATCACCAGTCCTCTAAGCTAAGTTCATTGTATCGATATTGTATTATGTGAACATTCCTACATGTCATGCAATTGAATTAGCCGTGTGTGGGGAACTGGATTACACCCATCGAATACCTCGTTGGTAATTATATTATAACTATTTGTTGGGATATTTCATGTACCAGTGATACGCAATTTAACCTCTTTATCTAAATTCCCGACAAATAATGGTCCTTCGTGCCCTAAGGCTTCCTTACCGTAGTACCGTTTTGTTTACTTCGTTGACGCTTGTGGGCTTACAAATGGCTGCCGCCTCGCGCGTTGTTGGGCCGACTGCCGTTTCCCTATTGTAGACCCGGCTTATTCCCTCTGTTGTTTTCCATTTAGGCGCCGTCCCTATCTTTTTTGGGGCTAGTTTCCATGTTTTTTGGGGCGTGTGATCCTTGGCATTTTTTGGTGGGTTAGCTGGGCTGGAGATTGGGGTAGGGGTAATTTCGTCGGGCACCATTTCGCGCTCATAGGTTAGGCTAGGCTAGGCTAAGCAGGCTAGGCCTGCAAGTGTCTGTGGTAGCTGTTCATTTCGCTTTGGTGGTGGGCCTGTGGTGTTCATTGTGTTTTGTCATTATGAGACTCTTTTCTTAATTTTGCCGGTGGGGAGGGTTCTCATGTGACTCATTTAATTAAATGTTATAGCCTAGTTGCCTAATTACGGTCATGGGGTTCGGTCTCTGATGATTCCTAAGCGATTGACAGCCAACAGACCTCATGATTGTGGGATGGGCAGCTGGGCTAGGCCTAATACTTATTACTAGACCTAGTCAGTTCTTTTCATTTACCCTTCATTCTCTAGCCCTAGTTTGTTTCTGCTATTTGTCAATTTTGCTCAATTAATTCATCCTACTGCTGCTAGTAGCCTAATAACCGTTTCCAAATTGGGAGTGGCAATGCTATTGCCACATTTTTTAATTTAAATTAATTTGTGTAATAGTTTGCTTTATAGTTTAGAGTTAATAGCCTAATAGACTTAACGATGACAGATTTAAAGAAACTTAAGATTCTGAAGGGAGGGATGAAGGGAAGTTTAAATAGGTGTTTAACCCGTTGAGCCCCGGCTAGTTATAATATTTTGTTCACCCCAGTCCCAAGCCATTTTCACTTCTTTTTTTTTGTTTTTGCTAAAATGGAAGACAAGGATGAGAAATGAAAAAAAACAAAAAAAAAATCACCTCGGATATTTTTTTTTTGGGGGGGGGGGCCGGGGGGGGGTTGGGGGGGGGGGGGGGCCAGTGGGGGGGGGGGGGAAGCCTCAAAAAAATTTGTTGAGCCAAAATGGAAGAGAATGGTGAGAAATGAAGAAAAAATAAAAAAAACTCACCTCGGTCATTTGGGGGGCGGGGGGGGGGGGTCGAAAGTTCGTCTCCCCCGCATGACCACCCGCCCGGGAGCACTAGGGTGAAAACTGAGTATGGCATTGTACGGCATACATCCTAAGGAGTGTCTCACATAAATCTTAAGCCTCTAGCTCCCATACGACCGGAGTAATGAAGGTTCAAAGTGGCGGTGAACTAAGGGTGTAAAGTATCCCCACTAAGCCCACCACCACCGGCCGTGCGGCTGTCTTGGCCCGCTCACACCTACCGGCCCGGCTCCCACACACACTACGGTACCTCCCCCTCCTATTCTCCCGCCATTTCCTACCTTACGAGCCACGTAAATGATTTTAATATGCCGGACGCACGTGATGCGTCGCTGGGAGTTGGTGATAACAAACTGCCGACGCATCACGTGCGACGCTGGAGTCTCAATGGGTTAAGAGATCTTGATGAATATTTATTAAGTGCCACAGCTGATCAGATTAAGGGTAAATTTGCTACTGTTACTAAATCGCTAACCACTTACGATAATTATGCTCAACAGGTATATGGTTTATTGGCAATTACTGACGATGTGGAAGAAGAAATGTCGGCAGATCTTGAGTACTTTGAGGACGTTAATACAGCCTTAGCCAGACTATCTTCCACCCAAGAATCAACCCCTGTTAAGGATACCGGTACACCAAGGGCGACTGGTTTTAACCTGCCGAAGCTTACTTTGCCTACCTTTTCCGGGGATTCGGCTACCTGGACTGGATTTTGGGATATCTTTGAGTGTTCCGTCCATCATAATAAAACACTCACATCCATCCAAAGGTTCACATATCTCCGTGGTCAATTGAAAGGGGAGGCATTGAAGTTGGTCGATGGGTACAAGCTAGACGCTACCAGCTACGAGTCTGCAGTGGAGTTGCTGAAGAGAACTTACAGGAGAGTGGAAGTCATCAAGACCGCGTTAATTACCAAATTCTTCACGCTAGATCCTCCATCCTATGATGTGGCGGACCTAAAGGAGTACTATGCCTCCTTTGAGAGCCTCCTCCGATCTACAGTATGGAGACAATGGCCATCACCAAGGAGGAGATATTTAGTGTAAGTATCTTGAACAAGATACCCTCTCCCCTAAAGGAAATCGTAAGACGACAACTAAGCGACTCTCCACTAAACTTGGAAGCGTTAGTGCAGGTGTACCAGACTGAAGTCTTCAATATGGAGAGTACTGGACACTACTGACAAGTGGAGATGTCGCCATCTACTGCAGCTTTCCCGGTACAGACTTCTCCTAAACAGAAAAGGCCAATATCATTAGGTTGTAAGTTGTGCAGTGTCCACGGTCATCTGTGGTACCAGTGCCCTAAGTATCCTAAGGCTACACAGAAGATTGGCAAGGCTAAATCGCTTAAGTTATGTACCAGCTGTCTAGCAAGAGACCACTTCAACAGTAATTGCACCAATTCCTACATCAAACCTTGTAAGTATTGCAAGGGGAAACATTGGTTTTCCCTTTGCACCCAGTCTGATCGGCACGATGGCAAAGAAAAGGGGAGAACCCCCAAAGAGTCACATGAGAAAGGTAAGAGCGAGGGTGATAAAGTATCTGCCATGTCCATTGCTTCTCGAGAATGTCAATTGCTTCCTACTATGATGCTGCCAGTAGTGGGGAGTAATAATAAGCCTATAATGACGCGCACCTTACTTGACCAGTGCTCACAGAGGTCATTCGTTCTGCGGTCATCATTACCCCAGCTCAAGTGTACCAGCAAGGGTCAAGAGAATTTACGTCTCCATGGTTTCACTGGTGAAGTAGATTCCAGTGACTATGATACAGTATAGTGGAGATTTCCTATGTTTATAGAAAAAAGGTATGTCCCATCAAGGCTGTTGTGGTCGACACACTACCCAGTTTCTATATAGCATCAGAGATTCAACCACATTTGAAATATCACAGAAGCATGGGTTATAAACTGGCTGATGATCAACTCTCTGCTAACAATGGTATTATGCTACTGGTCGGAGCTGATTATTACTACGACCTGGTTCACCCTGGATATCGGCGGGTAGATAAGCTAATAATGCTCCCCACGATCCAAGGGTATGCCATTTCTGGATCCTATGCCACTTCCTCTCAAGACAAACAGGTGGAGGTGGTTACGGTCCTCAAGGTAGCAGTAAGCCCCATAGATAAATATATTAGGCCAAATGTGCCTGATAATACATGTACTGATATAGATAAGCTATGGGACTTGGACAATATTGGAATTGACCCACATGAACTTGATCGGGAGTCCAAGCTAGCGTTAAGCTCGTATGAAGAGACTGTAAAGTATGACTCTGGCAGGGGTCAGTATGTGGTAAGGCTCCCTTGGAATGATAACAAGAGTAAATTACCTACTAATTTCCATCTAGCACTTGGTAGGTTATGTGGCCTTCAGAAGCAGTTTGTCAAGGATCCAAATTATTGCGAAACTTATGCGGCAGTTTTAACCGAGCAGGTACAACGTGGATTTGTGGAGAGAGTAGATCTCAGTGAGTATGGGGATAACATCCATTACCTTGCTCACCATGGGATTAAAAAGGACAGTTCCACCACTCCTGTTCGTATTGTGTATGACTGCTCTGCTAAATCCAGTGATCGCTCCTATAGCCTGAATGATTGTCTGTACACGGGTCCGTCCCTGGTCTCTGATCTCGCGCAAATTATGTTGCGCTTCAGATGTCATAAGTTTGCATGGGTCGCCGATATTGAGAAGGCCTTCCTGATGCTTCAACTCCATCGTGAAGACAGGGACTCGACAAGATTTTTATGGCCACGGGACCCAATGGATCTAGATTCAGAGTATCTGGTCTACAGGTTCAGAGTCGTCTTATTCGGGGCGACCTGTTCCCAGTTCCTTCTCAACGCTACTATCTTGCGTCATCTTGAGGAGGCTGGACTAGATCCTGACTTCAAGAATGAGATCAAGCAGGGGATCTATGTGGACAATCTTCAAGGCACTGGAGACAATGAAGATTTATTGCTCAAGAGATGCTGGGAGATCCGCGATATATTTGCCAAGGCTCATTTATACTTAAGAGAATGGGCCACTAATAGTGGTCTTTTGAAAGGTCAATTTGCTTCTGACGGTGTAGCTACTGAGAATAGTGAGGTGAAGTTTTTAGGCCACAAATGGGACACTACCACAGATTGTATATCCTTCTGTCACACCCCATGCGGCAGTGAGCTTATGACCAAGCGAAACTGCTTAAGCTTGTCAGCGAGGTTGTTTGATCCCCTAGGTTTTTTGCTGCCTGTAACTATCCGTGCTCGTATGTTTTTACAGCAACTGTGGCGGCTAAAACTAGATTGGGACACACCCCTCCCGACTGAGTTACAAGATACTTGGCGGTTGATTCGGTCGGACCTTTCCATATGTTGCAGGGTCCAACTTAATCGTCAGGTTATTAGTGGTCAACAGGTGGATCTACATGCCTTTTCTGATGCTAGTAATAGTGCGTACGGTACTGCCATATACATATGCAATGGTAGTGAAGCGACACTGGCTATAGCAAAGGCCAAAGTAGCCCCTATAAAGAAAATTACAGTTCCTAAATTAGAACTTACTGCTTTGCTTCTGTCTGCTCGTCTAATAAAGTTTACACTGGATGCTTATGCAGACATACTACAGATTAATAACGTCTATGTCTGGAGCGACAGTCAAATAGCACTTTCATGGGTACACAGCCAGAAAGTGTTACCAGTTTATGTTTCTAATCGCACTGATGAGATACATAACTTAGTTCCTACAGCTAAATTTCGCTATGTGAGCACCAGGGATAACCCCAGTGACATCGTTTCCCGGGGGTTCTCGGCGCAACAGTTTATGCCGTCCTCTATTTGGTGGCATGGACCTCCATGGCTTACATCTTCATCTGAATGGCCTCAGGATTTCAGGGAATGCATATCTGATCCTTCAAGTCGGCCCCAAGATGATGTGTTAAGTAGTTCGAATGTGAGTACTACACATCAGGATAACAAGTTGGTAGAGTGGGAACGTTACGGCAGCTATGATCAAGTAATATGGGTATTTGCATGGATATACCGTTTCATTAACAACATGAGAAGTCGGGCTCACGGGTCTTTCCTTACTGAAGATTCGAAGCATATCAGACTCCATGAATTGAGATCAGCAGAAGTAAAACTAATATGTTTAGTACAAAGGGAATCTTATCCTACTGAACATCAAATCCTGAGCAAGGAGTCAAAGGCCAAACCCTCTAACTTAATGAGGCAGCTAGGATTATATATGGAAGGAGGCATAATTAAGTGTAGAGGCAGGATACAAAAGGCGGACATTATTGATTCTGCGAAATATCCTGTCCTCCTTAGCTCCTCTCATTTGATTACCAAACTGTTGATTCGCCAATGCCATAGGACCTGCCTACATTTTGGCGTAAATTATGTTCTGGCGTATATGCGACAACGTTGGTGGATCCCTAGGATGCGAAAAGCAATTAAAGGGATCCACAATAGCTGTACTATCTGTAAAAGATTACAGGGTAAGCCTTACTCCCCAGTTGATCTACCTCCCTTGCCTGAGTTCAGGGTACAAAGGACTGAACCATTTCAGGTAACCGGGGTAGACTACACCGGAGCGATTCATGTTAGAGAATCGCCCGGTAATATCATAAAGGTATATGCCATTCTATTCACATGTGCGGTAACCAGAGCGATTCATATTGAATTGATTGACGACCTATCCAGTGAGGGGTTTTTGCATACTCTAAGACGCTTTGCAGGCCGCAATGGTTTCCCTCAAATTATTATGAGCGATAATGCGACTTGTTTTGTCGGGGCCTCTAAATATCTTCAGAGTTTAATGGATGACCCGCAGGTTGTGGCTACCCTCACTGGAAAGGGTTGTCAGTGGAGATTTATACCAGCACGTGCACCATGGTTCGGGGCATTTGGGAGACAACTATCGGTATCGTCAAATCTGCCATGAAGAAGGTATTAGGAAGGGCAATGGTGACAAGACGGGAGTTGCAAACCATCTTAATAGAGATTGAGATGTCAGTCAACGACAGGCCTTTGACCTATACCTCGGCAGATGTTGATGACCTCTTACCCATTTCGCCTTCTATGCTAACACGTGGACGAACCCTTAATACCTTTCCTAGATCGTCCGTAAATGACGAAGATCTGCATGACCCTACGTTCGGCAATGCGGACGCCACACGTCGTCGCTTCCAGTATGTAAACAAGGTGTCCGACGATCTATGGAAACGGTGGACCCAAGAATATTTGCTGTCTCTTCGCGAGCGTCACTCTCATAAGTTCAAAGGGACGAATCAACGATGGCCTCGTATCGGGGATATCGTCCTGATTCATGATGAGCGTCCTAGGTTATTTTGGAAGCTTGAGAGGATTATCGATTTGTTCCAGGGCATTGATGGTCTTATAAGGGTTGCTAGAATACGAACTTCGACTGGGGTTACTACTCGCCCAGTCGTAAGGTTATATCCCTTGGAGCAGGATGTAGAACTGCCGGATGATCCTGGCATCTCTACTGATACCCCGCCGCGGGAGAGTGCTGGTGACAGTGCTCCTCAAGGTGGGGCACCTGATGATGAGAAGGATGATCCTCCTCGGGCTTCAGGTGGCGCTCGTCCCAAAAGGAGGGCGGCTATGAGTTCCGTGGATCTTTGGAGATCAAAGATCAAACAAGGTGATCTTTGACTTCGATTTCCTTTTTTTGTTCTCTGTATATAGCTCCTGTATATCATTTTTGGTGGCGGGCAATATGTCGGGAATAGGGTAATGATCCCGACAGTTTTAGGTCGAATAGGACATTTGAATTTGGCGGTATCGTATCGCATGTACGATTTCGGCTGGTTCTTTGTGTATTGTAGTTTATTCTTAAGTATAGGTTAAATATTAACTGTAATGTATAAATATCTACATCAGCTCTAGATGTATTATGAAACCAAGTTATGGGTTATAATTATTATGAGCCGGCAGCCATATGTAATTTCGCGAAGCGATCGGACGCCGGCCATTCAGTCTCTCAATCAACACCATACAGCCAACATCTCTCCCCCCCCCCCCCCCCCCCGGCTCTGACTCAACCCACAGTTCACCATGTGCTACAAATATTAATCTATAACAACAGTCCTACATCACCAGTCCTCTAAGCTAAGTTCATTGTATCGATATTGTATTATGTGAACATTCCTACATGTCATGCAATTGAACTGGCCATGTGTGGGGGACTGGATTACACCCATCGCATACCTCGTTGGTAATTATATTATAACTATTTGTTGGGATATTTCATGTACCAGTGATATTCAATTAACCTCTTTATCTAAATTCCCGACAGAAGTTATGGAGGAAGTGGAGGAGATGAGCAAGGTGTTTAAGGAAGAGATCTGTGCAGCATGTGAGGAGGTGTGTGGAGTGAGGAGAAGAGGGAGGGGAGTGAAAGGTACGACATGGTGGACAGAAGAGGTAAAAATAGCTGTGGAAGAAAAGAAGAAAGCATATAGAGAGTGGTTGGGTAGTAGAGGGAATGAAGATTCCGAGAGACAGAAACGAGCGAGGTACGTGGAGAGAAAGAGGGTGGTGAAGAGAGTAGTGAAGGAAAGTAAGAGCAGAGTAGATGAGGAATTTGGAAGGAATCTGAGTGTAAAATGGAGGGAGAGTAAGAAACTGTTCTGGAAAGAAGTCAAGAAAGTTAGGGAAGGTAGCAAGGGAAACAGAAAGGGTGTGAAAGATAAGAATGGGAGAATGCTAGCCGAGAAGCAAGAGAGAGTCGAAAGATGGAGGGAGTACTTCAATGAGTTGCTAAATGTTATGAATGAAGAGCCAGCAAACATAGTTGGATATGGTATGGGAAGGAGAAGAAGAGAAGTAGTGGAGGAGGAGGTGGGGATCAGGAGGTCAGAAGTGTGGGAAGCCATGAAAAGAGTGAAGTTGGGGAAAGCACCAGGAACAGATGGAGTGTGTGGGGAAATGTTGAGGTATGGTGGTGAGATAATGATCGAATGGGTATGGAAAATGTGCAAACTAGCATGGGAGAAGGGAGTGCACCCGATGACTGGAAGACTGGCATAATAGTCCCCCTATATAAGGGCAAAGGGGAAAGAGGAGTGTGTGGTAACCACCGAGGAATATGTCTTTTAAGTGTATTAGGGAAGGTATACAGTAGTGTAGTGATTGAGAGAGTGAGAGTGAGAACGGAGAAATGGATAGGCGACGAGCAGCGAGGTTTTAGGAAGGGAAGAGGATGTGTAGATCAGATTTTTACCCTGAATTGTGTTGTGGAGAAATATCTGGAGAAGAAACAAAAGGTGTATGTTGCCTTTATGGACTTGGAGAAGGCCTATGACAGAGTGGATAGAGAAGGTTTGTGGAAAGTACTTAGAATATACGGAGTAGATGGCAAGTTGCTGAAAGCAATTAAAGAGAATGTATGAGGGTGCAAAGGCGTCAGTACGTGTGGAGAGTGAGCAGAGCGAGTTCTTTGACCTGAAGGTTGGTTTGAAACAGGGGTGTGTGATGTCCCCATGGTTGTTTATTGTATATATGGATGGAGTAATGAAAGAAATACTATCAAGAGCAGTGGATGTTGGTGTATCGCTGAAAAGGGAGGGAAATGAGTGGAAGCTGCCTATACTGCTGTTTGCGGATGATACAGTTCTGATGAGTGATAATGAATGGGAGCTGCAGGGTTTGGTAAATGAGTTTGGAACAGTGTGCAAAAAACGGAATTTGAAGGTAAATGCGGGGAAGAGCAAGGTTATGGTATTCGAAAGGGGTGAAGTCACAGAGTGTGAGCTGAAGTTGAACGGTCAGGCTATGGAGATCGTTAGCTCTTTTAAGTATCTGGGCAGTGTGTTGAGTAAAGATGGAACTGTGAATGAGGAGGTGCGGGAGAGGGTGCAACAGGGGAAAAGGGTTGTAGGAACGTCGAAAGCAGTAACAAGAAATAGGGTGGTCAGTATGGAAATGAAGAAGTCTTTGCATGACAGTGTGGTAATCCCGACACTGACTTACGGAAGCGAAGCATGGACGTTCGGGAAGAGACTTAGACCAAGAGTGAGAGCGGTGGAAATGAGTTACTTGAGAAGTGCGTGCGGAGTTACATGGAGGGATAGACAGACGAATGAGGAAGTAAGAAGGAGGTGTGGTGTGGAGGTGTGGTGTGGAGGTAGATGTGCTGGAAAGTGTGAAAAGGAACAACTTGAGATGGTTCGGCCATATGGAACGTATGGAAAGCGAGAGATTGACTAAGAGGGTGTACGAGAGCGAAGTGGAAGGACAGAGAGGGAGAGGTGCACCGAAGGAGAGGTGGAAGGATGGAGTGAGGAAGTATATGAATGAAGGTGGTGCTGGTTGGGAGGAGGGCCGTCGACTGACTGGAGACAGAGGTGCATGGGGGCGGTTCGTTCGTGCCCACCCCTTCGGGGATTGCGGCGTCAGGCAATAGATAGATAGATAGATAGCCTTTTAATTATTGTGTTAATAATAATTACTATGTACTTTACTGTCCCTGAAAACATAATAAGGTTTGTATTTGTCATTAACCCGCTGAGTACCAGCTAAATATTTATAAATGTACCACCCAGGACTGGCTGATTCTGAATTTTTTTTTCCAGAAACATTAGCGAATGGGTTAGGAATGAAGGAAAAAACACGAAAAACCGATCAAAAAGCTCAAAAAATGGTCCTACAGAGCCCCCGAAAACGGATTTTACAAGAGTAAAAAATTGAAGGCAATTTCCCCCAAAAAACATGTTTTTGCACGCTCACGCGCACGCGGTTGGACTTTGAGAGTTTTCAACCATCGGCATGGGTGCGTGGGATACTTACACAGTTCCCATACAAATCTGAGCCCTCTAGGTGCCATAGGACCGAAGTAATTGGGACCGGAGTAACACTGACACAAACGAGGCGTCGCTGGGGTTTAGCGTTACATACATTACCGACGCACTGTTTGCGTCGCTGGGGCTCAGTGGGTTAATATGTTGAATTTCACATGTAACAAAAAAAAAAAAAAAAAAAATTAGGCCTATCTCAATTTTCTCTGACGCGGACTTTCCTCTTCTAATTCGGAATTTTCCCTCTCTTAAGTCGGACATAAGTCGGACTTCGGATATCTCGGAAAACCGGGCTTCTCGGAAGTGGTTTCCCCCCAATTAGTCTGAGTTAGCGAGGGTTTACTGTATATACTGTATATATATACCCCCCCATTAATTATTGTCATCAACATATAGGCTATATCACCAGCAGGAGCAAATAACAAATTATATACGATGATGCAAATGTAACTGCGAGCGTGTCTATGTAAAAATAGCGGAAGGTACGCCCGCCAACACAACTCTTACCGGCCTATGTTTCATTGAGACTCAAAAACACACTCACAATACACTTACTATATACCAATCTAGGCCTAGGCTATTGTCTCATGAAATAAAGCCCCTTTAATATAGCGAAAAAAAGCTACTATTACCATGCAATTTGCAACTGCAGACTGGTCATGTGGAAGCCTAAACTGAAAATTAACAAATGCCATATGCTACACCTGGGAAAAAATAACGCAAAAACCAGTTATAAGTTGGAGGATGTGACGCGCTCGGCTAAAGAGCAAGCAAAGGATCTAGGTGTTACAGTAAGCTCTTCATTAAAATTCCATGACCATGTTGCTGAGGTTACCTAAAAGGCTAACCAACTACTTGGTACAATTAAAAGAAACTTCAGCCGTAAAGATAAAGAGGTTATACTTCCCATTTGGTCCTGATGTGGCGGCGTCTACGCCGTGGGGCCACCTCCCGAGGCTGCCAACCGCGGATGGCTGCCGACCCTCCACAGCCGAAGACAAAATCAACGACCAGTGGAGGAAAACCGGATGCCGGCCGCGGGGAGCAGTTTCGGGAGCCAAACCGTCACAACCATCCCCTGCCCCCTCCCTGGGGGCACGGGTCCTTGGAGCGGCTTCGGTCGCGCCGGGAATTTCCACACCTCTCACACCACACACACACATCACACAGTTTTTCCTACACCGAGAAATGACTCTCCGGCTGTCATTTCTCGAAGACTTCTTCTAGCCGGAGACATTGAGAGCAACCCAGGACCCACGTTCACATACATATGTCCAACTTGCTCAAAACCCATCACTTCGAGTCGCCATACTAAGGGTTCAGTTCTCTGCAATTCATGCGGGAACTGGACCCACTTCACCTGCACAACACTTGCCTCCAAGAAACACTACACAAACACCTGGACCTGTTCCTCATGCCCCTCCCTCTCCCAGTCAAATCCCTCACCTAAAACCCGTCCACCTCTCCTCCCCAACCCACCTAACCTTCCCATATCATCCACTCCCCCCCTAAAACCCGTCCACCTCTCCTCCCTAACCCACCTAACCTTCCCATACCATCCACATCCTCAACTCAACAGACCACACACCATCCTAATCCATTCCAACCCCCATCTCCTGCTCCCCAATCCCCACCCCCACCTCACCCATCCCAACCCCCAGCCCCTCCCTCACCCCCCCCATCACCCCCACCCCATCCTCGTGCAGCAGCACCCAACATACATCGTGCACATAACATTAACATTCTTCAACTGAACATAGATGGCATCAACACAAAGAAACACGAACTCTCACACTTCATCAAACAACACAACATACACATTGCCATCTTACAAGAAACAAAACTCCGCACAACACAAAAAACACTCACATTTCATAATTTCACCACCATCAGACAAGACCGGGCTGTCGGCGGGGGCGGTGGACTCATCACCCTGGTACACAAAGAAATATCATACATAGTAACCAGTGTACAAACCAAATCCCTCCTCCCCCCAAATGATAATACAACAGAAATACAGTCAATTAAAATACGCACTGGCAACAACTCCAACATAACCATCATAAACACATACATCCCTCCCCAAACATCCCCTACAGTACCAAATGAATACAGACCACACTTACAACACATCACAAACACCCCACACACCCCACACATCATCCTGGGTGGTGACTTCAACGCCAAGACGTCGGCCGGGTTTGTCGACAACCCCGACACAGACAGAGGGCTGGTACTACAAAACCAAACCGATAACCTCATCATCCTTAACGACATCCATCAACATACCCATATTCCTCACCAAGCCCTCTATAACCCATCATCTCCAGACATCACCTTTTGCTCCCCAGAACTCGCCCCCACAACATCCTGGAGGGTGGTCAGAACCTTAGGCTCTGACCACCTCCCGATCATTATCACCACCAAAACCAGACTCACCCCAGCTAGCCACAAACACACATACACCAATTATAAAAGAGCTAACTGGGAAGCATTCACAAATGAGACAGAACAACACTTCACAACTCTAAACAGTACACCCATCACTAACATCAACAATGCTGTACACATACTCAATAAAACTATCCAAAACGCTGACAAGAAACACATTCCAAGAGGTAACAGAAAAAGACACAACCCCAACTTCACACCAGATATTCAAAACCTCATCAGACAACGCGACATACTGAAACACTCCCCAGCACCCCACACGCAAGACATCACACAACAAATTCAAGCACTCAACACCCAAACTAACAACAAAATACAAGAACAACAAAAACTAAATTGGAATAACTTCCTACAAACACTTGATCACAAAACAAACCCCAAAAAACTATACAAAACACTAAACAGCATCACACTTTCCAACAGAAACACAACACAATCACATGCTGCAATCACAACAACAGACTCTACTCCTTCATGTAAACAACAAGCAAACACTCTCATCAATCACTTTTCACATGTCAGCCACCTAAAACCTCACAAAGACGACCGACGTGTCATCCGACGTAAGAGACAATTCCCCACAGACCCTGACTATACACCCTTCACCAATCACCAGACAAAGCATATCATCAACAATCTCAAGCACTCACCCGCCTGTGGCCTAGACAACATAAGCAACATACACCTCAGACACCTGGGACCACAAGGCATACAAGCACTCACTAACATATCAAACTACAGCTATTCACACAACACAATACCAGACATTTGGAAGCATGGTATCATCATCACATTCCCCAAACCCAACAAAGACCCCACGCTACCCTCCTCGCACCGCCCCATCACACTCCTTTGCTCCCCCTCCAAAGTCATGGAACGCCTAGTATTACAACTAATTACACCTGACCTACCCCTAGCTCCAACACAACATGGCTTTAGGCCACTGCACTCCACAAACACTCTTCTCACAGACCTTACACAAAGAGCTTTCGACGGCATCAATTCAGCTAGACCACCACACAGATCACTATTAGTCACACTCGACATTAGTAAAGCCTTCGATGCCATCCCCCGCCACAACCTAACAAACAAAATCTACAACACAAACATGCACAACAACACAAAATGGTGGCTGGCCAACTTCCTAGCAGGCAGATGTGCACACGTATCTTTTGCCGGTCAGTCATCTAAAATCAGAAACTTTCCAAACGGAGCCCCACAAGGATCCGTCCTATCGCCCGCACTCTTCAATCTGTACATGCACGATATAACTACACCCAATACGCCCCAAATAAACTTAGCCTCCTATGCAGATGACATAACACTCACATGCACACACCATGACCCAAAAAGAGCAACAGATCTCCTTCATCCCTATCTCAACACACTACATGGCTGGTGCACTACAAACAGACTTAATCTAGGCCCAGCCAAATCCACTGCAACCCTGCTCACAAGTTGGACAGAACACGAATACATCCCTCAACTCACCATAAACAACACACCCCTAACACATACACACACACCCAAAATCCTAGGAGTAACATATGATACTCATATGACATTCAAACAGCACACCACAAACATTAAAAAGAAACTGACACCCAGACTTAACGCCCTCAGGTCACTTGCTCACACACAATTTGGACACAACAAAGAAACTACCACCACAGTATATAAACAATACATAAGATCAGTGATGGAATACGCAAGCCCAGCCTGGGCTTCTAACCTAGCTGAAACACATCATAAGACCTTACAGACTATTCAAAACAAAGCCCTGAAGATCATTACAGGCTGCACAGCTACTGCACCCACAGATCACCTACATCAAGAAACCAAAATCCTCAAAGTCAAAGACCATCTGGACATGAGAGGCACTCAATTCCTGGCAGCAGCCTCCACGAACCAAGACCACCCACTAAACTACATGGCAACACACCCACAGACACCAAGAAATATCAAAACAACACCCAGCACACGGTATCACACACAATTATTGTCCTCTCTCCCTCCCTGCCCACCCCGAACCAACTTCCAGAAGCACATCCATACTCATATCTCTCACCGATCCATCCACTCACTCACAGACAACACGCAGCTGCATGCACGACCTCCCGAAATCCATCCTTCCGAATCCTCCCTTCCTCGCGAGGACAGAGTCCACCTGGCCAGGCTGAGATGCGGACACCATCCAGCTCTCCTGAGCTATCAGAAGAGACTGGATGACTCCGTTGTCGACGCCTGCCCGGGATGTAACACAGCACCCCATACCATTAAACACATCATAGAAGACTGCATTTCACACAACCACTTACGCCAACAACACAATCTACACTCAATGAGAGCTCTGTGGGAAAGCCCAATCGTGGCCATGGCCTTTCTCAGGGACTCGGGGCTGTTCGGCCAGGCAGCTTAGGGAAGAACAACAACAACAACTTCCCATTTACAAAGCCATATACTGTAGTAGGGACATTTGCTTGGAATCCGTGACCATTTTGTTCCTACCTTTTTCTCTCGATGGATTTGACAACCTCAACCATTTTAAAGGAAAATTAGCTCCTATGCCCCTCTGAAAAATGACAGCTAACTCTGCTAGAGCCCAATATTCAAAATGGCCGCCAACGCCATCTTGAAAAACATGAAATGTAATATCTCTGGCATCAGATGAGCTACAACGACGAATGAGGTGTCCTTTTTCACTAATTCTGGCATTACAAATCCACTGGAATGGTTATTGTATTATATTGTATTGTATATTGTATTGTATTGCGGGTGTGCTATTTTCTTCAGCAGCACACTTTGTTTTTAATTTTAAATCCTCTTTTAATTTCCACTATAAAAATTATCCCCCTTGTAGCTATATTATTTCTGTTGTCCCCTGTATATTTTTGTTCTCCCTATCTTCTTAATATTTTAATTTTTACTGTGTTGTATGTTTTTTTACTGATGTTGGTATCAGTTTTTAGTTTTTCTTTTAGTATACTTTTGACAATCCGGCGCCCTGTTTGGAGGCATTATGTCCAGGCCCCAAGTCCTCCTGGGAAACAACTGTGCTCGGTATGCTGCCGGCCAGGACCCCCTCGGGGGTGGAGGAACAAAGCAGAAAAGTGGTGGAAGCGTCGTTCGGGTGAAGGAAAGCGTGCTCCGTGTCTGTGCCTTCAATGCCAATGGCATAAATTATTTTAGCAAGAGAGAGTGTCTGATGCGAGAGCATAAAGATGGATGTGTGGATGTGTGTGGGGTAGGTGAGACGCACCTGTTGGGTTCTGGAGTGTGGGATGGTGAGAATGAGCATGATTTGTGGGATGGGGAAGGATGGGTTGTCTGGTCTGGATTGGATGCAGGATATAAACATAAGAAAAAGGAAGGGGTAGCAGTAATTTTGTCAGAAAGGTTGAGGAAGTGTGTGAAAAACTATGGATGCGTGGACTCAAGAATTGTATGGTGTGAGTGCAAGATTGGGATAGATAGGTATACTTTTATGTGTGTCTATGCGCCAGTCAACCAAGAAACTGGGAAAGGTGCGGAAGAAAATCGAATCAAGTCAATAAATGTATAAGAGAAAGGCAAGAGTGTACACAAGTAATATTAGTAGGCGACATGAATGGTAGAGTTGGAAACGAGGAGATAGAAGGTATAGTGGGTAAATGGGGTGTGGAGGGTAGGAATATGAATGGTGACTTCCTTTTAGAAGTATGTGCGGAGAGAGAGATGTTTCTGGCTAACACATTTTTTGAACATCGTCACATTCATACATATACATGGCACAGAGGTGAAGGTGAGCAGGAACAGAAATCTCTAATTGACTACGCCATGATGGACTCCGGACTAAAAGGAAGAATTTTAGATTCAAAAGCTGTAAGAGGTATGCTGACGGGATCAGACCACTATACAGTGCTGACAAAAGTGAGGATAAGGAAAGAGTGGAAATATGAGAGGAAAGAGAGAAAACTGACAGTAGAGAGAATAAATGTGAGAAAATTAAATGAAGAATGTAATGCAACAAAATACAAGGACATCCTGAAAGAGACTATAAAGGACATGGATGTTATGATAGATCTGGGAAATACTGTAGACGACATATGGAAAGGTACAAGAGACTCCATGATTAAAGCAGCTGAGAAAGTATGTGGGAAATAAACCTTTAAAATGTGGAAGAAGAAAGGTAACGCATGGTTTAGTAAAGAGATAGAAGAAATAGTGAAAAAGAAGAAAGAGTTCAGAAAGAGTATGCTGCAAAAGAATATACCTAGAGAAACTAGAGATGCGAGGAAAGAAGAATATAAAAATTTGAAACAAAGAGTGAAGAGGGCGATACAAGACGCTAAAAGGAAGACAGATGAGGCATATGGGAGAAAGATTAGTGAACAGTTTCTGAATGACAGGAAAGCATACTACAGAGCTGTGAAAGAAGCCAGAGGGAAGAAGACTGAGAGTGTCTCAGGTGGTAGGATGAGGGACATGAATGGGGAAGTGGTAGAGGGTGATGGTGTGGTGAAAGTATGGAAAGATCATTTTAGTAGCTTAGCTGTAAAGAGTAGGGGGAAGGCAAAGATCTCATCCATAGGAATGGAGAGAGGTAGAATAAACAGGGTAGTTGAAAGCCAGATAAGCAGAGAAGAAGTAAAAGAAGCAATCAATAGACTTAAAATGGGCAAAGCTGCTGGAGTAGATAACATCCCAGGTGAAATGCTGAGATATGGAGGAGAAGAAGCTGTTGACATAATGCATAGGTTATGTAAATTAGCATGGGAAAAGGAAAGTGTACCAGAGGACTGGAGGAAAGCAGTGATAGTACCCTTGTACAAAGGGAAGGGTTGTAAAGAAGAGTGTAAGAATTATAGGGGAATTAGCTTGCTTAGCATACCTGGAAAGGTACACGCAAGAGTAGTAACACAGAGGCTACAGAAGATAACGGATGACAAAATAGGCGAGGAACAGGGAGGTTTCAGAAAGGGCAGGGGCTGCGTTGACCAGATAGCCTCAATGCGATTGTTGGTAGAGAAGTATCTGGCCAAAAACAGAAAACTCTATGCAGCATTCATGGATTTGGAAAAAGCCTATGACAAAGTAGACTGGGAGGGCCTGTGGGATGTGTTAACAGTATATGGTGTGGGAGGAAAGTTGCTAATGGCAGTAAAATCTTTTTATAGGAATGCAATGGCAAATGTGAAGGTAGGGGATAAGTTAAGTGAAAGTTTTGAGGTCAATGTAGGTGTAAGACAGGGATGTGTCATGTCAGCTTGGTTGTTCAATATATACATGGATGGAGTGATTAGGGAATGTAGGGCTGTATCAATGGGTGTGGGAGCTAGACTGGAATCAGAGGGAAGAACATGGAAGATTTTAACATGCCTATATGCGGACGATGCAGTCCTGTTGGCGGAAAATGCTGAAGAACTTCAGAGAGTGGTCACTGACTTTGACAGGGTATGTGAAAAGAGAAAGTTAAAGGTCAATGTAGGGAAATGTAAGGTAATGGTGTTTGAGAGAAGAATGCATGAAACTATAGATTTTAAGGACAAATATAGAATCAAGAAAGAACACAAGAAAAGTTGTAAAATAAAATTGAAAAATGAAGTACTAGAAGAGGTTGAAAGTTTCAAGTATTTGGGAGCTGTACTATGCAAATATGGTAAAATGGAGAGTGAGATAAAAGAGAGAAAAATGCAAGGGAGAAAAGTGATTGGAGAACTTGATAGTATTCTCAAAGGAAGAATGGTTAGCCAGGAAGTCAAAAAGTCACTGAGAAACAGTGTGCTGCTCCCAACACTCTTGTATGGAAGAGAGACATGGACGGCAAGTGACGAGGACCTTTCAAACTAAGAGCTGTGGAGATGAGCTTTTTCAGAATGGCAGCTGGCATGAATAGGCTAGATGGGCCAAGTAATAGGGAAGTGTACGAGTCCTTTGGAATGGAAGAGCAGGCTTTGGGCATTGATTGTGGTGTGGTTGAGTGGATAAAGAGAAGTACTTTGAGGTGGTATGGTCATGTTCAGAGAATGGATGAAGACAGAATGCCAAGAAAGATATATGGGAGTCAGGTGAGTGGAACCGCTAGTAGTGGAAGACCACCTATGGTATGGGAAAAGAAAGTGGAAAAATATATTGAAGAAAAACTTCCACGTAGTGGAAGGGGCATTGTGGCACGGGCAAAGGAGGCATGTCTTGACAAAGTAGCTTGGAGACGTTTCTGTCATAGCCATCCTCTAGTGGGGTTTTCCCAGGGGGAAGCAAGGCGTCGGAGATGATTGTATTGTATTATACTAATTGTACATACTAATCTGCCACTTCACCGTCACTTCACTACATGATTCACTGTATGAGCCACTATCAGAATCACTGTCCTCACTTTCGCTGCTATCATCACTGTTGTTCTCTGCCTGCGGATTTGTAGGTAGTGGTATGGATGGGGGAAGTGGGGGCTGGGTTGAACGGACAGGCAGACATAGGCCATTTACAAGATGCCATCCATGGCCGATCAGTGAGGGGTGACTTTGGAGCTGGTAATGCTTTTGCAAATATGCAAGATAGTTTGCACGCTCCAAGTGTGGACGGAGACTGTCCAAGTCAGGCACAAGTCGGATAGTGCTTTTTTTCTTCTGAGCTCTCCACTTCGCTGCCCTCGCATCTCCCAGGGTCTTGCTTTTGGTATTACCATAGACATATCGAATGACAAACCGCTCCAAATCACTGATGACCTGTTCTGTGACTAGGAGCTGTGTACCACATGCTGCTAGCAGGTCGTGTGCCTCTTTAGACTTCTCCAGACAATCTGCGATGAGCTTCTTGCTTGCTCCATAGAAGCCAGAGTTGTGGTCACACCCAGTGAGGACATGAAGTGGTATGATGGATGCAGCCATTGCCTCACTGCACAAACATCGGGCATCGATAAGCTGACGTTTGCGTTTCACACACAGGATTCCTGTTGTCTTCTGAGCAACATATGCCGCTTGCACGTAGTTGTCTGTCCTCTGTGTCAAGAACGACAGCTGCTGTGTAGCTGTCTGACCGGAGCATACTATATATGGTGAGCATTGCCGTATCTGCCTCTGCATGGGAGCATGTGAGCTCTGGCACAAGCTTGCCTGTGGTGAGATTCTTTGCAGTGCTGCCAACTACACAGTAGATGATCTCGGTGATAGTTGTTGCTGCTGTTCTCTAGAATTCCGTTTGAAGAAATGCCTGAAGGCGGATTTTGTTCTCAGGTTTACCCAGGAGAGCATGGAAAACTTTACTAGAAGGAAATTTATCTTCTGTCTTCATGAAGACATTGCTGATTGGCAGGTTTTTTGGCACAGTATTCTCTCACTGTCCTTGATCGTGTAATTCTGATCATATGAATCATTGACGCAAATGATGCGCTCAGCATGCTTGTGTCTCGTTAGAACGAAGTGCACCAACTTCTCTGCATATGTGGTGATGGGCTGGTCTATCAGAGTGAGAGCTGAGCGATCTCTGCCATACCCATAGCTTACTCTGACTGTTCCTTTTACTTATATATCTTCTAGATCTCAAGTGACGGCGTCTTTTCCGTGGATCGACCTCCCTACTGCCAACCTAAAAGTTGGCAGATTGGGAGCCAAAGCGTCACATTTTTCCCTTGCCCCTCAACTTTCCCTTCATAATTGCTGAGGGGCACAGGGCCTTGGGTGGGGCTTTGGTTTCTCGGGCGTTTCCGCGCCCTCCTCAGCTCCCTGCCTTAGAGTGGCTTCGGTCACCTGGGTTTTGTTAGTGGTAAGCCCCCTGGGGGTTAGGGAATAGAATATGCCCCACGTGCCTTCTGCGTGTCGTAAGAGGCGACTAAAGAGGTTGGGTCGGTGGGCTTGCGACCCCCACCCGGAAAAAACATCGAAGCAAGGAAAAACGAACGAACAGCCTCGGATGCGGACGGAACCAACGTTGACGAACCACGACCGACTAAGGACATGCCTTCGGACATTCTGAGAATGGCTACGTGGAATGTTAGTGGCATGAATGATGGCACAAAAGAGAGAGAGGTTCTGGAAGGGTTAGTGAATGCCAGGCTGGATGTATGTGGAATGACAGAGACCAAATGGAAAGGTTCAGATGTGAGAGAGTGGGAGTGTGGAATGGGTGTGTGTGCTGGAGTGAGTGAAGGAACAGCGAGAGAAGGTGCATGTTTGTTTGTAAGTAGCAAATGGAAGGAATGTGTAAGAGAGTATGGGTCTGTGGGTTCAAGGATTGTGTGGGTGAGAATGAAAGTAGGAATACAAACGTGGGTGATTGTATGCGTGTATGCCCCGACAGAGGATATACTTGAAAGAAAGAAAGAGGAGTTCTGGATGAATGTGGAGGCGTGCCTGGAGAAGTTTGACAAGAACGAAAGAATATTTCTGATTGGGGATATGAATGGTAAGGTGGGTGATAGGAAAGTTGAGGGAGTGGTGGGAGGGTGGGGGGTACCATCAGAGGTGAATGGGAATGGTAGTGCACTTGTGGACGTATGTGTGGGGAGGAGGCTGTGGATAGCCAACACCTTCTTCCGACACAGAATGATCCACAGGTACACGTGGAAACGGATGTTGACGATGAAGGATAAGACAGTGGTGGAACGAAAGTCATTGATTGATTATGTATGTGTGGATGAACGAATGAAGAAATCTGTGATGGATGCTAGGGTGTATAGGGGTATTGGAGGGGGTCTGTCTGATCATTATGTAGTGGTAGCTAAGGTTAGGATACAAAAGAAGTGGGTGAGGAGAGCGGGAGGGAGGCGAGAGGAGGGTGGAATGGTGAGGAGGGTGGAGAGGTTGCAGGAGGGAAATCAGGGAGGAGTACAGGAGAGCAGTGGAAAGACGACTAGGTGGGTTCGACCTGGAAGTTATGGAGGAAGTGGAGGAGATGAGCAAGGTGTTTAAGGATGAGATCTGTGCAGCATGTGAGGAGGTGTGTGGAGTGAGGAGAAGAGGGAGGGGAGTGAAAGGTACAGCATGGTGGACAGAAGAGGTACGAATAGCTGTGGAAGAAAAGAAGAAAGCATATAGAGAGTGGTTGGGTAGCAGAGGGAATGAAGATTCCGAGAGACAGAAACGAGCGAGGTACGTGGAGAGTAAGAGGGTGGTGAAGAGAATAGTGAAGGAAAGTAAGAGAAGAGTAGATGAGGAATTTGGAAGGAATCTGAGTGTAAAATGGAGGGAGAGTAAGAAACTGTTCTGGAAAGAAGTCAAGAAAGTTAGGGAAGGTAGCAAGGGAAACAGTAAGGGTGTGAAAGATAAGAATGGGAGAATGCTAGCCGAGAAGCAAGACAGTCGAAAGATGGAGGGAGTACTTCAGTGAGTTGCTAAATGAAAGGAATGAAGAGCCAGCAAACATAGCTGGATATGGTATGGGAGGGAGAAGAAGAGAAGTAGTGGAGGAGGAGGTGGGGATCAGGAGGTCAGAAGTGTGGGAAGCCATGAAAAGGGTGAAGTTGGGGAAAGCACCAGGAACAGATGGAGTGTGTGGGGAAATGTTGAGGTATGGTGGTGAGATAGTGATAGAATGGTATGGAAAATGTGCAAACTAGCATGGGAGAAGGGGAGTGCACCCGATGAGTGGAAGACTGGCATAATAGTCCCCCTATATAAGGGCAAAGGGGAAAGAGGAGTGTGTGGTAACCACCGAGGAATATGTCTTCTAAGCGTAGTAGGGAAGGTATACAGTAGGGTAGTGATTGAGAGAGTGAGAGTGAGAACGGAGAAATGGATAGGCGACGAGCAGGGAGGTTTTAGGAAGGGAAGAGGATGTGTAGATCAGATTTTTACCCTGAATTGTGTTGTGGAGAAGTATCTGGAGAAGAAACAAAAGGTGTATGTTGCCTTTATGGACTTGGAGAAGGCCTATGACAGAGTGGATAGAGAAGGTTTGTGGAAAGTACTTAGAATATACGGAGTAGAGGGCAAGTTGCTGAAAGCAGTGAAGAGCATGTATGAGGGTGCAAAGGCGGCAGTACATGTGGAGAGTGAGCAGAGCGAGTTCTTTGACCTGAATGTTGGTTTGAAACAGGGGTGTGTGATGTCCCCGTGGTTGTTTACTGTATATATGGATGGAGTTATGAAAGAAATACTATCAAGAGCAGTGGATGTTGGTGTATCGCTGAAAAGGGAGGGAATTGAGTGGAAGCTACCTATACTGCTGTTTGCGGATGATACAGTTCTGATGAGTGATAATGAATGGGAGTTGCAGGGTCTGGTAAATGAGTTTGGAACAGTGTGCGAAAAACGGAATTTGAAGGTAAATACGGGGAAGAGCAAGGTTATGGTCTTCGAAAGGGGTGAAGTCACAGAGTGTGAGGTGAAGCTGAACGGTCAGGCTATGGAGATCGTCAACTCTTTTAAGTATCTGGGCAGTGTGTTGAGTAAAGATGGGACTATGGATGAAGAGGTGCGGGAGAGGGTACAACAGGGGAAGAGGGTTGTAGGAACGCTAAAAGCAGTAACAAGAAATAGGGTGGTCAGTATGGAAGTGAAGAAGTCCTTGCATGACAGTGTGGTAATCCCGACACTGACTTACGGAAGCGAAGCATGGACGTTGGTTGAGAGACTCAGACCAAGAGTGAGAGCAGTGGAAATGAATTACTTAAGGAGTGCGTGCGGAGTTACATGGAGGGATAGACAGACTAATGAGGAAGTAAGAAGGAGGTGTGGTGTGGAGGTAGATGTGCTGGAAAGTGTGAAAAGGAACAACTTGAGATGGTTCGGCCATATGGAACGTATGGAAAGCGAGAGAATGACTAAGAGGGTGTATGAGAGCGAGGTGGAGGGACAGAGGGGGAGAGGTAGACCGAATATGAGGTGGAAGGATGGAGTGAGGAAGTACATGAACGAAGGTGGTGCTGGTTGGGGGGAGGGGCGTCGACTGACTGGGGACAGAGGTGCATGGGGGCGGTTCGTTCGTGGCCACCCCTTCGGGGATCACGGTGTCAGGCAATAGATAGATAGATAGAAGCAGGGAGGGTTTTGTGGGGGCGCTCTATGGCCTTGGCCTTGCTCGGGACCTTGGGGCTGTTCGGCCAGGCAGCCTGGGGAACAACAACAACAACAACAACTTCTCTGCATAATCTCCCCAGGTATACTTGGTACCGTCTCCCTTCTCTCTGTCTTCAATGGTAGGAGTTGTTAGGCACCAGATGAGGCCCATATCAATAATAGACGTGTATACATCAGGCTCTGGAATGACAGTCATAGTTAGTTTTTGTTGAAGCTTGCTTTTCTGTGCCTTACGGATGGTTCCATTGACGTTGAATATGGAAAGGCACTCGGCTGTAACACGATGCTGCAGGACTTCTTGAAGTTTGAGGGCACCACTCGTTTCAACCAGTCCGAGAACAGAGGCCAAGGCAATACGCTCCATTTCCTCAGTCTTTCCCTTAAGGTTCTCACCATCTGCTTTCTTCAATTCCTGAGTTGAAAAGTTCAAACGCTTGCTACGGGGAACTCTGTCGTTGAGAGACTTGGTCTTGGAATACACTCTCTCATTCAAGAACTGCTTCAGTTTGCTTGTGCCATCCTCCTTTGCCGATTTCAAGTCGGCAGTGAGAGCGTCTGAGGCTGGGATTCCTGACTGTAGGGATCGAAGTGTCTTGTTTGTATGGTCAAATGGATCACACTTGAATTCAGTGAGATGCGCTTATATCCTGTACAGCTTGTTCATCCTTCTTCATTTTACTCGACGAGCAATCAGCATGCTTCCCTTTTTCTTGTTTCTTGCGATTAGCATGGCGATGGACCTTTGTTTTCACCCGATTGATGTTATTCACATTCCGAGTGTTTGAAAGGAGCTGCTTTTCATTTTTCAGAATGGCCAACCAACCAGACTTCAGGTTAGAGCCCTTATTCATTGTTGACTCTATCCATATGTCGAGGGCGACACACGAATATGGTTTTCCTGTCATTGACTGTGCAAACATACCACTCTCCATGAATGCAGCCTGATCGACAGGAAGGGTATCGAGCACTGCGGTGAAATCGGGGAGATGCCGACCATACTTGTCATTATCATAGATTTGCATCAAAGGAAGCATGAGCTTGAGTGAGGACTTGAACTCAGTCCAGTTGCTTGTTCTGATTGCATGGATATTTTGAGTTAGAACCTCAACCATTTCCATGAATGACATCCAGTATTCTGCTTGTGGGGCACCCTCAAAGTCCTTGAAGAGAGCATCAACGAGGTCCTTCAGCTCAGCATTTCTCTCTAGCTCTGCATGTTCATCTGCAAGTTCCTGTGCATCAATCGGATGTCGAAGCTTGGCAAGGGATGCCTTTACTTCTTCAGATAGAGGGGAATCTTCCAAACGTTTGTCTATGACATGGTGGACCAGAGTCTCGTAGAATAGTCGCAAGCAGCGAACCCCACACTTAACATGTTTTCCACGAAGGGCCTGATCAACAGACCCGTCTGCTATAACACCAGCTGCCACCAACACATCTGAGATGCCAGATCCCTTAAACCTCTTGTATATAGTGTAGATGAACGACATTTGGATGTGGAAGGGTGCCATGAATGGTAAGATTTTGCTGAACAGCTCAGCATTCTCACTTTTCAACTCTAGCATGAGCACGTAGACAGGATGATCACCAACAATTATTGCAAAAGGCATCTTTTTTTCTTCGATTGATTTTGCAAGCTTACACATCACATCATTGAGAATTGTCTTACTGGGTGGGTTGGGATAGGTCATGTGGTATATTGCTTGACTCTTCTCATCTGCATTTGACATGCTGGCGTGAAACCCTGAAAACCCAGGCACAGTCTGTTCTTCTGGCTTAGGTCTCGTTCGGTCATCTTGCGCCCTGGCCAATGCATGGATCACACCACGAATTCTTTGCACTGATGTGTCAGGAGGAGGAGTACTTTGATCAGCTGGTGGCTTCCTGAGAGGTGGTTCCCCACGCTTCGCTGTCTTGTATGGGTTGACTTTTTGCATTTCACTTCCGAGCTCTTTGAGAGTTGTCGAGAGGTTTGATGCAAAGTTGGCACCGGGAACTGGTCTATCCTAGCGATTCTCGGAAGGAAGTTCTGTATCAAATGATTCTGGCTGCACAAACATGACATTAGTGCGGTGTGACTGGCCAGCACCGGTCAGTGTGTCGCTCTTGAAGTCATCGTTGTCGACTATAGCGATAGCAGGCTTACCCTCAGCTAGTTCGAAGGGGCAATCAGATGAGCACTTGAGGTCATTGACCACCCAAAAATCTTGCAGCATAAGTACGTCATTGTAACTGATGCCCAGTCCATCTTTGTGCATTATGTCGACTATCTCCCTACTTTTGGTCAGTCCATGTAGCAAGACAGAGAGATTTATCTCAAATGCAGTGCGTTTTCCAGTGATGTAGCTTGTGAGGATAGATGCAATCGATCGGACGGATGGACTGTCATCAATTGCAGACTTATTTGGGTGTTTCAGCCATGTGAGCAGCTTCAGCAGGAGCTCACTGAGGTCTTCTTCTCTCTCCAACTCGTGTATATATGGGAGCCAGGGAATAGTATTTGTCCAGATGACTTGCTCTTTGTGTCGTGCCGCAACATTCATCACCAACTGATCATTGCTGACACCCAATGAAGATATTGCCGCCTCGATGTATGTACCTGCTGCTGTTGTATCATATACCAGTTCACTCACATTCTTTTGAATGCGTTCATAAAATCCGGTGTCTTCCCCAAATTCATTGACGAGAATTTCCTTTAACCTCTGAAATGCGCATGGGGGTTATGAGACACCACACTCCTGTGCTGATGTATTTGAGCTGTTCCCATCACTAAACTATTTATTTTACCATAAATAGCATTAATACTTATCCATATGCACCTATTATAGGTTGATTATAAAGGTATTAACCTGTTACAACAATAAAACAAGTGGAAACAGCGTTTGGATGGTCAAAATCGGCGATACAGGCCGGGAGTTACACAATGTATGGCTGAGGCAACCTCCCAGCCCACCACTTTCCTCCACCTCTGGAGAGAGACTGTCGATCGATATTCTGTCTCTCTCTCTTGCACTCGCTTGGTAACAGTGATGACAACGCCCTGCTACCAACTCGCTAATGTTAGCACGAAAATAGACCACAGGAAAAGGGAATAACAGGGAAAATAGGTGATAACTGAAGGAGGGGAGGAAACTGGGGAAGGTGGAGGAGTGATATTTGGCATGGCCCAGGGGCAAAAAAATAAAATAATAAAATAAAAGAATACAAAAAAAAAAAAAAAAATCGGTTTTATATTGATTTTTTTTTCCCTGACTCTTAAGAGTCTTCCCGCAGTCCGCCGGGGGAACTCTTAAGAGTCTTCCCGCAGTTCCCGGGTTAAGTAGCTGGATTTTACTACTGAGTTATGTCCGTGATTTGAGATAATGGGCTTATAGTCCTGCAGCAGGCCTTGCAGTGTGCGAATTTCATGGTCTATGAAGATGACTTGACGAATATGATGAAAGAAGAGAGCTTGGGCCTCTCGGAGGTTTACACGCCGCAGATGTTGAGTGCTTTCATCTGAAAGGGGCTTGTGGTCGCTTACATATTTGCGCCAGCACGCACAATGGTAGCGGATTTCCAACCCAAATGCTGTTTGACTATCTGGGATGGATGCAATCAGAGTGTCAAAGTCTCAATCTCATGACCCCATCTTCCAGACGGACAGTATGTAACTTGAATTTAGTCCAGGCATCTACTGTTGATAGGAGTAAAATCTGCTTGTCACGATCACTACTCTTGTATGCCCCTTTCATGCACCACACACATTATCTTATCGTGAAGGACACCCATACTGGAGCGGAGCCTTTTAGGTGCACTGGCCTCTGGGGAAGGGTCTTGTTGATCTGATGCTTCATCTCTTTCAAGACGTTCCTCGGATTTGTGTTTGCGTTTTTCGGCTTGAGAGAGCTTGCTGGATACTGATGCGTAACAAGTGCTATGCATGTGGTGACCCTTTGGTCCCTTCTCCCAATCCACATTTTCATGTATATGTTGAAACTTATCAAGTTCTTTCCATTGTAAAGACTTTTCCCGGATGGATTCCCACTTCTCAGGTGTAATGTTTTCCAAACGATCATCTGCGGTACATCGCTTACCACAGAGTAAAATGCACTCCTATTCATTTAATGTCTTGTCTGGTAACTCTTCACTCTCTCTTCTATTATCCATTATTTCGGTCACTTCACAAGTCGGCGATTTTCATCAGATGGGCATGCGATCCTTCTGAAACAGTAAAAAAGTAATATTAGATATACACCGCAGGCAGAGAACAACAGTGATGATAGCAGCGAAAGTGAGGACAGTGATTCTGATAGTGGCTCATACAGTGAATCATGTAGTGAAGTGACAGTGAAGTGGCGGATTAGTATGTACAATTAGTATAATACAATACAATAACAATACAATATACAATACAATACAATACAATAACCATTCCAGTGGATTTGTAAAGCCAGAATTAGTGAAAAAGGACACCTCATTCGTCCTTGTAGCTCATCTGATGCCAGAGATATTACATTTCATGTTTTTCAAGATGGCGTTGGTGGCCATTTTGAATATTGGGCTCTAGCAGAGTTAGCCGTCATTTTTCAGAGGGGCATACAGTGGAGCCCCCATCCTCGCTACACCGGTCTTCGTTGATTCAATTCTCGCACCACACACCAAATATTCCCCATTTCAATTCTCGCGCCAAAAGCCTCATTCCTCGCATCAAAATCCTAGCCGAAACCCGAAAAAATTGCAAAAATAACGAAAAACTCGACATAAAACTAGAAAACAAACAAAAACAATAATTTTGTTTTAACATAACGAAAGAATCTGCCAGTAGCTTGCCGTTTAGAGACGAAATCCGAGATCCGATCGTCAAATGCGCAAGATGCCGCCATCTTTGTATGACGTCATCACTAAGCAGATGCTTGCAGTTTAGCTAGTATCTGTGTTGACAAAACAACCGTTTGCAAGCCTTTTTGTGCCTGAACCCCTTATCTCTCACGTTTATTATAACCTCTAGTACATCTAGTGATAGGGATGGTTGGCCTGGTGGTAGCAATGAAGGAATTTCATGCTCAAAACACAGCAAAGACCAGTCCTTGTCGGATGAAAGCGATTGAATTGCCTAGCCTAGACGATGTTAGCCTAGGCTAGGCTAAGTATGACAATGATTTATAATAAAATCTGTGTGGTAAGTAATCTTCTCATAATACGTATTTATACGTCTTTTCCTCATAATATGTATTTATTGGATGTATTTGGGGCGAAATGGGTACAATACTTGAGGGGTGGCTGGACGAATTTAGAACCTAGGCCTAGGCTAGCCCTAAACATTTTCGCATGATAGAAACAATGCCCCAATCTACAGTATTTATGGTTAGGACTGTCATTTAGCCATGTCTACATTATTATTTACAATGCATAAGATTTAGGCCTAGGCTACTTAATTTAGCCTAGACAAAAAACATGTTTTCATAGCCTAACACTGGGAAAAAGTGCGGTAATTGTTTAGATATTGGGCCTTTTTTTTTCTAGTTATTAAAAACTTATTCTATGGTGTCTTATATGATACAGTATAATGCATAAAATTTAATTTGGGTACAATAAAACATGTTTTCATAGGCAAAAAATAGAAAAAGACGCAAATTTTGGCATGAGCACGGAACCGATTGAATTTTCCCCATAAGAACAGTGCCCCGATCTTGGATGTTTCAATCCTAGCTCTATTTCTGCGGAACCGATTAGCAGCTAGGATGGGGGCTCCACTGTAGGAGCTAATTTTCCTTTAAAATGGTTCTATCTATCTATCTATTGCCTGACGCCGTGATCCCCGAAGGGGTGGCCACGAACGAACCGCAGGTTGTCAGGTTGGTTCAGGTTGTCAAATCCATCGAGAAAAAGGTAGGAACAAAATGGTCACGGATTCCAAGCAAATGACCCTACTAATAGTGAGACCTAGGCTAGAATATGCCATTCAGTTCTGGAGACCTCATTATGTGATGGATATCTCACATTCACAAATGGAGAGAATGCAGCGAAGGGCCACGAAGATGATTACCGGCATGAATGATATACCATATGAAGAAAGAGTTCGGCAACTGAATTTAACAACCTTGGAGGAGCGAAGGGATCGGGGAGCCATGATTTTGGCATATTCACTGATCAACAAAACTTCAGGTTTCAACTGCGAAGACATTTTCAGGAAGAGAGATCAAGATCATGGACGCGATACCCGAGGCCACTCTCAACGACTGATCATTCCTTCAGCAAACCGTGACACAAGAAAATTCTTCTACAGTGTTAGAACGCCCAAGATGTGGAACAGATTGCCAGAATACCTTATGTAATTGCTGCCACAAGTGTAAATAAGTTCAGAAATAAGTACAGTCGACGCTCGATGTAACGGACCCCGATACAACGGATTTCGGATTTAACGGACTCTGTCCGTAGCCGGACAACCTGTCCGGCCAACGGACAAAAGTCCGTTAGTAGAAAATATGTCCGGTAGGTGGCGGGCGCGTCGCCACAGCAACCATTGTTGTCATTGTTTATAGCTCAGTTCCCGCCTAGCCACGAGTCCGCTCCGGTCCGCCCTGTGCTAATACATTTACAACACCGTGAACGACCGCAGCAGTGCAAGTACTGGTACTGAGCTGGATACACAGGCATAGTTTGCCTTTTTCCAGAGGATCTACTGTAAGAAACTGTAAGAATTCCATATCTTGCATTTACCTACTTAAAATGCCTCCAAAAGTGGTGAAACGTAAGCGTGTGAACTTAAGTGTAACTCAGAAACTAGAGTTGCTGAGAAAGTTGGATAGTGGCAAGTCAGTGGCTTATATATGCGAAGAATATGGAATCAAGAAACAGACAGTGTCCGATATCAAGAAAAAAAGGCAGAACTAAAATCTTATGCCTCCACGTATTGTGTCGACGCCTCGGCCAGTTCTAGTGGCAAGGGCGTCCCCAGAAAGCATATGAAACTGGGCAAAGACCATCGACTCGATGCAGCAGTGATGAAGTGGTATGTCCAACAGAAGTCGAGTGGGAATCTTGTCCGGGGTGTTCAAATTTTAATGGCAGCAACAAAGTTGGCCGAACATTTGGGCATTGTTGACTTTAAGGGCAGTGATGGGTGGTTGTGGCACTTCCGCAATCGTCATGGGCTTTTCAATGTGAAAGCACATGCTGAGGCTGGGAGTGCTGATAATACTAGTGTCGAGCCCTTCCATCTTAAGCTGAACAAACTAATAGAAGACGAAGGGCTAGCCCTGTCACAGGTGTACAATGCGGATGAGACGGGATTTTATTGGCGTTCCTTGCCTAAAAATACACAGGCAAGGAAATCTGAGGAGACATCTAAGGGCAAGAAATTGGCTAAAGAACGCCTTTCAGCATTGTGCGGTGCCAATGCCACTGGAACCCACAGGCTTAAGTTGGCCATTGTTGGCAAAGCAAAGTAACCTCGGGCCCTCAAGGACCTGGACATGGAGCATACATACATACATACATAAAATTTTAAGACTGAGTGTTCCACACATAAGTGCAGTTTCAGTCTCTTGTCCTAATGGCGGCGTTCCAGGCAACCCTGTTAAGGGCTGCTTCATTTGTCAAGTTCTTGGATTTGAGATCGGCGCGTATAGTCCGATCCCAGGTCTTCCTCGGTCCACCCCTTGGTGCAGCTCCCTCCACAATCACAGACCTGCATTTTTTCACCCAATTTTGTTCATCCATTCTCTCCACATGTCCATAACATCCCAGTCTACTTGTACGCATCACCTCGCTAATACTCTTTATACCTAAACGTCTCCTCAGCTCAACATTTGTTATTCTATCCTGTAGCCTGGCCCCACACATCCATCTCACCATTCTCATCTCATTACGCTCCATTCTGTTGACATTCTCTACTTTAACGGCCCATGTTTCTGAGGCATACGTCATTGCACTTCTAACACATGAGGCATACACCTTTCCCTTCAGGGGAAGAGGCATTCTTTTCATGGTCAGGATTGGCATCAATTCTCTGAACTTCCCCCAGCCACACCTAATTCTAGCAACAGTGGCAGCCTCGGCCCCACCACCGGCAGAGATGGCATCTCCTAGGTAACAAAACTTGTTCACCAGCTCCAAAGACTCATTTCCAAAATTCACAGCCACAGGATCATCACTTAACACAAGCTCGCCTTTGCACACTACGCACTCAAATTTCACTATTTCTGACTTATCCTTCGGCAGGGGCCCCTTTATTCTACTACAGCGCTTACTCCCATGGTGTACCCAACATCGACAGATGCTACATTGAATTGAGTTAACGCCCACTCCCTTTCCACACACTGCACATGGGTATGCACCGCTCTTTTCCACATTACCTAGTCTCAAACTACAATGCATAACCTTGGTTTTGTTAATATTGACTCTTAAACCCTTGCTCGCCATGCCCTCTCTCCACTCTCTGAATTTGGCCTCAGCATCCTGCATACTGTCAGCTATTAGGACTAAATCGTCTGCATAAAACAGTTCCAACGGGAGTCCGCCTCTAAAAGCTCTAGACAGCGCCTCCAAGACCATAATAAAGAGGAGGGGCTTAACACTGAACCCTGATGGACTCCAACACGGACTGCGAACTCATCACTCAGTACACCCTTCACCCTCACCGAACTTCGAGAATCCTCATACATCTTCATTATCACACGCACCAGCCACTCTTCCACACCAAGTTTCCTCATAGCCCACTGTACAACATCTCTAGGTACCCTATCAAAGGCCTTCTCCAGGTCCACAAACACAAAGTAAAGATCCCTGCCTTTTAGTAAGTATCTTTCCTGTATCTGCCTGACTATGAAGATAGCATCGGTTGTACCACGTCCTGGCATAAAACCAAACTGCATATCATCAATAGAGATGCTTTGCCTGATCAAACCCTCAAGGACTCTCTCACAGACCTTCATGATTTGGTCAAGCATTTTCAGGCCCCTATAATTTCCTCTATCTAGCGCATCCCCTTTTCCTTTGTATATATTTACTATTACACTTTTGAGCCAATCCTCTGGGATTTTCTCATCTTTAATAATGGTGTTTATCAACTCAGTGACTAAGTTTACACCAATCTCCCCTGAGGCTTTTATCATCTCAGCGACAATGTCGGAGCAACCTGGAGCTTTACCGTCCTTCATTTTATTGATTGCGTCGCTCACTACAGCTGGTGCTATCAAAGGAGGGGGCCCAGATATTGGTTTTTCGATACTAAGCTGTTCCTTATCCCATTCAAACTCTACATTTAGCAATCGTTCATAGTGTACCTTCCATGCTTCTCTGATTTCATTTTCTGCATACACAATCTTCCCATTATCATCTCTAACACACTGTTCACCTATAATATCCCTACTGTCATTTTTAACTCGCCTAGCTAGGTTGAAGATCCCATTGGGATTGTCAGTGTTACACACTTGTTCAAGGACCAGGTCCTTAATGCGATTTTTAGCATTGTAAATAACTCTTTTGGCAGTTCGTTTAGCTGCCTGGTATTCCTCCCTGCTGCCTCCTTTCTTCCATGCTTTGAAGCATCTCCTTTTCTCTTTCACAGCATGTTCTACCTCATCGTTCCACCACCAAGAGGTCTTATTCCTGGGGTGACCCTTTGTTTTCCCACAGACTTTGTCAGTGGCAGCGATAAGGCTATGCTTAAGAAAGTTCCATTGGCTATTTACATCGTTAGGCCTAGCTTCCTTATTTCTATTCATTTCCTCCAGTTCATTATGAAACCTATCCCTAACTTCCTTGTCCTTCAGCAGCCACACTTTCCTTTTGGGTATGTAAACCTTCTTGCGCTTAGGATCTCTGTATAAGCTCATGTCGCACACAAGTAGCTTATGCTGGGGGATACATTCTTCGCTTGGGATGACCTTTACATCTCGAACTAGTTTCCAGTCTTTCCTGTTAACCAAGAAGTAATCTATCTGGCTACTGGAGACCCCAGAGTTATATGTGATCAGGTGGCTCAGGTTATATGTGAACGAGACTTGCCAGTGCATTATTATAATTCCAAGAATGCCTGGTTCACAGGAGCCATATTTTTGCACTGGTTCCACCATTGTTTTATTCCGGCAGTGAGAAAGTTCCAGAGGGAGGTCCTGAAGATTCCTGCTCGTGAAATTAAGGCGGTACTACTTCTCGACAATGCACCAGCCCACCCTAGTGAGGACCAGTTGATCAGCGATGATGGCCGTATACGAGTCATGTATTTGCCACCAAACACCACTTCACTAGTCCAGCCTATGGACCAAGGCATCATTGCCGCTGTGAAAAGGCGCTATACAAGGCGCTACCTGGATGAGGTGCTGGTTGTGCTCGAGGTTGAGACCGACATCATCGAAGACACCCGTGGAGCTCGCACCATAGCCAACGTAAAGAACTATCACATCAAATCAGCGCTGTTCAACCTGGCAGATTCTTGGAGTGACATGAAGATTTCCACCCTAAGTAACTGCTGGAAGAAACTCCTCATGGACGAAGATAACCAGGAGTTTACTGGGTTCGACGGGTTCGAGGCCAGGGACTTCCACAGGTTACTACGGGATGCTGGAGAAAATGCTGTGACAGAGGATGATGTTCGAGTCTGGTTGGACGAGAGTGAAGATGATCCCGGGTATGAGGTCCTCTCTACTGAACAAATAGCTAGCCAGGTAACTGGGGGGGGAGACAGTGGACTCTAGCGATGAAGAGGATGAGATACCGAGGTGCAAAACCAAGCTCTCCACCCTACGCACGTACATTGATGCTCCGATTGACTACAGTGAATACAGCGACCAACCGGAGGCCCGTGGATACTATGGGACCCTGCGCATGTTCCGAGAGTTAATCATACGTGACCAGCATCAAGGAGGGAGGCAGGGGAAAATCAGCAGCTTCTTTGCCCCTCGACGTCCTGCACAGTCAACCCCTACTACAGAGCCCCAGCCTGGCCCTAGTGGTCACGCAGAGCCCCAGCCTGGCCCTAGTGGTCACGCAGAGCCCCAGCCTGGCCCAAGTGGTCACTCAGAGCCCCAGCCTGGCCCTAGCGGTTACAAGCCCAAGCCTGGCTCTAGAGTTGACCCGGTTGCCAGCTCGGACTCGGACTCTGAGTAACCACTCAGAGTCTTCTGATGTACATATCCTGTAAATACATACATAATAGATTAAGGTAAGAAAAACACTTTGGTTTTGTCTTTTTGTATGAAAGAACATTTTTATTAAAAAATAACTTTATTTGTATGTGCAATATGTAAGGAAAGACTTAAAAACACCCGGAAAGTTAAAAATCTTCATCTTCGAGGCATATTAGGGCAAAATCGATTTTCCAGCAACGGTCATTTTCCAGCAACGGACTGGGTCTCCCCCCTAGTAGTCCGTTAAATCGAGCGTCGACTGTATGACAAACATTTTGGGTACGTATATAAAGGCACAACAGGCTCTAAACATTTACTGTTACATTAATGAAGGAAGTACTGTAGACTGTAAAATTGATACGGATAATCTCAAAAAGCACTGTTGATGTATCCGTCAAAACAATACTGGTGAGTCAATGTATAATAGAACGATGACAAGACAAGCATACCGGTAATATATATATATATTTCTTCATCGATTCAAGGAGATCACGTCTAGGCCTATGGGAAATAAAATATTTGTACCGGGTATGTGGTAATATAACGGATTAGGCCTATGCAACTTTGGTGCATAGGCCTAGCCTATCTTAATTTGCAACATGCAAGAAAAGTAGGCTATGCAGTTCGCCCAAGAACTCCTACCCAGTTAAAAGTAATGAGAAGGATGTAGTTTCCGGGTGTACGGTTGTCATGCTGTGCGCTCGCAGTTACGTTCCCGTTTATTTCGACGGCTATATTTTCTGCTATTTGCCCCCTGCTGGCAATATACGGTACCAGTATATGATTATGACAATAGGTCATGCGGGGTGAGGGGAGCAAAGCCCCCCTCAACTTATTATTGTATCACACGGCAGTCAAAATAGATGGGAACATGATCATCAGCGATCAGGCAAGTACTGTAGTGTAAACACTAAACAAGGAGGGTGGTATGCCCAAATACTGCATCCTTACCAAAGTAATTAGAATTCTAAACACAACGATAACAAAATCATCACTGTAGAACTAAGTCAAATCCATGAATTTGGGTGAATTTTTGAAATGTCAAAAAGTTATTTTTCAACCTTGGCTACGACACACGTAACAAAATTTTTGGTAAATCTTAAGATGACTTGTGCGGCACTACAGTATTTTAAATAATATATTTAGGACAATAGGTACCGTGCATATAGACTCGCATTAATATTCTCATATCGTCCCCATGGATGATTTGCAATAACAATAAACATAATTAGGCCTACCCAGATATGACCTAAATTTAACCAGAGTCCCGCGCATAAACAAACGCAATTGGTAAGCTCCTGTGTAGTGTGGAAAACTGTTTTTCATAGGCCTAGGCTATGCCTATTTACTAAGAAACATTGAACAATATATTTAACTTAACCTAACCAAAACCTAACCTAATCTAGTATGGTATATTAGACGACCATTTATGAATGTAAAATTTAAAATTATACCGGTATTGCAACATTACAGGTACCAAATTATTGAGATATAAGTACAGTACAGGTCTCCCCACTACACAGGATCATACCACGCAATTTTTTTTGGCTTTCCTCGGTAAGTGTAGTGTTGGCAGATTTGTAGATTACGCTTGCGGTAATATTCCTGTCTAATTTGAATGCTTGTTAAGTTCCTGTGTAGCAGGAAGAACTGTTTTTCAGATGCCTATTTACTAAGAAACATTGAACAATATATGGAAGGATATACTATCCGGGTTTACGGTCGTGCGCTCCCGGTTAAGTTTCCATCTATTTTTTTCTTTCATTTGCCCCCTGCTGGCAATATATATGATGATGACAATAAGTCATGGTGGGGAGGGGGGCAAAGGCCCCCTTCAACCCATTATTATATCCCACAGCAGTCAAATCAGATGGGAACATGATCGCGAGCGTGCGCATAGACTGTAAACAAGGCACGGCTCTAATACTACATCCTTGCCATAATATTTTTACCCTATGTATGTATGTATGTAGGCCTATATACTCAGGCACACACCCCAATGCTGGGGGCGGCCGACTCAAAACAGCATGAACAGAAACCTTTAAAGTTCCAATTGTTAGGGTCCGGGACCACTTTCGCATTTCCTTGCCCTTTTTCTGTCTCGTTGAATAGGAGAATTTTACAAGGGGAGGAGAATTCCAAGCCTCCTGCCCCAAAACCAAAACTTAGCCTAGTACTGTATATTTTGACTATTTACGAATGTAAGATGTAAAAATATATTGTAACCTTACCAAATTAGGCTAGCCTACTGAGATATATGTACAGGTCTCCTCACTACACAGGATTATACCGAATATTTTTTTGTTTTCAAAATTGTCCCACGGCCAGCTGTTATTTGCTTCCTAATATGTATGATGATGGCAATATTTCATGGGGAGGTGAATTGGTAAAATGTTAGTAGGCTATAGCCTAACTAGTTACTTATTATATATATATACTTATTAAATAGGTAGAATCTATCGAATGCGTAAAAACTGTCATTTTAGTTTTATTATTTTAAAGTGTTAGGTGGTTAGTGTTTCCCAGGTAAAAAATGTACCGGTACAGTAAAATGCTATCTCGTCACGATAGGACTTCTCTGATTTTGAAGGTAAAATCTAGCTCTTTTTACGTACCGGGTATTGGAGTTGTATCTTGAATTGGTAAAATGTAACTCTAACTAGTTACCGGTACTTATTATTTATTGAATAGGTAAAATCTATCGAATACGTAAAAAAATAAAACAAATCTTATATTCTTTTCCAATGTTAGGTGGCTAGAGTGTTTTCTAGGCAAAAAATGTACAGTAAAACTACATCTTGTCATGATAGGACTTCTTTCATTTTAAATCGGTAAAATGTAGATGTTTTTACGTATTGGAGTTGAATCTTGAATAGGTAAAATGTAACTACAACTATTGATAATTCTACAGCTTCACAACCCCTAATTTGTTGCTATTATCTCAGATGGATTACTGTTCACCTCTGTGGGGTGGAAGTGGAGTGGTTGCATTGAGGCAGTTGGACAAAATTCAAAATAAAGCTATTAGATTAATCAATAACCCTGCAATCACACAGGACCTTCCTACATTATCCATACGAAGAAACGTTGCATCCCTTGCATTATTCTACAGATATTTTCACAGCAATTGTTCCGAGGAACTTGCTTCACTTGTGCCGCCTCTCCACATCTTTTCCCGTAGAACTAGGGCAGCTGAGAGCGCCCATGAATTTACACTTTCTCCTCCACAATGCAGAACTTCTGCTTATCAGAATTCATTTATCCCCAGAGCTACTACTCTTTGGAATTCACTTCCCTCTAATTGCTTTCCACAAACTTACAATCTACAAATGTTTAAATCCAGTTGTTACAAACATTTTATGAATGGAGGATGCCTTTAGGCACATGGACCTTTTTGTTTTATCTGTGTTTTTCCTTCCTCCGTTCATTGTCTCTTTAAAAAACAAAAAACAAAAAAACATTCTGTTGCTCATAACACCGTGAACGACCGCAGCAGTGCAAGTACTGGTACTGAGCTGGATACACAGGCATAGTTTGCCTTTTTCCAGAGGGTCTACTGTAAGAAACTGTAAGAAATAATAGGTTACCGTACTATTATTCATAGTAACTTAGTATGGTTCGATGATGCTCGGAACTGTATACAGTATTTGACTTGAAATAGATACATTGAAGTATTTAAAACCTTCACTAAAGTGAGACTCATCCGCCGCGGTTTGAAGACTGTACCACCGAAACTCCCGTTTTCTGTTGACCCATTTTCTTAAGACGCACGATCTCGGAAGGTGTTTTTCGCTCTCCCACAGTACTTTTTAGTGATGTTATGTATTCTACATCATTATTTAGAGGAGCGGGGGTCTGGGGGCGGCAGCCCCCACGTTAGGTTAGGTTAATGACAATATTGTCATCAGAGGAGGCGGGCGATTGATTTGTTTACGTTATGTGGCGTCCGCGAGTGTCTACCTCGCCGACTCTCATTTTCAATGGAAACATTGATCTAACATGACATATTACTTAACTTGAGGGCTGCTTTCCTCAGACTCTCACAATTCAAACATCAGTAGGGCTTCCTGAATATGGCGAGACTTAAAAAGACTCGGTTTTGAAAGGAAAACAATGAAGAAACAGGGGTTGTATAACAGTAGATTTACCCAACTATTTACCGGTACTTATTACTTATTGATATGAAATGAATTGGTAAAATCTAGCTGTTTTCACTTATTGGATTTGTATCTTGAATACCCAGTACGTAAAATGTAACTATAACTATTTACTTATAATAATTATTGATATGAAGTGCCAACAAGGAAACAGTAAAAAGTAATTGAATAACTAACTTCAGTGCGCTGGGACAATGTAAGTCTATGGAATTCTTAAACTGTATTTATGTATAGGCTAGGCCTAATCCAATGGCACTGTGAGAGAATAATTTTGATCACATTGATAAAACCTGATATTAATGGAAAAAACATAGCCTAGTCCAATCACTCTCAGAGCTCCTTAACTCAGAACTCCTAACTGTTTACAAACGTCTTTATTATGGAGTAGGCCTACAATCGTTATTTACCCCCTGCTGGTAACAGATGATGATTTCAATAAGTCATGGGAGGCCCCTGCCCCCTTCAACCCATCTTGTATCCCACATTGGAATTATAGCCTAAGCTAACTAAAACCATGAAAACACTAATTTCTCAAAATCTGAAGGAAAAAATAAGGGAAAATATTACCGAAACTACCACTAATTTTCCCATGGTTTTCCTTTTTGGTTTTAGGTAGTTTTCATCATTATACAGTAGTTGAAATTAGTTACAAACCCCGGAAAATATTTGTTTCTCCCATTAGGCTATCCAACGATCTTAAAACACTCAGATGTAAGTAATTTTCAGAGTAGCCTAAATACAGTATATATATTTTTTGTTTTGCCTTGGGATACAGGATGGGTTGAGGGGGGGCACCCTGCATGACTTATTGAAATCAGCATAGATGTTGCCACTTGCCAGTAAGCCTGTAAGGGGCTTAATAAGAGTTTCACTACCATCAATAGGGAGAATTATAGGGAGATTTTTTTTGTTTTACAGTGCTTTATATAGGCCTAGTGCACACAAATTGTTTTTCCGGAGGTTGAACAAATTTTAATATGATCTTTGCAACATCCTAATTCTATAATAGCCTTCAAATAATGCGAAATAATTAGTGGTAGTTTCGGTAATAGGCCTATGTACCATAATAAGGGTGCGAGCCTTTTCCCAATAAGCTAGGCTGTCAAAGAAATAACGGTATAACTTTATTTTAAATATTTAATACCACAAATTTTGTTGATGTACCGGTATTTGTCTATTTGAAGATAAATATGGAATCTACATATGAAAACAAATTTTAACCCTCGGCAAAACCTAATAAAAGAGTAGGCTACGGTACTAGAATTTCTTTTTTTGTAACAAGGTTGTCAATACGGTACTTCCAGTTATCGACAGCTCTAAAGATCATATGAAAATGTGTTTTAACCCTCGGAAAACCTAATATAAAAGTAGGCTATGCTACTAAAATGTAATTTTCGTAACATGTAATGTAATTTTCGTTTAAGAGTTAATATTAACAAAACCAAGGTTATGCATTGTAGTTTGAGACGAGGCAATGTGGAAAAGAGCGGTGCATACCCATGTGCAGTGTGTGTGGAAAGGGAGTGGGCGTTAACTCAATTCAATGTAGCATCTGTCGATGTTGGGTACACCATGGGAGTAAGCGCTGTAGTAGAATAAAGGGGCCCCTGCCGAAGGATAAGTCAGAAATAGAGAAATTTGAGTGCGTAGTGTGCAAAGGCGAGCTTGTGTTAAGTATTTACCTAATTGTATTTACCTAATTGTAGTTTACAGGAGTTGAGCTAAGCTCGTGTTGTCCCGTCTCTCAGTCTACTTTTTATCCAATTTTTTCTTGAAAATATGGATGTTCCTTGCCCCTACCACCTCCTCCTCCAGCCCATTCCATTTGTCAATACATCTATAGGGGAAGCTAAACTTCCTGATATCGTTCTTGCAGGTAGGTCTTTTTACTTTGTAGCTGTGGCCTCTAGTTATTCCTGTATCCATAATTAATATATCCTCCCTATCCAGCCTCTCCAGCCCCCGGGTACATTTGTACATCATTATCATGTCTCCCCTCTCTCTCCTCTCTTTTAGACTCGGTAGATTTAATTTGTCTAGCCTCCCTTCATATGGCAGTTCTCTGAGACTTGGAACCAATCTAGTAACTGTTCTCTGGATTCTTTCTAACTTGTGAATATGCTTCTTTAGATGCGGGGACCACACCACTGCTGCATACTCCAATCTTGGTCTAATCATACTCTTCATAATTTTCGCTACCATGGTCTCATCCAAGTAGTTCAGAGCAACTTTCATATTCCCGGCCATTGCATACATTCCGCTAAAGAGCTTGTTAATATGTTTCTCTGGCGACAAATTATCTTGTATAATCAACCCTAAATCTTTTTCTTTTTCGGCCTTGCTAATTATTATCTCCCATCCTGTACTCCCAATTTGGTCTATTCACACTTCTTCCCATATTTAACACATGGCATTTACTTATATTAAATTTCATTTTCCACTTGGTGCTCCATTCGTATATTCTATCTAAATCCCCTTGCAGCTCCTCACAACTACTTTTATTTGTTATTTGTCTCATAATTTTTACGTCATCTGCAAACATTGACATGTAAGAGTTTATGCCTATCGGCAGGTCATTCACGTACATAAGGAACATGAGAGGTGCCAACACAGATCCCTGCGGCATACCACTCTCAACTTTCCGCCACGATGAGTAAGTTCCTCTAATGTTGGTCCTCATTTCCCTATCTGTTAAATAGCTCTCCATCCATTTCAGCAAATTCCCCCTGACACATCCTAGCGTCTCAAGCTTAGATAACAATCTCAAATGTGGTACCTTATCGAATGCTTTGGAAAGGTCTAAGTAGACGCAGTCCACCCATCCGCCTCTTTCTTGGAGTACATCTATCACCCTACTGTAATAACATAGCAAACTGGTAACACAAGATGTCCCTTCTCTGAATCCAAATTGCTTTGGGGTTATTATCTTCTTTCTCTCCAACATTTTCATCCATCTCTTCCTAATTAGCTTTTCACAAATCTTGCATACAATACTAGTAAGTGAAACTGGTCTATAGTTTAGAGGGTCCTCAGGGTTTCCATTCTTGTATATCGGAATGATATTAGCTCTTTTCCATTCAACAGGAACCTGTCCTTTATCTAAGGAAGCTTGAATTATGTCCCTCACTGGCTCCACTAATTGCTCTGCACACTCCTTTAAAACCCAGGCAGACACTTCATCCGGTCCCATAGCTTTCCTTACTTCAAGTCCTCTCATCGCAGATAACAGCTCATCTCTAGTTATTTCAATCTTACTAAGACCACTCTCCAGTACTCCCGCCTGTGGTTCGTCAAAACCTTCCTCTCTAGTAAAAACTGACCCCAATTTGTTATTCATTACCTCACACATGTCCGATACATTTTCATACGTCCTAGCATCAACTCTTAATTTAGTAATTTGTTTCTTTACCTTCAACTTACTGTTTATATATTTATAAAATAATCTAGGGTCACTTTCACATTTATTTACTATGTTCTTCTCATAGTTCATTTTAACTTGCCTAATTATGTTAACATATCTATTCCTCTCCTGTTTATATTTATTCCGATTACTCTCAGTGTTCCTTTTTCTTAATCTAGCCCAAGCTGCATCACGCCTACCCAAAGCTCTTTTGCATTTCAAATTAAACCAATCTTTCTGCTTAGTAAAATTTCCAGTTTTATATCTTGGGACAAACATATTGGTTCCTACTCTATAAATTTCGAGGAATCTACTATATTTACCTTGTACGTCCCGTTCCTCCAAAATAAGATCCCAATCTACTCCCTCTAAATATCTTTTCAAGGATACATAATCAGCTTTACTATAATTTAATCTGTCATTTATGTAGCTATTGTCTAATCTATTGGCATTACTCGAGGTCAACTTCCATTTTAGTAATAGGTGATCACTTTTACCTACAGGACATAGATAGTTTATATCACTAATTTCGTGAGGATCTTTTGTAAAAATCAGATCGAGTTTAGAAGGTTCGTTATTACCCCTCATTCTTGTATTTTCCTTCACATGTTGTGCAAGTACATTTTCCGTAACCAACTCCACTAGTCGACTTCCCAAAATCTCTGATTTGGCCCTGCATCTCCCGATTCCCAATCAAACTCACTACAGTTGAAATCTCCTACCAAGATCAATCGATTCTTCCTTAAAAGCAATCTTCTCAACGACTGAATCATATCCTCTACCATCTCCTCAAACTCCAACTCCGCTGAGATGCGGACACCATCCAGCTCTCCTGAGCTATCAGAAGAGACTGGATGACTCCGTTGTCGACGCCTGCCCGGGATGTAACACAGCACCCCATACCATTAAACACATCATAGAAGACTGCATTTCACACAACCACTTACGCCAACAACACAATCTACACTCAATGAGAGCTCTGTGGGAAAGCCCGATCGTGGCCATGGCCTTTCTCAGGGACTCGGGGCTGTTCGGCCAGGCAGCTTAGGGAACAACAACAACAACAACAACTCCAACTCCCTCCATGCTCTGGTCTTTGGTGGCATGTAAGCTACTGCTATGTCTAGCTTTTTTCCTTCTATATCATTGAGTTCAGCTGCCATTATTTCTGCCTTGTCATTATTTAACTCCACGTGCTTTGCTGTCATAGGGTTCTTAACTAATACTGCCACTCCACCTCCCCTTTTACCCTTTCTATCATTTCTCCATATATTATATCCTTCACTAAACACTATGTTGCTGTCAAAGTCCTGGTTCAGCTTTGTCTCTGTCAAACAGGCTATCTGTGGTTGATCTTTTCTTAATATATTATCTAACTCTACCTTTTTACTGTTTATTCCATCTATATTAGTGTAGTAGCACAGTATATTTGAATCCACCTCCTTGTTTCTCTTCCCTCTCTGCCTCCTACCAGGTTCACCTCCTCCTCCATCCCTTCCCTGACCCAGTTCCACCTCCCCCTCTAATTCTATTCTCCTCCCCCCTCTCTCTCCCTCTGTTCCACCCTCTCCACCACATCCTGGCTCTCTCTCCGGTCCCCTGCTCCCTGCATTATCTCTCGCTCCGTCTCCTTGCTTTGACTTCGTACTTGTCTCTCTGTCTCTTTCCCTATCACTCCTCTTACTTTCGGTTCTTGGTGGCTCCTGATGTACCACTTCCTTACTTGCCCTTCCCTTATTCTCCAAAACAATTTCTTCTTTTGCTCTTCAGACAACTTTCCATTCTCTTCATCAGCCTTAGCATGGAGTTCCCTTAACTGTTCTCATTCTTCTACACTTAGGTCCTTTTTTACCCTTACATGATTCAGCTCTGTCGAATTTAATTTCCAGCTCACATTGGCTACTGCTTCTGCTGTTGATCTAAACTTTAGTTCCACTCTTAGTGGTCTCATCTCGCCCTTCTTATATATTCCTAACCTTCTCACCTCCTCCAGTTCTTTTACCCATCCATACCCCTCGTCTAAGTAATCCAGTATCCCCTTGACTTTCACAACATCCCTTTCCTTTCTTACCTTCATATCTGCCAGGTGCTCTTCCACATCTCCAAAGATTACTACACACTTACCTCTATCTATTGTCTCTCTCACTACCTTCTCTTTCTTCTTTAAAACTTGCACTACATTTTTTTCAAACTCTTTCTTTTCCTTTTCTCTCTCTTCCTTCTGCTCCTTCACAATTTCTTCAAGGGCTACCATCGTGGCACTCTCTACCCTTGTCCACTCATTTTTTACCTCACTAATTCCTTTTACTTCCTCACTCAGGTGGCCCTCATATTCCTTAAGCTGAGCCTTGAGTGCCACATTTTCCACCGCTAACTCGTCTACTCTGGCCATCACTGCCTCTAGGCTGTCACTTACTGGCCTAGGCCTATCCACCCCGCTAGTAACGCCACATATCGGACAAAACTTCTACTTTAGCCCCTAACTCCTTCCTCCAATTTTCCATCACTCCCCTCCATCTCACAAGACCCATTAATTGTTTTTTCATACTTGCCAACTGATCATCCTTGTCCTCGGTGATAAAGCCTTCAAATTCATATTCCACCTCATCCCCAGCTAGGCTTTCACGCCTTCCCGCCATCGCGAGGTGGTCGTCTGCCAGCCTAAAAACAACAATCGCCCCACTATCCCATCTCACTCCGGGAACTGTTTTACTTAATCCATATTTTCAATTACTTGGAATATCCAATTACATCTGAATTACTCATAAAACACCTAATTACTTATTGAAATGCAAATATAAATTTCCGGGACAACACTTAGACACTCCTATCAACTTCACACAAGGTAACTCATTATCGGAGAGCAGCTGCGAGGTGTTGACAGCTCGGAGGTCGGAGGAGGAGTCAATGATCCTGTGGCTGTGAATTTTGGAAATGAGTCTTTGGAGCTGGTGAACAAGTTTTGTTACCTAGGAGATACCATCTCTGCCGGTGGTGGGGCCGAGGCTGCCACTGTTGCTAGAATTAGGTGTGGCTGGGGGAAGTTCAGAGAATTGATGCCAATCCTGACCATGAAAAGAATGCCTCTCCCCCTGAAGGGAAAGGTGTATGCCTCATGTGTTAGAAGTGCAATGACGTATGCCTCAGAAACATGGGCCGTTAAAGTAGAGGATGTCAACAGAATGGAGCGTAATGAGATGAGAATGGTGAGATGGATGTGTGGGGCCAGGCTACAGGATAGAATAACAAATTTTGAGCTGAGACGTTTAGGTATAAAGAGTATTAGCGAGGTGATGCGTACAAGTAGACTGGGATGGTATGGACATATGGAGAGAATGGATGAACAAAATTGGGTGAAAAAATGCAGGTCTGCGATTGTGGAGGGAGCTGCACCAAGGGGTGGACCGAGGAAGACCTGGGATCGGACTATACGTGCCGATCTCAAATCCAAGAACTTGACAAGTGAAGCAGCCCTTAACAGGGTTGCCTGGAACGCCGCCATTAGGACAAGAGACTGAAACTGCACTTATGTGTGGAACACTCAGTCTTAAAATGTTATGTATGTATGTATGTAACAAGCTTGTCAATACGGTACTTTCCTGTTATCAAAGTACAGTACAGTACAATCAAAGCTGAAGATTGCAGAGTAAACACCGTAGACTTCATCGACTTTTCTTTTGCCTTCGTATTATCGACGGCCAATTTTTTGGCAAGAATGTTAAGTGCGGGCGTACCGCCAGCCTTGTTTACACTACGCGTAGTGTAAACAAGGCTAAGCAGGAAAGCATAGAAAAGTATGAAAATATTGAATAGGGGGTAAGGGGGCCTTCATCTAGTGGTGGAGGAAAAAAGAATATGCCTCACGCATCCTACTGCGTGTCGTACAAGGCGACTAATAGGGGGGATGGCGATAGACTTGTGGACCAACAGCTATTACTATGCAATAATGGCGATGGGCTGGTCTATCAGAGTGAGACCTGAGCGATCTCTGCCATACCCATAGTTTACTCTGACTGTTCCTTTTACTTATATATTTTCTAGATCTCAAGTGACGGCGTCTCTTCCGTGGATTGACCTCCCAATCTACCAAGATTGGAAGCTAAAGCGTCACATTATTCCTTTGCCCCTCAACTTTCTCTTCATAATTGCTGAGGGGCACAGGGCCCTGGGTGGGGCTTTGGTTTCCCGGGTGTTTACGCACCCTCTCAGCTCCCCGCCATGGAGTGGCTTCGGTCACCCAGGCTTTATTGTGGTCGGCAGGGAGGGTTCTGTGGGGGCGCTCGTTTATGGCCTTGGCCTTACTCGGGGCCTTGGGGCTGTTCGGCCAGGCAGCTTGGGGAACAACAACAACAACACTACGCGTAGTGGTGTCGGACCTTTCCCATCATGTTCCCGTCTATTTTGACTGCCTTTGGATATAAAAATACATTACCCTAACCAAACAACCTAACCTAACCTAACCTAGTATTCATGTAGTAATGACAGGGGGCAAATAGCAGAAAATATAGCGTCGAAATAGACAGGAACGTAACTGCGAGCGCACATGACGACCGTACGCCCGAAAACTACATCCATCCCAATTTTTTTTTTTTTTTTTTTTTTACTAAAGGATTAGTACCCAACCAGCGGGGGTGTTGGGGCGGCAGTCCCCACCCATAATACTAGGATAGGTTAGGTTAGGCTAATGTCTTCAATCATAGCAATCCCCACTATCAGGGGGAGTATCTCAACTCTAAACATCGATCGAAAATGGGGAAAATATTTTTTTCCGAGATTTCTAATTAGCCTAATGACAAAGACTATAATTATAGGCCTATTGATGAAAATGAATAAAATTAAAATATAAAAACACAGGGACAAATTGTGGTAGGCTAGGCTATAAAAATAAATATTTTCCGAAATAACTAAGTCGTATTCTTAAAAACCCATACCTTCCCTTAACTTTCCTTTCCCTTCCAAGGAATTTTCTTTCCCTTCGGTATTCATAAAGAATTCGTTGGAAGGAAATTTTTGCGGAAGTGTTGGTAGCTCTGTTCCACAGGCGAAGTTAGGTGCGCACCAGTTGGTATGCCTGAAGTAGTAAGCAAACCTTGTCAAACAAACGTTTCCAAGGGTTGACTTGCATTATTGATGCCCAAAACATGATTTAGACCACAAATATTGTCTTCAAAGCATATTATGTTGACTTGCACAAACACAAGAATGAATTGTCAACATGATATTAACCCGGGAGCTGCGGGGAGACTCTTAAGAGTTCCCCCGGCGCACTGCGGGGAGACTCTTAAGAGTCAGAGAAAACAAAAATCAACTTTTGACATCGAAAAAAAAAAAAAAAAATATATATTTTTTTTTTTATTTTTTTTTTTTTTTTTGGCCCCTGGGCCATGCGAAATCTCAGTCCTCTACCTCCCCTCCTTCCCCACTTTCCTCCTCTCCTTCAGTTATCACCTATTTTCCCTGTTATTCCCTTATTCTGAGGTATATTTTCGTGCTAACATTAGAAATCCGATTGGAGGGTGTGGTCATCACTGATAGCAAGCGAGTGCAAGAGAGAGAGAGAGAGTATCGATCGACTGTGTCTCAGTGGCCTTGGGGGAAATTGGCGGGAAAGCAGATTGCCTCACCCATACATTATACAACTCGCGGGCTATATCTCCGATTTTGACCATCCAAACGCTGTTTTCACTCGTTTTATTGTTGTTTCAGGTTAATACCTTTATAATCAACCCATAATAGGCGCATATGGATAAGTATTAATGCTATTAATGGCACAATGAATATTTTAGTGACGGAAACACCTCAAATACGTCAGCACAGGGGGACGTTTCCAATTACCCCCATGCGCACTTCAGAGGTTAATAAATACAGGATCCTAGCTCTAAATCGCGCATGTACACCAACAAGCCATATTCTGTTGTAGTATTTAGACCTAGCCTATAGGCTATTATCCAAGAATATAATTACATATAAACTGATATGATAAGAAACAGAGATGGAGATAAATTAGATTAGCCGAATGTAGTGCGAATTAGTGTACCGTATATCAAGCATGAGAACTTTTCAATTACAAGGTCAAGTCTTCCATTTCTGACCAAAACTTAACAACTAAGCTATAGGAATCGCACAATAACCCACTATTGAGAAATATTTACCTTCAAAGTTCAATACACATTATAGCCTGACATATTCTGGTGTGCTGAGTTCAAATACTAACTTGAACTTCTGTAGGCCTAGCCTATATATTATATAGGCCTAGGCTAGATTTGTTTTCTATTCAGCGAACAAAAAATAAAAGCTAGGCTATATTTGATCTGGCCCAATTTGGTAAAAATTGCAATTCATGGCCCATAGTAGATTTACTATGCAATGAGGGAAAACCGTACTAAAAATCCAGATGGCGCTGGGTGTCTTATTCAAATGACTATCGTGTGTGATACACCATTGAGGTGTTTTGATGGTTTTCGTGATTTAAGAGGTTTAATACAGTTCTCAACTATCTATGACACATAGTTGTGTAGTATATTTTTACTAGATTCATAATATGATGGTTATATACTCGTTAATGCAGTGAATATATAATAATTAACATAATTTGATACATAAATATTAGCTTATTGAACAAGAAATTTATTTTCATCTAATGTGGTGTGATAGGCTGGGCGAAATTTTAATACTCATTGAAGTATTGTATTTACTTCATTTTTAGTTACTAACAAATACGTGTTTCAGTAGAAATTGGCTGAACATACGGTATTATATTCTGTAGCTGTAGAATTTGGCAGGTTGAATGTCTGCGCCTGCGCACTATAGTTTCTTTCCTACAAAACAAGCTATCATGCGCTTTTAAGTTACCAATTTATAATCCACTATCAAATCGGGCAGCTAAATATGTTACCGGCTATATTTCTTATTAGACCAGTGACAGGAAATCAATCAATGTGAATCAGAATGTCATAGAACACAGAGGCAGCAAATTACATACGTGGAGATGCAGGAAATTCCAAAAAGATGATGACAATTTACAACACTGCCTTTTCCACGGGCGACTGTTTAGGTCGTCAGCTGACCGCGGCTGGATATACGTACACAGTGTTGCCAAGGTCTTCTTTTGTTCGCACCATTGGGCTAGTTAGGATTCGTTCAGAAGCGTAGATTTGCGAGTTTCCATTTCAAACGATATTATATTCTTGATTTACAGTGTGATGGGGTGGATAGCCTCTGAAGTATTATCCTAACTAACTAACATTGAGGAAAGCGGAATTGGGCTGGTTCTATATACTATTAAAGTTGTAGAGGTGTCGAGTGTTGAGTAGCCTATAGCTAGGCTACATTTCATACAAACGTTCATCATGGCTTTCTGTTGGTTGTACTATACATGTATGGTAGCCTATGTGGTGGTGACTGTACTATACATGTATGGTAGCCTATGTGGTGGTGACTGTACTATACATGTATGGTAGCCTATGTGGTGGTGACTGTACTATACATGTATGGTAGCCTATGTGGTGGTGACTGTACTATACATGTATGGTAGCCTATGTGGTGGTGACTGTACTATACATGTATGGTAGCCTATGTGGTGGTGACTGTACTATACATGTATGGTAGCCTATGTGGTGGTGACTGTACTATACATGTATGGTAGCCTATGTGGTGGTGACTGTACTATACATGTATGGTAGCCTATGTGGTGGTGACTGTACTATACATGTATGGTAGCCTATGTGGTGGTGACTGTACTATACATGTATGGTAGCCTATGTGGTGGTGACTGTACTATACATGTATGGTAGCCTATGTGGTGGTGACTGTACTATACATGTATGGTAGCCTATGTGGTGGTGACTCTACTATACATGTATGGTAGCCTATGTGGTGGTGACTGTACTATACATGTATGGTAGCCTATGTGGTGGTGTCTATACATGTATGGTAGCCTATGTGGTGGTGACTGAATAGCCTAATTAGGTGATTGTTTGTGAGGGGGGATTGGGACATTGATGCAGATTTGATGAGTGCATGATTGTGATAATAATGTATGTGGTATTTCATTAATATTTAAATGATGTGACACGTAGGCCACTACTCATACAGTAGGCTATATGGGGCTAGGCCTAGTTATATTTGGGGAACCCATAGTATCATGCATGCATGGCTGTTAAAGATAAACATATCAGAAAATGTGTGTGATAGGATTAAAACAGCTGAAATTGTCTGTTGTGCGGTATTAAGTGATTGGGCTACTTTTGGGCGAGTTTGGAGATGTGATGTGCGCTGGCAACCTTGGAATACACACACACACACACGCACGCACGACACAATCTATAACTGAATATTTTACCTTTATTAAGACTATAATCCACATTATATTAAGATTTCCATCTGTGAGAAACAAATATCTACCACCATTACTGCTAATGTGCACAACTAATGTCAAATTTAACAAAGCACCGTAAGTTAAGTGGGGAAGAGATGTTTACTGTCCGAGAAGTTTCGTATAATGACTATTATGGGTAGCGAACACTGGCATCAATTTATTATGCGCTTGCCAGATCTGAAACTAGTTTATAATTGTATAATCTAATATCCAGTAAAGTGGCTAATGACGATTATTTTATAAGTTCATCTCGAGTTGTTATACATATAATTTTAATTTTAGGACATGGATACCTATCTATTAAAATATTAACAGGACTATTTTTCGAATGACTGCCATGTGTTTTTGTGGGCCTAATCAAATGTTTTATTAACCCGGTGAGACCCAGCGTCGCACGTGTTGCGTCGGCAGTGTTTGATCACCAACTCCCAGCGACGCATCACGTGCGTCCGACATATTAAAAACACTTACGTGGCTCGTAAGGTAGGAAATGGCGGGAGAATAGGAGGGGGAGGTACCGTAGTGTGTGTGGGAGCCGGGCCAGTAGGTGTGAGCGGGCCGAGACAGCCGCGCGGCTGGTGGTGGTGGGCTTAGTGGGGATAGTTTACACCCCTAGTTCACCGCCACTTTGAACCTTCATTACTCCGGTCGTATGGGAGCTAGAGGCTTGAGATTTATGTGAGATACTCCTTAGGATGTATGCCGTACAATGCCATACTCAGTTTTTACCCTAGTGCTCCCGGGCGGGTGGTCATGCGGGGGAGACGAACTATTGAAACCCCCCCCCCCCAAATGACCGAAATGAGCTTTTTTTTATTTTTGTCTTCATTTCTCACCATTCTCTTCCATTTTGGCTCAACCCCCCCCCCCCCAAAAAAAAATGTCAGAGTTTTTTTTTTTTTTTTCATTTCTCATCCTTGTCTTCCATTTTAGCAAACAAAAAAAATAAGTGAAAATGGCTTGGGACTGGGGTGAACAAAATATTATAACTAGCCGGGGCTCAACGGGTTAATCATAAATACTTTGTATATTGGACAATGTACTGAATAGAATGTTAGAGTAATATGTCTGTAACATTCATGACTATAGAAATCCAGTGATATTTTGATGACTGCGATTTAAAAAATTCAATTCACTCGATGGCAACAAATTTAGGTTGGTGCGAACCAAAGGCGGGAAAAATAGCAGACAAATGTTTTATTGTCCCCCATTGAAACTAGTTTTTTTCAATGTTTATATTTAGGCTACCGATATTTATTTATTAATTATCTAATTTGACCGGGTTTTTTTGTATACATTATTTTGGGGCAAGAATGTAGTTACCGGGTGTACCGGCAGTACCGCCCACCTTGTTTACACTATGCGGATGCCTTTGGATATAAAAATATATTAGCCTAACCAAACAACCTAACCTAACCTAACCTAGTATTCATCCAGTAATGACAGGGGGCAAATAGCAGATAATATAGCGTCGAAATGGAAGGGAACGTAAGTGCGAGCGGACAACATGACATCCTTCCCTATTTTGGTAAGGGTTGTGTTAGCGGGCGTACCGCCTGCTTTGTTTCCATATTCGCACACTCGCAGTTACATTCACGTCTAATTTGACCACTGTTATTTGCCCCTGGTAATATACTGCATATGATGATGACAATGTCATGGGGGGTGAGGGGACATAGCACCCCTCAAACCATTATTGTATCCCACGGCCAGGTGTTGGGTAAATTGTTTTGCGGTGAGATACAATAATGGTTTGAGGAGGGCTCACCCCCCATCATCCCCATGACTTGTCATTATCATACATATTACCAGCAGGGGCAAATAACAGCAATTAAATTAGACACGAATGTAACTGCGAGCGTGCGACTGTAAACAAAGTGGACAGTACGCCCGGTAACACAAACAACCCTTACCATTTGTATGGCCTTGGCTTTGCTTGGGGCCTTGGGGCTGTTCGGCCAGGCAGCTTGGGGAACAACAACAACAACAACAACAACAACCCTTACCATTATTTGTTATTTGCCCTTCTGCAAACAATATATACTGTATATTAATTCCTGGGAAGGTGAGGCCCCCCTCAACCTAAGAAGCGGACATAATAGAAGTGAACTTAACGGTCATGGCCCAGAGCGTGAATATCGACGCGGAAGGTTGCTTGGATAATACTGAACCTTTAAATAAGATTCTTCCAATTTTTAAATTGATTTTTGTTCTTGGGTAATCTGAATAAAAGATGAATCGCCAATAGTTATGATTTAGGCATCAATGAGTAGGTTATTCAACATATTAGCTATCCATTAGTATAGTTTTGAAGATTGGGTGATATTCTTATGTTCTTTACTCTCCCCTCAAATGCTAGGCTATCATATAGTTTGGCAAAGGCTAGGTTATCATGTAGTTAGGCAAATATCTTTGGAAGGCCTCGCCCAATTTCTTACCGATTACTCACATACACCAGTGGCTTGCACTATTTGTTTCACTAACTGGCCTTCCTTGTGCAGCCCAATATAATGTGCAATTAGATCCGGTGTCACGTTCTTTCGCTGACCCGTACACACTAAAAACTGACGGGGACTTGTCTACCACTGCCATACTGATCATAATATTGACTGATACCGATCCACCCACCACAGCTGCTGGAAGCACTGATGTTCCAACACTGTATGTACTGAATGTAATAATACAGTACCATAATTATTCCTAACCTTCAAGACTAGAGAATACTAAGGATGTAAAGTAAATTCAGACAGAAAATCCACAAATATTATTTGAAGCAGTGTGTTGACTAGTCTCTGTTGACTAGTGGGGTTTTCCTTACAAACATTGAGTAGGCTATATTTGACTATTATTGCTTTGCTGATTCAGTCCTTTCAATGCATTAATATTGTGCACAGTGTGACTACATTTTGACACATGTTAATGTAATAAGTTTGAAAATTCAGGTTTTGAGGCTTGCCAGGGATCAAGAACAATCCCAAGTTTTCAACAAAATCTCATACCATACTGTATACAGCCCAAAATAAGTACAGTAGGCACATTTTTTCATTAGCAATTTTGGGCTCTAATCTTATAAATTTTCTTTTAGCCTACCAGACTTTTAGCTACTACCAATGTTAGTAAGTTAGCCTATACACTCGGCATAATCAAACGCTGTATGTTAGCATAGCCTAGGCCTATCTTAGGTGCTCAGGTTAAGTTACATTGTTTGGATATTTAAAGAAAGTAGAGGGATTAGGCTAGGATATACTGTAATGAATAATTAGGGTAGCCTATAATTGTACTCACAACCAATAGTATTGAATAGACTAGTGTGTACAAATATGTTTTTCAAGGGATTTTGTTTTGATTAGGCTAATTATGATGACAATATTCAAGCAGACACTGCGGCAATATTAGCACGCTCTATGCGTCAGATTTTACCACTTTTTTCTGAAATCATCCCTCGGCGAGTGGTTATTTGCCTCCTGCTGGCATTATATATGAATATGATGATGACAATTATGTCATCAGTTTCATCAGTTTCTTTCACTCGACTTAAGTCGAGCGCCGCTAGTAAGAGGTTAAGCAGCTCCTCGTTGTCATACAAGACGTTCAGTTATTCACAATTGTAAATCATGTGTGGAAATGCTGATACTGAAGCTACATTCTCTATATTAGCCTGAAATATGACGAGAGACCGAAAGTCCCCCATTTTTATTCACTGAATGAGGAAGACTGGCCTGATAGTTCTAAAAACCTTTACACTATTCTTCGATTATATACGAAAACTACATAAAAGCATGTCAATATATATATATAACACATATTTATTGCACAATTCGCGATTTAGCCTATAGCCATTATTTCCAAGGTAGCCCTAATTACAAAAAAATACCCCTAGACATCGTAGTTCGGAAAATGGCTTTGGCTTCAACTTGATACACTTATGGTGACCATATCGTATAGCGCATTTTTCAAAGACACTGTGGACCATAGAACTTTTAAGTTTTGAAAAACTGGCAAGTTGCTCATGGCAGACCTATAATTTTTAAATATATATAATAAAAAAGCATAATTCAGAGAAAAATCTGTTAATTAAACAATAATATTACTTTTCAACTCTATAGGAATGCAAAGGACTCTAATTCATTCGAAATAATAATTTTAAATATATGAAGGCTCAAATATTTACAACACTCACCCCTGTCAACATTCACCTCAGTTGTATAACATTTGAATCATGCCTTGTAACGAAGGCTGTGAGTGGCTGAAACTGTCACCAGAGTCCTGCCTCCCGGCTGGTGGCCACACCCCCAGAGTCCGTTAATCTTTGGTCTTGGCCGAGCTGACCAAAGACTACCAGACAATCTCGGGAGGCTGTCTGCTTCTGTCTGGTTGTGTCTGGTAATCTATGGTAATCTATGCCTCTTTATGCCTTTGAAAAATGCGCTATTACTTTGAAATATATAAAATATAACATATATGAGGTAGATTTATGCGATAAAGGTAACATCAGGCCACCCAAAACAATGGTACCTTTATTGACCAACCGCAAAAATCGCATTAGTTTTTATAAAAATCCATATTTTGCCACAGGGTGCATTTCATACCTCTGGAATCGAACACATTGTCAGCGGACCATCCCCAGTTGTGGAAAAATGTTATTTTAATACCACGAATTTTCCGAGTGTTTTTTATAAAATATATTGTTCATTTGCATCACTATATAGTGTTTGCAATTAATTAGAAATCTCGGGAAAACCTATTTTCCCCATTAGGCCTATTGATAGATGTTGAGACACGCCCCCGATAGTGATTTGGAAAGACATTAGCCTAACCTAACCTAGTATTATGGGTGGGGGCTGCTGCCCCCACACCCCCGCTGGTTGAGTACTAATCCCTTGGTAAAAAAAACAAAACATTGGCTGTCGATTATACGAAGGTGAAATAAAGTCGATGAAGTCTACGGTGTTTACTCTGCAATCTTCAGTTTTGATTATACATTGACAACGGGAAAGTACCGTATTGACAACCTTGTTACGAAAATTAAAATTTGATACCATACTTTTATATTAAGTTTTTCCGAGGGTTTAACACATTTTCATATGATCTTTAGAGCTATCGATAACTGGAAGTACCGTATTGACAACCTTGTTACGAAAAATAAATGTTAGTACTATACTTTTTTATTAGGTTTTGCCGAGGGTTAAAACAAATTTTCTTATGATATTTATAGCATATAGATTCAATATTTATCTTCAAATATATCAACAAAATTTGTGGTATTAAAATAACATTGAACCCCAGTTGTTTATGAACCGCCATCTTGAGTGGAAGTGCAGTGATTTTATTAACATTAGGCCTAAGAAAGTTTTGGACCTTGTCCGCATCGACAAACGGGCGAATCTTGTCTGTTGCGCACACATATTCACTTAATAACTGGTATTTACTTACTTACTTTGTTTACTTTGTAGAATTCCGCCCTCTGATGGCGCAGCTAAGGTGGACCTCCGCAGCGGCCAGGCGGCTCTGCTTCTCTGGAACTTGGGAGATCTGCCAAGGAGTTGCTTGCAACGCTGGTGTTACGTGTATCCTGGTGTTGGGGGCTCGTCTTGTACACTTGCCAACCATTTGTCTAGTTGGAGCTTGAATAAGACTTATGGAAATGCTTAAATATGATATAGGCCTATTTTACCTTTAAAGTGGAGAGTGTTGATAGGGGAACTAGCTGACGTGTGTGAATACGCCGTACAAGAAAAACAGAAAGAATACCACCCTGCTGAAGTTGGCGGCACTCAATTACAGTAGGAGAGACCACAGTACCTATTTCTGTGTTTTACCCCTAGCCTATACTAATTAGGTTAGATTAGAGATAGGCTAGGCTATTGTTAAATGTTTCGGTAAAATTCTAGTTTCACATACACAGCGACAAAAGGGAGGCGCCGTTGTAAAGGCATAGCTTCCCGACCAACTATGAAGATCAGGGAAATTGCTGGGTAAAAGACGTAATATAATGATAATAAACTAGCCTACATTAACGACATTAGCCTAACCTAACAACCTTACCTAACCTAACCTAGTATTATGTAATAGCCTAGCTATGGTACTGCATATGGGGAGAAATTTTTGTTTTGTTTTACAGTAGCCTAGGTATAATTCCTTATAATGCATTTCCGCCGCTTTGGACATAGCCTATAGGCCTATAGGAATTAAGTATGGTAGGCTATATGACAACTCTAAAGTAGCCATAGAAATTTATGAGTATGCTGTGAAAGCGAAACTAGAATTAAACCAATGTTTCTTAATAAATAAGCATCTGAAAAACAGTTCAACCCGCTACACAGGACCTCACCCTGAGGTTAAGTGTAACCGTAATTGTGAACACGGTCTAAAACTGTAGGCCTAGGCTAGGATGTTTGTGAAATTGAATGAGCTCCTTCACTCGCTCCTCCAGTCACCATTCGTTTGTCTTCACTTTTCGTCTCATTCTAGTTTATCACTGGAGCTTCTCCCTCACTCTGTGTCACTTGACAATATTATTAGGCCGGAATGTGACTAAATAAAACACGAGAGGGCTGCTCCTCACCTGGTTCTTCTTCTTGTTTGTTGATTGTAGGTCTGTGTGGACAGGCCCAATTAACCCTGCCGGAGACCATCACAGGTATGCAATCACAGGCGGCCGAGACGACCGGAACGCCGCAGGAAGACTTTGGTGTGCTGGAGCACCTGGACACGGAGGGCCGGGTCCAGTCCACTGCCCCCCAACAGGACGGGGAGGGTAAAGTTGTAGACCCCAAGGGAGCGGAGGCTGACGCGGAGGAGGGTCCTATGGGAATAGAAGCGAGGGCAGTGAAGCAGGAAGTGCTCTACCTGTCGAGACTCGTAAGTAATTCGACAGTTTAGGTTAAGTAAACATACTGGAAGTTCAAATTAGGCTAAGTTATAATTATATCTATATAAAAGATATATACTATTTAGTATTAAGTCTTTATGGGTTTATTATCCATTATTATATCGGGTTGTCATTATAATAAATCCGGTATATCTTGTAGTTAGTTAAATGACGCATTGGTAGATAAGATAACTGCGCATGCATCATATTCGGGAACCTGAGGGTCCCTCGCTTCAAGACAAATGAGAATCGCTTTCGCTACGACCTCAAGAACATCTCCTTCTAGCTGCTCCAATACAACCACCTGTTTCCTGCGAAGTCATCCTAATTCTTATTTCTGAGTGGCCACTATATCTTCCATCTATTCCTACCACTATCATTGAGCTATCTATCCCTATCAACCAATAAAAGTAAGTTAACTCTTGTGAGTTTATAGGTAAATTCCGCTTTGTTTACTATCGAATTCTCACAATATGGTCCTTCGATACCTCTGACTTTTGCCTTATGCTATCTTTTCGTCTTTGTCTATTCTTTCTTCTGCATTTCTATTGTCTACTATTTCCTAGCTATTAATTCTTTCTGTTCCCTATTTCCGCTTCCCTGGTGTCCCCTGTAGGTTTGTGGGCTGGAGTTTGTTGTCTTTGACCAAATTTCCGCCGGGTCCCTCTTATTTTGCCCGACCATATGGGCAGCCGCCATGCGTTTCCGACCGACGCCTTTGGTGGGGGGGGGGGGGGGGGGGGAGGGGGGGGAGGACTATGGGCGTGTGATCACTTTTTGCCCCAAGAATATTAGGTAAGTTTCACCTTTGGGCAATAGCTATGTCAGGGATATTTATGTGGGCAAGCCGGTGTTCCACCCATTTTTCCATGTGGACGCTTTTGCCCAGCAGGGTGCTAGGGTGGACACTTTCAAGTCGTCTGCGGCTTGGGAGAGCCACGTCAACAATAATTAGGTGGTAGACTATAGGCTAGGTATAATTGCAACAATTAAATTCATGTAAAGTAGTATTATAAGGGTTAAATTGAATTTGTTTAGTCTTAACTAAATTTAAAGAGGGTAATTACCAAAAACATTTTGGGCTAGCCTAGTTTAATATATTTTTACTATTTAAATTGGCTTGTTATACACCTTTTTGGCCTCCCTCCCTTAGTGCGCTCTAACAACATTTTGCCGCATATTATATAAGGTTTACCATTTAAATTTAAGTGTGGAGATATTTATGTGTTCGTTTACATTTTTTATTGCGTTCCGCGTCATATTTCCCACTTATTGCCCTACCCCGGCATCATACGTTTAATTAATTTACGATTAACTCGGGGTTCCCTATATCTTGCCTTTATTGGCGTCAGCTAACTTTCTGAGTGCGCTTTACGTCCATATAGGTAAGATATAGTATTATTCTATTCTATTTCCTGTGTATTGCCATCATGTCGTTGACACTGTCCCAGTACAAGCGACGCAAGGGGGGTATCAAGAGTGGTTTGACTAGGATCACCAAAGATATTGCTACATTTTTAGTCAATGCAGATAATGATGCGATTGAGGCTAAATTGGCTTCGGTATTAAAATGCCCCAGAACGAGAAGCCCACCACAGAAGCCACGAACGAACACCAATGGAAAGGTCCACAGAACGATAGGACCAGCTGACCGAGCCAGCCATTTCAGACAGGCCCAAGCCCGCAGGGCTAAGCAGCTCCTGGCTGCACCCATTTACCTTTTCTAAACTGACCATTTTCCACACCTCACGTACACTAACCCCCTCGTGTCCTACACTCCTAACTACAAAGATGATGAACAGGGATATACATTCATATAAAAAAACACCCATGCCCTGTCCCGACGTTGAGGCAATGCCAACACATCAGACAGCCATAATTATATCTATGTATGTTCTTACATCCGAGAAGTAGATGTTATATATCTTAGAAGTTAAAACACCCACGCTTGTCCCTAGACCTCTTATATCATTTTCCATGACGAGTATAGATGTATGTAACCCGTGCTCAGTCGCCCCTTGCATTGTTCCTCTAGTAACTAAGTCTATAATATTAACTGCCACCAGCATTGATACGACATAGCGGCACTGTCCTTGCTACACAGATGATGAACAGGAATATACATTCATATTAAAAACACCCATGCCCTGTCCCGACGTTGAGCCAATGCCAACACATCAGACAGCCATAATTATATCTATGTATGTTCTTACATCCGAGAAGTAGATGTTATATATCTTAAAAGTTAAAACACCCACGCTTGTCCCTAGACCTCATATATCATTTTCCATGACGAGTATAGATATATGTAACCCGTGCTCAGTCGCCCCTTGCATTGTTCCTCTAGTAACTAAGTCTATAATATTAACTGCCACCAGCATTGATGCGACATAGCGGCACTGTCCTTGTGTCGTATTGTGCCAAGTACAGATCAACCAGGTTTCATCACCTTATTAGGACGACGACTATAATGTCATCGTTCATCGATGTATGCAATCCTTAGGTTAAGTATTTTTATCCGCCATTGTGTTCACCTTTTTCCATTTACTTTCCACAATTGTCATACGTCTTCCCCTTGCCTCCTTCGTATCCACAGTCCACACTACGCCAATTTACTTTGTGTCTTACACCTCTTACCCCAACCAGAGATTGTATAAGATAACCTGGTTACCAGTATCTGTCATAAGTACCCCGAAACAATAACTAAGTACCCCTACGAACTGCCGCTGTTGTTGGTATATTTATATTTAATAGAAAACGCAGTTCCCAGGGCCAACTAATAGTATCCATAACCCCTCGGACTGATCACATAACTCTATCTTTTCCAGACTCATATACCACCCCATAGTTGCATCCCCCGGTAGCATGTGGCTAACGTATTCTACTGCCTTTTCAAACTTCCATATCAATTGTAGCCTAATGCCACCCCCACGCCCAGGGACCTTAGGGGCAAAATTTCGCTGTAGCCCTTGAAATCTCCCCCCCTCTCATTAAGACACCCGCGCTTCTCGACTCTTGTCCGACCTAGCCTCTCCCTCATACCTCTTGAAGATCCTTGAATTGTCCGTTGCTAACGCTCTCCAACCTTTTATATATATACTCCTATCCAGCCTACCTTCACTTAGTAGGCCAGAACAACCTTAGAACTTTACTAGCCCCTTGCATGCCATCTATTCTCTTACAACCCATTCACAACCCTGCACCCAATGGTCGTCGGTGCGAGGCTAGCCGCCCCGCCAATAACTAACTTCTATTGCCATACTTCCAGATAAATGTGGCAGAGTTAGCAACCCAGTCTCCACCACATCCAGCAAACCCTACAATTAACAACCAGCCGAGTAAAACCAGCTAGCTAAGGCACCTTCGGTTTTGGTATTAAGGACACCCACATCTGTCTCATACACAGAGGATTATTACAAACACTGGTGATATGGCAAGCCCCTAGCCACAGCCGCCGGACGACTATCACAGAGAGAGGGCGCCCAGCTCCCCCTTTTTGCCCACCCGAGGAGGGAGACCCCCACCCCCACGGAGGTATACCTGGCCCCTGTTTTGACTTTCGAGTCATTGCCAGGTAGCACAGGAATTCTTCCTATCAATGAACTAACCATGCATGACTAACACCTTTACTAACCTCTAATAACTCACAATAAACCATTTACCTTTCTTGCATGCTCTGATCACTAAATTAGCACCTCAGCTATACCATAGAATGAAGATTGAACAATCTAGAGAGATGCTCCTATCACAGCTGTCTCCATCCTCCTCGCAAAGTAGATCCAGTCTCTCTCCCCTAAATACTTCCAGTATAGCCAAAATAGTACCTCTTACTAAGGCTCAGTTATATGAAAATATAAAGGCTTCCTATAGCCATGTGCCACAACAGTAAATACCATCTTACCTAGTCCCCATATCTATTGAGAGCTCAAATAAGTCCATAAGACTCGAGATCCCTACTGTCTACAGGGCCCAGAACCGAGCCTATAAATCTAGTTCCCGCCCCCAGTCTAATCAGTTGAAAGCTAGACACCAACCAGTGGTCACTACCCTGCAGTTAACTTCTAGCTCTGCCCTTGTGTTGTTCAGGAGTGAGATTCCAGAGCCAGCAGACTCCGTGGCAGATATGGATTGAAGGACCTGCCCACGTATTTGAGAACTTCACACATATGGGCCCCCTGGACGGCCGCGGAACCAGTCGTTAGCCCCCAACATCATGGACGCAAGATAACTAGGACCAGACCCATCAGATACTACCCAAGATTCCCTTTAGCAGTACTACATATTACTGTGCTGTTTAGAGATTCACTAATTAATATTTCTACGAAGTGGCTAAGACCTTGCCCAGTGTAATTCATACTTAACTATTCCATTTGGGACGTACTAAGCGATTAGTGCTCTTTAATTAACAGGCGACCTTGACTCTCGTAATTACCTTATTCAGATATTAAAACTCTAGTGATATCTAACGTTCGCCCACTGATTTGCGTTCTATGTATTTCTGAGACAAGAATATAAAACTTAGATCAGTACCCTCTGAGGTTACTAGAATTCCCGTGCTCTAAAATACGCGTGTCTAATCTAGTCTGTGAACTACTACTTGTGCACCAGAGCTACCAGTAATAAATCTAACAGTAAATATGAATCTATAAGTAACATTGATGGTCTTCGGTATATAAACCTGTGAAATCAAAGCCAGTGATCAGAAGATTAATACCTGAACGTTGGAAGTGGGAGACAAGGCTCCATCCAGATCCACTTATGCTAGTGTTGTTCAATTCTATTATATTGTCTTACACAAGTATTCTGCAGTGGTATATCAATAAACGTGATCATGTAACTTGCTACCATGTGTTTCTTTGTGTTCTCTATTCCTCATATCTTGTATTGTGCATGCAGCCTTATATACCCAGTCAATTAGAACTCACATTACCCAAGTTAAACCTGTAGAAAAACAGGGCATAACATTGGCGGCAGCGGTGGTTCTTGATTCGGATAAAAGGTTGCATTACACTGCAAGTTTGGAACAGTAGAAGCATGGCAACATCGCGAAATCTTCAGCCACTCGCACACATTCCCAAGTATGATGTAAACACGTATGATATCACCAGTTACTTAGACATAATAAAGCCAGTGTACGATGTGGTACTTCATAATGACCGCGAAAAAATCGCCATGGCAATTTTGCATATTATACAGTTGGGAGAAGCCGTTTCCCAACTTGTTGATAAGCCTACCTTTAAAGAATTTATTCACCAAACTGTGACACAGAATACGCCAGAGTTTACCTGGAACCAGTTTCGATCCTTCGTGATCCGGACCTTAGATCCACTTTTGGGTTCCCCCGTCGCCCCCAAAATAATAAAAGTCGACGAGATCAAGTATGAAGGGGATATAAATGTGACCCTCATACAACTCTACAGATACGTGAGGACCACGTATAGCTATGAAGATTACGACCAACAAAATGAACTCTTATTCACCGCATTGTTAAACATCCTCCCACCCCACATCACCGCCCATCTCGACCCGTATGGCTTATTCGAAGAACATATGCTCTCCATCAGAGAAGAATGCCTACGCAGTTCGATGAATCCCCTATCCAACCCTTCAGCCCCTATCCAAGACTCCGTGCACCCTTCCAAAATGACTTCCGGTGAAAGTCCAACCCCAGTGCACTCTTCCTTGCCTCTATCCTCTCTGACCATCCCTAAATTTCCCCCTGCCCAGCCATGCACCAACGATCATCTTCCATCAATTGTGTTACCCCATAAACCCCATCCTTTTTCTATGCATGTCAAACAAACCCACCAACCCCAGATAACCGCTAACCAGACCGTGACTGCCACCAAGAAGATTCCCAAAATTCGTCCTGTTATCAACCCCAAATCAATACATCAGTCCTCTACCAATAACCCCTGTTCTACACCTAACTCTTCCCCCACCAACCCTCCGCAGCCCACCCAACAAGCCCCGTATTCTAGCTATGCCTACCTATGTAGGCCTACCACAACATATTTTCCCCATGACCCCAGAAATGTTCAGCTATCCCCCCACCAACAAAATTTCCCTTGTGACAGTTTTCCGTCGGTAGCTTGTGACAGTTTTCAGTCAGTAGCTCCCTTCCACCCCCACACAATTCACACCCCTAGAAAACTTCGAAACCCCACACTTGACTCGCCCTCTCATGTCAAACAAACTCACCAGTCCCATATAACCTCTAACCAGACCGAGACTGCCACCAAGAAAATTCCCCAAACTCGTCCTGTTAACAACCCCAAATCAGTACATCACTCCTCCCTCAATAACCCATGTCCTATGCCTAACTCTGCCCCCACTAATCCTCCCCAGTCCCACATAACCTTTAACCAGACCGAGACTGACACCAAGAAAATTCCCCAAATTCGTCCTGTTAACAACCCCAAATCAATACATCAGTCCTCTACCAATAACCCCTGTTCTACACCTAACTCTCCCCCCACCAACCCGCCGCAGTCCCCCCAACAAATCCCGTTTCCTAACTCGCTCACCTCTCACCACCCTGACCCTCCCACTCGCACCGTTAATCCTGCCCTCACGCGTGACGACCTAGGGACCCAACTATGTTCCCCCCCTTCCCCAAGAAATGCTCAGCTATTTCCCCACCAACAAAATTTCCCTTGTGACAGTTTTCCGTCAGTAGCTCTCTTTCACCCCCCCACAATTCACACCCCTAATAAACTTCAAAACCCCACACTTGACTCACCCCCTCATGACAGACAAACCCACCAATCCCATATAACCTCTAAACAAACCGTCACTGCCACCGACACACCCCACCACTCTGATCCTCCCACACGCGCCGTTAATCCTCCCCTCACGCGTGACGACCTAGGGACCCAACCATGTTCCCCCCCTTCCCCCAGAAATACTCAGCTATTCCCCCACCAACAAAATTTCCCTTGTGACAGTTTTCCGTCAGTAGCTCCCTTCCACCCCTCCACAATTCACACCCCTAATAAACTTCAAAACCCCACACTTGACTCACCCCCTCATGACAGACAAACCCACCAACCCCAGATAACCTCTAAGCAAACCGTCACTGCCACCGACACACCCCACCACTCTGATCCTCCCACACGCGCCGTTAATCCCCCCCTCACGCGTGACCCCCACCAAAGTGATTTCCCCCCCCTCATGCGTACCGAACACCTGCTCACCAGTCGGTCCCCCACCATCATGAGCCCAGCTAAACTTTCAACCTCCCCCTCTTCACCGTTACCCCACCCGCCCCAAATTCCACCCCCAAAGATTCCGCTCGACAAAATACCACTCCCATCCCAATCCAACCACAAAACTTTTTCCACCTTGGCTAAACCCCAAAATACTCTCTCTCTCGCCCCAAACAACATAATCAACCTCTTAACTTCAACCACTGCTCGAAATCCCATCCATGTCTCTCCCGAAAATAAAATCAGTCCAAATTCAACCCCTCTCAAACCACAACCCTGCCTGCCCAGACCCCCCCCCCCACCATCTCCCTATCAAATCCCCACACCCCAAACCTCCAAACCACCCGATCATAGTAAACTCTCAACCTCCAGCCTTACTCACCCTTCCCCAAACCCCACTCACGACCACAACTCTCTACACAATTCAACCCCTCCCCAGCACCAACCTCTTCCGCAACAACAACCCCGACTCGACCTGCCCATTTCATCTTTAAAACCCCCTTATCACTACCCCCGACCGAAACCACTTAGACCCCCCCTCCAAAACTGGCCCCGGGCCAGCTCGCCCCCAGACCCACATTTCTAACGACAAGAACTAACGGTAGATCCACCCCAATATTCACTTAAAATCAGGATTGGTAGAGGAGGTGGGTCATGCCGGCTCGTCCACAGTCCAGCCTCCCTACCACTCTTGACCTAGATTCCTAGCTTCACTTCCCATTAAAATGTATAATTTTGTCATTTATTCATTCATGATGAGGATATTATTGTACTTTATTTTTTGTTTATTGTTTTCAATTCCTAAGCGATTGGGCATGATTCTATAAATTTACATGTTTTCCATATACTGTATATATTATTTTTTTCCCTTAGTCATACTACTTTTCTTGTTAACCTACACTTTTCTGACTATGCTTCTTTTTACTTCACCTTTGAGGCTCGAGGACGAGCCTATAATGAAGGAGAGGGAAGTAAAATGCCCCAGAACGAGAAGCCCACCACAGAAGCCACGAACGAACACCACACAGAAACACCAAAGGAAAGGTCCACAGAACAAAAGGACCAGCTGACCGAGCCAGCCATTTCAGACAGGCCCAAGCCCGCAGGGCTAAGCACCTCCTGGCTGCACCCATTTACCTTTTCTAAACTGACCATTTTCCACACCTCACGTACACTAACCCCCTCGTGTCCTACACTCCTAACTACAAAGATGATGAACAGGAATATACATTCATATAAAAAACACCCATGCCCTGTCCCGACGTTGAGCCAATGCCAACACATCAGACAGCCATAATTATATCTATGTATGTTCTTACATCCGAGAAGTAGATGTTATATATCTTAGAAGTTAAAACACCCACGCTTGTCCCTAGACCTCTTATATCATTTTCCATGACGAGTATAGATATATGTAACCCGTGCTCAGTCGCCCCTTGCATTGTTCCTCTAGTAACTAAGTCTATAATATTAACTGCCACCAGCATTGATACGACATAGCGGCACTGTCCTTGCTACAAAGATGATGAACAGGAATATACATTCATATTAAAAACACCCATGCCCTGTCCCGACGTTGAGCCAATGCCAACACATCAGACAGCCATAATTATATCTATGTATGTTCTTACATCCGAGAAGTAGATGTTATATATCTTAAAAGTTAAAACACCCACGCTTGTCCCTAGACCTCGTATATCATTTTCCATGACGAGTATAGATATATGTAACCCGTGCTCAGTCGCCCCTTGCATTGTTCCTCTAGTAACTAAGTCTATAATATTAACTGCCACCAGCATTGATGCGACATAGCGGCACTGTCCTTGTGTCGTATTGTGCCAAGTACAGATCAACCAGGTTTCATCACCTTATTAGGACGACGACTATAATGTCATCGTTCATCGATGTATGCAATCCTTAGGTTAAGTATTTTTATCCGCCATTGTGTTCACCTTTTTCCATTTACTTTCCACAATTGTCATACGTCTTCCCCTTGCCTCCTTCGTATCCACAGTCCACACTACGCCAATTTACTTTGTGTCTTACACCTCTTACCCCAACCAGAGATTGTATAAGATAACCTGGTTACCAGTATCTGTCATAAGTACCCCGAAACAATAACTAAGTACCCCTACGAACTGCCGCTGTTGTTGGTATATTTATATTTAATAGAAAACGCAGTTCCCAGGGCCAACTAATAGTATCCATAACCCCTCGGACTGATCACATAACTCTATCTTTTCCAGACTCATATACCACCCCATAGTTGCATCCCCCGGTAGCATGTGGCTAACGTATTCTACTGCCTTTTCAAACTTCCATATCAATTGTAGCCTAATGCCACCCCCACGCCCAGGGACCTTAGGGGCAAAATTTCCCTGTAGCCCTTGAACTCTCCCCCCCTCTCATTAAGACACCCGCGCTTCTCGACTCTTGTCCGTCCTAGCCTCTCCCTCATACCTCTTGAAGATCCTTGAATTGTCCGTTGCTAACGCTCTCCAACCTTTTATATATATACTCCTATCCAGCCTACCTTCACTTAGTAGGCCAGAACAACCTTAGAACTTTACTAGCCCCTTGCATGCCATCTATTCTCTTACAACCCCTTCACAACCCTGCACCCAATGGTCGTCGGTGCGAGGCTAGCCGCCCCGCCAGTAACTAACTTCTATTGCCATACTTCCAGATAAATGTGGCAGAGTTAGCAACCCAGTCTCCACCACATCCAGCAAACCCTACAATTAACAACCAGCCGAGTAAAACCAGCTAGCTAAGGCACCTTCGGTTTTGGTATTAAGGACACCCACATCTGTCTCATACACAGAGGGTTATTACAAATGGTGATATGGCAAGCCCCTAGCCACAGCCACCGGACGACTATCACAGAGAGAGGGCGCCCAGCTCCCCCTTTTTGCCCACCCGAGGAGGGAGACCCCCACCCCCGCGGAGGTATACCTGGCCCCTGTTTTGACTTCCGAGTCATTGCCAGGTAGCACAGGAATTCTTCCTATCAATGAACTAACCATGCATGACTAACACCTTTACTAACCTCTATTAACTCACAATAAACCATTTACCTTTCTTGCATGCTCTGATCACTAAATTAGCACCTCAGCTATACCATAGAATGAAGATTGAACAATCTAGAGAGACGCTCCTATCACAGCTGTCTCCATCCTCCTCGCAAAGTAGATCCAGTCTCTCTCCCCTAAATACTTCCAGTATTGAGGTCCCCACTTGGATCTTCTGATCACTGTCTGATACAGGCCACCTGTCTATCACCTACCACACCTTCCCACTCTGAACCTGTTTTGGTGACTAAATGGCATTACGATAGGGCAGACTGGGAGGGTCTTCAAGGTTTCTTTATTGATATTCCCTGGACCTCTTTCTTTTCTAATGATGCACACTCCACCTTGAGCCACATACAAGATTTTGTAAAAATTGGAATGGAAACTTTTATTCCTCATCAAAAGTACAGTAAAAGATCTAATTCACCTAAATGGTTTGACCATAATTGTGCTAGAGTAACTGAACAAAAAGCAATAGCCTACAATGCATACACAAGATCAAAAAACATGAAGCCTTTAATTACTTTAGAAACATCAGAAATCATGCCAAAACTGTATTAAACCTAACTAAATCAAACTTTCTCCATAAGCAGGCAAATAAACTTCTAAATAATCCAAATGATAACAAAATATTTTGGTCTACTCTTAACTCATTCAAATCCAACTTCACTACTGCTTCATCCATTCCACCATTAAAATCTCCGACTGACAATCTTGTAAGTGACCCACGAGGTAAAGCTAACCTTCTTGCAGATATTTTCTCCACCAACTCAACCTTAGATGACATAAATCAAGATGTCCCTGTACTTAATTTTAATTCAACTGAAATTCCCTCACTTAAGATCCACACCAGACATGTCAAAACTATTTTGCAGAATCTCTCAGTAGATAAGGCTCCTGGTCCAGATGAAATTCCTCCAATAGTACTTAAGAATTGCTCCTTGGTGCTCGCTCCTGTATTGGCAAAATTTTTCCGTTTGTGTACTCATACCTCATGCTTCCCAGTACCCTGGAAAGAAGCAAACATCCATCCAGTTCCTAAAAAAGGTGCCTCTTCAGATCCATCAAACTACAGACCAATAGCTATAACTTCCACTCTTGGCAAAGTTTTTGAAATTATATTAAATAATCACATAATTAAGCATCTGGAGAATAATAAATTAATCAGTGATAGGCAATATGGTTTTAGACGATGTCGATCAACTGCAGACATTCTTTGCCTTCTTACGCATCAAATCAACCAAGCTACAGACCAACATGGTGAAACACATACAATAGCACTGGATATATCAAAGGCATTTGATAGAGTCTGGCATCAATCCTTATTGTCGAAGATGTCACACTACGGCCTTGCATCATTAGTTCCACTAATTTCTTCTTATCTTCATAACAGAAAAATACGTGTAATGGTAGATGGCCTTTATTCTCAATTTCACTCAATAAATGCTGGTGTTCCCCAGGGATCAGTTTTGGCCCCAACTCTGTTCCTCATTCATATCAATGATCTCATGTCTACCACTCATAATCCAATACATTCCTACGCAGATGACTCAACACTCCACAGTTCCTTCACATTTACCAATTCTTTCACCCAACCCGATCTTATAAATTCAAAAATAAACACTGCAATTTCTCTGAACCAGGACCTTTCTAGAATTAATGAATGGGGACAAGATAATCTAGTTTCCTTTAATGCACAGAAAACCAAGTACATTCAATTTTCTAACCGACAGAATCTCACTGACTCCCATATATTTGTTAATGATGTAAATATTCCCACTTCCCCTAGTATTGACATTCTCGGTGTAACATTAACTACTAACTTGAGCTGGACACATTATGTTAGAAGCATTGCTAAGAATGCCTCTAAAAAACTGGGACTCCTGTACAGAGTTCGAGAATTCTTCACTGACGAGCAGTTGGCCGTAATATATAAAAGTCATGTGCGCTCTCAGATGGATTACTGTTCACCTCTGTGGGGTGGAAGTGGAGTGGTTGCATTGAGGCAGTTGGACAAAATTCAAAATAAAGCTATTAGATTAATCAATAACCCTGCAATCACACAGGACCTTCCTACATTAGCCATACGAAGAAACGTTGCATCCCTTGCATTATTCTACAGATATTTTCACAGCAATTGTTCCGAGGAACTTGCTTCAATTGTGCCGCCTCTCCACATCTTTCCCCGTAGAACTAGGGCAGCTGAGAGCGCCCATGAATTTACACTTTCTCCTCCACAATGCAGAACTTCTACTTATCAGAATTCATTTATCCCCAGAGCTACTACTCTTTGGAATTCACTTCCCTCGAATTGCTTTCCACAAACTTACAATCAACAAATGTTTAAATCCAGTTGTTACAAACATTTTATGAATGGAGGATGCCTTTAGGCACATGGACCTTTTTGTTTTATCTGTGTTTTTCCTTCCTCCGTTCATTGTCTCTTAAAAAAAAAAAAAAAAAAAGTATAGCCAAAATAGTACCTCTTACTAAGGCTCAGTTATATGAAAAAATAAAGGCTTCCTATAGCCATGTGCCACAACAGTAAATACCATCTTACCTAGTCCCCATATCTATTGAGAGCTCAAATAAGTCCATAAGACTCGAGATCCCTACTGTCTACAGGGCCCAGAACCGAGCCTATAAATCTAGTTCCCGCCCCATGTCAAATCAGTTGAAAGCTAGACACCAACCAGTGGTCACTACCCTGCAGTTAACTTCTAGCTCTGCCCTTGTGTTGTTCAGGAGTGAGATTCCAGAGCCGGCAGACTCCGTGGCAGATTTGGATAGAAGGACCTGCCCACGTATTTGAGAACTTCACACATATGGGCCCCCTGGACGGCCGCGGAACCAGTCGTTAGCCCCCAACATCATGGACGCAAGATAACCAGGACCAGACCCATCAGATACTACCCAAGATTCCCTTTAGAAGTACTACATATTACTGTGCTGTTTAGAGATTCACTAATTAATATTTCTACGAAGTGGCTAAGACCTTGCCCAGTGTAATTCATACTTAACCATTCTATTTGGGACGTACTAAGCGATCAGTGCTCTTTAATTAACAGGCGACCTTGACTCTCGTAATTACCTTATTCAGATATTAAAACTCTAGTGATATCTAACGTTCGCCCACTGATTTGCGTTCTATGTATTTCTGAGACAAGAATATAAAACTTAGATCAGTACCCCCTGAGGTTACTAGAATTCCTGTGCTCTAAAATACGCATGTCTAATCTAGTCTGTGAACTAGTACTTGTGCACCAGAGCTACCAGTAATAAATCTAACAGTAAATATGAATCTATAAGTAACATTGATGGTCTTCGGTATATAAACCTGTGAAATCAAAGCCAGTGATCAGAAGATTAATACCTGAACGTTGGAAGTGGGAGACTAGGCTCCATCCAGATCCACTTATGCTAGTGTTGTTCAATTCTATTATATTGTCTTACACAAGTATTCTGCAGTGGTATATCAATAAACGTGATCATGTAACTTGCTACCATGTGTTTCTTTGTGTTCTCTATTCCTCATATCTTGTATTGTGCATGCAGCCTTATATACCCAGTCAATTAGAACTCACATTACCCAAGTTAAACCTGTAGAAAAACAGGGCATAACAGGTATTAAGACAGCTCGAAGATTTAAATTTATGTCGCCGCGAAATGGAAACGCTCTATGTCATTGTCTGGACAGTAGTCTATGAAGATGACGCCGAGTATTTCGCGGACATAGAAACAGAACTGGATTATATAGAGTGTCTTGATAAAGTTATCATCCTCCTCAAAGGTAAGCTAAAACACAAGGAGCCAAATCGTGCTGCAGTTAATAGAAATGCCGGTATAAGATTGCCGAAAATAACCCTTCCTGTGTTTGACAGTGATCCCACTCTATGGCTGGGATTCTGGGATATGTTCCACTGTAGTGGCCACAGCAATGCGGAGCTCAGTGACATCCAAAAATTCACCTACTTAACCTCTGAAGTGCGCATGGGGGGGTATGAGACACCTCTGCCTGTGCGCATGTATTTGAGCGGTTTCCATCACTAAAATATTTATTTTACCATAAATAGCATTAATACTTATCCATATGCACCTATTATAGGTTGATTATAAAGGTATTAACCTATTACAACAATAAAACAAGTGAAAACAGCGTTTGGATGGTCAAAATCGGCGATACAGGCCGGGAGTTACATAATGTATGGCTGAGGCAAGCTCCTCTCCCGCCAATTTTCCCCAAGGCTGGAGAGACACTGTCGATCGATACTCTCTCTCTCTCTCTTGTACTCGCTTGCTAACAGTGATGACAATGCCCTGCTTGCAACTCGCTAATGTTAGCACGAAAATATACCACAGAATAAGGGAATAACAGGGAAAATAGGTGATAACTGAAGGAGGGGAGGAAAGTGGGGAAGGAGGGGAGGTAGAGGAGTGATATTTTGCATGGCCCAGGGGCAAAAAAAAAAAATCAATAAAAAAAAAAAAAAAAATCGGTTTTAAATTGATTTTTTTTTTCTCTGACTCTTAAGAGTCTTCCCGCAGTCCGCCGGGGGAACTCTTAAGAGTCTTCCTGCAGTTCCCGGGTTAAGAGGTCAACTGAATGGCGAGGCAAAATAACTCGTTGAAGGTTTCGCAATTGAGGGAGCCAGCTACCAAACAGCGGTTGCCCTTCTAAAGAAAACCTATGGGCACAGGGATAGAATTAAGGCGGCACATATAACTAACCTTACTACTTTGAGTTCCTCTTACAATGTCGAGGAACAAAAAGGATTCTATGCTAGTTTTGAAAGTACACTAAGGTCAATAGAGACCCTACAAATTACCCTTCATGAAGTTAGTGTTGTAATTCTCATGAATAAATTGCCATCCCCACTAAAGGAAACATTAAAGAGAACTTTAGGTGAAGAAAGTCTGGACCTAGAAAGGTTTGTCCAGGCTTACCAGACAGAAGTGTTCAACATGGAAAGTGTAGCAGAACGGACTACACCACACATACCAGTTGCTTGAGCATCCTTTGCGGTGCAGGAGGCCTCGGTGCGAAGGAAGGGTTGCAAGTTGTGCGAAGGGGTGCGAAGGTTTAGTGTATCAAATTCAAAACCAGTGCTCTGAAAGTAAAATGCGCAAAGCAACTCAACCTTTGCACCGGCTGCTTATCTTCAACCCACGGGAGCCATGGTTGTGTGAACCCTGACATCCGCAGCTGCAAGTTCTGTCAAAACAGACACTACCATATCCTCTGTCAGTCCAGATCTCAATGGGACGGTACAAAGAAGGAGCAAAAACCTCAACAGGTAACAAAGACCAAGACGCAAACTACCACGATGTCTGTGTCGTCAAAGTAGACTAGTATTATCCTCCCAACTGTAATGCTGCCAACAGTTAAGGAATCAAGAGGAACAGTCAAGATGAGAACACTGCTGGATCAGTGCTCACAGCGCACCTTCATTTTAAATTCCGCTCTAGACTCGATCCATTATATAAAAGTGGGTGATGAAGAGCTAGAGTTGCAAGGGTTTACCGGAGCATGTGAGAGCAGAAAGTACCCAGTAGTGTCCTTCAAATACAAGTTCCGGGGCAGAAACTATCCTCTACAAGCAGTTGTGGTAGAAACTCTCCCGGATCACAAAGGATCAGAATGCCTTGAAGCAGACATGAGAGTTTTGCGAAACAAAGGTTACAAATTAGCTGATCCTCTAATGACACAGACATCTCGGCTGGACTTGTTGGTTGGTGCCGATTATTATTATGACTTAGTGCGGCCAGGGTACAAGAAAGAGGGTGACATAATTCTCTTGCCCACTAAATTTGGTTATGCACTAAGTGGCTCCTGCCGTAACGACAAGTCTAGCGCCCAAGTAGAGGTAGTTACAATTTTGAAAGTTGCGGTCACCCCGATGGATCAATATATATCCACGGAATCAAGTAATCCATGACAAAATTAATAAAAATGTATGTGGGAACTGGATCATCTAGGAATTTATCCAAACGAAGATTCAAAGGAAAACATGACTGCATTGGACATATACAAGGAGACAGTAACATACTCTGCACAGAATCAGCAATATGAAGTCAGACTGCCATAGAACCAACATAAAGAGAAGCTGCCTTCTAATTATGGTTTAGCAGCGGGTCGCCTAAGGGGTCTGCAGAAGCGTTTCAAACAAGAACCTGTCTATTGTAGTCACTACACCAATGTTATCCAAGATCAACTTCATCGTGATTTTATTGAAGAGGTTCCTTTCGGTGTTACTGAAAACAGTAATTATTTGGCACATCACGGGGTCACCAAGAATAGCACAACGACGCCCGTTCGTATTGTGTACGACTGTTCCGCTAGTATTGGCAAAGGCAGGCCAAGTCTTTAATGACTGCCTTTACACAGGGCCATCACTGGTGCCAGATCTAGCAAAAATATTGCTGCGATTCAGGGTACACAAATATACCTGGATAAGTGACATCGAGAAGGCCTTTCTCATGTTGAGACTTCATGAAGAAGATCGTGACTACACCCAATTTCTGTGGCCAAAGGATCCCTTGGATTTATCTTCACCCTTACTTTGCTACCGATTTAAGGTAGTGTTGTTCGGGGCGACTTGCTCACATTTTCTTCTTAATGCCACGATCTTAAAACATCTTTCCATTATTAATCCTTAACTGGCGGCACCCGGCTATTGTCGAGTTAAATAAATGTGGCCTATGTGGCGGGTCACGGCTATTGTCGAGTGCAATTTTGGGCACGTGTTGTGCTCTGAGAGAGAGCGGAGCAGTGGGAGGAGCGTAGGTTACCTCATGACCGCTCGCCACGGTGGCCGTGGAGCTACTGAGATGTACTCCTTTGTACTCACCCTCTCTCACTCATTTCACACGTAATAATGTAAGAAAATTACCGTATTTTACCGATTTTGCCCTTCGGTTGCACGATCGTTGCAAGACAACCAGTGATTGTAGAAGGATGGTTCTGGTGTCATTGGAAAGCTGAATTAACGCCCTTTCAGGGATGCATACTTGTATTACGCTCTGGCTCTTGTTTATGCATGATAACGAGCACGGAAACAAGCTCGTTTACGGTAAAACCCCCCGCTGGGCGGCACATCAAATATACTCCTACACCCGCTCTTAAGGTGTTAAAGAGGATCCCAAAGTTGTGGAGGCTATTAAGGAAGGTTTGTACATTGACAACCTCCAGGGTACAGGCAGTGATGAAGAGACTGTCGTTCACTGTTACTGGGATGCCCAAAGAACAATGTCTCAAGCACATTTATATCTCAGAGAATGGGCTACCAATATTCCTCAACTGCGTGACCTCCAATTGGATGGTGTTGCTGCCAAGAATCAATAGCGAGTGAAGACATTAGGACTCTTATGGTTACCTGACTCTGATCTGTTGACGTTCAACGCTAGTCTCCCAGAGACCAATAAGGCAACAAAGAGAGAGTTCATAACCCGGGAACTGCGGGGAGACTCTTAAGAGTTCCCCCGGCGGACTGCGGGGAGACTCTTAAGAGTCAGAGAAAAAAAAATAAACTTTTGACATCGAAAAAAAAAAAAAAAAAAAAAAAATTGGCCCCTGGGCCATGCAAAATCTCAGTCCTCTACCTCCCCTCCTTCCCCACTTTCCTCCTCTCCTTCAGTTATCACCTATTTTCCCTGTTATTCCCTTATTCTGAGGTATATTTTCGTGCTAACATTAGAAATCCGGTTGCAGGGTGTGGTCATCACTGATAGCAAGCGAATGCAAGAGAGAGAGAGAGAGTATCGATCGACTGTGTCTCAGTGGCCTTGGGGGAAATTGGCGGGAAAGCAGCTTGCCTCACCCATACATTATACAACTTGCGGGCTATATCTCCGATTTTGACCATCCAAACGCTGTTTTCACTCGTTTTATTGTTGTTTCAGGTTAATACCTTTATAATCAACCCATAATAGGCGCATATGGATAAGTATTAATGCTATTAATGGTACAATGAATATTTTTGTTATGCCCTGTTTTTCTACAGGTTTAACTTGGGTAATGTGAGTTCTGAATGACTGGGTATAGAAGGCTGCATGCACAATACAAGGTATGAGGAATAGAGAACACAAAATAAACACACGGTAACACGACACAAGTTCACGTTTATTGAAGTAAAGAAATAAAGAGCATAGAAAGATAGTTATATTCGCACAAAACAAATGATAGAAGGGAACTGCTAGCATTAGCGGATCTGGATGGAGCCTAGTCTCCCACTTCCAACGTTCAGGTATATTCTTCTGATCACGGGTTTAATTAGCAAGTTTTTATTTTACTGGAAGACCTCAATATATTCGTATAATTCAATGTCACTGATTTGACCTCTTGTTGGCTGGTCGCGTGCCCATGTAGCAGCTCACAGTTAGGATTAGACACGCGTATATTGTAGAACACGGAAATCTCTAGTAACCTCATTGGGGTACTGAACTAAGTTTTATATTCTTAAGGCAGAAATACGTAGAACACAAATCAGTGGGCGAACGTTAGATATCACTAGTGTTTTAACCCTCCAGCCCCGGCTATGTATTATATATATATTCCTCGAAACCCGGGTGTTTTGGCCGAAAAACGTCTAGGCTAGGCTACCGTATATTCGTTAATCAGACTGCTTCCCGCATTCCCGCGCATCCCCAAGCGTAGCTGTGTTATTTACCTGTAGAATGGCATTAAGTAGAGCTCTCTAAGTCAACTGGTTGAGCTGTGATGATGATTTCATTGGAGATAACTTTATGGCCAAAACAGCCACTTTACACCACTTTTCGATACTTAACAACAACATACAGGCACACACGAACAAGCGACGCTCTCCTTCTTGTGGCCGGAGATGCGGGGCGTCGGTCCAGCCGGCTGTTGTTTATATGCGTCGGACCGACGCCTCGCACACGAAGCTCACAGGCTTTCAACCACTGGGCGTTCAAGAGGCCTTCCGGGTACCTGTTATATGCTTTTTTATGGGCGTTCAAGAGCCCTTCCGTGGTGAGAGGGTTAATATCTGAATAAGGTAATTACGAGAGTCAAGGTCGCCTGTTAATTAAAGAGCACTGATCGCTTAGTACGTCCCAAATGGAATGGTTAAATATGAATTACACTGGGCAAGGTCTTAGCCACTTTATAGAAAGTTAATAAGTGAGTATCAAGCTAGTACTATAACACTTAGCACTAGCAACATGAATCTTGAATAGTATGGGTAGATCTGGTCCTGGTAATCTTGCTTCCGGTGATGTTGGGGGCTAACGACTGGTTCCTCGGCCGTCCAGATGGTCCAAAATGTAGGAAGTTCTCAAGTCGGATCTCTTGACGATCGTTGCTGGCTACACACTTATATACCCACGAATTTGTGTGAAGGTTATAAGGTGCACGTTAGGACTTGTATATGGACAGATGCTTCTATCAGTCTTCTCTGCCACGGAGTCTGCCGGATCTGGAATCTCTCAACTCCGGAACAACACAAGGGCAGAGCTAGAGGTAAACTGCAGGGTAGTGACCACTGGTTGGTGTCTAGCTTTCAACTGATTTGACTGGGGGCGGGAGTTAGATTTATAGGCTCGGTTCTGGACCCTGTAGACAGTAGGGATCTCGAGTCTTATGGACTTATTGAGCTCTCAATAGATATGGGGACTAGGTAAGATGGTATTTACTGTTGTGGCACAGGGCTATAGGAAGCCTTTATATTTTCATATAACTGAGCCTTAGTAAGAGGTACTATTTTGGCTATACTGGACGTATTTAGGGGAGAGAGACTGGATCTACTTTGCGAGGAGGATGGGGACAGCTGTGATAGGAGCGTCTCTCTAGATTGTTCAATCTTCATTCTATGGTATAGCTGAGGTGCTAATTTAGTGATCAGAGCATGCAAGAAAGGTAAATGGTTTATTGTGAGTTAATAGAGGTTAGTAAAGGTGTTAGTCATTCATGGTTAGTTCATTGATAGGAAGAATTCCTGTGCTACCTGGCAATGACTCGAAAGTCAAAACAGGGGCCAGGTATACCTCCGCGGGGGTGGGGGTCTCCCTCCTCGGGTGGGCAAAAAGGGGGAGCTGGGCACCCTCTCTCTGTGATAGTCGTCCGGCGGCTGTGGCTAGGGGCTTGCCATCTCACCAGTGTTTGTAATAACCCTCTGTGTATGAGACAGATGTGGGTGTCTTTAATACCAAAACCGAAGGTGCCTTAGCTAGCTGGTTTTACTCGGCTGGTTGTTAATTGTAGGGTTTGCTGGATGTGGTGGAGACTGGGTTGCTAACTCTGCCACATTTATCTGGAAGTATGGCAATAGAAGTTAGTTACTGGCGGGGCGGCTAGCCTCGCACCGACGACCATTGGGTGCAGGGTTGTGAATGTGTTGTAAGAGAATAGATGGCATGCAAGGGGCTAGTAAAGTTCTAATGTTGTTCTGGCCTACTAAGTGAAGGTAGGCTGGATAGGAGTTATATATAAAAGGTTGGAGAGCGTTAGCAACGGACAATTCAAGGATCTTCAAGAGGTATGAGAGAGAGGCTAGGTCGGACAAGAGTCGAGAAGCGCGGGTGTCTTAACCCGGCAAGCGCGATAGGCCTCACGGAAGGCTTCCTATAGGGAACGCGATAGGCCTCACGGAAGCAAGACCATAAAAAAAGCCTTCCAAAAAAAAAAAGGGCCTATCAAAACAAAGGATTTTGTCTCTAGGTGAGATAATTCCCCTCTAGTACTCATCCATGTGTTTCTCACCCCTCCCCCTCCCCTCCTTCCCCACCTTATTCCCCCCTCCCCCCCTCCTCAATTATCACCTATTTATCCACTTATTATCATCATTTATCGGTGATTTTTCTCTCCCGCGATAATGTAGCACAAGTGGGTTGCATAAAAGATCGTTATGCAACACCCAGACACCGGCACACACCGCCCCGCTCGTCTCAGTTGACTCCCAGACAGCGAGAGGGGAGGGCTGCCTGTGGCTCTCTCTCGCCTGAGATTATGACCGGGTGGCCAATATCTTCGTTTTTCACCACCCAAATGCTTTTCCCACTTATTTTAGCACTCTTGAAGGTTCATATATACATCATATATGTAAAATAAAAGCATACCGAAAACAAATTATGCTTTATATTGTAAATATAACGAATTCTGTCAGAATCTAGGGCTAGAAATGCACAAATAACTACCCTAGCACCTAGGTCTATATCGCGCTTGTCAGGTTAATGAGAGGGGGGGGAGAGTTCAAGGGCTACAGGGAAATTTTGCCCCTAAGGTCCCTGGGCGTGGGGGTGGCATTAGGCTACAATTGATATGGAAGTTTGAAAAGGCAGTAGAATACGTTAGCCAAATGCTACCGGGGAATGCAACTATGGGGTGGTATATAAGTCTGGAAAAGATAGAGTTATGTGATCAGTCCGAGGGTTATGGATACTATTAGTTGGCCCTGGGAACTGCGTTTTCTATTAAATATAAATACCAACAACAGCGGCAGTTCGTAGGGGTAATTAGTTATTGTTTCGGGGTACTTATGACAGATACTGGTAACCAGGTTATCTTATAGAATCTCTGGTTGGGGTAAGAGGTGTAAGACACGAAGTAAATTGGCGTAGTGTGGGCTGTGGATACGAAGGAGGCAAGGGGAAGACGTATGACAATTGTGGAAAGTAAATGGAAAAAGGTGAACACAATGGCGGATAAAAATACTTAACCTAAGGATTGCATACATAGATTTATGGGGCGATGGGTCTTCAGAAGCTTAGTCTGGCAAGACAAGATGTTAGGGAATGTTAATATTAATACTTAGTTACTAGAGGAACAATGCAAGGGGCGACTGAGCACGGGTTACATATATCTATACTCGTCATGGAAAATGATATACGAGGTCTAGGGACAAGCGTGGGTGTTTTAACTTCTAAGATATATAACATCTACTTCTCGGATGTAAGAACATACATAGATATAATTATGGCTGTCTGATGTGATGGCATTGGCTCAACGTCGGGACAGGGCATGGGTGTTTTTAATATGAATGTATATTCCTGTTCATCATCTTTGTAGTTAGGAGTGTAGGACACGAGGGGGTTAGTGTACGTGAGGTGTGGAAAATGGTCAGTTTAGAAAAGGTAAATGGGTGCGTCCTGGAGCTGTTTAGCCCTGCGGGCTTGGGCCTGTCTGAAATGGCTGGCTCGGTCAGCTGGTCCTTTCGTTCTGTGGACCTTTCTTCCGGGTGTTTCTGTGTGGTGTTCGCTCGTGGCTTCTGTGGTGGGCTTCTTGTTCTGGGGCATTTTACTTCCCTCTCCTTCATTATAGGCTCGTCCTCGAGCCTCAAGGGTGAAGTTAAAAGAAGCATAGTGATGGTGGGTCATTTTCAGGGTATTTAGAAAGTTCCACCAAACACGAGAGCGACGGTCAGGTTTCTTTTGCAGGTCAATGTATACCTGTAAGAATGTGTCCTCTGTGTTGTGGTGGGCGGCTGCCCGGGCTTGGTGTGGGTGTGGTACACGGGCCAAGTGTCCAGTGGGGGTCTTTACTTTAACCTTTCGTATGAATGGTTTGTAGCTTTCCCCCGTGGGGGTCGGAGTGAGGTGTGTGGGATTGACAGGAAGTCTGTTTAGTGTGGTGAATGGGTTACTAACCGAAAGGGGATTCACGCGTGACAACAGAGCTGGGGATGAAGGGGGAATGTGAGTCTGGGTTTTATTTGGTTTTCTTGGGCGGTGTTGTAGGTTGGGAATATATAGTGAGGCAATGCGCAAAATCGGTTTAGGTAAGGTGGGTGAAGGAGGTGTGTGGGAAGGAGGGGTGTGTGTGTTGTGTGGCTTGGGTCCTTAGTGTCAGAACGGGGTGTTATTTTTGTATCGCTGTCTTTAAATCTGATGGGTCTGTTGATTATTCTACCTCTGGCGGTCCTGGTGGGAAGGTAGATGTTTGTCGTGGGACTTGAGTCGCTCGACGATGTTTTATAGTGAGGGGAAGCACGTTTTATAGATAAATGACATGTGGGGGTTTTCTCGGGGGTGACTTTGGGGGGGGTTTCTTAGGGGTTGGTTGGTTGGGGGTTCGGTGAGATGAGGAGGTTGGTCGGTGTGTGGGTGGGGTGGTGGGGATCGTGGAGGGGAAAGGGGCGGATGCGGGGGGGGCTAGACGGGTGGGTAAGGAGTGTAGATTTAAGTTGGGGTAGGGGCGTGTGTTGTTTGATGAGGTTGGTGATTTGCTGGTGATTATTCGTCTTCTTTCCCTTTGTGGGGGAGAATTCGACGAAGAAGAAGAAGAGGAGGAGGAGGAGGAGGGTAGTGGTCTGGCAGCCCTACGGAACTTGGTTAGTAGGGTGTGTTTTCTGGAGGTTTTAAACGATGTTTGTCGTGGGCGTAAGTTGTAGCGTGAGGTTACTGAGGTAGATTGTGTGGTGCGGTTGGGTGTGTACTTGGTTTGGGGCGGGGGTGGTGGTTTTCTCACTGTGGTGCCTGGTGGAGGTATGTCAGGGCTAGACGGGAGGGTTTCTGTTGTGGTCGGGGTTGTGGGTGGAGGTTTTTGTACTTGGATAAGTTGGGGAGGAACTTGACTATCAGAAGTGAAGGAAGGTGTCATGGTGGAAGAGGGTGTGATATTGGGGGCTTGGGGTTTGTGGAGGTTAGTTGGGGGGGTATGGTGAGAAAAGATTTGTCGGTTCGGTGCTGGAGGGCTTAGGTCCTTAGGGGTTTGTATGGGAATATTCATAGCCTGAGTGAGGGGGTGAGTAGGGGTGTTTAATTTAGGGTCGGACGTGTGGGGTGGGGTAATGTCTTGTGGCTTTAGAGGTTTAAACGCTCGGACGAATCTAGTTCGGAGCGTGCGAGTTACGCCGTGATAGTCGATGGTGACTTGAAAGGCATTTGGGACTTGTATTACGGTGTAGGGTCCGACATAGCGAGGGCCTAACTTGTTGGTGATAGGGAGGTTGGCTACCATTACGGTGTCATGGATGGCGAAAGGGTTTTTGTCATCGATGTTATCAGTTTTGGTGTCTTGACAGATCTGGGCAGTATGGAGGGTGTTTTGCAGATGTTGCAATGGGTCAATTGTGGAGGTGGTGGAGGGAAGGTGAGCGTGGTGGTGGAATGGCAGTAACAGGGGGGGTACACCGTAAACACGTTCATGATGGGAAATACCGTCTTCCCGAGGACAGGTGTTCATACCCCACTGTATCATCTTTAGTTGTGATGGCCAGTCTGAGGTATTAAGAGCAATCATTCTTGTACGTAACTGGTTGTTGATGGTGCGATGGCTGCATTCGCAGATAGCATTTCCTTGAGGCCAGTACGGGGATGAGTGTTTAATCTTGATACCGCATTGTTGGGTGAATTGTTGCCAAACGTGTCCACTAAACTCGGGGGCATTGTCCGATAGAAGAGCAAGGGGAAGGCCGAATATAGGGAACACTTCGGTGGCAAGCAGTGTGGCGACTGTGGTGGCTGTGTGGTCTTTAACTGGGCAGGCTATTAGAAATTTTGAATATACGTCTTCAAATGTGACGATATAGCGGTTGCCAGCGTAAGAAGGGAACGGGCCCATGATGTCGAGGGATAGGACTTGGAACGGTTTGTTGGCAGAAATGGTACCAGCTGGGCCTGGGGTGCGTGATCTATCCTTTCCCAATAAACACGGTTTGCAGGATTCTGTCACTTGTGCAATTTTGGAGGGGTTGGGGGTCCAGTATTGGTCTGTGAAGATCTTTAACATTTTCTTTTGTCCAAGGTGTATGCCGTTTCCCTCGTGGATGGCAATCATGTAGTCGTGGGCTATGGTGGGGTCCAAGATTATGTGACCAGTGTCTGTGGCAAGTTGATCTCCCCAGCGAGTCAGTCTCCTGAAGACGTTTAACGGTATCCAGGGGGGTCTGATTCGTGCTTCCCAAGATTGAATTAGGGAGGGGGCTGGGGGGGCATTCTGTCGGGAGGTGGGGGTAGATACCAATTGAGTGTTTTGTAAGGCGGCTAGGTTGGTGGGGGGGTCTTTTGGTACTGGCAAACGTGACAGGGCGTCTGCATTAGTATGGAGTTTGCCGGGACGATATTGTATGGTAAAGTCGTAGTCCTCTAGTGTCTCTCCAACGTACCAAAATGGCTGAGTTGGTTTCGCACCTACGCAGCCATTGTAAAGATTGATGGTCGGTAATTATTTCGAGTTTTGCGCCCAACACAAATGACCGGAAGTGGCTGAGTGCCCAAATGATCCCTAAGCACTCTCTCTTGGTGGCTGCGTAATTCTGTTGGGGTGGGGTGAGTGTGTAGCTGGCATACGCTATCACATGTTCCTTTCCATCTCTGAATTGAGCTAATACTGCACCTATGGCGTACAGAGATACGTCGGTATAAAGACGGAAAGGTTTCTGGTAGTCAGGGAAAACGACAATAGGGGCTTGGATTAGCTTTTGCTTCAAAGTGTTAAACGCGAGGTCTCTTTCAGGTGTCCAGGCGAACGGGGTGTCTTTGTGGGTAAGTTGGTGGAGGGGTCTGGCTATGGTGGCAAAGTGGGGGACGAAACGTCTGTAGTACGTGGCTAAACCTAGAAACGAACGTATTCCTTTAACCGTGGTGGGTGGGGTTTGGTTTTGTATGGCTTGAAGTTTCTTTGGGTCTGGCGCAATACCATGTTCAGATATCACGTGTCCGAGAAAATCTACCTTATTCCGGGCAATCACGCACTTTGAGGGTTTTAATTTCAACCCGGCGGCTCGGATTCTTTGCAGGACTTGTCTCAACCTGAGGAGGTGTTCTTCCCAGGTTGGAGAGTACACAATAATATCGTCCAGATAGGCTAGGCAGGTTTCCCAGGTTAGGCCATGTAATACCGTTTCCATCAAACGGGAGAAAGTGGCGGGTCCGTTACAGAGGCCAAAAGGTAGGACGTTAAATTCATAGTGATGGCCACCACTAGTGGAAAATGCTGTTTTCTTTTGGTCCTCGGCCTTGATAGGCACTTGCCAATACCCTGCTTGCAAGTCGAGGGTAGTGAACCATTTGGATCCGTATAGGGAGTCAAGGGAATCGTCTATTCGGGGTAAGGGCGTAGCGTCTTTAATGGTTATGTCATTTAACCTCCTGTAATCGACGCAAAAACGGGTTGTCCCATCTTTCTTTTTGACTAAGACAACAGGGGAAGACCAGGGGCTAATGGACGGGGTGGCAATCCCGGCCTCTAACATTTCCTGGACTTGACGTTCCTCTTCCTGACGTTGTATGGGGTTCTTTCTACGGGATGGTTGTCGTATGGGGGGGCCTGTGGTGTTAATGATGTGTTGTTCTACATCCGTCTGTCCGATTTCGGTGGGTTGTTGGGCAAAGACGTCACTGAATTCCAGCAGTAGGTCGTACATGCCGTTCTTTTGGTGGTCAGATAGTGTCTCAGGAAGAGGGGGCAATTGGAGGCTGGTAGGGGTGTCGTTACAATGTATGGGGAGGTCATCGAAAGTTTCGAGGTCTCCTATAATGAGACCTTTCGGTAATGTCAGGGGTTCCTCTGAGATATTAGCCACGAGAATGTGGTTGATAGGAGGGGGAATGGTGGCGGGTTGTAAGAGGCAGCGATGGGGGTTGGGGGATGTGTTAGTGGGGGAAAATACCATGTGAGTTTGGGGTATGGGCCGCAGGTTCACCCATTTTTGATGGTGGGGGGGAATTTGGCATTTATCCTGAACTACCGCTGGGCTAATGATGGTGGGGGATTGACTGGCGAGCAGGTGCTTGGTACTTATAAGGGGGGCAAGGTCACTTTGGTGGGGGTCACGCGTGAGGGGGGGATTAACGGCGCGTGTGAGAGGATCAGTGGGGCGCGGTGTGAGGGGGTTAGAAAACGGGATTTGTTGGAGGGACTGCGGAGGGTTGGTGGGGGGAGCGTTGTCGGTGGCAGTAACGGTTTGTTTAGAGGTTATCTGGGGTTGGTGGGTTTGTCTGTCATGAGGGGGTGAGTCAAGTGTGGGGTTTTGAAGTTTATTAGGGGTGTGAATTGTGGGGGGGTGGAAGGGAGCTACTGACGGAAAACTGTCACAAGGGAAATTTTGTTGGTGGGAATTGGTGGAGGTTGAAAGTTTAGCTGGGCTCATGATGGTGGGGGACCGACTGGTGAGCAGGTGTTCGGTACGCATGAGGGGGGGGGAATCACTTTGGTGGGAGCCACGCGTGAAGGGGGGATTAACGGCGCGTGTGGGAGGATCAGAGTGGTGCGGTGTGTCGGTGGCAGTGACGGTTTGTTTAGAGGTTATATGGGAATGGTGGGTTTGTCTGTCATGAGGGGGTGAGTCAAGTGTGGGGTTTTGAAGTTTATTAGGTGTGTGAATTGTGTGGGGGTGGAAGGGAGCTACTGACGAAAAACTGTCACAAGGGGGATTGGGGGGGTGGTGGAATAGTTGGGCATTTCTGGGGGCATGGTGGGAACATGGTTGTGTCCCTCGGTCGGCACGCGTGAGGGGGGGATTAACGGCGCGTGCGGGCGGTTCAGAAGGGTGCGAGGTGAGCGAGTTAGAAAACGGAATTTGCTGCGGGGACTGCGGAGGGTTGGTGGGGAAAAAGTTAGGTGTAGAACATGGGTTATTGGTGTAGGACTGGTGTATTGATTTGGGGTTGTTAACATTTCTGGGGGCATGGGGGAAACATTGTTGGGTACATCGGTCGGCATTTTCTCTGGAAGCATGTGTACATAAACATTGGATAGAATTAGGGTTACATATATCAGAGTCTGTCCTGAAAATATGGGAGGATTTATTCTGGACAGAGTTACGAGAATTGAGGGGATTACCGAGGGGGAGTTGCTTGGACTTTTCTTCTTTCGTTTGTTGAGGCATTTTTTTACTGAATTGAGTGAGGTTTTGAGAGATCTCGGGGCAAGGGGAGGTTTTAGGAGTCACCTTAGTGCTAGCTGCAACTTGGTAACCCTGAATCAGGGTTTGTTGAGGGGGAGGTTGTTTTTTCTTTTTGGGAATGGGTTTCTGCGTGATTGGTTTGTCAGAGGCTTTGGGCTGGAATTTGTTTTTGAATGAGATCAGCCTTTGGCCGCAGTCAATCTGGGCCTCTAGTTTTTGAAGGAGGTCAAGTCCAAGGAAACCATCATAATGTTTACAGTTGGAGGAAAATACTGTAAATGTGTGATAACAACGAGCATGGGGGCCAGGAGTGGTTACTGATAGGGGTAAAGTGTCTCCTAGGAGATTTAAGTAAGTATCAGCAGCTGAGATGAGTTCTGTTTTGGTGTTTAACAAAGGGCCAAATCGTCGGGGATGTTTTTCATAGTAAGATTTGAACAAACATGACTTGGCAGCTCCCGTGTCGATTAGCAAGCGGACAGGAATGTCCTTGATTTTGGCCATGTAATAAATGGGGGCAGTGCGACTAGTTATGGCGTCCCCCGCCGAGCCCATCGTGGGCGGGGGATACTTTAAAAATCCTGGGGGTCGGTATTTACCTCTTCCAGGATTTCCTCGGTATCGTCTGAGGTCATGGTATGGGGGGCAATTTCTTCCTCTTGTCCCCACTCCTCTTCATTTACAGAAATGCGAGGAGTAGAGGGGCGAGGTTTGGCAGAGTCACGAATTTGGTGGAGGGCACACTGAGCATTACAGGCAGGGAAATCATAGGGGTTGATAATGACTAAGGTAGGGTTTTTACTTTGGTAGGTGTTGTAGTTGCTGTTCCGGTTGAAGATTCTGCGTGGCTGGGACGGTTGGAACCGGGGTCTACTGGGTTGGGGCTTGCCGGAAGGGTAGGTGGGTCTGTTGTTGAAAGATGAGGCTGGGTAGGCATTGTTTGGGTTTTGGTGGTTGGTTTGCTGCGGGTGCGTGGGAAACCTCTTGATTGCAGCGATTTGGGTGGGTGCTTCTGTGCGCACGGCCAAAATACGTCGGATCGTGATGAGGTCTTTTTTGCATCCGACGAAATCGTGCACCCGGAAATGGTCTTTTACTGCTGAGGGCGGGCAATATCGACACAAGGTTGACCAGAATTTGCTGTTCTTGTTGGATTTTGGTCAACGTGGGGAAAGAATTTTTTATGTGTTGGGCAAGCTTACTCACTGTGGTATCTAGATCGCCTTCGAATTTCGTGTCTAAGATACGGGTGTGGGCCACGAAAACGCCCAACGAAGGTTTAATGGCTTCTATCACTATTGTGCGAAAATCGTTCCAGGTGAGGTCAGGGTGCACTTGATAGGCCACCAGGGAAACGGCTTTTCCCAGGTGTGGTAATGTTACGGCTATTTTGTGTGCGTCCGTGGTATAAGTAACGTCAAGTAAGAGTTTCACTACGTCCATGAATACTTCGATCCCATAATTTGTTTCATCATAATTTGGGATGGAAGTGAGGGTAGGTTGCGCCATGATGTTCTCGTGTTCTAGCTGTTCCAAAACTTGCAATGTAATGCAACCTTTTATCCGAATCAAGAACCACCGCTGCCGAATGACTGGGTATAGAAGGCTGCATGCACAATACAAGGTATGAGGAATAGAGAACACAAAATAAACACACGGTAACACGACACAAGTTCACGTTTATTGAAGTAAAGAAATAAAGAGCATAGAAAGATAGTTATATTCGCACAAAACAAATGATAGAAGGGAACTGCTAGCATTAGCGGATCTGGATGGAGCCTAGTCTCCCACTTCCAACGTTCAGGTATATTCTTCTGATCACGGGTTTAATTAGCAAGTTTTTATTTTACTGGAAGACCTCAATATATTCGTATAATTCAATGTCACTGATTTGACCTCTTGTTGGCTGGTCGCGTGCCCCAGTAGCAGCTCACAGTTAGGATTAGACACGCGTATATTGTAGAACACGGAAATCTCTAGTAACCTCATGGGGGTACTGAACTAAGTTTTATATTCTTAAGGCAGAAATACGTAGAACACAAATCAGTGGGCGAACGTTAGATATCACTAGAGTTTTAATATCTGAATAAGGTAATTACGAGAGTCAAGGTCGCCTGTTAATTAAAGAGCACTGATCGCTTAGTACGTCCCAAATGGAATGGTTAAATATGAATTACACTGGGCAAGGTCTTAGCCACTTTATAGAAAGTTAATAAGTGAGTATCAAGCTAGTACTATAACACTTAGCACTAGCAACATGAATCTTGAATAGTTGGGTAGATCTGGTCCTGGTTATCTTGCTTCCGGTGATGTTGGGGGCTAACGACTGGTTCCTCGGCCGTCCAGATGGTCCAATATGTAGGAAGTTCTCAAGTCGGATCTCTTGACGATCGTTGCTGGCTACACACTTATATACCCACGAATTTGTGTGAAGGTTATAAGGTGCACGTTAGGACTTGTACATGGACAGATGCTTCTATCAGTCTTCTCTGCCACGGAGTCTGCCGGATCTGGAATCTCTCAACTCCGGAACAACACAAGGGCAGAGCTAGAGGTAAACTGCAGGGTAGTGACCACTGGTTGGTGTCTAGCTTTCAACTGATTTGACTGGGGGCGGGAGTTAGATTTATAGGCTCGGTTCTGGACCCTGTAGACAGTAGGGATCTCGAGTCTTATGGACTTAATTGAGCTCTCAATAGATATGGGGACTAGGTAAGATGGTATTTACTGTTGTGGCACAGGGCTATAGGAAGCCTTTATATTTTCATATAACTGAGCCTTAGTAAGAGGTACTATTTTGGCTATACTGGACGTATTTAGGGGAGAGAGACTGGATCTACTTTGCGAGGAGGATGGGGACAGCTGTGATAGGAGCGTCTCTCTAGATTGTTCAATCTTCATTCTATGGTATAGCTGAGGTGCTAATTTAGTGATCAGAGCATGCAAGAAAGGTAAATGGTTTATTGTGAGTTAATAGAGGTTAGTAAAGGTGTTAGTCATTCATGGTTAGTTCATTGATAGGAAGAATTCCTGTGCTACCTGGCAATGACTCGAAAGTCAAAACAGGGGCCAGGTATACCTCCGCGGGGGTGGGGGTCTCCCTCCTCGGGTGGGCAAAAAGGGGGAGCTGGGCGCCCTCTCTCTGTGATAGTCGTCCGGCGGCTGTGGCTAGGGGCTTGCCATATCACCAGTGTTTGTAATAACCCTCTGTGTATGAGACAGATGTGGGTGTCTTTAATACCAAAACCGAAGGTGCCTTAGCTAGCTGGTTTTACTCGGCTGGTTGTTAATTGTAGGGTTTGCTGGATGTGGTGGAGACTGGGTTGCTAACTCTGCCACATTTATCTGGAAGTATGGCAATAGAAGTTAGTTACTGGCGGGGCGGCTAGCCTCGCACCGACGACCATTGGGTGCAGGGTTGTGAATGTGTTGTAAGAGAATAGATGGCATGCAAGGGGCTAGTAAAGTTCTAATGTTGTTCTGGCCTACTAAGTGAAGGTAGGCTGGATAGGAGTATAAATATAAAAGGTTGGAGAGCGTTAGCAACGGACAATTCAAGGATCTTCAAGAGGTATGAGAGAGAGGCTAGGTCGGACAAGGGTCGAGAAGCGCGGGTGTCTTAATGAGAGGGGGGGGGAAAGTTCAAGGGCTACAGGGAAATTTTGCTCCTAAGGTCCCTGGGCGTGGGGGTGGCATTAGGCTACAATTGATATGGAAGTTTGAAAAGGCAGTAGAATACGTTAGCCAAATGCTACCGGGGAATGCAACTATGGGGTGGTATATGAGTCTGGAAAAGATAGAGTTATGTGATCAGTCCGAGGGTTATGGATACTATTAGTTGGCCCTGGGAACTGCGTTTTCTATTAAATATAAATACCAACAACAGCGGCAGTTCGTAGGGGTACTTAGTTATTGTTTCGGGGTACTTATGACAGATACTGGTAACCAGGTTATCTTATACAATCTCTGGTTGGGGTAAGAGGTGTAAGACACGAAGTAAATTGGCGTAGTGTGGGCTGTGGATACGAAGGAGGCAAGGGGAAGACGTATGACAATTGTGGAAAGTAAATGGAAAAAGGTGAACACAATGGCGGATAAAAATACTTAACCTAAGGATTGCATACATAGATTTATGGGGCGATGGGTCTTCAGAAGCTTAGTCTGGCAAGACAAGATGTTAGGGAATGTTAATATTAATACTTAGTTACTAGAGGAACAATGCAAGGGGCGACTGAGCATGGGTTACATATATCTATACTCGTCATGGAAAATGATATACGAGGTCTAGGGACAAGCGTGGGTGTTTTAACTTCTAAGATATATAACATCTACTTCTCGGATGTAAGAACATACATAGATATAATTATGGCTGTCTGATGTGTTGGCATTGGCTGAACGTCGGGACAGGGCATGGGTGTTTTTAATATGAATGTATATTCCTGTTCATCATCTTTGTAGTTAGGAGTGTAGGACACGAGGGGGTTAGTGTACGTGAGGTGTGGAAAATGGTCAGTTTAGAAAAGGTAAATGTGTGCGTCCTGGAGCTGTTTAGCCCTGCGGGCTTGGGCCTGTCTGAAATGGCTGGCTCGGTCAGCTGGTCCTTTCGTTCTGTGGACCTTTCTTCCGGGTGTTTCTGTGTGGTGTTCGCTCGTGGCTTCTGTGGTGGGCTTCTTGTTCTGGGGCATTTTAATTTTAGTGACGGAAACACCTCAAATACATGTGCACAGGGAGAGGTGTCTAATTAACCCCATGCGCACTTGTTAGGTTAAGAGTGGCGGCACAACTGTTCGATCCACTCGGTGTACTACTGCCCGTTACAATAAGGTCCAGAATTTTCTTACAGCAATTATGGAGACTGAAACTAGATTGGGACGATCCGCTACCTGACGACTGCGCTACCGAATGGTCTACAGTTACCAAGGACCTGCACCTCTGCTGTGACTTTACTTATCCTCGGAGGACGGTATATGCTAATTCGGTGGAACTTCATGCGTTTAGCGATGCAAGTGGTGTCGCCTATGGCACTGCAATATATTTTGTGAGCCCGGAACATAGCTGTCTGGTCATCGCTAAAGCAAAGGTCACTCCCATAAGATACATAACTATACCAAGATTAGAGCTAACTGCTGCTTTGCTAGCCGCCAGATTAATCAAATTTGTGGAGGACGCCTATCATAAAATTGTAAAAGTCAACAAAATTGTATTATGGTGCGACAGTCAGGTTACATTGCATTGGTTGCGTAGTATGAAGAAGCTTCCAGCGTATGTCGCAAACCGTGTTGACGAAATCAAATCCCTTCTTCCGACTGTAGAATTCCGGTACGTGTCCTCTAAAGAAAACCCTAGTGACTTACTGTCTAGAGGTGTTTCGACAAAACATCTGAAATCTTCTGCGTTTTGGTGGGAGGGACCCATGTGGCTCCGAAACAAAGACGAGTGGCCAGAAGACATATTTCCAGATGACCCAACACCAAAAGTAACTAGCCAAGTCATTGGGACTAATGATGAACAGGACACACGGTTATGGAACTGGGAAAAATATGGCAGTTGTGATAAATTAATTCGGATAGTTGCATGGACTATTCGATACAAGAATAATTTGAAGGCAAAAATTAAAGGGACATCTCCCACAGACAGTGCCCTCCTCAGCATAAAGGAACTAAAAGTAGCAGAACAGATTATAGCTCAAAGATGCCAGCAGGAATGCTTCCCAAAGGAGTACGAGATGCTGTCTGGTGACAAGGGTACTCGCAATAATTTGGTAAACCAATTAGGACTTGTCATGAAAGGAGGATTAATTGTATGTGAAGGTAGATTGAAGTTAGCGGCTCTTCCGGATTCAATGAAATATCCGATACTACTGCCTTCCAAACATCCTTTCACTACCATGCTCATCAATATGTGTCATCGTGTCTGTTGTCACTATGGAGATAATCACGTGGTCGCATATATACGGCAAAGGTGGTGGATTCCTAAGATAAGACAAGCGGTAAAACAAGTGACCAGTAAGTGTATAACCTGTCGTAAAATACAGGGTAATACCTACGCGAAAGCTAGAGTACCTCCTCTACCAGACATCAGGATTACTCCTAGAGATCCCTTCGAGGTCACAGGGGTTGATTATACAGGAGCAATTCCTGTCCGGGGCTCACACAACAACAAGGCTTATATGCTTTTATTTACGTGCGCTACTACAAGAGCTATCCACATTGAAGTAGTTAGCAATATGACCTGTGACAGCTTTATGCATGCGTTCCGGAGATTTTGTAGTAGGCAGGGATTTCCACAGATAATATTAAGCGACAATGCTGCTACATTTGTGGGAGCTTCCAGACACTTGGAAGACATCCAAAGCGATCCCAGTCTTTAGGCTCATCTTGCCGAAATCCGATGTGGATGGCATTTTATCCCAGCACGTGCGCCTTGGTTCGGGGCTATTTGGGAGAGAGCCATAGGTATTGTGAAGGCTGGGCTTAAAAAAGTACTAGGTCGTGCTCTAGTCTCCTTTGAGGAACTAACTACTCTCCTATTGGAGCTAGAGGCTACCGTGAATGATCGCCCTTTAACATATGTCTCGGGTGATTTGGAGGACCCTTGCCCTATTACCCCATCCATGCTGGTTAAAGGTCGTAGACTTCGTGGCTTCCCAAAGGACCTAATTCAGCTAGATGAGCTGCATGATCCTAGTTACGATAGTAAAGCAGCGATACACAGCAGGTACAATTACATCAATAAATTGCTGAGGGGCACAGGGCCTTGGGTGGGGCTTTTGTTTCCCGGGCGTTTCCGCGCCCTCCTCAGCTCCCTGCCTTAGAGTGGCTTCGGTCACCTGGGTTTTGTTAGTGGTAAGCAGGTAGGGTTTTGTGGGGGCGCTCTATGGCCTTGGCCTTGCTCGGGACCTTGGGGCTGTTCGGCCAGGCAGCCTGGGGAACAACAACAACAACAACAACCAATGCGTCATTTAGATACGCATTGGTAGATAAGATAACTGCACATGCGTCATATTCGGGAACCTGAGGGTCCCTCGCTTCAAGACAAATGAGAATCGCTTTCGCTACGACCTCAAGAACATCTCCTTCTAGCCGCTCCAATACAACCACCTGTTTCCTGCGAAGTCATCCTAATTCTTATTTCTGAGTGGCCACTATATCTTCCATCTATTCCTACCACTATCATTAAGCTATCTATCCCTATCAACCAATAAAAGTAAGTTACTCTTGTGAGTTTATAGGTAAATTCCGCTTTGTTTACTATCGAATTCTCACACTCCCGTTTCATCCACCGTCCGGCACCACGGGCAGAAAGGGTCAGGCACCAGTCGCAGACGGAAGAGGTGAGAGGCCAGCCCAACATGGCCTATGCGGAGACGGACCAGGGCAGTGTCAAGGGGGCGGAGGAGGGAGCGGGACCACGGGTGAGGGGAAGAATCTAGCCTGTACTGACCAAGGGCGGTGCGGGAGAGCTCACCTCCGAGGGAGGCATCCCAGAGCCTCCGGCATTGGAAAAAAGCTAGCCTGACAACTGAGGAGGGAGGGAGAGGGAGGGGTTCAAGGGCAGGGGAGGAGTGTGCAAGTGAAGCCGCAGCATCAACAATCACGTTACACCGGATACCAACATGGGAGGGAACCCACTGAAAATGGAGGGAAAAGCCGGACTGCCCAAGGGAGCAAAGGAGAAAATGGGCCTGAAAGACAAGGTAGCGATGAGATACTGGGAGCTGAGATGGGCAAGGGAGGATAGTGAATCTGAGAAAACTACTATTGACTGTGGGGGGAGGAAATCACGAATGAAAAGTAAAGCTTGAAGGATGGCATATAATTCTCAAGCAAGAACTGAATGGAAACCGGACAGCCGCCAAGCCCGACAAAGGGAAAGGTGCTCAACATAAATGGCGGCAGTAGAGGACTGGGGTGAGGAGGTGTGGGAGCCATCTGTGTAAATAGGGAAGTGAGTACTATAGCGGAGGGAGACCGATCATCCGCATAGATCATCCGCATACACCAAAAGAGACGTACCAGGGGGATGGGGGAGGTCAGACAGGAGTCTATTAAAAAAAAATGGACTAAGGCCCGAGCCCTGGGGGGCCCCACGACGGACGGGACGCGGTGTGGACAGCGCCCCCCCCCCCCCCCCCCCCACCGAGACCGAGAAGGAGCGACCCGACAGAAAACTGCGCACCCAAGACAATGGAACACCCGAGACACCCATACCAGAGAGTTTGCATAAAATCCCCTCATGAGAAGCAGAGTCAATGGCACCCGCCACATCCACAAAGAGGGCCAGCATGACCTCACGACGTCTGTAAGTGTCGTGTACCAGGTGCTCCAACTGCAGGAGGACGTCCAGCGTACCCCGGCCAGGACGGAAGCCACACTGCTCCTCCAACAGCGCACCCCGAGACTCAGCCCACCACTGTAGACGAGCACCAACCAGCCACTCCATGAGCTTACCCAAACACTGAAGGAGCACAATGGGGCGGTAACCAGAGGGGCTGGTGAGATCTTTCCCGGGTTTAGGGAAAGGGAGGAGGACAGACTCCTTCCAAGCACCCGGGAAGACCCCATCCGCCCAGCTACGATTGAAGAGATCCAACAAGACAGCAGTAGAAGAGGGGGGGAGAGAGCGGAGGAACTCATAAGGGACCAGGTCAGGCCCGGCAGCTTTACGGGGCGAGAGAGCCGAGAGGGCAGAGGAAAGTTCCTGAGAAGTGAAGGGGAGACAGAGACCAGGGGGGGAAGGAGATGCCTCCGCTAGGCGGACAGCGGCTGCCAGGCGTGCAGAAGCAGGAAGAGGGACAGGAGTGCTAAGCAGCGAGGAAAAGAAAGAAGCAAGGAAATCGGCCTTGGAAACATCAGACAGGAGAGCCACACCATCCCGGCGAAGAGGAAATGAGAAAGAGGAAGCACGACCCTTCATAGAGGACAGGAACCTCCACGTGCGCGAGGCAGAGGAGGAAAAGGAGAGAGAAGAGACAAAGGAAGACCAGACCGAGCGGCGCGTGGCTACCAAGAAACGGGTACACTCCGCGTCCAGGCGCCGGTACCGTAGCTTGTTCGCCTCGGAGAGACAGCGATGCCAGGCAGACCATACCTGACGCCTGGCCTTCACTTCCCCGCGACAAGCATCGTTCCACCAAGGCACCCTGCAACGGGGCACCCTATGACGGTCTGACAGAAAGAAAGCCTGGCGGCCGGCGGAAACCAGCCACGAAGAAAAGGAGCCCGCCGCCACCTCGAGGGGGAGACCCACCGCCGGGCAAGGGAGGGAGAGAGCCTCCTCAAACACCGGCCAGCCCCCCTCCGAAAAGCGCCACCGAGGGCGAGTAGGACAGGGAAGATTCAAGGAAAGGACTGGAAACCCAACGACATGAGGCAAGTGATCGCTACCAAGGTAGGGACCAAGAGAATAGGTCGCACCCTGAAAAGGGGTGTCACCGAGGCACAAGTCTAAAACTGAGGCCAAACCAGAGTGATGATCAAACCGGGTATGGAGACCAGAGGGAGAGAGAAGAGAGAAACGGGCAGAGCCGAGAAGAAATTGGAAGAGGGAAGAGCCAGAGGCATTACGGGAACGAAGCGGAAGATCCGGTTCCCAACATCTATGCCTGGCGTTAAAATCACCCATGACTAGCGCCGGCGAGGGGAGCTGATCGAAGTAGTGATCAAGTTCAGGAAGAGAGACAGAGAGACAGGGATTATAAACCAACAAAACCGAGGACCAACCCCTCACCAACTCAAGGCGAAGTGCTAAGACCTCCAGTACGCCCCCCCCCCTGAACGGCTGCAGGGGGAGGGGTTAACACGGTAAGTCTTCACGGACCATGATTGCCAACCCACTCCCAACCCGCCTGGGCCGGTCCGCCCGAAGGAGGGAGTAACCCCGGAGACGAAATCGCGTGGCAGGGGCAAACCATGTCTCACAAACCCCGACCACGACGGGTCGCAGCCCGTCGAGGAAATCCTTGAAATCCTGAGACTTCCGGAGCAACGAGCGGGCATTCCAGAAAACCAAAGAGAGGCTACGAGGAAGGGAGCCTATGAAGAGACCGAGAGACTGAGAAACCGAGGCATGAACTGCTCACATATATCCTGAGGGGCAACACCAGCGAGATAGGAGGAGATAGCCTCAATAAGTAAGCGGAGGAGAGCCTCCAAGGAGACAGAGGGAGACGGGCCCGAAGCACCAGGAAGAGGGGAGGGGCGAGAAGAGGTAGGAAAGGAAGAGCGACAAAGGGGCGTCCAACTCCGACGGGATGGAGACGTCGGACGACGCGTCCGAAACACCCGAATGATCCCAAGCGACGGACCGGCTGGGGCGCGGACTGTGATGGCGAGTGACACGATCATGAGGCGGGGCGGGAGGGCGACGCACAACCTGCGAGTACGACTACAGGCGAGACGACGACCGAAGGCGACGTGACGGAATCACCACCGACTCGTCCTCATCGGGGGCAGCAAAAGCGGTGAAGCGATTCGTGAGCGAGACATCCGGACGACGGGGAGGGGAGCACTGACGGGGCTGTGGCGCATCCCGCGACGGCGGTGGCCCCGACGGACTGCGGTCAGGCGCCGAGCCAAGGCGCGACAACGACGGACGAGGCGACGCCGCGGTCCCCCGGGGGGCAGCTGCCGAACGACGATACCGGGCCGGAAGCGCGCGCAGGTCGTGGTTGACATCGAGTACCGAGGCCCCATCCTCACGAACCGCACGGTGAAGCTCCACCGCTCTGACATAAATCGGGCACGTACGAGACACGACACGGTGATCGCCGAGGCACAGGTAGCAGAATGGGTCTAGCTCGCACCGCACACCCCCCTCGGATCGGAACCGATGACCCCCGCTACACATCGAGCACCTGACCGAGCTCCTGCAGGAATTGGACCCGTGACCGAACTGGTGGCAGTCGTAACACCGAAGCATGGGGAAATGATATTGAGAGACGGGATACGAGACGGAGCCAAATTTCAGACGGACTGGGAGCGCACCCTTAAACATGAGGCGGACAGTGAGGGATTTGGGGGGATCATTAGGGCCCGGGAAGCTACTGGGAAGGCAATGAGCCTCCAGGAGGGGACAGGGGGCTCCTGCCCCCGAGCCCTCAAGGACCCGTAGGCCAGTCATTAATTCCGCCGAGGTAATATCCCGGTCCACAGGCCCAATTGTACCATAGAAGACTGAGGAATCTTGTAGATCGTGGACCCGGCGACACCGGACCGCCCACTCACCCATGGCCGTCAGCGCCTCCATGGAGAGCGATACCTGGGGGACATCGGCCTTCCCGAGACGCACCACCAGGTTCTTGCCACCACCCCTACACTCCACAACCCCCTGCCCATCCCTGCAGAAGTGCCCGAAAGGAGAAGCATCCACGGCCCGGGAAACCTTAGACGGATTGCAAAATGCGGTGGCACCAGATACAGCATTGATAGGAAACGTAACAAGCGGGGGAGACTCACCTGTGGGTGGGGCCGGCACCAGCACGTCAGAGACCTTGTGCTGCTTCACCGTACTAACCTGCTCACCACCACAACCCGGCTAGGGATCCCTGGCCCGCTTTTCCCCATCCGAAGTCGAAGTGTCCATCTGGGAAACAGCAGTGGCCACCCCACCACCCTCCACACCATTGGACATGGCTAGAACCTCCACGAGGTCCCAGCCGACCAAGCACACACCCACACACAAAGGAAAAACCGAGAGTGGACAGGAGAGAGAGTAGGCACGTCCACACTCTCCGATAACCACACCGCGAATCCTCCTCACCTGGTCTGGTCTGGTGATAATTCGGGGAGATGACCTTTACAACGGCCCCCCCTATTGGCCCTATTGGCGTTGCAATTATGTGATCGAGCTCGTCTTTTTTTTTTCTAGTTTTGTGAAATGTACTTTTTTTTTTGCCTCTTTGCCCACATTTTTTTGAATAATTTGTTTCACGTCTTCCTTATTTGTTTCTTCCTTAAATAAAAGTTTCCACTACATTTTGAAACAACAGATAGTGATTATGGTACCTAGACGGAGAGCATGGCAGCCTGTGATTGGCTGAGCTTGCAGATGTAAATATAGGGAATATAAGTCGCCACGCTATTGGCTTCAGCTTATATCCGAGACTTTTAATTTGAACTATGTTCTAAAACAATGAATTTCAACCTTTTCTCACGGGTGACAGAATGTCTATATTGGTATGATTTTTTTCAGCTCAGTCATCTGTAGGAGTCTCGGACCCACAATATCCGCGCGAAAAACGAATTTCTCAAACGTGGACACATCAATATTATACTGTATATATATTATATATATATATATATATATATATATATATATGAGAGAGAGAGAGAGAAATAATTAGAGATACTGTACATAGATCTAGATTCTAGATAGTTGAGAAAATTAATTTCCTAGTGAATAAATATGGTTTGAAAGCACTCCACAATACTTTGAATAACCTTGGAGTATAAATTTATAAAAAATGCTTTGCTTGTAATTTAACCTAAAACTTTTGCAAGATTATTAAGATAATTACATAAGTCACAGACTTTTCTCTCAGAGCCATCTGCCTCAGTTTCCAGGTCACTTGTTCTTGTTCTTGTTCTTGTTAGGGGACCTGCAGATGGCTGCTCTCGGGCAGCATCATATGCGGGGGTAGTGCAGTGGAATTATGAGAGGGATAGGATCGGGTCAAGGATTAGGGAGATAATGAGTAGTGATCCTATTTCTAAAGGAATGAAGAGTGGGGCTATTAACTATGTGAGATGGGAGGTGATTCCACTCTTGGATGCTGCGGGGAGAAAATGAATGTCTGAAAATGCCCGTGCTTGCCTGATATGTGTGGTATTTTAAGTTGTGGCTGTGTCTCGTAAATCATATGTTTGTAGGGTGTAAATATGTATTGTTATCTATGTCTGCTAGATTGTTTGTGATTTTTATCTATGTCTGCTAGATTGTTTGTGATTTTGTATAACATTTGTTGTCTGTGTATTTGTCTTCTTGTTACAAGGGGGTCTAGTTTAATGTCTTGTTTGAGCAAAGTGACTGATGTAGTGTGTCTGTAATCACGTCTGATCCATCTTGCAGCTTTGTTTTGTATGGCCTCTAATTTATTGATATTATTGTGAGTGTGTGGATCCCAGACGGTGTCGCAGTATTCTAAGTGTGGCCGAACTAGTGATTTGAAAGCTTGAATTTTGATGTTTGAGTTACACTTTGTGAGATTCCTGCGAAGGAAGCCCAGGGCCCATTTACAGTAATTTTATCATCATAAATATCCGAATCTACTGAAATGTTAGTTGTATTTGGTACTAGCTTTCAGATTCAGTAAAAGTGCTTTAATTGGTATTGAAATAATTGTACTGGTAGGCCTCTCTTCAGAAATACTAGGCCTAGTGTCTAACTTCATAGAACTTAACAAGGAATCTGATAAATCTTGAACTGAGCAATCTCGATGTTTGGAAAAACGGGTGAAAGTCCTGGGGTGGTGGAACCATTGATTAAACCGTGAAAGCATCATCATGTTGTCAGAATTACCTGACAGGAATTTATTATAAACACGGATATTTATAAAGTAATAATGTCTATGGATTTTAGTTTATTAGGTAATTAAGTATATGGTGGTGGGATTAAAGGTTTAAGAACATTATCATTGACTGGAGAGGATTGTGTAAATATAATAAAATGCTACTCCATAAGTCAGAAAAGAAAGTGGTAATATATGTAACTTGAACTGTATGAACCTGAGTTACGAACAGCCAGAAATATAAATAAACCGAAGCAGCTAAATCCTAAGCTGAAACATTGGGTTTGAATCAACATAGTGTACACGCATACACAGAAGTATTGATACAAATCCAAACCGAACAAAAGCAATGAGATAGTTTCGTTCATTAAGGATTCGTTTACAAAGAATTTGGCGGGAAACTGTCGGCTATAAATAGCCGGCGTGAGTAGCGGCTAGGGAGATATCATTCAACCGGTGTAGAAGTGAGACCTATTTCCCCAACAAGGATTATATTACGTCTACAAATAACTTCTTACATCGACATCACCAGATAAGTTCTACTTCGCTTAGTGAGGGCTATTTTATAACTCTTTACTAAGTGGATACTTTAGTTGCGAATTCTGACTGTGGCCATAGATAGATTCGTAGTTAAATAGGACGTGAATAGTTCGGTACACCGTTCGACAAATCGCCGGTTGTATCGTTACGCCGCTCTATAATTAAAAAATACAAGGTAAATTTGCATCTCTTGTTCTTAATTAAATTTAAAGTGAATTGTTCTTACAGTAATATATCGTGATAAATATTATAAATAATTCAAGGAAGATATCGTAAATGATAAAACTAATTACTCTTAATTTATTTTCAGTGTGTATTGTGATGCCTTTCATAATGACGATTCCTATAAAGACTGCGAATATCAAGTAGGTGCAAGTTAGTAACTGACGTTAAACTTAATCTATTTTCTATTATAGTTGTATCTGATTACTTTAATACAACTGTAAGATTTCTCAAACTAAGCCCAGAGATACTTTGGAGTTAGTGGATATCGGAGTGTTGAGTCTAGGAGGGCTGGCTCATTAACTATTCTCCACACATGTATAGGCCTATCATTATCAGGCATTATAATCTGTTGATATCATCCACTTTGACAGGCCACGTTTTTGAAGCATATAGATCATTGCGCTTCTAATACATGAAGTGTAGACATTTTTCTTTCAGGGGGAGAGGGAGTTGTTTCATGGTTAGAATTGGCAGCAGTTCTCTGAGCTTTCCCCAGCCGCATCTAATTCTGGCAATAGTGGCGACCTCGGCCCCACCACCGGCAGAGATGGTATATCCCAAGTAGAAAAACTTGTCCACCATCTCCAGCGACACATTGCCAAGGTTCACACTCTCGAGCCGATCATTCCACACAAGCTCAGCTTTGCATACTATAGGCCTACACACAAATTTATCAATTTAAGCTTTCTTCCTCGGCAGAGGTCCCTTTATTCTAATACAGCGCTTCTTCCCATGAAGTATCCAGAAACAACAGATGCTACACTGAATTGAATTCACGCCCACCCCTTTTCTGCATACTGCACATGGGTAGGCCTATGCACTGCTTTTTTCTACATTTCCACGGCCCAAGCTACTGTGCACAAACTTTGGTTTTATTTATATTAACTTTTAATCCTTTGTTTGTCATGCCCTCACTCTATCTTCTGAACCTCGGCATCCTGCACATTATCTGTGATTAGAATTAGGCCATCTGTGTATAGCAGTTCCCATGGGAGCCAAGTTCTAAAATCTCCAAATAGGGCCTCCAAAACTATAACAAAGAGGAGAGGGCTCAACACAAAACCCTGGTGAACTCCAACATGGAATGCAACCTCCTCTTTCAGTATTCCTTTCACCCTCACTTCCGTTTGCGAGTCCTCGTACATTTTCACTATAGCACACGCACCAGCCACTCCTCTACACCAAATGTTCTCATGGCCCACTGCACAACATCGCTGGGCACCCTATCAATGGCCTTCTCCAGGTCTACAAACACAAGATACAGATCCCTAGCTTTAAGTAAATATCTTTGCCAGTGGCAGCAAGATGGCTACATTCAAGGAAGTTACAGTGACTATTTACATCATTTGACCTAGTGCCCCTATTCCAATCCATTTTCTCCAGTTCGCTGCAAAACCTATCTCTATATTATGATTTATTCAACAATTATAATTTCTGTTATGCCCTGATTTTATGCAGGATTAACTTGGTATAGGTGGGTTCTACAAGACTGGGTTATAGGATTTCATGCACAGTACACAAATGGAATCAATAGAGGACATAGATAATATCAAAAGAATGGTTTATAATACAGCTTTATTCTCCACAATACTAGGCAGAATAATGATTATATATTCACAAGAAACAATGGTAAATTGGATAAGTCAAATTCGTACTTTGGACTTTTATAATCTCTAGCACTTATCGCGGGTTTAGATAGAGATACACAACGTTCAGGTATTATTCTTCTGATCACATTACTTCAACGATATGTAGGGTACACGAATCACACAGGCTAAGTATATCGTTAGGTTAAATCTCTGGCAATATGACTCGTAATCAAAGATGAAGATATCTAAGTAATATAGTTGTTCCCAAGAAGGTACGTACCGTAAAGGGAATAACAGTAGCTAGCTTCACTGGTATGGCAATTTCACTTCTTTAACTCGCACTTTTGTACACGTGGAGCAATATGGTTAAAAGCGATAAGGTGATAGTCTGAATACTCGTAAATCAATATACGTTAAAACCGTAATCTCCGTCTGAAGATTTAATCACTGCGGCTATAGTTAAACACAGTATTAGTACGCTGCGTGGAGTATTATATATTCGTTAATTTTTATCACTGTAATAAATTACCAACACACTTGCATAGGGATCACTTTCTTCACAACATTAGAGATAGATGAGACATAATAGAATACACTGTATGGTAGAAATAATAGTATCGTAGCACTGATACTTTTGAGAATTAGCACTGTGATGGAGTTTCCTGGTTATCTTGAGTTGGTGATGTCGGGGGCTAAGGATTCCCTTATAGGAACATGCTTAGTATTAGTATATCACTAGAAACGTTCAGGTATATTCGTGTTTTCACTGTCTATTTTATTATTTTAATAACAATCCTCCCAATTCCATATGTGTGAGTGTATGTGTGGCAGGTCGGTAGAGAATGCTAGAGAATCAAAATGCTGTATATAATGAAATGCCAACACGACTACAAATCTGTTTACCTAGTTACCGCAAGGGTTAGAAAATATAAACAATCCTTTTAACCCGTTCACCACCATGACGTAATTTTCACCATATTCCGGTTATCATTAGACCATTTTGTTTAGTCTATATTCTACCTCGACGACTCAAATGGGTATATTCCATCTCCATAAACCCTTTTGATAACATAGGTTCTTCTTAAACTGCAGAAAATCGTCTAATGTTAGCCAGAATAATAGGTAAAAGGCGTCTTGGTTCTGAAAGGGTTTAATAAAATAGTCAAGGTGAGGGGACACATTCAAGAGCACAGGGAGAAAAAGAAATCTTGTGGGTGAAATATGCCTATGTTGTGTGCCGTTATTGCCAGACCCGTTTTGCTGACTCCCAACGGTCAATACCTCCGTCTAGTTTGTGAATACGGAGAGGGAAGTACACAGAGTTGCACAGACACTCAGAGCACACAGACCTTGCAGTGATCCGGCATTAATACTACTAGAGAAAATATAAACACCATATGAGGAGGAGCACTAACTTTATTGACAATGTTTTGCAGATAGGTTCGTCAGGTCACTAACAGACGCTATGAATGAATGAATGAATGAATATAGAAAAGGTGGGTGATGGTGAAAGAAGGGAAGTTTTTATTGGTTAAGTAGGAGAGACAGTGGTAATAGTGAGAGAAATAGGGTGTCGGGGCTTGACCCAACGTGCGTGAGTTGAGTAATTGGGTTGGGGTTGAGTTGTTTTAGTTAGAGCAGTTACTTTACTGAGATTCAGTATAGCTTGCCAAGAAGGGGGCTGGGGATGGTGAGAGAAAAATAATTTTGGATGGTATACAATCGAAAGTGCTTGCTTATGGGCAGGAGGAAGTCTACCGGAGAATTTTGGTTTTAATAATTTAGGGTGGTAATAATACGAAAATGGTATAGAAGGAGGGGGGGGGGGGGGAATTTTGGGTGGCATAGAGTAAAAAAAAGGGGTAATGTGGGGAAAGAGCTGTCAATGGCAGAACTTGTAAGGTGGTTGTACTGTTATTTATTTTGAAGTTGACGTTAAATGGGTGTTGTCTTGTAATTTAGTTATAATTGGCTAAGGATTGGTGTTAATATGCGAAATTTTTGGGTTGGTCTGTGAAGTTATATATTTAATTATTGTAAGTGAATCTAGGAATGGGTGCCTCTCTGTTGTCAGGGTAAAGGAGGTTTGACAAGGGGGGGGGGGGTTAAATTCTATTGAAAAATTTGGGTGAAGTTATCGTGAAAGGTCTCAAGTTTTATAAGTTGTTTTTCTGCTAAATAATTCCAATATGTATAAAGAAGGGGGGATACGGGCTAGGTCGTGAAGATGTTGTGCCGTCTGAAATTCAAACCACCGAGTCCCGAAAATCCATCTCAGTGCTGTATTTTGAATGTTTTGGTATTTTAGTTGGTTAGTAGGGGCCGAAAGAGAGATGCTGAGTGGGGCGTATTAGTGCTTTATATAAGTGAAGCTTGGTTTTAATTGATGCATTTCGGAATCTAAAGATGGTTTGGAGGGATTTTGATGCGATGGCAGTGGAAGTTTTAGCTTGATGATGGAATCAGAGGAATTTGTCAAATGTGAGGCCGAGTACTTTGTTAGTGAGAGAGACATTTATTTGTGTGCGGTTAGGGAAAGGTGCTCGAGAGTTTAGGAATAGGGGTCTTGGACGGGGATGTCCTTTGGTAAAATAGGTAATGTAGGATTTGCGAGGATGAGCCTGAATCCGCCATTTTTGTTCCCATTGTGCTACTTTGTCAAGTTCTCTTTGTGCTCTGTTTGTCAATGTGTCTAGTCTGTCTGCTCTTATTAATTGAGTCACGTCGTCTGCGTACATTATTGTGAGAGAGTCATTGTAAATGGGGTTGGGAAAGTCATTTGTATATAAGATGTAGAGGGTAGGAGCGAGCACTGAGCCTTGAGGTACGCCTGCATTGAGTGCAAATGAATCTGAATAAAGATTAGAACATTTAATTGTGGCTGTTCTATTATCCAAAAAAATTGCAAAGAAGTTTCTGAGTTATTAATGGGAAGTTGAAATTTTTGCATATTTTGTACTTCAAGCCTTCGTGCCACACAGTGTCAAAAGCTCGTTTTATGTCCTTGGTAATTAAAGCTGTCTTGTTTTTCCGTCTGTTCTGTTTATTTATGTGAATGTAGTTTGTAATAATGTTTAGTGCTTCCTGTGTCGATCTATGTTTTCTGAAACCAAATTGCATGTGTGTGAGGAGATATAGTCTGAGTCGGTGGTTTATGATACGTTCTAAAGTCTTCCCAAGAGTCTCAAGTAGACTAATGGGTCTGTAGTTTAGTGGATTAGTGTTGTCTTGGTTTTTCTTGGGGATGAAAATAATAGTCGCTGTCTTGAAGCACACGGGAAAGTAGCCTGATGCCAGGATGGCGTTGTAGAGGCAAGTGAGTTCTGTTATAAAAGTGTTAGGTAGGTGTTTTGCAAGGTGATCATTAATACCCGTGGCACCAGGCGCCTCTCTCCGTGTTTTAGATAGAACGAACTTGACTTCGTCTCGCACAATGGGAGCAGTGAGTATATTTTGAGGGTCAAGTGTGTTTAAGTTAATGTGTGTGTCATGGGAGATGTTGTTGAGGATGGTAGTGAGATGTTGTCCTATATTGCGGATGTGTTGTCTGGCAGGCCTTTCAGAGGGGTGTAATCAGACGCTAGGTCCTAAGCCTTAAGTATCCGTCATGACAGATGGGGGACGCGGTGAATGGCGGGGGGGGGGGGGGGAGTGTACGTAGGACAGGGAGGGTATATCCTACAACCCACCCCCCTCCCACCGCCTTCTCCACCTTCAGCAGCTCAATCAGTAAAACCCTCAGGCAGCTCCAGTCAAGCCTGGACACCTTTTTCTCCCACTAAAATTATTTTCATCCAACTATTCTTGCCCTATCCCCACTTCCCCCTAACCCCCTGTCACTACTATTTTTCGTTCGTTCGTAGCGTCTGTTAGTGACCTGAAGAAGCTATCTGCGAAATGTTGTCAATAAAGTGCTCCTCCTCATATGGTGTTTATATTCATTCTGTCTACTTTTCAAAGGTATTTCAACTACTAGAGAAAGGGACAGTTTATATTTGAAGAATAGGACAGCAAAGTAAAATAATGTTTTCGTTTTTATAGGAAAAATTTCTTTTGATAAATCCCAAGGCTTTGTTAGCTTTAATTTCCGCAGCTGCACTTGCTAAAGAGAGAGAGAGAGCAACAAACGCATACATTCAATATGTAGTAAAAGAAAATGCATGAAAGAAAACAAAATCTCCAGCAACAATATACTGTAGGTTAGTATTTACATCATAAAGAATACTCGACAAAATATGAAAGAAATCTCTGAGTTAATAGATATATACAATGAAATATAAGACAAATATTTTACAAGAAACGAGAACAGAAAGGACTGATCCAGATATGTATGAATGCGAACTAAGTAATGCAAGACGGCAGGTGACCAGGTGACCAGATTTTCTGACTCCATGGTCCAGTTTCTTCAGGTGCTAGGAAGGGATGGGAAAATAGATAGATCGATAGATAACAAAATTAATCTATCTATCTATATACAGTATATATATATATATATATATATATATATATATATACTGTATTTATATATATATATATATATATATATATATATATATATATATATATATATATATATATATATATATGATAGATAGATAGATAGATAGATATATGATAGATAGGTAGAGAGAGAGATCGTATCTAAGCTTATGTTAATCTTCCTCATTTGTCTCGAGTTATATCTCGTTGTTTTACCTATATTACATTCAATATTCAACATGCTATCTTCCTATTGTGTCTGTCAGTTTAGCTTCCTCATTTGTCTCGAGTTATATCTCGTTGTTTTACCTATATTACATTCAATATTCAACATGCTATCTTCCTATTGTGTCTGTCAGTTTAGCTTTCTTATCAATTGCCTTTCTTTTTAACCCCTTCTGTAAAGGTGATGTATTTTAAATTTTATTCTAGCTATATATAGACGACTTTATGCAGTTGAAAAAGGATCTGTGGTAGTAAAAATGGTTAAGTGACAGAGTTCCAAGCCTGTTAACAGCTGCTCTGGGGCCGTCTAAGTTGTCCGGTAGTGTAGAGAAGGTTACAGATGGGTTACTTGATTAACCGGTGATGAAGTTCCGATATGTTACTCTTGGATGGGGACCTTAAATACAATGTCTCAGGCATAGGCCAGATTAACAAGGCATCGGACGAACGTAAGATAGTCGGGAAAAGCAACTTTCTTATCTGTCTCTGGTCTTTGAAAGAGGTTCAAGGAACTCGGGCAGTTTTAAAACCTTTAAGTTAACAATCCTGTTTGGGAGGCCACAGATAATTATTGTTACCAAGGAGTTATTCTTGCAGAGTGCTCAATCAAGAGTTTCTCGCATAATCCCTTCTAACATAACAAGATCTTTCTGTCCTAGATCAGTTATGAGTCAAGTGTACTAGTGTTGTGACGCCTGCAGCTTAGCAGAACGCCACGTGGGCTCAGCCGCTCGCTTGGCCACTCGCTAACGCTCGCCGGGGCAATGTATTTGGCTACAGTCTATCTACAATGTTGTACTTTCTTTCTTGTGAATCGTCATGTCACAGGCAGTACAGAACTGGTCTTTATTTTCGCCTGTGACAATGCATTATATTTTATATCATGAGTAGAACATAAGATGCATTGTATATTGTTGAGGAGAGAGAGAACCATATAGGCAGTGGGGTGGTAGTGTGTGCGTGCGTATACATGTGCTGCCTTCCCCCCGCTCATAGGCTCGTGCGCGTGCCGTCTCCCGCCTCTTGGTTGGCTGGTGGCTCCTGGCGCCTTCTGCAGGTCTGATGCCTGGTGACGTAGCGGCCTGTGATTGGCTGACCATCATGCCTTTGTGTGATCCTAGGGGTCCCGAGGAGCTACTCTCTTCAGAGCTTGCCTGACCAGCATACCCTTAACATATCCCTTGCCACCTGTCCCCGACTTCTACCTATAGAGCACTGTCTCTCTCTCTCAACTTCTTACCTCTCATTCTTCCTCTCTATTTAATATCATAACTCCCCTTTGGTTCTGCACGATTTCATATATCGGCCATTGTATTATATGCTGAAGCTCTCAGATATTATATGTTTAGTTAGGCATTTTGGAGGGGTTACCATTTTGTCTGTAGAGGTTCGACACACTCACGGTGTCTCCCTACCTATTCCTTGGCTGTCTGCTGGGCTATTTAATGCTAGACTGGGGTAAGGCTACTTGTGTTGTGATTTCCGATGTGTAACAGGTTTTGTTGAGCCTGTACAATCGCAACGGAGACGTGGGAAGCCTAGGTGGTCTTTCTGACTGTGTACCTTGTGAGTTTAGCACTGTGTTGCGAGTGAGGGCTTTTGCCTCTGCCACCCAACACTGTGCTAACTCGTTTTGTTTTGACTTTGAGAGGGTCGCCAGGAGAGAACCAGATACTAGCGATCTGGATCTCTCAAGAGAGCGACCCGTCATTTAACGTAATTTGGCCGCACAGTCTTAAGGACCTCGCTAGGCTACGAGCCGCTTGCTCAGCCATTGTTTGCTAGCCTACGACATCCCAGCTAGACTTTATTAGCCTAGCAGACACCCGATTAGTATCATAAGCTCTTATAATAATAATAATAATAATAATAATTCTTTATTCCAGACACATAAGATAGATACAGTATAAATACAGTACGACCTAATGGTCCATATCACATACACTTCTCGTCAGAGCACAGATAATAATTATACACAAAGATATATTAATAAAGACACAATAAAATAAAAAATACAGTAGGCCTATTTACAGAATAGAGCACATATCACATTTTGTCACAATATAACACAGATAGGCTAACTAAGGCTATTGCTCAATGTTGGTTAACACCTATTGCACAGATCATTGCTCATAGTTCAATTAGACCTATATATTACATTACAGTACATACTATGTGTGCAGCAGCTTCTGCCAGTGAGATATAATACGGGATTCATAGATATGATCACTAGACCAAAGAGCTACAATCAGCGTGTTACTGGAGGATTGCAGTCGCTGCGAAAAGCTGTACACCAGTCTCCTGATGACAGCCCGACAGCACTGCACATCCAACAGTGTGCACACCATACTAGTGCTTTCATATTTAGAGAGACCAATGAACATCTTGAGTATATTATGATAGGATGTACACAGACCATTTATGGTGGCTCTCTTATACTTCCACCACAAATGGGCCGTGTATATAGAGGAACAATATGTCCGGAACAAAGTGATTTTAGTTTCCCAATTACACATGTGGAATTTTCTCAAGATTGTTACCACGTAAATATAGCTGTCTGCACTGACGGCCGATATCTGCATCATCTGAGCAATCGTTTGAGATAATGTGTCCCAGGTATTTTATTTTGTTTACTTCTTGAATAATTTGATTATTGAGTGAGAAATTTGGCAGTTTACTTTTATACAGTAATTTTGATCTAAATATAAGAACAGCACTTTTCAGTGGGTTGAATTTAACACAATGTTTACTGCCAAAAGATTCACATATATCAAGAAGTTTGCTCAGACCCGCAGAAGACGGTGCAATAATGACCAGATCATCAGCATACATGATATGGTTGTTTTGTATGCAGCATTTTTATTCACGTTGACTGTAAGCCTTGGTTGTTGTTGAGTTGCACAACCCGAGCAGGCTTTTTGAGTTGCCTGAGGAAGTCCTTCTTTTGTTGTTGGAGACAATACTATTGCGCATTTATTATTATTCCCGTGTCAGTTAACCCTGTATGTCCCTACACTTGTCATATCTTGTTCCTGCTATATAGATAACAGTTCAAAATCCGATTCGATCATCTTACGCAGCATCAGACTTTCTTCAGAAGATTCCTCCTCGACACTTTAAATATACCTTCTTCTAGTTTGCATTAAATCATTGCAGTGATTTAATTAAGCTTTCTATCTTTTTCCTTGTATACTTTATTAACGTAATTGTATGTCGTTGTGATCAGGCTGTATCAGAGATCATCAGCCTGTAGTAGTAGTGCATTTATACCGAGTTATAGGATACTCCGTTATCGCAGATTTAACTTTGGAGGGTATAGGTGCTTTCTGTGCGCCAGCATTATAAGTTCGAGGGTTGGATCTAGTGTTACCGTTGTGGCTGTGAGCCTTTCTAGTCGAATGATTAAGAGCCCTTGTTTTATACGAGCCCCGGTCGTAACAGTGTCCACTATTCTAATTTAGTCACTGTTGGAAGACGTTTTTTCTGCTACAACAACCGCTAAACTATAACAGAAAACGTACTCAGATGGATAACTATTGAATCTGGGAGACCAGAATCCTATAGGTTATTCAAATGGAGTTACTATTACACTCTATGATTGCTTGTAAACCCAAGTAGAAGAGGACACACTACAATGCGTTTATAAGACAATCAATAATTGGTAAATTAGTTATTTGTATATACGATATTATCTTTCGGGAGTCCGGGTAAAATAAAATATTCACAAAAGGTTAATTTACCTACTCACAGATTTCGCAGACTACGGGGTGCCGAATTATCAGGAATCTTGAGGGATGGAGTATACTAGACTTTCAAGCAGAGCGGTAGGCCGTTGATTTGAGAGCTAATAATGAACTGGCTGAGTTGTGGCTTGGGCAGAAGCTTTTATAGGGTTGGTCAAAGGGGGGTGGTGAATTTTGGTACTACTGAATGTTGGGGGTATTCAGGGGTTTATTTGTTCTTTTAAACTTATGGGGTTGTGCAAGAGGTTCTTGGTATACTTCTTATATGGTTCATGGTTCTGGGTAAGGTTCTTTACACATTTACTCTAACCAAAGTTAGTATTATGGTCTAGGGGGAGAGATATATTGTTAAGGGGAGGGACTACTTTATGGGGCACAACCTAGGCCCGTGCTGGTAGGCATTTCCAGCATTAAACATAGATGGTCTTCTCTGGTCTAGCGGAAAAGCTATTATGAGTTTGGAACTGAGCTTAGGTATAATTGTGGGTATTGCTAATGATTAGGAGTATAGCATATTGGTAAGTAATGTGACTTTGCTCATCTTGGTATTTAAGACTCAACTGGTGTTTGGCAAGAATGGTTGGTGACCGCCAGGGTCGCGGTATTGCTACGCGGGGGGAGAACGTGCATGTTGGGGGGGTTGGTGGGGTCCCTTGGGGTAGGGGGGAAGGCCGCACCTTAAATAATGCGGCATGGAGTTTATTACTTTATTCGGGCTGTGACAAAAGTCTAGTTTGTCTTTGTAGTTACTCTTACTTGGGGCTGATCAACTGACCTAGGTTTTACTGATGAGTGGAACTCAGGCTGGTTAGGAAAAATGGTTTGCTTAGGGTTCAAGGTCAGGGCGAAACAATCTTTTTAAGGGGGCAACGGTCGTCGCCTAGCCTCGCACCATCTGTCCTGCTGGGTCGGGGTGAGAGGTTATTTTTACATGTTAGGGGAGATATATACTTGGGGAAGTAGCAACTCTTTCTTCTATTTAGTTCTTAGTCAGTAAAGAACCTAGATCAGGCTTCTAAAGCTGGTTTTGTAAGGTATGATTGAATGTTGAGGTTGAGTGGTGGAGAGCCCCGCGCGAGGCTAGCTGGTGTATGTCACGGGTGTCTTTTTGTGCAATTTTAAAGTGACCTCTATTGACGGTCTGGGTCTCATTCAGCAATTGCTTCGATTGTGGATTTATTGGATATAGTTGGATGATTCTTGGAAAGCAGAAGGTTTGGATGGTATTGCTGTGGAGTGTATAAAGAAGGGTAGAGATGTGATAATAGATTGGTTGGTGAGACTTTTCAATGTGTGCTTTGCTGTGTCAATGGTACCAATAGACTGGAAGAGTGCATGTAATGTGCCGTTGTATTGTTCCTATGTTTTATCATGATAAGGCATGATCATTAAGACATGTACAGAAAGGTTTGTATAGTTACCTTACGTATTTAGAATTTAAATAAAAGGGGATACAGGGTGAATTAGAGTCTTAATGTACCAGATCTCGGTATGGGTATTTGAGACATTTCTGCTGGGCGTGACTTATAATAGTGGGGGCGGAAATGTTGGTTTTCTGTGGAGCGTGGGCATACATAGAAATGGAGATGATATGGGTATCTGAGACATTTCTGCTGGGCAGAGAGAGCATATGGAAGGTATAGAAAACAGGGTTTCATGGGGTAACACAAATAATTGAGATGGTTCAGGTATATGTATGGTATCATCGGTGAGGGATTATACATGGGAAATAGCAGGTGTTTAAAAGGGAGTGGTTGCGCAGGTGATGGTCCCTTTGCTACTCAGGACTTCCGTGTCTGGGGATTTTGCTTTCTGGGGTATTTTACTTCCCTCCCCTTCATGGTAGGCTCGTCCCCGAGCCTCAAGGGTGAAGGAGAGAGAGGCTCCTTGGTGGTGTGACATGGGTAAAAAAAAAAAAAATCGGTGGTGGTTTTACGGGCATGTTGGGGGTCAGGTGATGTTGGTGATGAACATTCGGTGAGAGGAGGTGGTGGAGGCTGGGGCTTTGAGCTGGAAAGGTCACCGAGTTCAGGAGGCTCGGATGGAAACTGATGTGAGGTGTGTAGGGATTTTGGGGTTGTGGTTTTGGCGATGGTTTGGTTGGAAGCAGTCTTGAGGAGGGTATGGAATGCTTTTTTTGAGTGGATGGTGGGACTGTGGAGATTGAGAAGGCGGAGTGTGGTTTGTTGGTAAGTTTGGTGGAGCAAAACCCACGGTGGCATAAGGGTTGTTATTGTGAGATCAGTGGCGTAGCCATGGGGGGGGGGGGGGACGTGCCCCCCCAGGTGCCCCCCCACCAGACACCACAGCCCTACATGTATACCTAAGTTGTTATTGTTAATTTGTATTCAATAGGAAGTTAGGAACTCCTGGATGGAAGGCACCACCACCTAAAACAACAATTCAAATTATTAAAGCTCATAAGTATCTCCATTTGAAATTATCACTGCAGTAACAGTGAATATTTGTAAAGGAGTATAAAATTATGATAGTTACCGCCTTAATCATTGGTTGGAGGCTCGTTTTCTTTCGTTTACATACCTGTTGGAGCTTTGATTTTTCATCCATGCTAGATTGGAAAATTGAATAGTAATGTTATATCTACTATTTCTGATTGGTAAGTTTGGTGGAGCAAAACCCACGGTGGCATAAGGGTTGTTATTGTGAGATGCGTTGATGGGGTGGTGAGGAGGGAGGGAGGCTGAGATTAGTGGTTGATTTGTTAAGGATGGAGGTGTTGAAGGTTGAGAGGTGGGGTGTTGGTAGGTAAGGTGTGGCGAAGGAATATGTAGGTACGGTACAAAGGAGTACAAAGGAAATCAAGCAACAACAGGTCTAGTGACCCTTCTAGGCTGCTTGTCCTCCAAAACACTGAGGATCAAGTGTCCAAACAGTGGTTTAGAGTGGGTAAGGGAACATTGGAAAGGGAACTAATGTCCGTGGCAGGATTAGGAAGTTAGTAGGGGACAGATGGGTTAGTAACTGAGGGGAGGATAAAATAAAGTTATTCATTTACAAACGCAGTCAGTCGCGGGTTTGATGCGAGATATTTGTCTAGGCGGAGTTTAAATGAATCAACGGTGCTGCAGTCTATAACGTCTCGGGGAAGCCCATTCCACAAGTTGACAACTCGATTGAAGAAGAAATTCTTAGATTCGTGTGAGTTAAAAGATTTACCAATAATTTTGCAACCGTTTCCCCCGTGTAATTAGATTGGTCGATAGTGAAGTACTTACTACAGTTCATATTGTCGATGCCTTTGATGATTTTGAACACTTGAATTAAGTCACCTCTTAATCTGTGCTGGGTTAGAGGAAATAGATTTAATTCTCTAAGACGCTCTTCGAATGGTTTGTTCTTTAGGCTAGGTATCATTTTGGTAACTCTACGTTGAACTCGTTCTAGCTTGTTTATATCTTTTTGGTAATAAGGGCACCAGGATTGAACGCAGTATTCCAGAAGAGGGCGGACTAAGGAATTGTAAAGGGTTAGGATAACTTCTTTGGATTTATGCTCAAATGACCTGCCTATAAAGCCAATTATTTTGTTTGCCTTCTTAACAACTTCTGAAAATTGTTGACTCGGTTTTAGGTTACTCGATATTGTTACTCCCAGATCGGTTTCTCTGTTTACATTCTTAAGCTGAGTGCCATTCATCGAATAGTTTGCTTTCTCATTTAGGTATCCGATATGTAGTACTTTACATTTATCCGTATTGAAACTCATTTGCCAAATTTGGGCCCAACATGACAATTTATCTAGATTGTGTTGCATATCGTCAACTTGTTCTTTTGAGAGTACGCTATTTGCAATTTTTGGATCGTCAGCAAATTTTGAGATTGTACAGGTGAGGCCCTCATCTATGTCGTTGATGTAAACTAGAAAGAGAATTGGTCCTAGTACCGATCCCTGGGGTACCCCGCTACTTACATTGGTCCATTTAGATGCCTTACAGTTTATGACTACTCTTTGCTTTCTGTCGCTGAGCCAATTTTCTATCCATTTCAACACACCGTCTTGTATTCCATGCGCTTTTAGTTTTAGCAGTAAACGTTTGTGGGGAACTTTGTCAAAGGCCTTTTGAAAATCAAGGTATATAATATCTACAGCTTTACTCTCATCGTAGAGGTTGAGGATATCGTGGAAGAAGTCTAAGAGGTTTGTTAAACAGGAACGTTTTTTACGAAAGCCGTGTTGAGTATCTTTAAGTATGTTATTTTCCTCTAAGTGATTTACGAGTCTGTCTCTTATGACCGTTTCTAGCATTTTACATACAACTGAGGTTAAGCTAATTGGACGATTGTTGCTGGGTAGGGATTTGCTGCCTTTTTTTAATATCGGTGTTACGTTGGCTAGCTTCCACTGATCAGGCATAGTTCCAGACTGCAAGGATTTATTGAATAGTAATGTCAGTGGTTTGGAGAGCTCATCCTTAGCTTCCTTTAGAACTCTAGGCGAGATTGTATCAGGTCCAGGCATTTTATTTACCTTGAGTTTATCTAAACAGTTCAATACTTCTCTCTCTGTAACGGTGATATTGCTTAAAAACATCTGAATTATCAATCTGAATCGGCGATGGTGTAGGGATATCACTGAGGTCTTCTGTTGTAAAAACTGATGCAAAGAAGGTATTGAGGGCATTACTTATTTGTACTTCGTGTTTGGTGTATTCTCCATTTTCATCGACTAACGGTCCAACAGTTAAAGTAACTGATTTTTTCTTTCTGATATAACTATAGAATTCTTTCGAGTTTGTTTTACTTTGATTCGCAATATGTAACTCTAGGATCTTTTTACTTTGCTTAATTGACTTTTTGGCTTTGTGTCGTAGCTCTACAAATTTCACCCGTTCTTCGTCGTTTTGTGAGGATTTTAATCTATCCTTAGCAAATTTTATAGCAAGCAGACAGTTTGAAATATCTTTATTCCACCATTTGGGCTTATTATTATGGCCTGGACGCCGTATTTTCGATGGTATGCAGTTTGCACTGCTTTTAGGTAAGTGGTTTTGAATAACTTCCAAGATGTATTTATGTCGTTATTGTTAATTTAAAAGCTCCAGTCAGAGTCTTTAAACATAGCTCTAAGTTTATGAAAGTTTGCTTTCTTGAAATTAGGGACTTTTTCGATGCTACTATTTGGTTCGTTACTAGTAAACTTTAAAGTGAAAGTTATCGTACGATGGTCGCTGTTACTGAATTCATCATCAACATTCAAATTCTCTATTAATTCTTCTTTTGTTGCAAGTACAATGTCAAGAACGTTATTACGACGGGTCGGCGTTCGAACAAATTGATAAAGCGAACTCTCTTGCAAGTTCGTATACAAGTCGTGTCCGGAGTGTGAAGTAAGAGTATCGCCCCACTTGGTCACAGGTAAATTAAAGTCGCCAAAAATTACGGTATCTTGTGAGTTACTTACATCTGCAATTTGTTCGTAAATTTCTTGGTCAGTTTGCACTGATTGATTAACGCAAGTATTATTTTTGTACCTTTATTATTCTTTATTAGCATAAAAGATGTGTCGACGTTCACAATTTGAGGTTTTGACAAGAGGGTAGGGTTAAGACTTTCTTTGATATAAAGTAAAACGCCACCTCCATTTCTATTTATTCGGCTTTTCTCAAACATTTCATAACCGGGAAGTGAATATTCTGCTAAAAAGTCTCTTATCTTCTGTATTGAGCCAAGATTCTGTTATGCCAATCACATCATAATTTTCTGTAAACACTAGCTCCTCTAAATCTGAAAATTTATTGCGTATGCTACGAGTGTTTGCATAGAAAACCTTTAAATTTGTTATTTTAGAACTCTCGGAACGCTCTTCAATAATAATTTTGGTTCTTGTCGGATCTACATTTATGTTCATGGCTGTCCTCGGTCCTCGCTGTCTTCGGTCCTTATCGCTGGTGGTCCTCGGTTGCCTCTGTTTTTTGCTTGGCGTTAGAAGATTTATGTCACTGCTGCTTCTTCTCGGATGGCGTTTTTTTATCCATGGCTGCGGACTGCTTCGTGTAGGAGACGACCCATGCGTCCTGAACCCACAGGGTTTAGATGAGTGCCATCCTTGCGGAACAGAGTAGGCTGGTTATAGAAATTATCCCAGAGGTTGATGCATTCAACTTCTTCCTTCAGACACAAATATTTTAGTCGGCTATTTGTGCTGAAGGCCTTGTCGTAGAATTTGTCAGGTGCGTCGATCTTGGGGAGAATGCCTGAGATGATGATATTCCTTGACTTGTTTTTGTAGTGCTGGATCATCTTGCGATATTTCTTCATCAACTCTTCGGATCTGGTGCGCATGACGTCATTTGAACCAGCATGGATGACAAAAAGGGTATTTTCGTTTGCATCCTTTGTGGTATCTTCGAAGGTTTCAACAATGTCGTCCAGTCCAGCTCCTGTGATGCAAAATCTTTTTTGTCGATTTGGGACTCTATCGCAGAACTCTTCGACCTGTCCTCGTAGGATGGAATCCCCAATGAGTCTGGTCTCTTCTGGTTCGTCTTCCATCTCTACCAAGATCTCAAATCTATTTGACATTGTGACTGGTAGATGTGACCTTTTCTGCGTTGGCCGTGCACCGTTCCTCACTGGTGTAAATCCGGAAACCTGTGGTGGCGAGACTCTGCGTACAGGTTGGGGAGAGGAGTGGTTAGAACAGGGGCAAGGGGTTGGTACTGTTCGTGCTAGCAGGCTTCTTGCACGAGGAGTGGGGGAGAGACTAAGCTGAACAGGGTGGCTGTCCTGGTTTGATGTCGGCTCAGGTTCATCAGAAGCATCTGCTGCAGTGGCTGCTGCAGGTGTTGGATTGTTGGCAGATGACATTGGGGCGGTGATAGATGCTGGTAGAGGTGGCAAGTTGGTGGGGGAAGAGGTTTTGGCTGGAGAGGCGTTGATGTTGGGATGGATTGATTGTCGTGGGAGGTGTGGACGGAGTGTTTAGGATTGGGTGAGGGTGAGGTTGGTGGTTGCGGTTTGGAGGGGTGTGATGTGGGGTATTGAGAGAGAAAGTGGGGAGGCGTACTGTGTAAGCAGAGTGGAGAGTTTTGTAGTGAAAAAGGTTGGTGCTTGAGAGGGGTTGAATCTGGACAGTCTTTATTGTCTAAAGAGGTAGTGAGGGGATTGCTAGGAGTGGTTGAGGTTGATGTTGGATGATGGATTGATATGGATGGTGGCTTGAAGGGTTGCGGTCGAGGGTAGTGATAGGGAAGGGGTGAAGGTGAAATGGGCAGGCCGAGTCGGGGTTTTCGTTGTGGAAGAGGTTTGTTTTGGAGAAGAGTTGAATTTGGTAGGATTGATGAAGGAGACATTGGTGAAGATTTCGGTTCTGGTGTAGTGGGTGTGAAAAAGTTGGTTTTCTGTGAATCATTGTCATGCATAGAAAACGTAGAGGGTATGGGCAGCTGAGGCATTTCTTCTGGACAAAGGGATGAATCAGGGGTGGTTAGAGGGGATAGAGGCAAGGAAGAGTGCACTGGGGTTTGAATTTCGTTGGGGGTACTTTTTGAAGGGCTCATTTTAGAAGGGTGCACAGGGTTTTGTTTATTGGCAGAATGGAGAGATTTATTCAGGATAGTGCTAGGTTGAGGGATACATTTCTTTTCTGGGATTGCAGCTGGAGAGGTGGATAGGTTTTTCCAATTGATTTTACTTTGTCTAGGGCTGGACACAGAGTTCACAGGGTTGTTAGTAGTGGTGGGTTGCTGAGGCATGGATGGGGGTGAGAGTTTCTCGTGGATTGAGGGAGCATAAGATAGAGTTGATTTATTCATTACGGTTGGCAAGGGAATTCTATTTACTGAGGGGAAATGTGAGGGAATGGATGAATGGAGGTGAACTGACCTTTGGATCGAGTTGATGGTAGCGCAAGGTGGTGGAGGAAGCAGGGCAGGTGTTTGGTAGTGTGGTTTCAACATTTCCCGGATCGTATGGATGTCCTGTTGAAAGGATGTCTGGCCGTGGATCAGGAAATTATGCCATATGTATAAGGGAAGGATTCTGAACAAGGCTTGGAGAATTTGCTGTTTCTGTTGCTTCTTCTTTTGGCCGTTACCCGCATTCCTTACACATCTATCTAGGTTTGCAGGAGTGGCGTCTAGGTTTCCCTCATACAGGATTTCGTCGATATTTGTAGTTGGGGCGACGAGGGAACTCAAAGGTGGGGTGATAGAACGGTGGGAAACAGGGTGTGGGTTGGGTGGAGATATGGCAGCAGAAGGATTGTTGTGGTTATTCTTAAGTGATGGAGGATGTGAGGTGGAGGAGCGTTTATGATGAGGTGGTTTGCTGTGTAAAATGGGGGGGTTGCTGAGAGTGGACGGAGCTGGTGCTGGTTTCTTTTGATTTCTGTGGTTGGGATATGATGAATGGAATGGGCGGATTGAATGTATGTATTTGGGTGTGGAAGTTTGAGATGCAGGGGAATGAAAATGTTCAGAGGTTGTGGAAGACTCGTATGAGTTGAAATTTCTATCTTGGTGGCAACCAGGACTTGCAACGTTTGGAGAGGCTGAGGTAGAGAGATGGGAGCGTGTTCTTTTACGTGGGGGAAAAGGTGAGGTGGGTGGTGAGGTGGCGTAGCGGAGTGACGTCATGTACAGTGGCGGAAGAGAGGGAGGTGAGGAAAGAGGAGCTCTATTCTGATTCTTTCTGGATGGGTGTGAAAAATGTGCAGCTGATTTCTGAGTGGAGTTAGTTCTTCTAGATTTATGGGGTAAAGCTTTAGACTGGAAACAGGTTTGGCCGGAGTTATAGTGAGACTTTGGGATTATGGGTGATCTGGGGTGGCAGTTTGGTTGGTTTCGAGATCTGTTGTGCATTGGTGGTTGAGTGGGAGGATTCTTTATGACGGCTAGGGTGTTGGTCTTGGGTTGGGCCGCTAAAACCTTTCGGATGGTGATCAGATTTTTAGGGAAATCAACGCGATCATGCACAGTGAAGTGTTCTAGAATGGCATGGGGTAACACTTGCATGAGGTGGGCAAAGATAATTTGATTTTGTTGCTCCACGGGAAGAGCAGGGAATGCAGCTCTTACTTGCTGACGAATGGAGGCAATTGTGGCGTCTAGATTTGCCTTCGAACTTTATGTCTTTAATTTTAGCAAAGGCGACGAAAATACCTAGTGATGGGCTAATGGCATCAATTACAATGGGTCTAAATTGATCCCATGTGAGTTCAGGGGTTACCTGTGATGCGACAAGGGAAACGGCTTTTCCCAAGTGCGTAAGTAATACCGCGATTTTCTCTCGATCCGTAGTATATGCCAAATCTAGCACGGGCTTTACAATGTCCATGTATGTTTCTATTTCGTAGGTCTCCCCATCGTATTTCGGAATGGGAATGTGAGAATGGGCTGCCATTTTTCGATGTTGTTATGTTTCTATTGCTTCAAAAAAATTAATGTAATGAAATATTCTATTCGAATCAAGAACCACTGCTAGCCACCAATGTTATGCCCTGGTTTTATGCAGGATTAACTTGGTATAGGTGGGTTCTACTGGGTTATAGGATTTCATGCACAGTACACAAATGGAATCAATAGAGGACATAGATAATATCAAAAGAATGGTTTATAATGCAGCTTCATTCTCCACAACACTAAGCAGAATAATGATTACATATTCACAAGAAACAATAGTAAATTGGATAAGTCAAATGCGTACTTTGGACTTGTATAATCTCTAGCACTTATCGCGGGTTTAGATAGAGACACACTTCCCACTTCCAACGTTCAGGTATTATTCTTCTGATCAATTACTTCAACGATATGTAGGGTACACGAATCACACAGGCTAAGTATATCGTTAGGTTAAATCTCTGGCAATATGACTCGTAATCAAAGATGAAGATATCTAAGTAATATAGTTGTTCCCAAGAAGGTACGTACCGTAAAGGGAATAACAGTAGCTAGCTTCACTGGTATGGCAATTTCACTTCTTTAACTCGCACTTTTGTACACGTGGAGCAATATGGTTAAAAGCGATAAGGTGATAGTCTGAATACTCGTAAATCAATATACGTTAAAACCGTAATCTCCGTCTGAAGATTTAATCACTGCGGCTATAGTTAAACACAGTATTAGTACGCTGCGTGGAGTATTATATATTCGTTAATTGTTATCACTGTCATAAATTACCAACACACTTGCATAGGGATCACTTTCTTCACAACATTAGAGATAGATGAGACATAATAGAATACACTGTATGGTAGAAATAATAGTATCGTAGCACTGATACTTTTGAGAATTAGCACTGTGATGGAGTTTCCTGGTTATCTTGAGTTGGTGATGTCGGGGGTTAACAGCTGCTTTGGGGCCGTCTAAGTTGTCCGGTAGTGTAGAGAAGGTTACAGATGGATTACTTGATTAACCGGTGTTGAAGTTCCGATATGTTACTCTTGGATGGGGACCTTAAATACAATGTCTCAGGCATAGGCTGGATTAACAAGGCATCGGACGAACGTAAGATAGTCGGGAAAAGCAACTTTCTTATCTGTCTCTGGTCTTTGAAAGAGGTTCAAGGAACTCGGACAGTTTTGAAACCTTTAAGTTAACAATCCTGTTTGGGAGGCCACAGATAATTGTTACCAAGGAGTTATTCTTGCAGAGTGCTCAATCAAGAGTTTCTCGCATAATCCCTTCTAACATAACAAGATCTTTCTGTCCTAGATCAGTTATGAGTCAAGTGTACTAGTGTCCACTATTCTAATTTAATCACTGTTGGAAGGTATTTTTCCTGCTATAACAGCCACTAAACTATAACAGAAAACGTACTCAGATGGATAACTATTGAATCTGGGAGACCAGAATCCGATAGGTTATTCAAATGGAGTTACTATTACACTCTATGATTGCTTGTAAACCCAAGTAGAAGAGGACACACTACAATGCGTTTATAAGACAATCAATAATTGGTAAATTAGTTATTTGTATATATGATATTATCTTTCGGGAGTCCGGGTAAAATAAAATATTCACACAAGGTTAATTTACCTCCTCACAGATTTCACAGACTACGGGGTGCCGAATTATCAGGAATCTTGAGGGATGGAGTATACTAGACATTCAAACAGAGCGGTAGGCCGTTGATTTGAGAGCTAATAATGAACTGGCTGAGTTGTGGCTTGGGCAGAAGCTTTTATAGGGTTGGTCAAAGGGGGATGGTGAATTTTGGTACTACTGGATGTTGGGGGTATTCAGGGGTTTATTTGTTCTTTTGAACTTATGGGGTTGTGCAAGAGGTTCTTGGTATACTTCTCAGATGGTTCATGATTCTGTGTAAGGTTCTTTACACATTTACTCTAACCAAAGTTAGTATTATGGTCTGGGGGGAGAGATATATTGTTAACCCGCTGAGGACCAGCTAGTTTATAATAAATGTACCACCAGGGACCGGCTGTTTTGATTTTTTTTTTTTCCATAAACATTATCAAATGGGTTAGGAATGAAGGAAAAACCGATCAAGAAGCTCAAAAAATGGTCTTACGGAGCCCCCAAAAGTCAATTTTACAAGTAAAAAATTGAAGGCAAATACACCCAAACTACAGGTGTTTGCGCGCTCACGCGCATGCGGTTGGACTTTGAGAGTGTTCAACCATCGTCAACGTTGCATAGGATACTTACACAGTTCCCATACCAATCTGAGTCCTCTAGGTGCCATAGGACTGGAGTAATTGGGACCGGACCGGCCAGGACGCATGGTTTGCGTCGCTGGGGTTTAGCGTTACATACATTGAGGACGCATGGTTTGCGTCGCTGGGGTTCTGTGGGTTAAGGGGAGGGACTACTTTATGGGGCGCAACCTAGGCCCGCGCTGGTAGGCATTTCCAGCATTAAACATAAATGGTCTTCTCTGGTCTAGCGGAAAAGCTATTGTGAGTTTGGAACTGAGCTTAGGTATGATTGGGGGTATTGCTAATGATTAGGAGTATAGCATATTGGTAAGTAATGGGACTTTGCTCATCTTGGTATTTAAGACTCACCTGGTGTTTGGCAAGAATGGTTGGTGACCGCCAGGGTCGCGGTATTGCTACACGGGGGGAGGGCGCGCATGTTGGGGGGGTTGATGGGATCCCTTGGGTAGGGGGGAAGGCCGCACCTTAAATAATGCGGCATTGAGTTTAATACTTTATTCGGGCTGTGACAAAAGTCTAGTTTGTCTTTGTAGATACTCTTACTGATGAGTGGAACTCAGGCTGGTTAGGAAAAATGGTTTGCTTAGGGTTCAAGATCAGGGGGAAACAATCTTTTTAAGGGGGCAACGATCATCGCCCTAGCCTCGCACCGTCCGTCCTGCTGGGTCGGGGTGAGAGGTTATTTTTACATGTTAAGGGGGATATATATACTTGGGGAAATAGCAACTCTTTCTTCTATTTAGTTCTTAGTCAGTAAAGAACCTGGATCAGGCTTCTAAAGCTGGTTTTGAAAGGTATGATTGAATGTTGAGGTTGAGTTGTGGAGAGCCCCGCGCGAGGCTAGCTGGTGTATGTCACGGGTGTCTTTTTGTGCAATTTTAAAGTGACCTCTATTGACGGTCTGGGTCCCATTCAGCAATTGCTTCGATTGTGGATTTATTTGATATAGTTGGATGATACTTTTAGTGATTTTCTCTCGTCCTTACTAGTGGTATTGCTTGGGTGGAGAGTTTAAAAAGAGCATAGGGCTATTACTACATCTAGAGGGGAGGTTAGGGGTTAGCATAGTGGTGGTCAAACTTGGTGCATAAAGGTGGCATTCCTCTACGCTTGGAAAAGGGACAGTCGTGTGTGTTGTTGGTGGTTTATGAAGGAAGAGGCTACAGGGTGATCCAAAAGGTTAGGTGTGTGCGTACGTGTATGTATAGGTATAGCGATGGTGGAACTATAGTCCCGAGGTAGAAAACATAGGTATATTTATGGTATCATCGGTGAGGGATTGTACATGGGAAATAGCAATAATCATGGCACAGGGAGACTCATATATACACAACTATATTATAACAAAGAAATTAAGTATTGTTCCTATATTTAAACATGATAAGGCATGATCATTAACCCACTGAACCCCAGCGACGCAGGGTTTGCGTCCACAATGTATGCAACGCTAAACCCCAGCGACGCATGGTTTGCGTCCTGGCCGGTCCGGTCCTAATTACTCCGGTCCTATGGCACCCCGAGGGCTCAGATTTGTATGGGAACTGTGTAAGTATCCCACGCACCCATGCCGATGGTTGAAAACTCTCAAAGTCCAACCGCGTGCGCATGAGCGTGCAAAAACATGTTTTTTGGGGGAAATTGCCTTCAATTTTTTACTCTTGTAAAATCCGTTTTCGGGGGCTCTGTAGGACCATTTTTTGCACTTTTTGACCAATTTTTTTTTTTCCTTCATTCCTAACCCATTCGCTATTGTTTCTGGAATAAAAAAAAAATCAGAATCAGCCAGTCCTGGGTGGTACATTTATTAATATTTAGCTGGTACTCAGCGGGTTAAGGCATGTACAGAAAGGTTTGTATAGTTACCTTACGTACTTAGAATATAAACAAAAGGGGATACAGGGTGAATTAGTCTTTATGTACCAGATCTCGGTATGGGTATTTGAGACATTTCTGCTGGGCGTGACTTATAATAGTGGGGGCGGAAATGTTGGTTTTCTGTGGAGCGTGGGCATACATAGAAATGGAGATGATATGGGTATCTGAGACATTTCTGCTGGGCGGAGAAAGCATGGGAGGTATAGAAAACGGGGTTTCATGGGTTAACACAAATAATTGAGATGGTTCAGGTATATATATGGTATCATCGGTGAGGGATTATACATGTGAAATAGCAGGTGTTTAAAAGGGAGTGGTTGCGCAGGTGATGGTCCCTTCACTACTCACGACTTCCGTGTCTGGGGATTTTGCTTTCTGGGGTATTTTAATTTCCTTTTTGGCATATATACCAACTTGCACACAGGATCTCGCTTTAATATCATGTCACATACTAGGAGCTTATGTTGAGAGATACATTCTTCACTCGGGATGACCTATACATCCCTAAACCACTTCCAGTCATTTCTACTTGTTCACCAGGAAGTAATCTATCTGGCTACTGGAACCCCCAGAATTGTATGTAATCAGATGAATCACCCGTTTCTTGAACTTTGTGTTACACACAGTAACACACAACCATGTAGAGTGTAACACAGGACTCCAGTATACATTCGTCTTCTAGATTTCTCCTTCCGTATCCATTTCCTCCATGAATGCCCCCATACACATCAGCACGTGCTCCCACATTTCCATTTAGGTCACGGTCTATTACTGTGTTGTCATTCTCAAAGAGGCCCGAAACAACATACACTAATTATGGTTGTTCCAGAAATCTTTCCGTTCTCTACTCAAACCAACCTGTGGGGCATATGCTGATATCACATTCAGTTTTCTTTCACCAACTTTCAGCTTCAGTACAATCAATCTTCCATTTACTCTCTTGATCTGAAGAACACTTCTCTCACTCCTCGGCCACCAGAACACTCACTCCTCCTTTTGCTTTTCCAGACTCATCTCCCTTCCAGTAGATCCTGTATCTCTAGTTTTTTGCCAACTATCCGCTGCGCACCGCATCACATCCATCGGCTTTCCTGGGCGCAGCACACATCCACTCTTCTTCTCTCAAGCACTTCCACAACTTCATTTGATCTGCCACTCAAACTTCCTACATTCACATTAGTAAGCCTGAACGCTCGGGAGGCTGCATCCCGTCCCCGGTGAGATATGTGTTCATCAGACATGGGTGTTTTTTAAAATGTTGTAATTGTCATAGATATTTTCACAGCAATTGTTCCGAGGAACTTGCTTCAATTGTGCCGCCTCTCCACATCTTTCCCCGTAGAACTAGGGCAGCTGAGAGCGCCCATGAATTTACACTTTCTCCTCCACAATGCAGAACTTCTGCTTATCAGAATTAATTTATCCCCAGAGCTACTACTCTTTGGAATTCACTTCCCTCGAATTGCTTTCCACAAACTTACAATCTACAAATGTTTAAATCCAGTTGTTACAAACATTTTATGAATGGAGGATGCCTTTAGGCACATGGACCTTTTTGTTTTATCTGTGTTTTTCCTTCCTCCGTTCATTGTCTCTTTAAAAAAAAAAAAAAAAAAAAAAAAAAAAAAGTTTGTTACATGGAAGCTGGCAAGGAAAAGTTACCGTCCCAAGGACACCGGTTCCAGGCTGCCCCAGAGGCCGTTCCCAGCACCTTTCCTCAACAAAGTATTGCCTTTTTATGGCCAAAGTACATCTACCCAATATAAGAAAACATTTTTTTTTTTTTTTTTTAGAAACATAACAGTATCACCCCAACATCTGACAGCCACCCAATATCCCATTATAGAAAACATTTATCTATTTCATATCAGGCCGATATCCTTTTGCCATTTCTAAACTGTTATACATTGGTCTCATATAGGAAATCTAATATCCTTTAGTATGGTTATATGCCAGTACCAACCGAACATCTGGTACCAAACACAATGCCGATTAACAGAAAATTACTATAAATATGATATAGGACCTATAAAGTTTTGCCTTCTTTTGGCCGAAGTACAATGGCCCGATGTAAGGAAGCCATTATCTCTCTCTTTCTGTTCTATTCTTGTATTGGCCCAACATCTGGCAACCGCCAACTATCACATAGGGAAATTCATTTATGAATTCAATATTGGGTTGATATAATTTGGCCATTTATTTGCTGCTATGTATATGCCCGATACAGGACAACTGTTATCCTTTAGTACTGCAATTTGCCAGTATTGCTCCTACATATGGAAGACTACCTTAGGCCGGTTAATGTTAAATAGTAATGAACATAATATTAGACTACTATCTTTGGGCCTTTTTCTGGGCTACATACAACGGCCCGATATAGGCACGTCATCATCTCTTACGTTCTGTTATATGCCAGTATTGGCCCAAGGTCTGATAACCACATCTTTCTCGATGATTGAAAATATTGATTACATTAAAGCTGGGCCGATATAACTTTGCCACTTCAAGGCCATTACTCATTGGCCCAACACAGGGAGTTCATTATCCATCATTACTAGCTGATGCCAGTATACAACCAATTACCGGTTAATTGAAAATCATACTGAATAAGATATTGGACCCATACAAGTTTGACATCTTCTGGCCGAAACACAATGGCCAGGTATATGAAAGCCATCATCTCTTACCATCCACTATTTGCCAGTATTGTCCCAACATCTGCCATCCATCATACAACATAAAATGGTTAAACCCACTGAGCCCCAGCGACGCACTGTTTGCGTCGGCAATGTATGTAACGCTGAACCCCAGCGACCCAAACATTGCATCGGCCACTAAAACCTCTATTATTCGGCTCGTATGGTAGGAAATGGCTTGAGAATGGTAGGGGATATACCGTAGATTGTTGCCGAAGAGTGGCGGTACGCGGAACCCGCCCAGGCAGGCCGCGCGGGTGGTCGTGGGCGGATTAGTGGCGCCACTTTACCCATTTACTTCACCGCGACTTTCGACCTTATTTACTCCTGTCATATGGGAGCTATAGGCTTGAAATTTGTGTGAGATACACTTTAGGATGTACGCATTACTTACCATACTCAGCTATCCCCCAAGTCCTGCCGAGCGGGTGGTCATGCGGGGAGGTGATGAAAAACACTACCCGCTTATCTCCCAACGACTTTCGACCTTAATTACTCTTGTCCTATGGTAGCTATAGGCTTGATATTTGTATGGGATATTCCTTACGATGTAGGCAATGTATGGCAACCCCCAAATCTAGGTTTGTTGGGACAAGGGACGTGCGTAACAAAGGAAAGTCAGTTTACCCATACATCTCGCGAGTGTAACACCATGTCGGATTTACCACGTCGTTACCCACGCAGGGGAATATCCCTTGACGATGCCATGGCCATACTTGAAGAGAGTGATGTGCCTGATAGTGACACTGGATCGTCAAATTACGATTCAGAATACGAATATAGTCCCACTTTGGCCGAGATAGACGACATGCATGAGGAGGAACCCTATGTCCCCATCTCTCATCGCTACGCCATGTTACAAGAAAGGGAGGAGAGTAGCTATCGTTCCCCCATCGCTCCCCGTGACATAGTGGACTCCCCAGCAAGTGGGGAACAGCATAATGAGGATGAGGCAGATGACCCAGACCCCATGGCCTTCCTCAACATTCCACCTTCTCATCGTAGGGCTGAGAAGAGAAGAGGTGAGGATGAGGTGGGTCAAGGTCCGACACCACACGTGCCTCGCCGTGGTGCTCCCCCGCGTTTGCCTTCACCTCCACCCCGCATTGCCTCTCCACAAAAAGCGGCAACCCCTAACACTTTCTATGGGTTGCGCAGGGGTGCAGCCATCTTAGCAGCGCAGCCATTGACTTCTTCAGAAGAAACAGATGAGGATATGCCTGCCCTAGAATCATCTCCACCACGCCACCCACGCCGCACCGCACGCCGTCTGTTTCCCTTATCAGCCCGGATTGACTCAGCGCATTCTTCGCCCCCACCATCACCTCCCGGACCACTACCATACTTACCTGTACCTTCTCCTCAGCCTGGAACCTCCCACAGACACGACACTAAGACACCATCACCGCCTGCGTCGCCACAACGCCCTAATAGTGCGCAACGCCCTATCAGCATACGTGGGCGTGCCCATGGTCCTGTGCGTGGGCGTGGCCAAAGGGGTTCTAAGGTGACCCTAATACGACGCCCCACCCCTGGCGGTGCGAAAGCCAGGGCTGGGTCAGCTCGACCAAGGCCGAGGTTGAGGGCAGGGGCAAGAGGCAGGGCAATGCCCTCCCACCACCCTGATGGTGACTCCCCTCCTGACGACTCTGGCGACGAAGGTGCCGCTCAACCCAACGTGTGGGATTGGGTTGATGGAGAAAACTTTGTGCCCACCGACTACAACTTTGTGGGAGCTGGGATTGCTGGCCCTATGCTCCCAAACCAGGGGCGCCAGACCACGAGACTTGAAATCTTCAAGCATTTTTTTACTATAAATCTCGTGGCTCTAATTGTTGACCAGACCAACTGGTACAATTATTATTTCATGGATGGGAAGGTGCAGCTTAAATACTCTGCAAGGCTGTCATGGTCCGCCCTAGATGTCCCAGAGTTTTACACATTCTTGGGCATTGTCATCCTGATGGGGGTCATAAAGAAATCCTTTATAAAAATGTACTGGTCCTGGGATCCCCTCATCCGAACCTCTATTTTTTGGCCAAATAATGAGCAGAAATAGGTTCATGGCCATAATGGGGAACCTACATTTCATCAACAGCCTGACAGCCCACACCAGAAATCAAAGTCAACCAAGAGCAATGAAGGACCCCATGGAGAGGATAAGACCCATCTTCGAGTACCTGAAGGTGAAGTTTGCTGCCGCCTTCAAACCCCATTAGAAGCTCATTATTGATGAGAGTTTGCTGATGTGGAGGGGGAATATTAGCATCCGGCAGTACATGCCCAGCAAACGACATCGATATGGCCTGAAGACCTTCGTGATACGTGACTGTCAAACCGGTTACATCCAGGACCTAATTCTGTATATGGGCAAGAAAACAGAATTGGTGGATACGAGGACATACGGAATTTCTGGGGCCGTCGTCATCACCATGATGGAGGGCTACTTGGACAGGGGCCACATACTGTACCTGGACAAATGGTACACCAGCCCCTCCCTTGCCAAGTTCCTGCATAGCCGCACTACAGGAGTCTGTGGCACCGTCAGGAGGAATCGGATCTTCATGCCCGAACTATCACCCTGGCGGGAAAAGGCTCCATCATCTACAAGCAGGTTAACAATGTCCTCATGTTGTCTGGGATGTGAACGTCCTCATAACAGTCCACCGTCCCATCTTCCAAGACAGCAGACGTCGTGACAGAGCAACTGGCAAAATTATCAAGAAACCTTTGGCCATCTGTGATTATAACATCAACATGTGGCTGGTGGGCAAATCAAATGCTGTCATCTCGTCAGTTGAGTGTGTGAGGAAGACGATGAGGTGGTATAAGAAGTTATTCTTCCACCTCCTCGATATCACCCTCTTTAACAGCCTCATCCTCCACGCAACAATCACCGGCAAGCAGGACACGATGGAGAACTTCTGCATCGAGTTGTCCAGGGAGATGTTGAGGGAATACATGACTGCCCCCCACGTCCAGCAACCCCCCGCCCATCGACGGCCAGCAGCAGAAGGGATTGCCAGGCTGACACAACGCCACTTCCCTGAATATGTGCCGCCCACAGAACACAATGAAAAACCCCGAAGACAGTGTCATGCGTGCCGGAACACGACACAGAGGGACCCTGTGAGATCAGATACCAGGTATATGTGCCGAGAATGTGATGTTGGACTGTGTTTCCCGGACTGCTTCAGGGAGTATCACACCCTTGAGCATTTCCAAAAGAGTATACTCAAAGACTGCGATAAAAGACGCTATGAAATGTGAAGTGTGTGTGTATATAAACCTAGTGTAAATAATAAATATATACAAAGTGCCGAACACAATATGTAAGTGAGATTGACACTCAAATATACGTAAAACAATGACGGACACCAATAAGTGTAAATATAGCATATTTCTAAGTCAAAAGTGTGTAAAACAATGTGTGAAACCCATATTAGAACTATAAAACATATGATAAAGTATAAACTGAATAAAGAGGGGGAGTGACAGTATAAACTGAATAAAGCAGGGGAGTAACAGAGAAAGACAATAAAAGGGAAAGTGTTGGGGGCGCGTGCCAGTCAGCTGGGTGTGTGTACGTACGTGCGTTCCGTTATTGTCTGAGACCATGATGGCTGCCAGTCTCCATGGCAACGGCGACGCGCACTGGTCTTGCCACTCGTGAGCACTTATAAAACTTATATCTAAGCACTTATCACACTATTACTTCACTTATAATGACATTATGTGATACATGTTGGCAGTATATGAACTATGAAGGCACACATGATGCTCGGGTGGTGTCAATAACCGTCACTCGAAAACTGGATGCATCGTACATCTACCATGCTGCCGCGCTCAGCTGTGGCTGGCCGGGCGGAAACTTTGAAGGCCGCCCAGCCTCAGCTGATGTCTGAGGCTGCCCCCCCCCCACCCACCCCCATACGACCCCCAAATGACCGAGGTGAGTGTTTTTTTTTTTTCCCTTTATTTCTCACCTATTTCAGCCATTGAAGAAAAACAAAAACATTTGGCCAAATCGGCCGGTCTCTCGATGTACTTTTATTTATAATTAGCTGGTGCTCAATGGGTTGACGTAATTTTTCCATTACATGCAATGTAACGGCTCAGACGGGGTTGCCTTTCAGTAAATATAGTATTGGCCTGATATAGCTTGGTAGTCTCTTGGCCGCTATACATATGCCCAACATAAGCAAATATCCATTTGTAATGATTTATGTCAATAGTGGCCAAACACCTAGAACCCAATCCAACGCCCAGTGAATGGAAAACTATTTTGAATAATAATATTGGACCAACATAATATTGCCTTTTTATGGCAAAAATACATCTACCCAATATAAGAAAAACATTGTCTTTTTGTTTAGTAACATAACAGTATCACCCCAACATCTGACAGCCACCCAATACCCCATTATAGAAAACGTTGACCTATTTCATATCAGGCCGATATCCTTTTGCCATTTCTAAACTGTTATACATTGGTATCATATAGGAAATCTAATATTCTTTAGTATGGTTATATGCCAGTACCAGCCGAATATCTAGTGCCAAACACAATGCCGATTAATGGAAAACCACTATAAATATGATAAAGGACCAATAAAGTTTTGCCTTCTTTTGGCCGAAGTACAATGGCCCGATGTAAGGAAGCCATTATCTCTTTCTTTCTGTTCTATTCTTGTATTGGCCCAACATCTGGTAACCACCAACTATCACATAGGGAAATTCATTTATGAATTCAATATTGGGTCGATATAATTTGGCCATTTATTTGCTGCTATGCATACACCCAAATACAGGACAAATGTTATCCTTTAGTACTGCAATATGCCAGTATTGGTCCTACAAATGGAAGACTACCTTAGGCCGGTTAATGTTAACCCTCTCCGTCATATATGACGTGATCGCGTCATATGGGCGAGTAACCAAAACTCTCTTATGATGCCATTGCATCATATGAAATTTTGAAAAAGCTCAGAAATAAGTTAATGATGGGATTTGCTTCATATTGAGATCAGTAAGTTAGGTAAGTTAGATCAGAATCTGTCGGTTGGTGGCAACCCCAAATTCCTCCGACTTCTAACGGCCCCTCAGTGTGAATAGAGCGTTGTGACGGGAATACCGGGCACCCGGGCAACTCCTAACTTTCGTAAGTTAATATGTCAGGGGGTGGGGATTAGATAGTAATGAACATAATTAGACCACTATCTTTGGGTCTTTTTCTGGGCTACATACGACAACCAGATATAGGCAAGTCATCATCTCTTACTTTCCGTTATATGCCAGTATTGGCCCAAGGTTTGATAACCATATAATTCTCGATGATTGGAAATATTTATTACATTGAAGTTGAGTCATATAACTTTGCCACTTCAAGGCCATTACTCATTGGCCCAACACAGGGAGTTCATTATCCATCATTACTAGTTGATGCCAGTATTGGCCCCAATTATTGAAGACAACCAATTACCGGTTAATGGAAAATCATACTGAAAATTATATTGGACCAATACAAGTTTGGCATATGCTGGCCGAAACACAATGGCCAGGTATAGGAAAGCCATCATCTCTTATCATCCACTATTAGCCAGTATTGTCCCAATATCTGCCATCCATCTACTATCCTATGATGGAAAACATTTATTTATTCAGTATTGGGCTGATATAGATTGGTAGAATTTTGGCCGCTATACGTATGCCCAACACAGGCAAACAATATCCTTTAGAAATGCTATATGCTAGCATTGGCCCAACACCTGGAATCCAATCTAATGCCGGTGAACGGAAAACCATTTTGAATATGATAATGGAAAAACAAAATGTTGCCTTCTTATGGCCAAAGTACATCTACCCAATATAAGAAAAACAATATCCTTTTATTTTTGCTATATAACAGCATCGGCCTGACATTGGGCATCTTATCCATATCCAATGATGGAAACCATTTATTATTTCTGTATTGGGCTGATATAATTACGCAATTATTTGGCGGATAGATATTGGCCCAATACAGAAAACAAGTTATCCTGAATCCTGTTAAGTGCCCAACCCATCCCAAAGACGGATATAGGAAAACCTTTATAAATTTAATATTGGACCGACATAGTTTCAAAATATTCTGGCCAACATACATTGGCCCAAAATGAGAAATCCTACATTCCAGACTTTCCGGCATTTACCGGCATTGGCCTGTACTTCCAATGTTTGCTGGGAATATATTGGCGCTTTTATTAAAAATAGTTAAAAAAAAATTTAATGTATTTACTGTATCGGCCCAACATTGTGCATCCTCTTCTGAATCAACTATGGAAACCCCTTAATATTTCTACAATGGACCGATATCATTATGCCTTAATCAGGCCAACAAATATTGGCCCAATAAACAAAGTTATACTAACATCATTTGCTAATGCTGGACCAGCATCATGTATCCTGCCCAAAAACGGACAAAGGAAAACATTTATAGATAATATATTGAACCAATACCGTTCTAGAATATTATGGCCAACATATTTTGGCTCGATACAAAAAAAGCCAACATATTTTACCTTCATGTATTTGCCATTATTGGCCCAATATCTTTCATCCAACAACCTATCTATTATGGAAATCATTATTAAGATGAACAGGGGACCAATATTTTTTGGCCACATTATGGCCGAGACATATAGGTCCAATGCAGGGTAGATGACATTATTTGGTAAAGGCGATATGCCAGTACTGGCCCAACATAAATATTCCATAATGATGGCTGTGATTGGCAAGTCATTTAAAATATAATGTAGGACCAACAGTGTTCTACCAATTCACGGCCACAATATATTGGCCCTTTTATTTAAAAATAGTTATCCATTTCTTGAATGTATTTACTGTATCGGCCCAACATTGTGCATCCTTTTATCAATCAACTATGGAAACCCATTATTATTTCTACAATGGACTGATAGCTTTATGCCTTAACCCGGCAAGCGCGATAGGCCTCACGGAAGGCTTCCTATAGGGAACACGATAGGCCTCACGGAAGCAAGACCATAAAAAAAGCCTTCCAAAAAAAAAAAGGGCCTATCAAAACAAAGGATTTTGTCTCTAGGTGAGATAATTCCCCTCTAGTACTCATCCATGTGTTTCTCACCTCTCCCCCTCCCCTCCTTCCCCACCTTATTCCCCCCTCCCCCCCCCTCCTCAATTATCACCTATTTATCCACTTATTATCATCATTTATCGGTTATTTTTCTCTCCCGCGATAATGTAGCACAAGTGGGTTGCATAAAAGATCGTTATGCAACACCCAGACACCGGCACACACCGCCCCACTCGTCTCAGTTGACTCCCAGACAGCGAGAGGGGAGGGCTGCCTGTGGCTCTCTCTCGCCTGAGATTATGACCGGGTGGCCAATATCTTCGTTTTTCACCACCCAAATGCTTTTCCCACTTATTTTAGCACTCTTGAAGGTTCATATATACATCATATATGTAAAATAAAAGCATACCGAAAACAAATAATGCTTTATATTGTAAATATAACGAATTCTGTCAGAATCTAGGGCTAGAAATGCACAAATAACTACCCTAGCACCTAGGTCTATATCGCGCTTGTCAGGTTAATCAGGCCGATAAATATTGGCCCAGTAAATAAAATAAGTTATACTTAATAACATCATTTGCTATTGCTGGACCAGCATCATGTATCCTGGCCCAAAACGGACCAAGGAAAACATTTATAAATAATATTTGTAATCAATATTGTTAGAATATTATGGCCAACATATTTTGGCCCAATACAAAAAAGCCAACATATTTTACATTCATGTAGTTGCCATTATTGGCCCAATATGAGAACTGTCGGGAATTTAGATAAAGAGGTTAAATTGCATATCACTGGTACATGAAAATATCCCAACACATAGTTATATAATAATTACCAACGAAGTATTCGATGGGTGTAATTCAGTCCCCCACACACGGCTAATTCAATTGCATGACATGTAGGAATGTTCACATAATACAATATCGATACAATGAACTTAGCTTAGAGGACTGGTAATGTAGGACTGTTGATACAGATTAATAATTGTAGCACATGGTGAACTATGGGTTGAGTCAGAGCCGGGGGGAAGTTGTTGGCTGTATGGTGTTGATTGAGAGACTAAAAGGCCGGCGTCCGATCGCTTCGCGAAATTACATATGGCTGCCGGCTCATAATAATTATAACCCATAACTTGGTTTCATGATACATCTAGAGCTGATGTAGATATTTATACATTACAGTTAATATTTAACCTACACTTAATAATAAACTACAATACACAAAGAACTAGCCGAAATCGTACATGCGATACGATACCGCCAAATTCAAATGCCCTATTGGACCTAAAACTGTCGGGATCATTACCCTATTCCCGACATACTGCCCGCCACTAAAAACGATATACAGTAGCTATATACAGAGAACAAAAAGGACATCGAAGATTCAAAGATCACCTTGTTTGATCCTAGATCTCCAAAGATCCACGGAACTCATAGCCGCCCTCCTTTTGGGACGAGCGCCACCTGAAGCCAGAGGAGGATCATCCTTCTCATCATCACCTGCCCCACCTTGAGAAGCACTGTCACCCGCACTCTCCCGCGGAGGGGTATCAGTAGAGACGCCAGTATCATCCGGCAGTTCTACATCCTGCTCCAAGGGATATAACCTTACGACTGGGCGAGTAGTAATCCCAGTCGAAGTTCGTAATCTAGCAACCCTTATAAGACCATCAATGCCCTGGAACAAATCGACAATCCTCCCAAGCTTCCAAAATAACCTAGGATGCTCATCATGAATCAGTACGATATCCCCGATACGAGGCCATCGTTGATTCGTCCCTTTGATCTTATTGGAGTGACGCTCGCGAAGAGACAGCAAATATTCTTGGGTCCGTTTCCATAGATCGTCCGACACCTTGTTCATATACTGGAAGCGACGACGGGTGGCGTCAGCATCGCCGAACGTAGGGTCATGTAGATCTTCGTCAGTTACTGACGATCTAGGAAAGGTATTAAGGATTCGTCCACGTGTTAGCATAGAAGGCGGAATGGGTAAGAGGTCATCAACATCTGCCGAGGTATAGGTCAAGGGCCTGTCGTTGACTGACATCTCAATCTCTATTAAGATGGTTTGCAACTCCCTTCTGGTCACCAGTGCCCTTCCTAATACCTTCTTGATGGCAGATTTGACAATACCGATTGTTCTCTTCCAAATCGCCCCGAACCATGGTGCACGTGTTGGTATAAATTTCCACTGACAACCTTTTCCAGTGAGGGTAGCCACAACTTGCGGGTCATCCATTAAACTCTGGAGATATTTAGAGGCCCCGACAAAACAAGTCGCATTATCGCTCATAATAATTTGAGGGAAACCATTGCGGCCTGCAAAGCGTCTTAGAGTATGCAAAAACCCCTCACTGGATAGGTCGTCAATCAATTCAAGATGAATCGCTCGGGTTACCGCACATGTGAATAGAACGGCATATACCTTAATGATATTACCGGGTGATTCTCTAACTTGAATCGCTCCGGTGTAGTCTACCCCGGTTACCTGAAATGGTTCAGTCCTTTGTACCCTGAACTCAGGTAAGGAAGGTAGATCTACTGGGGAGTAAGGCTTACCCTGTAATAATTTACAGATAGTACAGCTATTGTGGATCCCTTTAATTGCTTGTCGCATCTTAGGGATCCACTAACGTTGTCGCATATACGCCAGAACATAATCTACGCCAAAATGTAGGCAGGTCCTATGGCATTGGCGAATCAACAGTTTGGTAATCAAATGAGAGGAGCTAAGGAGGACAGGATATTTCGCAGAATCAATAATGTCCGCCTTTTGTATCCTGCCTCTACACTTAATTATGCCTCCTTCCATATATAATCCTAGCTGCCTCATTAAGTTAGAGGGTTTGGCCTTTGACTCCTTGCTCAGGATTTGATGTTCAGTAGGATAAGATTCCCTTTGTACTAAACATATTAGTTTCGCTTCTGCTGATCTCAATTCATGGAGTCTGATATGCTTCGAATCTTCACTAAGGAAAGACCCGTGAGCCCGACTTCTCATGTTGTTAATGAAACGGTATATCCATGCAAATACCCGTATTACTTGATCATAGCTGCCGTAACGTTCCCACTCTACCAACTTGTTATCCTGATGTGCATTACTCACAGCCGAACTACTTAACACATCATCTTGGGGCCGACTTGAAGGATCAGATATGCATTCCCTGAAATCCTGAGGCCATTCAGTTGGAGATATAAGCCATGGAGGTCCATGCCACCAAATAGAGGACGACATAAACTGGTGTGCCGAGATCCCCCGGGAAATTATGTCACTGGGGTTATCCTTGGTGCTCACATAGCGAAATTTAGCTGTAGGAACTAAGTTATGTATCTCATCAGTGCGATTAGAAACATAAACAGGTAACACTTTCTGGCTGTGTACCCATGAAAGTGCTATTTGACTGTCGCTCCAGACATAGACGTTATTAATCTGTAGTATGTCTGTATAAGCATCCAGTGTAAACTTTATTAGACGAGCAGACAGAAGCAATGCAGTAAGTTCTAATTTAGGAACTGTAATTTTCTTTATAGGGGCTACTTTGGCCTTCGCTATAGCCAGTTTCGCTTCACTACCATTGCATATGTTTATGGCAGTACCGTATGCACTATTACTAGCATCAGAAAAGGCATGTAGATCCACCTGTTGACCACTAATAACCTGACGATTAAGTTGGACCATGCAACATGTGGAAAGGTCCGACCGAATTAAACGCCAAGTATCTTGTAACTCAGTCGGGAGGGGCGTGTCCCAATCTAGTTTTAGCCGCCACAGTTGCTGTAAAAACATACGAGCACGGATAGTTACAGGCAGCAAAAAACCTAGGGGATCAAACAACCTCGCTGACAAGCTTAAGCAGTTTTGCTTGGTCATAAGCTCACTGCCACATGGGGTGTGACAGAAGGATATACAATCTGTGGTAGTGTCCCATTTGTGGCCTAAAAACTTCCTCACTATTCTCAGTAGCTACACCGTCAGAAGCAAATTGACCTTTCAAAAGATCACTATTAGTGGCCCATTCTCTCAAGTATAAATGAGCCTTGGCAAATATATCGCGGATCTCCCAGCATCTTTCGAGCAATAAATCTTCATCGTCTCCAGTGCCTTGAAGATTGTCCACATAGATCCCCTGCTTGATCTCATTCTTGAAGTCAGGATCTAGTCCAGCCTCCTCAAGATGACGCAAGATAGTAGCGTTGAGAATGAACTGGGAACAGGTCGCCCCGAATAAGACGACTCTGAACCTGTAGACCAGATACTCTGAATCTAGATCCATTGGGTCCCGTGGCCATAAAAATTTTGTCGAGTCCCTGTCTTCACGATGGAGTTGAAGCATCAGGAAGGCCTTCTCAATATCGGCGACCCATGCAAACTTATGACATCTGAAGCGCAACATAATTTGCGCGAGATCAGAGACCAGCGATGGACCCGTGTATAGACAATCATTCAGGCTATAGGAGCGATCACTGGATTTAGCAGAGCAGTCATACACAATACGAACAGGAGTGGTGGAACTGTCCTTTTTAATCCCATGGTGAGCAAGGTAATGGATGTTATCCCCATACTCACTGAGATCTACTCTCTCCACAAATCCACGTTGTACCTGCTCGTTTAAAACTGCCGCATAATTCTCGCAATAATTTGGATCCTTGACAAACTGCTTCTGAAGGCCATGTAACCTACCAAGTGCTAGATGGAAATTAGTAGGTAATTTACTCTTGTTATCCTTCCAAGGGAGCCTTATCACATACTGACACCTGACAGAGTCATACGTTACAGTCTCTTCATACGAGCTTAACGCTAGCTTGGACTCACGATCAAGTTCATGTGGGTCAATTCCAATATTGTCCAAGTCCCATAGCTTATCTATATCAGTACATGTATTATCAGGCACATTTGGCCTAATATATTTATCTATGGGGCTTACTGCTACCTTGAGGACCGTAACCACCTCCACCTGTGTGTCTTGAGAGGAAGTGGCATAGGATCCAGAAATGGCATACCCTTGCCAGGTCGTAGTAATAATCAGCTCCGACCAGTAGCATAATTCCATTGTTAGCAGAGAGTTGATCATCAGCCAGTTTATATCCCTTGCTTCTGAGATATTTCAAATGTGGTTGAATCTCTGATGCTATATAGAAACTGGGTAGTGTGTCGACCACAACAGCCTTGATGGGACATACCTTTCTTCTATAAACATAGGAAATCTCCACTATATCATAGTCACTGGAATCTACTTCACCAGTGAAACCATGGAGACGTAAATTCTCTTGACCCTTGCTGGTACACTTGAGCTGGGGTAATGATGACCGCAGAATGAATTACCTCTGTGAGCACTGGTCAAGTAAGGTGCACGTCATTATAGGCTTATTATTACTCCCCACTACTGGCAGCATCATAGTAGGAAGCAATTGACATTCTTGAGAAGCAATGGACATGGCAGATACTTTATCACCCTCGCTCTTACTTTTCTCATGTGACTGGTGGTTCTCCCCTTTTCTTTGCCTTCGTGCCGAGACTGGGTGCAAAGGGAAAACCAATGTTTCCCCTTGCAATACTTACAAGGTTTGATGTAGGAATTGGTGCAAGTACTGTTGAAGTGGTCTCTTGCCAGACAGCTGGTACATAACTTAAGCGATTTAGCCGTGCCAATTTTCTGTGTAGCCTTAGGATACTTAGGACACTGGTACCACAGATGACCGTGGACACTGCACAACTTGCAACCTAATGATATTGGCCTTTTCTGTTTAGGAGAAGTCTGTACCGGGAAAGCTGCAGTGGATGGCGACATCTCCACGGGTCGGTAGTGTCCAGTACTCTCCATGTTAAACACTTCAGTCTGGTACACCTGTACCAACGCTTCCAAGTTTAGTGGAGAGTCGCTTAGTTGTCGTCTTACGATTTCCTTTAGGGGAGACGGTATCTTGTTCAAGATATTTACACTAAATATTTCCTCCTTGATGATGGCCAATGTCTCCATAGATCGGAGGAGGCTCTCAAAGGAGGCATAGTACTCCTTTAGGTCTGTCACATCATAGGATGGAGGATCTAGATTCTAGAGTGAAGAAATTAGTAATTAATGCGGTCTTGATGACTTCCTCTCTCCCGTAAGTTCTTTTCAGCAACTCCACTGCAGACTCGTAGCTTGTAGCTTCTAGCTTGTACCGATCGATCAACTTCAATGCCTCCCCTTTCAATTGGCCACGGAGATAGGTGAACCTTTGGATGGATGTGAGTGTTTTATTCCGATGGACGGGAACACTCAAAGATATCCCAAAATCCAGTCCAGGTAGTCGAATCCCCGGAAAAGGTAGGCAAAGTAAACTTCGGCAGGTTAAAGCCAGTCGCCTTTGGTGTACCGGTATCCTTAACAGGGTGTTTCTTGTGTGGAAGATAGTCTGGCTAAGGCTGTATTAATATCCTCAACGTACTCAAGATCTGCTGACATTTCTTCTTCCACATCGTCAGTACTTGTCAATAAATCATATACCTGCTGAGCATAATTATCATAAGTGGCTAGCAATTTATGTACAGTAGCAAATTTACCCTTAATTTGATCAGCCGAGGCACTTAATACTGTGACGCCTCCCGGCGTTAGCAGAATGGTTGCGTGGGGCATTGCAGCTCGCTAGCGCTCGCCAGGATGGGGGGATGGGCTACAGTTGTCCTAGAATTATCTGCTTTATTTAATTAGTGTCGTGTTGCCACAGACAGTCTAGAAATTGTCTTTGTTTTGGTCTGTGACCGCGCCTTATATTTTATATTCGCTATAATATAAATGTTGCTTGTGTGGGAGGCGAGCGAGAGAGGGTGAGGGAGTACACCTGGCAGCGGGGTGAGCTATGACGCGGCTCGCTTGGGCGCTGACAGCGTTGGCGGCCGGGTGGTCAACTAGTCCCTTCCCGTCGCGGCCTCGTGTTCTTTACCAGCTCAGAGCTTGCCTGACACGCGTATCGCCTACATCCTTTGCAATTCTGTCCCCCATACTCGCCACTTTGCATACTATTTCTCTCTCTCGACTTCTCCTTTCTCATTCTCTAATCTTTATTAAACTCAACATCCCTTCTGGTTTCAGCATAGACGTTCACCGTCGACCAGTCGTATTGTACACGAAGCTCTCAGATATTTCCATGTATTAGGTTAAGGAGGTATTCTGCTTTATTGAGGTGAGAGACGGACTTTTCCGTATGTGTCCTCTCTCGTGAAGGTTGTAGACCGGTATACGTCTCCCTGGCAAGGTGTTGAGTGATTCTTCTTGGTTATCTAAAGCTAGACTAGGGGTAAGGTTACTGTGTCGTTGTCTCCGATGTGTGCAGTGTTAGCTAAGCCCTGCACGACATCGACAGGTACTGTGGGAGCCTAAGTTGTCTTCGGGTGGGTTTACTTTGCGAGCACAGCGCTGTGGTGTGAGAGGGCCATAGCCTATCCCTCACAACATAGTGCTGCCTCTTTGTGTTGACTTCTGAGGGATCGCCAGGATAGAGCTAGGTACTAGAGACCTAGATTTATCAAGAGAGCATCCCCGTCATATAACGTAATCTTCATTATACCAACGTTAGGCTATGAGCCGCATGCTCGCCCATTGTTGCCCTGCCTTGATACCCCAGCTAGACTTTATTAACTGAGCAGACACTGGTTAGAGATAAGCCTCATTATTATATGTATGCAGCATTATTATTCACTGCACTTTTGAGCCGAGGTTGTTGTTGAGTTGCACAACCCTAGTAGGCTGTTGCGTTGTGTCACGAAGCATTTCTTTAGTTGTCGAGCATTACTACCTTTGCGCAGTCTTTATTATTCACCTGCCTATTATTACTATATGTCCTAGCATTTATTGTGACACGTATTCTGCATTATAATTGTTCAAGATTCTTTACGAACATCTTCCCAGCATCAGACTTATTTCAGAAGTTTCCAGTTGATGTTGCAGGACTAGCATTGCACTTTCTTTAATACAGGAGTGCCAGTTATTTGAGTATCTACCGTAACGTTAATTAATCACGTTAACTATCTTTTCTTTGTGTAACATAATCGAGTAATCTTTTACTGTTTGAGAATAGGCTGTTTCATTGAGCGTCAGCCTAGTGTGTGTGCACCAGTTACCGAGTCATGGGATACCTCGTTGTCCAGGCACGCCTCAGGGCGGTAATGGTGTTTTGTTTTCCAGTGTTTAAGGCAGGGGTTGGATCTAGTGTTACCGTTGTTGCATTTTGCCATTATCTAGTCCAATGTTGAAGAGCCCTGTGTCTTTGAGAACCTGGATCGTAACAAATGGCGACCTAGCTCAGGATCTTGTGAACTAAGAGATAATTGCAGGATTGTTGTGGTCATTTGTTTTATTGAGGAATATAGTGGGCACGTTAATTTTTTTTTGGCAAAGTAGTATAGCAGTTGAGAGTCTTCAGACATTTTTGGCAAGTGAATAGTGCTACATAGGAGCTTGGGTACTTCTTTTTTTGTTTTTATAAACGTGAGCATTTTTGGTGGACACAATGGGAGACGAATCAGATCATACTGAGAGTTCAGGGAATGATGCAGGCTCTGATGGGCAGATGCCAGGGGGGTTAGTAACTAGTGAGGAGGCCGCAAAGAAGTTTTTGGAGGTGCCTATAACAGCTAATCGACTAGAGGGAATTAGCAAGTATGGTCTACAGTGTTTGGCTCCCCTCATGGGGCTTAAGGTGGCTCATGGCATCAAGAAGAACGATTTGAGGGCTTGCATACTGGGGGCGGCTAGTGAGGTCCAGGGTGGAGAGGGTGCTCGGGGACTTCTGCTCGAGCCCCCCCTCCACTCTACTCCCATCGGGACCTCTAGGATGCCGGAGTTTAGTACGTTCCCGCAGGCCGATAGCCGCTGGCAGCGTGGTTTAGGATCGCTGGGTGGGCCTCCAATAGTTGCACCTCCTCCTCAAAGTTTCACTACAGAAATGCTCTTCCAGCTTGAGATGGCTAAGGTGCAGGCTGAGCGTGAAGAACGTCTCGAACTCGCTAGAATAGAGGCTAAGCGACAGGCTGATCTCGAACTCGCTAAGGCTAAACAACAGACTGATCTCGAACTCGCGAGAATAAAAGCCCAGTCGGAGGCTGAGTCTACCAGGTAACGTGCAGATATTGATCTTGAGAAGACTCGGGTGGAAACGACAGGGCAACGTCTCGGTGGTGGGAATTGTGAGCATGATCAGTCTTTGTCGCACCTGTTGAAGCTAGTCCCTGTATTTGATGAGTCGGGTGTCACCGAATTTTTAATGAGATTCGAGAAGAAGTGCCAGGAACACCAGTGGCCTGGGGAGAAGTGGGCAGCCCTTGTTTCCTCTAGACTTGTGGGCAAGGGACTCAAGGCTTATGATGCATTGCCTATAGAGTCGTGTATTATCTATGAGGAACTCAAGGAGGCTGTCCTGAGAGCATACGAACTACAACCAGAGACGTACAGGTTGAAGTTCCGGGGTGTTACCAAGGGTCGGGAGAGCACCTTTTTGGAACATGCCCGGGAGCTGTCCGATGCTTTTGGGAATTGGCTGAGGTCGGAGAAAGCTACTACGTTTGACGACATTAAACAGTTGGTGCTTTTAGAGCAGTTTTTTAAATGCACGGGCGGCGACCTGACGTTAAACCTGAAAGAAAAGCAACCAAAAACTCTACAGCAGGCAGCTGAGATGGCTGACCTCCGGCTATCACTAATTCGTGGGTGCGGGTCTGCCCAGCGTAGTGAGGCAGGTAACAAGGGGCGTGACGCCCCACCCCCCCGAGTTAGTGATATACCTTATGCAAACAAGTACAAGAGCCATGATACCAAGACTGACCACAAGACTAGCACCGTCCCATTTAAGAAGGGGCCGGGCCCTTCCCAGTACCAAGGGAAGCCCAAAGGGGAGTTGGAGTGTTATCATTGTCATAAAAAGGGGCACTTTGCAAGAGTCTGTCCTAGCAAACCACCTACAGCAGCTGTGTCTTTGGCCTGCAACATTGGTGTGTCTCCGAAGTCATCTGAGTTTGCCCGGGGCAGTTCGTCAGAGGCTGAGGCACAGCCAATGCAGAAGCACCTGGGAGGCTCGAACCATGCTCAGGATGTTTTTTGCGACCATAGAGGGCGGGGTTGCGTGATGTGGGCGGGGCGCAAGCATGGAGTAGAGGTCTTGCGTGATACAGGTGCTTCCCAGACTCTGATGAAAAACTTGACTGGCTACCCTATAAACGCGGCTCGGGTGGTAGTGGTGCAGGGTATTAATGCAACTCGGTCATACCCGCTGGTGCGGTTGGAGTTGGAGGTGGATGGTGTGGCACGTGAATTGGATGTCGGGATTGTGGAGAAACTGCCAGTGCAGGGCGTCGACCTTCTTCTCGGCAACGACTTTGCAATGCCCGCTTCTGAGGTTCTACCCTTAGTCGTTGCCGAGAGGCCGGCCGACGTGAGTAGGGAAGAGCAAGAGTGGGTCGAGCGGTGCCAGACACAACCCTTGGCGTGTGTTGTCACCCGAGCTCGGGCAGCTAAAGTGTCACAGCCTAGTCCTCCGTCTTCAGACCTGCGGAGGAACGATCAACAGGAGGAGGCTAAAGCTGGAGTTGGTTTTAAGAGTTTTGACTCGGCGGCTCTCCTGGGTGATTCAGTATTAGCACCATTACTTAATTCTGGAGTAGCCCCTGGGCCTGTCATCGAGAGTGACGAGGCTGGGCATGACGAGTCTCCACGACAGCAACGTTATGTACATCGAGAGAGACAGAGGGAGCAGCCCAGTATCGGGGAAGGTCATGCATTGCTCCGGGAGCAGTTAGATCGCTTGGCACCCTCAGATATACGTCGGTTGCAACTAGAGGACCCTGAGCTCCAAACGTGTGCAAATGGAGCTGTAGAGCTCGACGAGGATGGCGATGCACAGCCAGGAGATTTTTTTTATTTAGAAGGCATCCTCTATAGGCGTTTTCAAGACCCTAAACGTAGTTGGCAAGAGGGGTCCGGAGTAGTGGACCAGTTGGTGGTGCCACGGGAGTGCAGGGATAGCCTACTGAGGTTGGCGCATGACATACCACTGGCAGGACATCTAGGGGTGAGAAAAACGGTGGCGGCTTTAGAAAAATTGTTTTGGTGGCCGGGGTTGAAAGGGCAGGTGGTAACCTGGATAGCAAGGTGTCATACGTGCCAGAGGGTTGGAAAACCTAACCAAACAATTCCGAGAGCCCCGTTGCACCCCATTCCTGTCAGTGGACCGCCCTTCAGTAAGGTCATCATTGATATGGTCGGACCCCTAACCCCGACTAGTGCCGGTAATAAATTTCTATTAACTATCTAGGATGTGGCCACTCGTTATCCTGATGCATATCCAATGAGAAATGGCACGGTGAAAACTGTTGTCTGGAACCTGCTCTTGTATTGCTCGCGGTATGGTTACCCGCAAGAGGTGCAATCGGACCAAGGTTCTAATTTTACATCTAATCTGTTCAAACAAACTATGATTCAGCATGGCATCAGCACTGTCGTCTCTTCTGTGTATCACCCGGAGAGTCAAGGGGTGTTGGAGAGGTAGCACGCCACGCTGAAAAGCATGCTTCGATGTTATTGCGCAGAGAACGGAAAGGATTGGGACCTTGGTCTGCCGTATGTTTTGTTCGCGGCAAGAGAAGTACCTGGAGAGAGTCTCGGTTTCAGTCCGAATGAGCTTATTTTCGGGCATCAGGTGAGGGGCCCTCTCCACATGGTGAAGGAGATTTGGGAGGGTACCGCTAAGCCATGTTCTATGTTGAGATACGTCCTCGAGAGCAGAGAGAGAATGCTTAGAAGTCTGGAGCTGGCCGGGCGTAATTTGGTAAGTTCGCAGGCCCGTATGAAGGACAGGTACGATACTAAGGCGAAACTCCGGGAGTTTCAGGTAGGTCAAGAGGTGTTGGTCCTGTTGCCTTTGTCAGGTCATCCTCTGGCTGCCAAGTACGCTGGGCCTTATCGGGTGGTGTCAAAGATCTCCGATCTAGATTACCTCGTTGCCACTCCAGACCGGAAGAAGCGTAACCAACTATGCCACATTAATTTGTTGAAGGAGTATGTGAGGCACCCACCTGAGTCACTAGCTGTCCCTGTGTTGACCTGCTGCGGTCATGGTGGAGAAGGAGAGGGGGGCAGCAATGACCAGGTGGATGATAACTGGGATTGTCATGTCTCGGCTGATCAGTGGGCGGGGAATTCGAGCCAATGTGCGCATGATGCTCTGGCGCACCTGCCGGAGGAACAGCAGGTGGCAGTGCAGCGCCTGTTCGATTCATACCCCACTGTATTTGCCGAGCACCCAGGCCTCACTACTCAAGCGGTGCATGACGTCGATGTAGGAGAGCACCCCCCCTTCAAGTCGATACCTTATCGGGTGCCACCCATTAAACTCCCAGTGCTCAGGGATGAGCTGGAGTATATGCTGGCGAGAGGCTTGATCGAGAAGGGGGCAGTACGGTGGACTTCTCCTGTCACTCTGCAGCCCAAACCTGATGGAAAAGTTCGGTTCTGCATTGACTTTAGGCGGTTGAACGGGTTGACCCCCACCAATGCATATCCTCTTCCCCGGGTGGATGACAGTGTGGATAAGATCGGGAAAGCAAGGTACTTGACCAAGGTAGACCTCGTCAAAGGCTACTGGCAAGTACCACTGTCTGAGCGGGCTAAAGAGGTGTGCGGGTTTGTGGTGGATGGCAGTACTTACCGTTGCAACGTGATGCCATATGGTCTGAAAAATGCACCGGCCACTTTCCAGAGCTTAATGAACGACATCGTAGCAGACATCCCAAACTGTACTGTCTACCTTGATGACGTGATCATTTATGACAACGATGTCCAAAGTCACTGTGAGCACATAGAAGCCTTATTTAGTCAACTTAGTAAAGCAGGCTTGGTGGTTAATCTGGGCAAGTGTGACTTTGTGCAAGCCACGGTGCAGTATCTGGAGTTTGTGGTTGGGTTAGGGCAGGTGAGCCCGCCCCAACAGAAGATACAGGCTATCGACTTGTTCCCCAGGCCGACCACCAAGCGGCAGATCATGAGATTTTTGGGCATGATTGGGTATTACCGCCGCTCTATAAGAGGCTATTCTACTGTGTTAGCTCCTTTGACAGATCTACTAGCCAAAGATAAAAAGTTCCGCTGGGCACCTGAGTGTGAGCAGGCGTTTTGAGTAGTTAAACACCTTTTATGCACTCACCCTATTGTGACGCCTCCCGGCGTTAGCTGAATGGTTGCGTGGGACATTGCAGCTCGCTAGCGCTCGCCAGGATGGGGGGTTAGGCTACAGTTGTCCTAGAATGATCTGCTTTATTTCATTAGTGTCGTGTTGCCACAGACAGTCTAGAAATTATCTTTGTTTTGGTCTGTGACCGCGCCTTATATTTTATATTCGCTATAATATAAATGTTGCTTGTGTGGGAGGCGAGCGAGAGAGGGTGAGGGGGTACACCCGGCAGCGAGGTGAGCTATGACGCAGCTCGCTTGGGCGCTGACGGCGTTGGCGGCCGGGTGGTCAACTAGTCCCTTCCCGTCGCTGCTTCATGTTCTTTACCAGCTCAGAGCTTGCCTGACACGCGTATCGCCTACATCCTTTGCAATTCTGTCCCCCATACTCGCCACTTTGCATACTATTTCTCTCTCTCGACTTCTCCTTTCTCATTCTCCAATCTTTATTAAACTCAACATCCCTTCTGGTTTCAGCATAGACGTTCACCGTCGACCAGTCGTATTGTACGCGAAGCTCTCAAATATTTCCATGTATTAGGTTAAGGAGGTATTATGCTTTATTGAGGTTTTGAGAGACGGACTTTTCCGTATGTGTCCTCTCTCGGGAAGGTTGTAGACCGGTATATGTCTCCCTGGCAAGGTGTTGAGTGATTCTTCTTGGTTATCTAAAGCTAGACTAGGGGTAAGGTTACTGTGTCGTTGTCTCCGATGTGTGCAGTGTTAGCTAAGCCCTGCACGACATCGACAGGTACTGTGGGAGCCTAAGTTGTCTTCGGGTGGGTTTACTTTGCGAGCACAGCGCTGTGGTGTGAGAGGGCCATAGCCTATCCCTCACAACATAGTGCTGCCTCTTTGTGTTGACTTCTGAGGGATCGCCAGGATAGAGCTAGGTACTAGAGACCTAGATTTATCAAGAGAGCATCCCCGTCATATAACGTAATCTTCATTATACCACCCTCGGACAACGTTAGGCTACGAGCCGCATGCTCGCCCATTGTTGCCCTGCCTTGATACCCCAGCTAGACTTTATTAACTGAGCAGACACTGGTTAGAGATAAGCCCCATTATTATATGTATGCAGCATTATCATTCACTGTACTTTTGAGCCGAGGTTGTTGTTGAGTTGCACAACCCTAGTAGGCTGTTGCGTTGTGTCACGAAGCATTTCTTTAGTTGTCGAGCATTACTACCTTTGCGCAGTCTTTATTATTCGCCTGCCTATTATTACTATATGTCCTAGCATTTATTGTGACCCGTATTCTGCATTATAATTGTTCAAGATTCTTTACGAACATCTTCCCAGCATCAGACTTATTTCAGAAGTTTCCAGTTGATGTTGCAGGACTAGCATTGCACTTTCTTTAACCCCTAAAAGTCGGCGCGCAACTTAAGACGAGTTAAATAAAGCTGGACTATGTGGCGGCGCTCGACATAGGTCGAGTGGCAATTTCAGCACGTAATGTTGCTGAGAGAGAGAGACAAGTGGTGGCAGGAGAGTAGCGAGTGTATGACTGCTCCAGACCACCGCAGCGAACCTACTGACACGAATCTCACCTCCCTCCTACCTCTCTCACTCGCTATATACGGAATTGTATCGGGAAAGTGGCTAATTACATGCTTTTTGCACTCGCGTTGCACGGTTATTGCAAGAAAACTAGCCATCATAAAAGGATCGTTATGGTGTCATTCGAAAGCTCTGTTTATGCCCTTTCAGGGATAGATACTTGTTTTACGTTCTGGGTCTTATTTAGGCATGAAAATGATCACGTAAACAGCCCTATTTTGGCTAAAAACACCCCGCTGGGCGGTACATATAAATAAACCGCATAGGCCGCTCGTAAAGGGTTAATACAGGAGTGCCAGTTATTTGAGTATCTACCGTAACGTTAATTAATCACGTTAACTATCTTTTTCTTTGTGTAACATAATCGAGTAATCTTTTACTGTTTGAGAATAGGCTGTTTCATTGAGCGTCAGCCTAGTGTGTGTGCACCAGTTACCGAGTCATAGGATACCTCGTTGTCCAGGCACGACTCAGGGCGGTAATGGTGTTTTGTTTTCCAGTGTTTAACCCTTTATTAGCGGCTCACCACTTAAGTCGTATTTAATAAAGCTGGACTATGTGGCGGCGCTCGACATAACTCGAGTGGCAATTTCAGCACGTAATGTGGCTGAGAGAGAGAGACAAGTGGTGGCAGGAGACTAGCGAGCGTATGACTGCTCCAGACCACCGCGGCGAACCTACTGACACAAATCTCAGCTCCCTCCTCCCTCTCTCACTCGCTACATACTCAATTATGTACCGAAAGTACCGAATTACCTGCTTTTTGCACTCGCGTTGCACGGTTATTGCAAGAAAACTATCCATCATACAAGGATCGTTATGGTGTCATTCGAAAGCTCTGTTTATGCCCTTTCAGGGATAGATACTTGTTTTACGTTCTGGGTCTTATTTAGGCATGAAAATGATCACGTAAACAGCCCTATTTTGGCTAAAAACACCCCGCTGGGCGGTACACATAAATAAACCGCATAGGCCGCTCGTAAGGTGTTAAGGCAGGGGTTGGATCTAGTGTTACCGTTGTTGCATTTTGCCATTATCTAGTCCAATGTTGAAGAGCCCTGTGTCTTTGAGAACCTGGATCGTAACACTATCCTCAGGGCCCCGGACTTTGAACGACCATTTCAGTTGGCGACTGATGCCAGCGGAGTAGGGGCTGGTGCCGTACTTTTGCAGACAGACGAGGAAGGTCTTGAGCATCCAGTCAGTTTCTTTTCAAAGAAATTTAATTCAGCACAGAAAAACTATTCGGTTGTTGAAAAGGAACTGCTGGCAATCGTGTTAGCGCTCAGACACTTTGAGGTCTATGTTCCTGCCTATGGGCCAGTCGTGGTAGTGTATACCGACCACCACCCGCTTAAATTCCTCAATCAATTCCACAACCGGAATATGAGGCTGACCAGATGGTCGCTCATGTTGCAAGAGTACAACTTAGACATTCGCCATATTGCCGGTTGTGAGAATGTGATTGCGGACTGTTTGTCGCGGGTGGAGGATCCGGGGTAGGCTAACACAGTATGTTGGTATAGCCTCCTGTCTTGGCTTGCGGTGTATTTTTGCGCTGGTGCTTGTTGACTCGCGTGTGTAGCATCAGCGTAGGGTCGCAGGGCAGGAGTTGTTGGCTTTGATTAGAAGAAAATTAGGCTACATCTATAGTAGCCACCAAAAACAACATTAAAATAAAATATGAAAAATTAAATAAAAACTCTTTCTTTTTAATAATTAATTTTAAGATAATATTGTAGCTGAGTACTGAGTGCAGATGATTTTCCCTCAGTAGGCTGTGCTTCTTAAAGCTCGCTCTGGGAGCACAATGTTATGAATTAATGTATTACATTTGGGAAGGGTGATAAGATTTTTTTATATAAAAATGTTGTTGTATTTTTTTTGAGGAGACTGAGCTTGCATTCCATGAGTGGCAGAGTGGTTAGGAGTGGCAGATTCTAGCGACATTCTGCCTGTTCAGATATGGGCTCATGGTTGAGTGTCCCATATCTTGGGGGGGTGTGACGCCTCCCGGCGTTAGCAGAATGGTTGCGTGGGGCATTGCAGCTCGCTAGCGCTCGCCAGGATGGGGGGATGGGCTACAGTTGTCCTAGAATGATCTGCTTTATTTAATTAGTGTCGTGTTGCCACAGACAGTCTAGAAATGGTCTTTGTTTTGGTCTGTGACCGCGCCTTATATTTTATATTCGCTATAATATAAATGTTGTTTGTGTGGGAGGCGAGCGAGAGAGGGTGAGGGAGTACACCTGGCAGCGGGGTGAGCTATGACGCGGCTCGCTTGGGTGCTGACGGCGTTGGCGGCCGGGTGGTCAACTAGTCCCTTCCCGTCGCGGCCTCGTGTTCTTTACCAGCTCAGAGCTTGCCTGACACGCGTATCGCCTACATCCTTTGCAATTCTGTCCCCCATACTCGCCACTTTGCATACTGTTTCTCTCTCTCGACTTCTCCTTTCTCATTCTCTAATCTTTATTAAACTCAACATCCCTTCTGGTTTCAGCATAGACGTTCACGGTGATACAAACATATTGCAGTAATCTTAAGCTTGATATTAATACAGTATAAGGAACATTTTACCGTTTACAACTCTTAATATTGGTACCGTATCTAATTATCTCTATACCCTTAACCTGGGAGCACCATTACCGTACTGGGACAGTCTCTTAACCTAGGAGTAGGACTCGAATATTGCTGTCTGTATACACCCCATTCCTCTCAGTATTATACATCCCAATTCCGCTAGATACCGGTATCGGCCTGGCTTGCCTTTACGTCTCTTCGGCCTACCGTATCCTGGGGTATAGGTGGTAATCATGAGTCTTCCTGCGGTCCTTGAATCCTCGTACAGTACACGAGTTCAGCATCCTGCACTCAGCCAATGGGAGGGGTGAATCTCCGATTCTCCGCCATCAGCAATTCAGCATCACATCGACTCCGTCCCAAACTGGTTCCCTGGTAAGTCGAATATAATTCTTAACCCACGGTTGACATATAGCTAACCCTTAATAATGGGGTTAATCAATATCCTAATTACGGTACACAGTAATACTAAAACAAATACATATAAAAAATATAGGTTAATATAAACATATAAAAATAGGCCTACATGGATTCCTATTAACGTATAAAAATAGATGAGCTAATATAAGTACAGAAATACAATGACAGATCAAATTATGACATTACAGTACTGTACCGAAATAATCTCTTAAGGCATCCAAAGATCCTCTCATTAAGTACAGGTACATATGTTACTCAGCAATACTCTACACACAATTGGGAATACATAATTACACAGCATATCTATGGAGTCAAATCAATACAATAATGGCATAAATCAAAGGTAATTGTCATGGTCAAACTTAACAGGTTGGACTGCTCAATGCGGAGGGTGCTATACAAGGCTCAAACAAAGCTAAATGTTAATTCTACTGTAACTCGAGTAACTTATCCCCTGAAATCAGCTGCCCAGAATCTCACTACAGCGTTCCATCCCTTGCAAGGCAACTCTGTTCATTAGACCATGTCAAACATAATTATATCATAGCAATCAATATTCATAATACATTCTAAATGCACAATAATTAATAATAGCCTACTGTACTTCCAATTAGGTGAAAGCTAGGTAGCCTAGGCTAATTAAAAATGTAAAATCATATAACCTACCATAATAATTCAGCAAGTACCCATACCTAAACGGCCTTTTCACAAGTTAACTTTAAGTAACAATACTAACAATAGGTAAGAACAAATAATCATCTGAAATAAACCCGACCCAATGGGGGTCCGAAATTTGACGGTACTGGGGTTGGGAAATGAGGACCTCTAAATCAAGATAACAAGTAACTCTTTACACTATAACCCAGTAAAAAAAAAAAAAAATGAACAATAACCAGGCCTAGGCGACGTTAGTTATAAATACTTATCTGAATAGGCCTAACTTTGGAACGTCGGAGACACGAAAGGTAAACAAAACTCAAGGACACGATCTCAAACGAATGTCCTTTCCTGAATTACACGTTAAAATACAATCATATTTACCAAAATGCATGGTTTTATAAACTCAAAGTAATGAACAAGTTCTAAACATACAATACAACTGCTACATTAGTAATTTACTCAACCTGGTCGTCTCTCCGAAATGCGAGATGGTCTAAATCCTAAAATGGCGGTCATTTAGTGGGTGTCGTAGTACGTCCTAGCATGTTTCACATGCTCGCACCCAGTCAGGGGACATCCTGACGACGTATAGGCCCGCAGTACCAAACGTTCCCTTCCCTCGAAGGTATCCTTCCTTTCAAAATTCGTAGTATAGAAACATTCTTTGGGATTTGTTTGGCTGAGCGAATGCTTTCGTAAACGGTCGCCGCGACCGTTTACGTCCAATATTATTGGAATCTGAAGAGGACCTTCGACCCTTCTCTTCGATGGTCGTCGGATCCCTTCGTTTGCTAATTGAATTTTATTATGTGTATTATTGTTTCAATTCGTAAATTAAAGGTTACAGAAGACATTCTTTAATGCAAATCAATTGCATAATGTACGAAACTATTAATATATATTAATATGGGTTACAATTAGCACATTTCCAAAGACTTTCGATATATCTTCAATGACGATGTTGAACTTGACAGGAGCCGTTGTACAGACACCTTCACCTGAGGCCTATGTCGGCCAGCCTTGACAAATTGTAGATCACTTCATCAGATTTTATTCGCCCAATTACTACCCAGGTAAGGAAATTCACGACATTCCATTATACTTGCTTGTATTTTTGGCTTGGAATCCTCATTTGGTGACTATTATTATCTATCTATTTGAGGCATATTTCCTGAAATAAGTCTTGCAATTGACGAGGATGGGTGTGAATGGGATCTGCCGTGTGTGGGCATGTCAGCTCTGCAGACTAGTTATATATGTTCATTTATGGAAGTATTTAAAGTAGGCCTAGGCCTAGCCTAATCAGGGAGAACATGTTAGTCCCTATTTATAGCCTACTTTAGTAGGGTAGGCTAGACCTATATTTTTTAATCCAATAGGCCTAGCCTATGTTAAAATAGCCAACAATAGGGTACCTAGGTTAACAAGTCCCAGATATTGAAAGAAAAAGTGGTAAAAATTGAAGAGACCTTGGACAGCCTTTTTAACTAGCCTAGGCCTAGGCTAGGCCTATAATTATGTTTTGTTAGGTTAGGTAAAAAGGCCATTGTTGACTATTTTAACATAGGCTAGGCCTATTGGATTGAAAAATATAGGCCTAACCAGCCTACCCTACTAAAGTAGGCAATAAATAGGGACTAACATGTTCTCCCTGATTGGGCTAGGCCTACTTGAAATACTTCCATAAATGAACATAAGATAACGAGTCTGCAGAGCTGACTGGCCCACACACGGCATATCCCATTCACACCCATCCTCGTCAATTGCAAGACTTATTTCAGGAAATAGGCCTATGCCTCAAATAGATAGATAATAATGGTCACCAAATGAGGATTCCAAGCCAAAAATACAAGCAAGTATAATGTAATGTCGTGAATTTTCTTACCTGGGTAGTAGGCTAATTGGGCGAATAATCTGATGAAGCGGTCTTAAGGACCTATCCATATGGAAGCATACAACAGGAGTTGTGATTAGATGATACAATATTATATAACGGGTACCTATGTATGTAAGAATTGCAATAAATTATGTGAAATATATTGTTCTTTCTGTATGCGGTACCTATAATTGTCCAAGCATCATATATTTAGTCATTTATAAAAGTAAACCTGCCTACTAGACTTTCTGTTTTTGGTACTGTATAGTACTGTAGACAGGGCAGGTGTCAATTTGATACAGAATAAGTATTGAAAATAAATGGTTTTCTATATTAGCCTAGTCAAAGGGGGTGATCACATTACTATTAACTTGAAACCCGAAACTTTATGATATTGCTGCACTGCCACTGAATGGTACTAGATTAAAACCTGGCACTTTTCATGTAGCAGAACTGTACAGTATAAAACTTGGGGCAAATTGGTGCAGCTGTGGTAAAATGTGGTAAGCAGTATCGTTAGGCTACACTACTTCAAGAAACCTATCATAGCCTAGGCCTATTCCAAATTTGTAGGTTAGGTTAACTCAGAAATTGCTTTCCCCATTAGCTAACCTAACCTTGGCTATATTAATTTGCCAACAATTTTGCATTGTTTAAAGAGTAGGCTACATGTTGATTAAATATGCAAGTACCATGGAGATTAAAAAATACTATTTAGCCATGAAATCTTTTTCTATAATTAGGCTAGGATAGGTGACTATCCCTAGATGTCTAAAGCCGATGAGAACAATTGTGTGATCCAAACACTCCCTGCTAAATTTTTGGAAAAACTCTGAGAGTCGGAGGTTACCTCGCTTGGATAGCTAAAATAGATTAGTTTTATTAAGTTACCATGGTTATTATAAACTAAATAATCCACTAGCCTCTCATGCCTAACCCATCGTCCAAAATCCAACCCTGGTAACCTCTTAAGGTTAGGCTAGGCCTACCCTGTTTTCAGTAGTTTTAATATATCAAGATAATTACTTTAACAATATAGGCTAGGCCTAGGCTAAATTCTCATCAAAATTGCTCATAGCCTATGTCCAATTTAAGCATTTCTTACTATGAAATGGAGGACTCGAAGCTTTACCTTTCCCATTTGGGAAGGGTCAGCCAGGGGATAGATAGCCTATGGCAATTTACAGCCCACTATCCTAGCTCTGGCCCTTTTTGAGTTAGAGATAGGCTAGGTTAGATTTCACAATTTATGGCCATAGGCCTAGATCTACTTGGAACAGGTGAACAGGGCTAGGCTTGAATATAACAGAAAAGCTTGCTTGATATTATAACCAAGCCACTTTTCCAAAGAGCCAAGCACAACCCAATTATTCAGCGAAAATCCATACCACAACCCCATGGCTATTCCTAAACTCAAAAATTGATTGGTGGTTGAAGGGAAATTAGGCTAAGAGAAACTCAATGGTCCTCTGGGGAATCACTAGGGCCTAGGCTACCTTATTTTCGTCAATTGAGAATGTCCTAAATACAGAATAATAAGATTAATGCAATAAACTGGGTAAATAATACACCAGGGACCATCACTTTATTACGATTCGATTCCGTCTGTATTCCCGTGAGGCTGCCCGAGGCAGTAATTTGTAAACAAAACGTTCCTCAGGTATACCAACCGTAAGAAATGCACCGCGGCGAGTTTGACAGGCTTACCAACCATACGTCCGACGGCATCGCACGAGAGATTCTCACAAGGAAGCAACTGGTGGTACCACCTTCACGTGCGAATCCTTCGTCGAAGGGATCGCACGATTATCTAGTACTGCGGGCCATACAGACTAAACACACATAACAAAGCCACTCCAACAGCTTCCTCTCTCTCCAACACCCCTTCTCCCCTCTCAACACTCTTCTCTGAGCTAGTGCCGATACAAATGGCCAGTCCTGTATAGAATCGTGAGGTTCAGAGTCGTAAAGATTCCAGGACGAGCTCCATAGAAAATGAAATGAAATGAATGAAATGCTTGGTAATGTTGTCATGTCTGACTGCAGAGGTCAAAGGTCGGAGGTCGAGGTCAAGAGGTCGTGCGTCCGCGGAAAATAGCTCGAAAATCCAGGATATAACTTCAACTACGGAACATCTTGTTGAGTATAAAGTAGATTAGTTCCCCTAGATCGTGCCTTGAGGTAAAATAAGCCGCAGGTTGGCAATTTGGCGAAATGGCATCGAGACGAACTGGGACTGGGAGAGCGGTGAGAGGAGACACGCTGGTAGAATGTTCCAAATGCGGGACGTGGCATCCACATGTTTTAATGGGCGTAGAGGGTATGACACAGAGGCAGATCAACCAGAGGACTGTGCTGTGTAGGGAATGCATGGAGAGGGAAATAATGGAGTTGAATGGGGGCATGGAAGGTCTGATAGAGAAAAATGCAGAATTGAGTAGGAAACTGGAGGAAAAAACACGCGTGTGTACATGCCCACAAACGGCGGCGGCGGGGGCGGCAGTTCCAGCCCCAGAGAACCAGCAAGCCCAGCAACCAAGTACAAACAACTGCAGACCCAGACATACTACAGGGGAAAATAGGGAAGCTGCAGAAGAAAATGATAGTGTAAATGAAGATGAGAGAAACCGAATGGGAGCTAGCCCTATGGCCACCCCTGTGAGGACGGACCCCACAGACCAGGGCAGTGCACTTAGACAAGAAATAAATCGCAGGAGGACAGCAAGGGTAATAGTGGGGGACAGCATGATCGGTAAAGTAAGAAAACAGGTGAAGATGGAGGCGGAAGGAAGCAGGAACATGTGCCTGAAAGGGAAAGGTATAAAGGATATAATGGAAGAGGCGAAGGAATGCGGGAAACAGCTACAGGAAGGAACCCTAATCATCCAGGGTGGTGGAAACGACCTCATACAACAGGGAGCTGAGAACACCGTAAGAGAAGTGATTGAGGGAATCAGGATAATTAAGACACAAAAAGAATCTGCGTGTAGGAGTTATGGGTATACTAAGACGACCCAGAGAAAACATGGCCTATGAATATACCCGAAGAAGAGTAAATAAGAAAATAGCAGAAGAGGTATACAAGATGAAAATGGAGTACATGAGGAATGAGGATATAGGAGTGAGCTTCCTAGATCTAGACCAGGAACTCACAGGCAATAGATTCGCAGGAGACCGAGTACATCTAAACAACGAGGGGATAAGACTCCTCGGAAACAGGACCCTGGAATGGTTCCTGGCTAGCGAAAGGTTACACAAGGGGCGCCTGAAAAAAAGGGCCCCCAGGGATGGGCAAGACCCGGACCATGAAGAAACCCGGGAGGGATCAATTACAAACGATAACGAGGAAACGGGGAGAGAACCAGGAACAGAGGAGACTGATATAATGATAGAAGCCGAAGAAGCAGTACCTGGAGAGGGAGGGGAGAATGAGCCGACGCACAGGGACGAAACCAGGGAAGAACCTGCCCCTAGGGAAGGCCAAGAGGAAACAATCCCAACCGAGGCCCCAGTCGTGAGAGAGGACGGAGAGACCCCAGCCGAGAGAGAGGACAGGGGGACTCCTGACTCCGACAATGAGAGTGAGAACCCCCGGGAAATGTGAACCAGGAATCAGCAGTATAGGAACGGCATTAGATTAGGGTGCCTAAATGTGAATGGATGGGGAGTGGGAAAAATGGAAGACATGAGTGAAGTACTGTATGAGGGGGGTATAGATGTGCTCGGTATAACAGAGACAATGCTACGTGAAAGAGTGGAACTGTACACGGAAAACTACAGAATGACTGGGAAGGGGCGCAGTAAATGGAATAAAAAGGGTGGAGGTATAGGCCTAATAGTGAGAAAGAACATGGATATAGAGGTTGAAGAGTTAAAAGTCGGCGAATGCGAGATGAGTGAAGATATGATGGCAGCTTACCTGAACTACAAGGCAAAAGGAAAGACTGAAAGGATCCTACTGATTATATGCTACATGACGGTACAGGGACCGGATGCCAGACGTGATAATGAAAGGAAATACGACCTAATGAGAAGACTGGTAAACGAACATAGACGAGAACAGGTGATCGTAATGGGTGATATGAACGGACACATCGGAATCCTGCGTGAGGAAGTGAACACGAATGGACAACTGCTAAGGGATTTCACTGAGGAGCATGAACTGGAAATATTAAATGAAACTATCGCAGAGGGACGAGTGACATGGGCCGGAAGAGACAATGAATCTGCGATTGATTATATCTTGGTGAATGAGAATGCAAGGAAGAACGTCGAATACATGAGGATAGACGAAGAACGAGGAATGGATGTGACAAGTGACCACAATATGTTGTGGATACAGTATATGCATCAGGGGATTAAGGGTAAAAATAAAAGTACGGGGATAAGTACAGTTAAAAAAGTGAAAAGATCACGCATAGCCAAAGTATTCGCGACAGGTTTTAAGCCAGGAGTGACGGCATCCGACTTGAAAGAATATCTCTCCAATAAACTCAGTCTTAGTATGGATGTTGAACCAATTATTCCCTGGTCTGATAGGCACACATATATTTCATTCAGAATAAACTGTGAGTGTCCAAATCCCGAGGTGTTTATGGATGAAGAACTTTGGCCAGAGGAAGCATCGGTGTACTGGTGGAGAGAACGTAGGGCACAGGTACCGGTATCAACAAATGAGGACTCTATAACTACGGTAACCCACCCTCCCAACAACTCTTAATCATGGATATAAAGTCTACTTCATCTCCCAACAATTTGTGTATTGCTACTTATAACTGTAGGGGGCTCCCTAAAACCAACAGAGGGCTTCTCCTACGCCCTGATGTAGTAGACGTATTTAATACCAGTGATATTGTGTGCCTGCAGGAGACTTGGTATTTTAAACAGGATTTGGGTAACCTCAGTACTATCTGTGATAATTTTCATGGGTTTGGGGTCTCGACAACCGATGCTATGGATGGTCTAGTAGCAGGTCACCCACCGGGAGGAGTAGCTATTTTGTGGAGGGACTCTTTAGACAGCCGGGTTAAACCACTTGTAACAAATTTACCATGGTGTACAGGTATAGAAATAGAAGATATCCAACGGAAAGTAGTTATTCTTAGTGTGTACTTGCCCTACCAATGTAATGAAAATGAAGAATAATACCTGGAATGCCTTGGAGAGCTAAGTGCTCTTTTACAAGAACTAAATACCACCTGCTACTCTGTAATAGGGGACTGGAATGCTAATCTGAAGGACATGAGTAACTCTCTGTTTGCTAGTCATATGACTAACTTCTGTGGTGAGCATGATCTAATTATCTCTTCTCAGCTCATGCTCCCTCATAGTAGTTACACATGTAACTACTAGATTGGTGTAAACTTAGTCACTGAGTTGATAAACACCATTATTAAAGATGAGAAAATCCCAGAGGATTGGCTCAAAAGTGTAATAGTAAATATATACAAAGGAAAAGGGGATGCGCTAGATAGAGGAAATTATAGGGGCCTGAAAATGCTTGACCAAATCATGAAGGTCTGTGAGAGAGTCCTTGAGGGTTTGATCAGGCAAAGCATCTCTATTGATGATATGCAGTTTGGTTTTATGCCAGGACGTGGTACAACCGATGCTATCTTCATAGTCAGGCAGATACAGGAAAGATACCTACTAAAAGGCAGGGATCTTTACTTTGTGTTTGTGGACCTGGAGAAGGCCTTTGATAGGGTACCTAGAGATGTTGTACAGTGGGCTATGAGGAAACTTGGTGTGGAAGAGTGGCTGGTGCGTGTGATAATGAAGATGTATGAGGATTCGCGAAGTTCGGTGAGGGTGAAAGGTGTACTGAGTGATGAATTCGCAGTCCGTGTTGGAGTCCATCAGGGTTCAGTGTTAAGCCCCCTCCTCTTTATTATGGTCTTGGAGGCGCTGTCTAGAGTTTTTAGAGGCGGACTCCCGTTGGAACTGTTTTATGCAGACGATTTAGTCCTAATAGCTGACAGTATGCAGGATGCTGAGGCCAATTTCAGAAAGTGGAGAGAGGGCATGGCGAGCAAGGGTTTAAGAGTCAATATTAACAAAACCAAGGTTATGCATTGTAGTTTGAGACGAGGCAATGTGGAAAAGAGCGGTGCATACCCATGTGCAGTGTGTGGAAAGGGAGTGGGCGTTAACTCAATTCAATGTAGCATCTGTCGATGTTGGGTACACCATGGGAGTAAGCGCTGTAGTAGAATAAAGGGGCCCCTGCCGAAGGATAAGTCAGAAATAGAGAAATTTGAGTGCGTAGTGTGCAAAGGCGAGCTTGTGTTAAGTGATGATCCTGTGGCTGTGAATTTTGGAAATGAGTCTTTGGAGCTGGTGAACAAGTTTTGTTACCTAGGAGATACCATCTCTGCCGGTGGTGGGGCCGAGGCTGCCACTGTTGCTAGAATTAGGTGTGGCTGGGGGAAGTTCAGAGAATTGACGCCAATCCTGACCATGAAAAGAATGCCTCTCCCCTGAAGGGAAAGGTGTATGCCTCATGTGTTAGAAGTGCAATGACGTATGCCTCAGAAACATGGGCCGTTAAAGTAGAGGATGTCAACAGAATGGAGCGTAATGAGATGAGAATGGTGAGATGGATGTGTGGGGCCAGGCTACAGGATAGAATAACAAATGTTGAGCTGAGGAGACGTTTAGGTATAAAGAGTATTAGCGAGGTGATGCGTACAAGTAGACTGGGATGGTATGGACATGTGGAGAGAATGGATGAACAAAATTGGGTGACAAAATGCAGGTCTGTGATTGTGGAGGGAGCTGCACCAAGGGGTGGACCGAGGAAGACCTGGGATCGGACTATACGCGCCGATCTCAAATCCAAGAACTTGACAAGTGAAGCAGCCCTTAACAGGGTTGCCTGGAACGCCGCCATTAGGACAAGAGACTGAAACTGCACTTATGTGTGGAACACTCAGTCTTAAAATGTTATGTATGTATGTATGTGTCAGTGCAGAGCATGGGGCTCAACGTCTTGGCTAGATCATACCGTAGCTAGTGCTGATTTCCATGATATGATAACAAATATGGAAATTCAGTATACATATACAGATGAAGATCATATCCCATTGACCTTAACAGCTAGTTTGGAAAGAGCGCCAGTCAAACAATAGTGTAAATCCAAAACTGCCATGGGGCGGGCTTGACGAGGAGGAGTGTGAGCAATTTTGCACTTTAACACACACTCTCCTTTCTGAGCTTGATCCTGGCAGTGAGGATGCCATTACCTGTGAAGACCCCAATTGTGTTAATGCTAGTCATCGAGAAGAAGTCAGCAAGCTGTACAATAATATTATATCTTGTCTTACTAAGGCTAGTGACATAGTATTTCACAAGCATTACAAAAATTACTCTTTTAACAAACCTGGGTGGAATGACCATGTTTCAGAACTATACCAGGCATCCCGAGATGCTCGTAGTGTATGGCTGGATCATAACAAACCGAGACAGGGACCCATTTTTGACATGTTCACCAGACTAAAGGCTAGATGTAAGTATGCAATCAGATATATAAAAAACAATGAAAATGTATTAAGAAGAGAAGCATTGGCCAAAAACTTTGCTAGCAAAGACACATTGGCCTTCTGGAAGGATATTAAAAAAATGCATAATAGCTGCACACCTCTACCCGTTAGTGTAGATGGGATCTCTGGTACTAATAACATAGCCAATCTTTGGAAAACACATTACCAAACTTTGTTTAACTCTGTTGGGCACCAAGGAAATACCATTGCTGCTACAACAGAGTGTAACAAAGAAGAAAAATATGACACAATTAAAGTTACAAGTGAAAAAATCAAGGCTGCAATAAGTAGGCTAGATGCTAACAAATCCTGTGGTTTTGATGGTATATATGCTGAACATTTGAAGTACTCCTCCACTCTCCTCTTGGAGAAACTCAGCAGTTGCTTTACCAGCTTTCTAATCCATGGTTTCCTACCAGAATCTATGATGTCCGTTACCTTGATACCAGTAATTAAAGACAAGGCTGGCAAAATTACATCAAAAGACAACTATAGACCTATTGCCCTTGCCAGTATTGTAAGTAAGATACTAGAGTTAATCATTTTAGACAGAATCTCAGTGTATATCTCAACTAATAGTAATCAATTTGGTTTTAAAAAGAATCATGGTACGGACCAGTGCATCTACACTCTGAAGGAGCTAGTGGATGGGTACATCAAAATGAACAGCTCTATTTTTGCATGCTTTCTTGATGCTAGTAAGGCATTTGACAGAGTCTGCCACAATATCCTGTTTGATAAATTAGCAACAAGGGGAGTGCCATCCTATATACTGAGAATCTTGAAGTACTGGTACGCCAATCAAACATTTAATGTAAGATGGGGTAACATTATTTCGGATTCCTTTACAGTAACCAATGGAGTGAGACAGGGTAGTATTCTCTCACCTTACTTATTCAATGTATATATGGATGAATTAAGTGATAAATTGAATAAAGAGCAGATTGGATGTTATGGTGGGAATAAAATCATCAACCATCTCATGTATGCTGATGATCTGGTCATTATTGCACCGTCTTCTGCGGGTCTGAGCAAACTTCTTGATATATGTGAATCTTTTGGTAGTAAACATTGTGTTAAATTCAACCCACTGAAAAGTGCTGTTCTTATATTTAGATCAAAATTACTGTATAAAAGTAAACTGCCAAATTTCTCACTCAATAATCAAATTATTCAAGAAGTAAACAAAATAAAATACCTGGGACACATTATCTCAAACGATTGCTCAGATGATGCAGATATCGGCCGTCAGCGCAGACAGCTATATTTACGTGGTAACACCATCTTGAGAAAATTCCACATGTGTAATTGGGAAACTAAAGTCACTTTGTTCCGGACATATTGTTCCTCTATGTACACGGCCCATTTGTGGTGGAAGTATAAGAGAGCCACCATAAATGGTCTGTGTACATCCTATCATAATATACTCAAGATGTTCATTGGTCTCTCTAAATATGAAAGCACTAGTATGGTGTGCACACTGTTGGATGTGCAGTGCTGTCGGGCTGTCATCAGGAGACTGGTGTACAGCTTTTCGCAGCGACTGCAATCCTCCAGTAACACGCTGATTGTAGCTCTTTGGTCTAGTGATCATATCTATGAATCCCGTATTATATCTCACTGGCAGAAGCTGCTGCACACATAGTATGTACTGTAATGTAATATATAGGTCTAATTGAACTATGAGCAATGATCTGTGCAATAGGTGTTAACCAACATTGAGCAATAGCCTTAGTTAGCCTATCTGTGTTATATTGTGACAAAATGTGATATGTGCTCTATTCTGTAAATAGGCCTACTGTATTTTTTATTTTATTGTGTCTTTATTAATATATCTTTGTGTATAATTATTATCTGTGCTCTGACGAGAAGTGTATGTGATATGGACCATTAGGTCGTACTGTATTTATACTGTATCTATCTTATGTGTCTGGAATAAAGAATTATTATTATTATTATTATTATTATTATACCTGTGGGAGGGAGAGAAAGGAAGCTAGGAAACCAAAGGGTAAGAAATGGAAACTGAAACAAGCGGACTGGGTAAAATTCGGGGAAGAACTAGAGCGTGTGAACTGGAGGGATGACGGAGGGGTAGACAGAATTAATGAAGAATTCACCAAGACAGTGAAAGAAGAGTCGGGAGGAAAAAGAAAGGAAATAATAGGAGACCCCAGAGGAGATGGTGGAACCAAGACATCGAATCTGCCAGGAAAAAAAGAAAAGAGAGCAACCGAAGGTGTAGAAGACTAAGGAGGTCCAAGGACAACGGTGAGAATGAACGGGTCGCATATGAGGAAGCATGGGAGGAATACAGGAAGCACAAAAGTATAACAGGAGGTTTAATAAGGAAAGCGAGAGTAAAAGCCGATAAGGATGTAGTAGATGAGCTGAAGGCAAGAGGCGGTGAGGTCAGCAGAGAATGGTATGACTTCCTAAGGGGAGAACAAGAGAGTGAAAGAGTGAATGTGGAAGTGATAATGGTGAACGGAAGAGAGGTGAGAGGGAAACCGGAGAAAGCTAGGGCAGTAAAAGAATTCTGGGAAAACATAGGGGGTGCGAATGAGGTGGAGGATAGAGGCAAACCCAACCTGATAATAGGAAGAAAGATACCAGTAGATGAAAATATGGATTACGAGATCAGTAGAGAAGAGATAATGAAATGTGTCAAGAAACTGAAGAATGGTAAAGCCGCAGGAAATGACGAGATCCCATATGAATTCTACAAAGAGGGTGGGAATGGAGTAATTGAAGGCATGTTGGACTTTTTAAGAAAGTGTGGTCAGGAGAGAGGGTACCGTATAAATGGAACGAGAGCCGGGTGACCCTCCTGCACAAAGGGGGTCACAAGAGTAAGAAAGAGCTGAAAAACTACCGACCAATAACGCTAACGGACACAATTTCCAAGGTGTTCTGTGGGGTGCTGAATGAAAGGCTGAAAGGGATCTTTGAAAGGAACAGAGTGATGGGAGAAGAACAGAATGGGTTTCGAGTGGACAGAAGAGGGGAAGATAACATGTTCGTAGTGAGAGAAGTGATAGAGAATACGAAAAAGTCCGGACGGAAGGGATACTTCGCCTTCCTAGACATAGAGAAAGCATATGACAGAGTGAACAGGTACAAGTTGTGTAGGCTGCTTGAAACAGTAGGTGTGAGTGAAAAGATAATAAATATCATAAGAAGTATGTATGAGAATACCAGGGCTAGATACAGTATGGGGGATATAGAGACAGACTGGGTCGAAAACAAGCGGGGAGTTAGACAGGGCTGTGGGCTATCCGCCCTCCTGTTTGGGATGTACACAGAGGAACTAGCTGCAAGAATGAAAGAAGCCGGCAGGGGAACACTAATTGGGAACGAACGTCTGGGTATCTTGCTATATGCAGATGATGTAGTGATCATGAGCGACAACCGAGAGGATCTGCAGAGGATGCTAGATGTGGTGTCCGAATATGGGAATGATCTGAATGTGAGCTATAGCAGGGAGAAAAGTAAAGTACTAGTAGTGAATGGAGATGAAACGGATGTGGGTGCGACGTGGCTACTTGGGAATAATATAATTACCCAAACAAATGAATACAAGTACCTGGGAATGACAGTGGATGCAAGAGGATGCGAGAAAACAAAAGATGAGAGACTAACAAGAGCGAGCCAGTGGGTGGGAAGACTTGGCAGTGCTGCAAGGTGTAGAGCGAACAAGTATGAAGTAGTGCGAGGAGTATGGAAAGGTATGGCGGTGCCAGGCCTGATGTATGGTCTGGAAACCATCCCGTGGACAACGAATGACACGGCAAAGCTGGAAGTTGCCCAGAATAGGGTCGGAAGGCTCGCACTGGGAGCGAACAAGTACACTGCAGTAGAAGCCTTGAGAGGTGACGCGGGATGGAGCTCCTTTGAAGAAAGAATAGACAAGGGAGTCCTACGGTACCGGGTCAGACTGGAAAAAATGAATGGTGATAGATGGGCACGAAAGGTGTTTGAATGGGCTAAGGAGAGCAGTAAATGGAACAAGATGTGCGACAGAAAGAGAGAGAAGTACGGAATGCGTGGTATCATGATGGGGGAAAGTATGGAAATGTGGAGCCATGAGAGATGGAAGAAAGAGATCGGCAAACGGGTACAAAGCGTAGCAAGGGACGAATGGGCGGGGAATATGAGAAACAAGAGTTCACTAGAATGGTACATGTGTAAGCAACAGCCAAGAAGGGAGCCATTCTACGATGGGAGCATCGGAGGTGAACTCCTCTTCAAGGCCCGAACTAAGTCGCTTGAGCTGAACAGCAGAACATATAGATGGTCAAATGAAGGCAACAAGGCATGCAAGATATGCGAGAGTAGGGAGGATGAGACTGTGGAGCATATCCTCCTAAAGTGCAGAAAATATGAAGGAGAAAGGCGGGTAATGCTAAGATCCATAGTACAAGAGATTGGTGCGGAGGAATGGAATGCAGTGGTAGGAAGGTATGAATGGGGGCTCGACGGAATAGTGATCTACCTGCTTGGCCTGAACGACCTAAACATGTGGAATGAGACCACTGCACGAAGTGTTAAGGACTACCTAGAGGGAGTGTGGAGGAAAAGATCAGCCTCACAATAGTGAGGCTGGGGTGAGAATGCCCACGGGGGAACAATCTCCTTTTATTCTCAACCTGTCCTTTTCCATTATAGTTTATAAGTTTATCCTAGGAGAGAGAGCCGATACTAAGGCCACACCTCGACCAGTCGGGCGTGACTCTCGCACCAAGACCAAGACCAGGTCGGAGGTGTAGTTTGTTCCACAGTCACAAAGAAGAAGAAGAAGAAGACTGTACATTTAGTCTCTGTAAGATTGGTGTTTGTGTTTTGAAATACAGTGCTCAGTAAGTGTTGATTATAAACGATGAAAAAGTATTGGTAAAACATTTACAGTTGTCACATTTACTGATAACACTCTATCGCTCAGAGCAATAGCTAGTTTTATTACAGACAGAGTTAATTATTTATTTTGATACATTATAAAAATCAAAGGACTAACAGTCACATTTTACTGAAGACTCGGATATGGATGCTCACGAGATGACGCCCGTGAGTGGAGCAGGGGTAAGCAAGCGATGCGTGGGTATTGCCGGGCCAGGCGGGCAGCGAGGGAGGGAGCAGTGTCGGGCGTGGAAATTGTCATTATTCCGGCCGTTCTCCGCGAAGCACAACCCTCTTCCAGCCAACCCTACCAAGCTACAGTGCTGTGGACATGTCTTCCTCTGTCCGCCCCACAGTATGGTCAGTTGAATTATAATGTAAAATTTGCAAACTAAACAAACCAAAACTGAGACGATACAAGATAAAGGTAAAATAACGGTCAATATTTACGAGTCACACCACAGCTGGAATCTCATTTCTAAGGGTAGTTTTGGGTTCCTATCATTCTATGCTTCATTGCTATATACTTTTTATCCACCGGATTTTTTTTTTTATTTTTTTATTTTTTTTTTTTTTTATTTTTTTTTTTTTATTTTTTTTTAGCATTAGCCTAACCTAACCTAACCTAAATGTATTTGGGGGCTGTTAGGTTAGGTTAGGTTAATGCTAAAAAAACAAAAAAAACACGAAAAACAAAATTCCGGTGGATAAAAAGTATATAGGCTAGCAATGAAGCATAGAATGATAGGAACCCAAAACTACCGTTAAAAATGAGATCCCAGCTGTGGTGTGACTCGTAAATATTGACCAAAATAACTTATCAAATTCACTAGGCTATGTGGAAATAACGCTTAGGCCTACTAAAATAAAATTTATGAAATAAAAGAACACAATCCACCACATAGGGTGTACATTACTACATGAGCAAGTTAATCTGTTAACACTTAACCCTTGTCTAGCGGGGTGTTTTGAGCTCATTTGGGCATATTCAGGCCCTCCTGAATGATCAATCAAGTATCTGCATGAAAAGAAATGTATTCAGCAAAAACCTAGGCGCTAAAAGCTTCAAAATGAGACCAGAACGAGCTACATAGCACTCGTGGTTCTCTTGCAGTGGTGCCACGAACATGGGAGTTTAGCGTATTGCGGTATATTTTTCCCAGCTATGCTCACTAGTCACTACTGGCTACACTGCCAGCCTCTCGAGAACACAGGGAACATGAGTTAATGGGCGGCGGTAAGCCCTGGGAGTCGGCTGTCTGGCCCGCTGCGCTCCCGGCCATTTGCACTATTTTAACCCTTTAAAAGCCTTAATAATGCTCCTAACTTTCTGCAAATTGGTGCACGACTTAAGTCGAGCGCCGCCAATAAGGGGTTAAAGAGCGGGGCCCGACTTAAGTCCGTATCTAAAAAGCAGCAAGTTAGGAGCATTATTGAGGCTTTTTAACCCTTGTCTAGCAGGGTGTTTTGGGCTCATTTGGGCATATTCAGTCCCTCCTGAATGATCAATCAAGTATCTGCATGAAAAGAAATGTATTCAGCAAAAACTAGGCGCTAAAAGCTTCAAAATGAGACCAGAACGAGCTACGTAGCACTCGTGGTTCTCTTGCAGTGGTGCCACGAACATGGGAGTTTAGCGTATAGCGGTATATTTTTCCCAGCTATGCTCACTACTGGCTACACTGCCGGCCTCTCGAGAACACACGGAACATGAGTTAATGGGCGGCGGTAAGCCCTGGGAGTCGGCAGTCTGGCCCGCTGCGCTCCTGGCCATTTGCACTTGATTTTAACCCTTTAAAAGCCTTAATAATGCTCCTAACTTGCTGCAAATTGGTGCACGACTTAAGTCGAGCGCCGCCAATAAGGGGTTAAAGGGTTAAAATCGATTGCAATTGGCCGGGAGCGCAGCAGGCCACACGTCGACACCCAGGGCTTACTGCCACCCACTGACTCACGCACCCTCTGTTCTCGAGAGGCCGGCAGTGTAGCCAGTAGTGAGCGTAGCTGGAAAAAATATGCCGCTATACGCTAAACTCCCATGTTAGTGGTACCACTGCATGAAAACGACGAGTGCTACGTAGCTCGTTCTGGTCTCATTTTGAAGCTTGTAGCGCCTAGTTTTTTGCTGAATACATATCTTTTCATGCAGATACTTGATTGATCATTCAGGATCATTCTGAATATGCCCAAAATAGCCCAAAACCCCCCGCTAGACGAGGGTTAACATCATTATCTAACTGTCTTGATGGTGTGATGGTTAGAGTGTTTAAGATCTGTATGTGGTAACCCAGGTTGGAATCCCGGTAGGATCACATAATTTCATTAATTTCATTGGGAGGTGTTTGGTGTTGGGAGTGAAACTAATATACTGTATTAGATTATTTATTTCACTCTCAACACCAAACCCCTCCCAATGAAATTTATGAAACCGTGTGATCCTACCGGGATTCCAACCTGGGTTACCACATACAGATCTTAACCCTCTCACGTTCTTGACGCAATTTTGAGTCTATTAGGGATACTTTAAAGCCTTTGTTACCATCAGGGGTATTTAGAAACCTTTAGTTTAGTTACTTCAACCTCTGCAGTTGTCTTTGAGTTAGATGTGGCCAGAAAACTAATTTTGGAGAGGTAATTATAAGAGCGAGAGAACTCTATTTATTATTGCTAATCTGGCAACCTCTGTGTCATAAAAATGTGAAAGGGTTAATCATTCAAACCATTACACCAAGACAATTAAAGGTTATGTACATGACTACGATTTTATATCCATTTAATTATAGGTTGGTGAAATAATGACAGGCACGGTAATATGTCTGGCGTACGGCACTCTAAGCCGGTATCACACGAGCACTTTTTCCCTCAAAATTTATCCTCAACACTGGTCTGGCAGCTTAACCCTCCGGGCCCGGGCTAGCTCTCATAATGACAGTGCGGGGTACCCGGGCGATCTGGCCGAAAAACGTCTAGGCCTAGGCTACCGTATTTTTTTTTAGTTTAACTGCTAGAAATTTCCCACGCATCTATAAACGTAGTGCGGTTTCCAATCTGTAGACTGGCATTGAGTAGAGCTCTCTAAGTCAACTGGTTCGGTTGTCACAACGATTTCCGTGGAGCGAATTTTTCCGCGATGTTGACAATATCGGAGCTTTTCAGACACTAATTTCGTCTGACGTCACAACAATAACATTGATCCGACGTCTCCTTATTGTTTTCGGAGGTGCGGTGACGCAACGATCGGCTTTGTTTACATGCGTCGGACGCACAGCGTTCAGACCAAGCTGAATAGGCTTGAAAGCTTACTGCCTGGTATGAGGACACCCGGGCTCCTGCCCTTCTTTCGTGGTCTCATTTTAATCGGACACCCGGGCTGGAAGGGTTAAGAGGTCAACATTTAACGTATTTGTCACCTATATTCATCCACCATCAGTCTAGTTTCCGATACCAGTACAAAATATTCCAGAAATTTTGCCAGTAAAATGTTGACTATACTGTAAGAAACTGTAAGATAAAGGCTCTCGTGTGATAGCGGCTTTAGTGGGGATCATGTTACATTGATTCATCGTTATCTTACAGTTTGGTGAAATAATGACAGGCACGGTAATATTATGCCTGGCGTACGGGGCCCTAGTCGGGATCGTGGGTGCCGATGAATATTACAGGTTATTTCTCCTCCTTTCTTATAAACATCTTTGTCCCCTATTCCAGACCAATTAGTATAATAATGATTGTATGACTGTTATATTGAATCATCCTTTTCTTACAGGTTGGTGAAATAATGACAGGCACGGTAATATTATGCCTGGCGTATGGAGCCCTCGTCGGGATCGTGGGTGCCGCGGCGCTACCCGGGGGGAACCTCTTCTCCCTCCTGGTCCTCTTCCTGGTGGTGGCGGGGGCAGCCGTGACACCGCTACGATTACCACCACTCCTGAGCATGTTGGTGGCGGGGATAGTACTCAATAGTGTCCCCCGCTTGGACTAAATCGGCAACAATATTGACAAACATTGGTCTGCCACTCTCAGGTAACTTTTATTCATTAGTTTATTCAAGTACATTGGGGTTTGTATATATCTATCTATCTATTGCCTGACGCCGTGATCCCCGAAGGGGTGGCCACGAACGAACCGCCCCCATGCACCTCTGTCCCCAGTCAGTCGACGCCCCTCCCCCCAACCAGCACCGCCTTCGTTCATATACTTCCTCACTACATCCTTCCATTGATGATTAATGTTAAGAACGGGGTGTTACTTATTTCAAAAAATTTAGAGAGTTTAACGGTGGCTTATAACACTGCCTCCTTTAAACTTATATTTCTTTAGATCGTTATTGTGGATTGTGTTCTTTTATTTCATCGTTTATTTTAGTAAGCGTTGTTTCCACATAGCGATTTTGATTAAGTTATTTTACCTTGATCTTGTATCGTCCCAGTTTTGGTTTGTTTAGTTTGCAAGTTTTACATTTTAATTTTAATAATTATTTAACCCTCCAGCCCCGGCTATGTATTATATATATATTCCTCGAAACCCGGGTGTTTTGGCCGAAAAACGTCTAGGCTAGGCTACCGTATATTCGTTAATCAGACTGCTTCCCGCATTCCCGCGCATCCCCAAGCGTAGCTGTGTTATTTACCTGTAGAATGGCATTAAGTAGAGCTCTCTAAGTCAACTGGTTGAGCTGTGATGATGATTTCATTGGAGATAACTTTATGGCCAAAACAGCCACTTTACACCACTTTTCGATACTTAACAACAACATACAGGCACACACGAACAAGCGACGCTCTCCTTCTTGTGGCCGGAGATGCGGGCCGTCGGTCCAGCCAGCTGTTGTTTACATGCGTCGGACCGACGCCTCGCACACGAAGCTCACAGGCTTTCAACCACTGGGCGTTCAAGAGGCCTTCCGGGTACCTGTTATATGCTTTTTTATGGGCGTTCAAGAGCCCTTCCGTGGTGAGAGGGTTAAGGGAGTTTTTTTGTATTCTAATTTACTCCCTAAATCTCCATGAAGCTTAAACAAATACAGTACCCCCAAGACCCCCCCTTTGAGATAAATGTGTAAATTTGTTGTCAAGAATGTTAAGTGCGGGCGTACCGCCAGCCTTGTTTACACTACGCGTAGTGGCGTCAGACCTTTGCCATCATGTTCCCGTCTATTTTGAATGCCTTTGGATACAATAATATGTTAAGGGGGGCTTTGCCCCCCCCCCCCTCACCTCCCTCCATGACATATTGTCATCATCATATATATTGCCAGCAGGGGGCAAATTACCGAAAAAATCGCCGTCAAAATAGACGCGAACTTAACCACGGCGATCGACAAATGTAAACATGACGGCGGCGGGGGAGGCGTCGGACCTTTGCAATCATGTTCCCGTCTATTTTGAATGCCATTGGATACAATAATATGTTGAGGGGGCTTTGCCCCCCATGACATATTGTCATCATCATATATATTGCCATCAGGGGGCAAATAACCGAAAAAAATCGCCGTCAAAATAGACACGAAGAAAGGTTAGAATGGTTTCGTGGGTTTAGAAGTACAGATAAGAAGGTAGAAGAGATTATTAATGTTGTGAAGGATCTGGAAAAGTGGAAGAGTGAAACGGAGAAATGGAAGGGGGACATTGGTGAGAAAATCAAGGTATTGTACGAACTATGTGGTGCGTCGGGTGTGGCAGGGAATAGGCCTAGGCTTAGTGAAGGAAGCGAATGTGGGCCTATTTCGGAAGCTAATAAGAACCTAGAGATGGTATTAAAAAGGGTAGAGGAATTAGGAGCAGAGAATATGGCATTAAAGGAGCAGCTGAAGGAATACGAAGGACGATTCAAGGAAGTGAAGGATTCAACTGCATGGACGGTGGTAGGTGAACAGAAAGTTAACGATTTGGAGGGAATTGTGAAAGAACAAAAGGAGGAAATGAATAAGACAAAAAAAAAAATGAGAGTGCAGTCGTAGGTGTCATGAAGAACAAGGAGTGTCGTGAGGGAGGCCATGGACAGGGATAGAGTTATAATCATTCATGGAGATATAGAGGCTCATATGAATGATAATGGAGTGAGAAAAGTGAGAGATATGGAGAAAGTGAAGGAGGTCATGAAAGCTGTTCATGTAGATGGATGTGGAGGGGATGGGCAGGTGGAGGAAGTCAGTAGGATAGGTAGATATAGAAGGGGGGAGATGAGACCTATAAGGGTACAGTTTAAAACCAGGGCAGTGGTAGAGACAGTGACAAACTTTAGTTGGCGACTAAACACAAATGAAGAACTGAAACATATAAGATTAAAGAAGGATTTGAGCATAGAACAAAGAAAAAAAATGAAGGAACTACAGGAAAAGGCTGATGAGGAAAATGGAAAGTTGTGTGAGGAGGATAAGAAGTTTTTCTGGAGAGTGAGGGACGGGAAATTGAAGAAGTGGTTTATACGAATAGAAGGGAGAAGGAGAGCTGGGAGGGAAGAGAATGTGGCAGAGGTGGAGAGCATGGTGGAAGCGTCTCGGGGAGAGACAGGAGAAGAAGCTGCAGACCCAGTACCGGTAGTGTGAGGGGGGGAGTAGGGCACGGACAGGAGGAGCGGGATGATGTAGCTGCTGAAGGAATGGTAGAAAGATTAAGGATTATGTTTAGTAATGTTGATGTGTTTACCCAGGACAAGAAAAGAGAACTGATATGTAGGTTGCAGGATGAAGAGGAAAAACCTGATTTCATAGCCTTACAGGAAGTAAGACCAAAAAATGCTAGAATTGAAAGGGAACTGGTGGAGTATAGTTTGGAGGGTTTTGAGTTGTACGAGAGGAATGCTATTAGAGCAGAGGTTGGAAGAGGACTGTTTATTTATGTAAGAAAAGAGCTCAAGGTAAATGAGGTGGATATGAGACAGTGTATTGAAGTAAAATGTGCAAGAGGGTCAATTCTAATTGCCTCTATATATAGAACCCCAAATAATAGTAGGGAAGAGGATGATAACCTACTGAAAGCAATGGAGGAAATAGATAATAGAGAGAACAAATATAAGATTTTGATTGTAGATTTCAATTTGCCAAGGATCAACTGGGCAAATTGTACTACTCCAGCGGGACAGTGTAGCTTGGAAAAGAAGTTTTTAGAGAAAGTGAGAGATTGATTTTAACGCAACATATTACAGACATGACAAGATATAGAGATGGGAAGCAGGAGAGTGTACTTGATTTAATTTTTAGCAATGAGGAGGATATAGTGGAACATGTCAATGTGGATAGCCCTATAGGTTGTAGTGACCATGCCTGTATAAGTTTTAGTTGCAATATTAAAACAGAGGGATAATAGAAGCAATACAAAAATATACATGTATGACAGAGCAGATTATGAGCTGCTGAGAAGGTGTTTGGACATTGACTGGGGGGAGTACTTGAACGGTGAAGATGCAGAAGGAATGTGGAGGAAGATTAGAGTCAAACTGGAGGATGCTATATCCAAATGTGTACCAGTAAGGGAATATAAGGATAAAACAAAATTGAGGAAAAGAACGAACCCAGAATTACCATTGAAAAGAAAGCTTTGGACATTGATAAGAAGAAAGAAACGATTGTGGGATAGACTAAAAGTGTTAAAAAAGAACAGGGGGTCTAGTATAGAAGCTAAAGTGGATTTGGAACATAGAAAAATAAACAATAAAATAAGGTGGGAGACAAAGGAGGGGGGGGGGGGGGGTGAAGGAGAGGGAGAGAGAGATTGCAAAAAACGTGAAGGATAATCCAAAAATATTCTGGAAGTACATTCAGGAAAAGTTAACAAGAAGAGTAGGTATCTCAGAACTGATAGGAGAATTGGATGATAGGAATAGAGCAGAAACTGATAAGGAGAAAGCAGAGGTGCTGGGGAAAATCTTTGGGGAGGTACTAACAGTGGAGTCGGATGATGCAGTGCTTACTATTCCCATCAATCAGGCACCTGCACTAGAACTAATAGAGTTTTCCCATGCTAGAATAAGAAGGGCTATAGAAAAAATTAACAGAAGTAAGTCCCCGGGAACGGATGGGATACATCCAAGAATCATAAAGGAAGGAGGGGAGATGTTAGTAGAGCCATTAAAATTTTTGTTTGAGGTATCTTTTAATACAGGACAAATCCCGATGGACTGGAGAGAGGTGAACATAACAGCTATATTTAAGAAGGGAAAGAGAAATGACCTAGGAAATTATAGACCAGTCAGTTTGACAAGTGTTGTGTGTAAACTAATGGAAACGGTAATTAGAGAAGGAATAATGGAGCATATGAAATCAAACCAACTTTTCAGTGGGAGACAGTTCGGATTCTTGCCGGGGAGGTCAACGGTACTACAGCTAATTAAGGTGGTAGATGATTGGATGCAAATTCTGGAGGATGGTGATGTTATAGACGTGGTATATTGTGATTTTATGAAGGCCTTCGATAAGGTCCCACATAATAGGTTAATAGAGAAAGTTAGAAGCTATAATATAGGGGAGAAATGTGTGAAATGGATAGAAGCCTTCCTGAAAGATCGGAGACAGAGGGTACTGGTGAATGGATTAGGCTCGGGGTGGAGGGAAATTATAAGTGGGGTACCTCAGGGAACTGTGTTGGGACCACTACTGTTCGTTATATTTATCAACGACTTACCTGAAGTTATAACTAATGGAAGTGAGATATACCTGTATGCGGATGACACTAAGCTGTATAGAAGAGTGAAGAGTAAGGAAGATGTGGGTTTGCTTCAAGGAGATGTGGAGGGCATGAAGGGATGGTCTGAACATTAGTTAATGCCTTTTCATCCAAAAAAAATGCAAGTACAGTACATGCGGATTGGGACAAGCAAGATAGACAAGGTAGGATACAGTATGTATGAAGCGATGGAGGAAGTGAATGCAGAAAAGGATATAGGAGTAGTGATAGACAATAAATTAAATTTCTCAGAACATTTAGCGGAAAAGATAAACAAAGCCAATAGAATTGTAGGGCTGATAAGGAGGACATTTGTGTCACTTGACGAAGAAATATTCAGGAATCTTTATACAGCGCTGGTCAGGCCGCACCTGGAATATGCGAACCAGGTGTGGGCTCCATATATGGTAAAGGATATAGAAGCAGTGGAGAAAGTGCAGAGGAGAGCTAGTAAGCTAGTACCAACGTTGAAGAACGCGGGCTATGAGCACAGGTTGAGGACACTGGGGCTTCCAACACTGGCATATAGGAGAAAGAGAGGGGATATGATAGAGACTTTTAAGATATTGTCAGGAAAGTATGATGAGGATGTGTCTGAAGGTATCTTCTTGATGCGGGAGGGAACAAGAACGAGGGAACAAGAACGAGAGGACACTCTAAGAAAATTTACAAACAAAGAAATAGGCTTGAAAAGGCAAAGAACTCATTTTGTGATAGAGTGGTAAATGAGTGGAACGCACTGCCCCAGTATGTAGTCGATTCCGAATCAATAAGGAAGTTTGAAAGTAATCTTGATAAAGCATGGGGAAGACAAGATTTGAAGTTTGATTATAAAGCAAAAATACAGAATACTGTAGTAAAAATGTTGCGTCTGCTACCGCCGCCGCCAACACCATGAACGACCACAGCAGTGCAAGTACTGGCACTGAGCTGGATACACAGGCCTAGTTTGCCTTTTTCCAGAGGATCTACTGAAAGAAACTGTAAGTTTGTCTTTATAAAATACCATGGCTTTGGTCTTTTCAGGAGAGAAGCGAAACCCAACAGAGGAGGCCCAAGAATTTACCCGAGCAATGGCAATGTTAATGACTCGTTGGGCATGACAAAGATGTTTGGAGGCATAATAAACGGCGAAGTCGTCTACATATAAACTATGCCGGACGTCAGGGGGTAATCGCAGAATAATGCCATTGGCCGCCAGTGCATAGAGCGTGCCGCTCAGGACGCAGCCTTGCGAGAGACCACAGTCAAGGCAAAATATATCAGATATTGCCTTCTACACGAACCTGAAAAGTGCGGGCTGACATGAAGTTGGAGAGAAAGGTGGGGAGGCGTCCCCTTATACCTGCATCGTGATGGTTACGGAGGACCAAATGACGCCATGTAGTATCATAGGCCTTCGAGATGTAAAACAAAAATCAGCAACTGTCACAAGTTTACGAGCAAACCCCTCCTGTATGTATGACTCCAAATGAGCCAGAGAGTCTAAGGTGGAGCGATTAGGCTGGGAACCAAATTGGAAAGGCATCAAGATTTTACGATCGCGGAGGAGCCATAACAATCAGGAATTCTCCATCTTCTCCATTAACTTAGATACAATTAGTAAGGGAAATGGGTCGATAGTTAGTCGGCAGATCAGGATCCTTACCAGGTTTAGCAACTGGAACAACTATCGCGTGACGCCAGGAGTCAGGAAAAGTACCAGAAGCCTATAAATGATTGTAAAGCCGTAACAGATACGACGTGGCAAGTGGGGCAAGCCGTTTCAGTAAATCGAAACCGATACCATCAGGGCCCGGGGCAGATGTTGTGCAAGAGGATAGAGCTGCGTCAAATTCTGTGTTAGTGAATGGTAGGTTATATACGTGAGAGGTATCCGTACTAAAATTCAGAGGTTGGCATTCAGCAATATCTTTGATCGCGCGAAATGCCGCATCCAGGCCATCAACACTGCTGACGTCAGCAAGATGACGACCAAGGACATCGGCAATAACACCGGGATCATGAACGCGACGGCCACCGACCGTCAAAGCGTGCCTTGGTGAGTGGAAGTGGGAACCATTAATTCGCCCAAATTTACGCCAAACCGTATGTATGGAAGTGGTGGAGGATATGGATGAAACATAACCTAGCCAAGATTCAGATATTGCCCGTTTAACTTCCTTCCGAAACTTCGCTGTTAACCAGTTGTATTTACCTAATTGTATAGATTGGAAGCCAAAGCGTCACATCTTTCCTTTGCCCCTCAACTTTCACTTCATAATTGCTGAGGGGCACAGGGCCCTGGGTGGGGCTTTGGTTTCCCGGGCGTTTCCGCGCCCTCCTCAGCTCCCCGCCATGGAGTGGCTTCGGTCACCCAGGCTTTATTGTGGTCGGCAGGGAGGGTTCTGTGGGGGCGCTCGGTTGTGGCCTTGGCCTTGCTCGGGCCTTGGGGCTGTTCGGCAAGGCAGCTTGGGGAAAAACAACAACAACAACAACCTAATTGTATTTACCTAATTGTAGTTTACAGGAGTTGAGCTAAGCTTGTGTTGTCCCGTCTCTCGGTCTACTTTTTATCCAATTTTTTCTTGAAAATATGGATGTTCCTTGCCCCTACCACCTCCTCCTCCAGCCCATTCCATTTGTCAATACATCTATAGGGGAAGCTAAACTTCCTGATATCGTTCTTGCAGGTAGGTCTTTTTACTTTGTAGCTGTGGCCTCTAGTTATTCCTGTATCCATAATTAACATATCCTCCCTATCCAGCCTCTCCAGCCCCCGGGTGCATTTGTACATCATTATCATGTCTCCCCTCTCTCTCCTCTCTTTTAAACTCGGTAGATTTAATTTGTCTAGCCTTCCTTCATATGGCAGTTCTCTGAGACTTGGAACCAATCTAGTAACTGCTCTCTGGATTCTTTCTAACTTGTGAATATGCTTCTTTAGATGCGGGGACCACACCACTGCTGCATACTCCAATCTTTGTCTAATCATACTCTTCATAATTTTCGCTACCATGGTCTCATCCAAGTACAGTAGTTCAGAGCAACTTTCATATTCCCGGCCATTGCATACATTCCGCTAAAGAGCTTGTTAATATGTTTCTCTGGCGACAAATTATCTTGTATAATCAACCCTAAATCCTTTTCATTTTCGGCCTTGCTAATTATATTATCTCCCATCCTGTACTCCCAATTTGGTCTATTCACACTTCTTCCCATATTTAACACATGGCATTTACTTATATAAAATTTCATTTTCCACTTGGTGCTCCATTCATATATTTTATCTAAATCCCCTTGCAGCTCCTCACAACTACTTTTATTTGTCTCATAATTTTTACGTCGTCTGCAAACATTGACATGTAGGAATTTAAGCCTATCGGCAGGTCATTTACGTACATAAGGAACATGAGAGGTGCCAACACAGATCCCTGCGGCACACCACTCTCAACTTTCCGCCACGATGAGTAAGTTCCTCTAATGTTGGTCCTCATTTCCCTATCTGTTAGATAGCTCTCCATCCATTTCAGAAAACTCCCCCTGACACATCCTAGCATCTCAAGCTTAGATAACAATCTCTTATGTGGTACCTTATCGAATGCTTTGGAAAGGTCTAAGTAGACGCAGTCCACCCATCCGCCTCTTTCTTGGAGTATATCTATCACCCTATGTATCACATAGTACAGGGGCATAGTGCGCCCTTGTATTGAGTATTGTTCACATGTGTGGGGAGGTTCCTCTCACACCGCTCTCCTAGACAAAGTTGAAAGGAAGGCCTTTCGTATCATTAACTCCCGTCCACTCACCAACTCTCTGCAATCTCTCTCTCTCCGCCGCAATGTTGCATCTCTCTCGCTATTCTATCGCTACTATAATAATCAGTGTTCCTCAGAGCTATCCCAGTGCATACCACCTCCTTTACGTAGGGCACGTGGTACCCGTCTTGCAACTCAATCCCACCCCTACTCTGTGCAACTCTCCAACCCAAGAGTGAAACGTTACTCTCAAACTTTCTTCTACTCAACAGCTGAGCTCTGGAACTCTCTCCCAGAATCAGTCTTTCCCTCTTCCTATGACTTAAATTGCTTCAAACTCCGTGTGTCCAGGCATTTTGGCTCGAACGTCCCTTGATTTTGGCCCTGTCACTCTTTCAACTATGGGGGAGGCACTCGCTATAGGCAGTTATGCCTTTTGCCTCCCTCAATCACATAGAAAAAAAAAAAAAAAAAAAAAACCCTACTGTAATAACATAGCAAACTGGTAACACAAGATGTCCCTTCTCTGAATCCAAATTGCTTTGGGGTTATTATCTTCTTTCTCTCCAACATTTTCATCCATCTCTTCCTAATTAGCTTTTCACAAATCTTGCATACAATACTAGTAAGACTAGTAGCAAGGTTTAAGTGATAGGATGTGGAGAAGTATAGTAACTTGTGGGGCGAGGACAGCCGGGGTGATGGGGCGGATATCCGACAAACGACGATAACGGGAAGTGAGCGTATGAAGTTGGCGACCAACGGCACGTTTCTGATGCACCAAGGTATGGAGAGAGCCATTCCACCAAGGGACACAGCGTTTCATAGGACCGGACCTCAAGGTAGGAATCGATTTGTCTGCCACAGATTGAACAAAGGCTACAAAGTGATCATTTAAGGTATTGTCGTCACGGGGTACGAAAGGGGGGATATCCCTAGTGTGAAGGTGAAAAGCCCCCCAATCAGCTTTCTTGAAGTTATACCTGGGAGGCATCGGAGATGACTGGAAATCCAGGGCTGTTATATTGATAGGGTAATGGTCGCTCGAGTGAGGGTCGTCTAGGACTAGCCAGCCGAACCTGTCCACCACCGTAGGGGAGCACAAACTGACGTCTACTGACGAGTATGTTTTATGTGTGAAGGAGAAATAGGTGTGAGTACCTTCCTCATTAAGACAGTACAATGTATGATCAAGAAGTTGTGCTATGAGGGAACCAGGTCCATCTGCCACAAAGCATGTGGAATCCCAGGCAAGGCTGTGGGCATTAACATCTCCAACAAATAAAAGGGGGGAAGGGAACGTGTCAATGAGATTATAGTGAAATGAAGGTTGGTTATACAAATTACAAATAGATAAAAGACCATGTCCAGGGATGAAAAGCCGGACGGCAGAATATTGGAGATAGGTAGAACGGACTGGAAGAACATCATAAGTAAGTTTTTTATGTACATAAATGGCTGAACCAAGTTCGTCACCTGAAGACAACGAACGGCACGCCAATCGGTAATGGAGGATGGAGTCAGGACATTGACCCACGTGTTGGAGGCAAAGGCACATGGGAGAATAAACTGTAAGGAGACGTTGGACTTCTCCAAGGCAAAGCCGCGTGGAGAGTCCATTAACGTTCCATTGCAGAATGTACAGTTGGAAAATCATGTTAGAGGTGTAAGATTGTCGAGGTTAACAGAACTAGCAGTTCTACGAAGCTGTTGGTATTGGCGTACACTAGAACCTGCGGTGGGAGGACGGAAGAGACTCTACTAGCGGGACGGTCGTCACGTCACTTTGAGACCCACGAAAGTGACAAGACTTAGACAAGGAGGCAATAAAGGCTTCCTGTGTTGAGGTGGATTTGTCACGTCTGTGTCGTAAATGGTAGGCACAAAGGCAGTTGGAAGTGTGACCGCCAGGGTGGTCAGAGGCATTCAGGGTTCGGGTCATGAATTCACGGACGACAGTAGACATAGTCGCCAAGTTTTTATTGGGGTTTGTAAGCCAAGTGCAAACGAAACAGGTATGGCAACTGAAAGAGGGAGGATGAGGATACTCTAACGAGGATGTTACAGTCAGAGCACATTTCTTGCAAACGCACCCAGTGGGGTAAGGATAACGACACCGGGATGTCGAGGGTCCGGTGGAAGGGGCATGTGAAGCATCCATGGCAGTGGGCAAAGGCTCAGGCACAGAAGGCGGAGGTGATCGAACAGCTGTGCGGGGTTGTCTGCGCTGCCATTGCGGCAACGGTTCAGAAGGGGACAAAGATGGGGAGGAGGGACTGGAAGCTTTACGCTTCGTCATCCGTTCATGTCTATCAGGTGTTTGAGCCGAATCAGAATGAACCATCTCAGCATCCGGAAGGCAGTCACCAGAGAGCAAGGCAAAGCGATTAGAGGTCACAGTATCGGCAGGCGGAGGCATAAGCTCCAGAGACGTCGCAGGAAGGGAACTAGGACGGCGTGAAGGCGTAGTGGAAGTCGTAGGTGGCGTTGGTGGTACGTCAGAGTCACGAGGTCTGAGTGACCGGAGGGTGGCCTGTCTATAAGAATTTTGTTTGGCTGGATCATGGATCCCCCTCACCGCCAGTTCTCGTTTGGCTCGAGGGATGGTGAAGCCAGAACGGGATTTCAGTAGCTTGACTTCAGTATTGTAAATATAGAATTTGCAAGCTTTAGATCGAGCATGGTGATCACCACCGCAATTTATGCAACGAGCATTGCCACAATTCCAGGTGGTCTCGTGTTCCGTAGACCCACAATAGGCACATATGGGTCGATTGGAGCAGACCCTGGTGGGAAGTGTGAAGGAGGAACACTGTCGACATTGAAGGGGCGGAGGGACGTAAGGGCGGACCTCGTGACTCTCGCCCATGATAACAATTCTGTCAGGTAAGGTTTCCCCAGTGAACGTAAGGGTGGCCAATTTGAGTGATTGGCCAGAGCGGCGATTAAGGCGATCGTATAAGTCAACCTTAGTGCAGCAATGTCCACGCAATTGGAGGGATTCCAGCAGGGCATGCTCGTCAGGAGATATAGCAGAATGCGGAAGTACAACAGTACCTTGGATGGAATTAAGGAACTCATGGGCACAGGCCGTGACCAGCACATCATCCAATGTTTTGAGCTTGAGAAAGGTACTAGATTGGCGCTCAATAGTGGCTTCAACAAGCCAACTACGGGAATCCTGAGGCCTTATTGTCATATCACGGGAAGAATACTTACAGTTTCTTACAGTAGATCCTCTGGAAAAAGGCAAACTAGGCCTGTGTATCCAGCTCAGGACCAGTATTTGCACTGCTGCGGTCGTTCACGGTGTTGGCGGCGGCGGTAGCAGACGCAACATTTTTACTATTCTGTATTTTTGCTTTATAATCAAACTTCAAATCTTGTCTTCCCCATGCTTTATCAAGATTACTTTCAAACTCCCTTATTGACTCGGAATCGACTACATACTGGGGCAGTGCGTTCCACTCATTTACCACTCTATCACAAAATGAGTTCTTTGCCTTCTCAAGCCTATTTCTTTCTTTGTAAATTTTCTTTGAATGTCCTCTCGTTCTTGTTCCCTCCCGCATCAAGAAGATACCTTCACACACATCCTCATCATACTTTCCTGACACTATCTTAAAAGTCTCTATCATATCCCCTCTCTTTCTCCTATATGCCAGTGTCGGAAGCCCCAGTGTCCTGAACCTCTGCTCATAGCCCGCGTTCTTCAACGTTGGTTCTAGCTTGCTAGCTCTTCTTTGCACTTTCTCCACTGCTTCTATATCCTTTACCATATATGGAGCCCACACCTGGTTTGCATATTCCAGGTACGGCCTAACCAGCGCTGTATAGAGATTCCTGAAGATTTCTTCGTCAAGTGACACAAATGTCCTCCTTATCAGCCCTACAATTCTATTGGCTTTGTTTATCTTTTCCGCTAAATGTTCTGAGAAATTTAACTTATTGTCTATCACTACTCCTATATCCTTTTCTGCATTCACTTCCTCCATTGCTTCATACATACTGTATCCTGCCTTGTCTATCTTGCTTGTCCCAATCCGCATGTACAGTACTTGCATTTTTTTGGATGAAAAGGCATTAACCAATGCTCAGACCATCCCTTCATGCCCTCCACATCTCCTTGAAGCAAACCCATATCTTCCTTACTCCTCACTCTTCTATACAGTTTAGTGTCATCCGCATACAGGTATATCTCACTTCCATTAGTTATAACTTCAGGTGCGTCGTTGATAAATATAACGAACAGTAGTGGTCCCAACACAGATCCCTGAGGAACCCCACTTGTAATTTCCCTCCACCTCAAGCCTATTCCATTCACCAGCACCCTCTGTCTCCGATCTTTCAGGAAGGCTTCTACCCATTTCACACATTTCTCCCCTATATTATAGCTTCTAACTTTCTCTATTAACCTTTTATGTGGGACCTTATCGAAGGCCTTCATAAAATCACAATATACCACGTCTATTACATCACCATCCTCTAGAATTTGCATCCAATCATCTACCACTTTAATTAGCTGTAGTACCGTCGACCTCCTCGGCAAGAATCAGAACTGTCTCCCACTGAAAAGTTGGTTTGATTTCATATGCTCCATTATTCCTTCTCTAATTACCGTTTCCATTAGTTTACACACAACACTTGTCAAACTGACTGGTCTATAATTTCCTGGGTCATTTCTCTTTCCCTTCTTAAATATAGCTGTTATGTTCGCCTCTCTCCAGTCCATCGGGATTTGTCCTGTATTAAACGATACCTCAAACAACATTTTCAATGGCTCTACTAACATCTCACCTCCTTCCTTTATGATTCTTGGGTGTATCCCATCCGGTCCCGGGGACTTACTTCTGTTAATTTTTTCTATAGCCCTTCTTATTCTAGCATGGGAAAACTCTATTAGTTCTAGTGCAGGTGTCTGTTTGATGGGAATAGTTGGCACTGCATCATCCGACTCTACTGTTAGTACCCCCCCAAAGTATTTCCCCAGCACCTCTGCTTACTCCTTATCCATCTCCGCTCTACTCCCATCATCCAACCCCCCTACCAGCTCCGGGATCCCTACTCTTCTCGTTAACTTTTTCTGAATGTACTTCCAGAATATTTTTGGATTATCCTTCACGTTTCTTGCAATCTCTCTCTCCCTTTTCCTTGTCTCGCATGGAGGAGTTTAAATTCTAGGTTCCCAACGTTGGAACGGCTTAGCGGGGGGTGATAACTAAATACCTAGGCCATGCATCTGCTCCGAACAGGTTATCAAAACGAAGAATGGTAGTATCTGGGACACGGGCAGGGCGTCGACTCTTAGTCCTGGGTACTGTATATCGCTGGAGTGTAAGAGCGGGCACATCACTGGAACCTTGTTTCAGCTGAGCAGGCAAGTGGGAAGGAGAAGCGATCACAATTGCGCTATGGGTATTTACAACCGAAGTACTGACTACCGGTGTGACAGTAGTAGATGTAGGAGAGTCAGATACGACAAGGCTTATGGTACATTGAACAGTAGAGGGTGAAGGCACACTCTGGGCCATGATTGTAGGTGGCAGCATATCGTCAGTGGTTAAAGAGGATTTCACGGCGGGGGCCACGTCTGAGAGGGGATCCCTGGCACAGTTGGTTTCAGGGGAAAGGTCCGGGACACAGTCCAAAGTCTTGCAGAGGTCGGCATTGGAGTTGGCCAGTTTAGAATCCATAGGACATAGACGGTAATATTCATCTGGGCTAGATTCCATACCCACCACGGAGCCACAATTAGAGGACAGGGTTACCGCCCCAGGAATTCTTACAGATATACACCCCGACCAATGCACCTTAAGGGACGTCATTCTGTCGATCTCAGACCCATCACAAGGGTCAGGGTTTGACATTAAAGTGTCCCCTCGCTCAAGCACGTCGGGTACCACAGTTCTACGGGTGAAGGGATTGCCGACCCACAACACCCTCCAACGAAACCAAAGAGTTAGTATGGCCATAAACCTGAGGGCAGTCACTGTGTCCCCAAAGGAGGGGACAGAGAGGGGAAGAAGGGAAAGACGAAAAACAGAAAGGATGAGAAATGAAAGTGCCCACTACAATTAGTTGGGGGCAGCAGGAAGGGCGGACAGGTGGCCTGCACCCCCTTCCTGCCACCCCCGTCAGCCCCCGCACGTGTTCAAAAGTGAAACCAACGAAGTAGGCAGAGCGTGGGTAAGAAACAACTGAAGTCGCACATATTTCTTAGGGCTTACGATACTGGGGAGCATATAGTTACTGATGACTATAAACTTTTTTTTTTTTTTAATGGAATAATATTTAAGTTAATGTGAGCGCTCGTGAATCCATTTGGAGAATTGGTGCTCGGACAAATGAAATACCAGCATACAGTTACTGCCCTTGGACAGGTAGACAAATCCTTGGAACTAATCTATCTCTCTCTATCTATTGATCTATCTAACCATCTAACCATCCAGACCTCTCCTTCCTCCCAATACATACACATACACATGCTGTACCTAGTTTCAGTGCATTACCACAAAGCACACCGAAATGCCAAAAAAATACCCTCATTGTTCCCTGATGAAATAGCACTGTATGAATATTCCCATATTAAAAATATGCTACAGGGGGGCAATGCCTAGTGAGTTAATTACTCAATACTGTATGTGGCGTTCTGAGAGTGAGGTTCCGAGTCTGAGGGATGAGATGGTGAAGCACTGAGGCGAAGCAGCTTCAGAGATGGGACTGCTTCGCATGTCTCACTCCCTAGACTGGAACAAGACCTCACGGGCCTCACCGTGTTCAGCGGTGGAGTGTGCAGGCTCTCAGCCTATGCCCGAGAGGGGAGTAGTTTAAAAAAAAAAAAAAAAAAAAAAAAAATATATATACTGTATATAATAATAATATATATACAGTATATACCGGTACAGTATATATAATTTTGTATATATATATATATATATATATATATATATATATATATATATATACCTGTACTGTATATACATATACACACACAATCACACATACATACATACAGTATACACATGCAGACATATAACTGTGATATACTGTAGGCCCTATATATGAGTTCAGCCAGAGTCGTGTGAGGGGATGTTAATTGGCTCTCCTGTATAGGGCATTTTCCCGCTAAGGTAATGGAGATAAATGGACAATACTTTGCAAGTGGATCTAGTTTGTTATAGTGAAATAATGCCTATTTTAATGCTGTGTCCAACATTTTTCAAATAGGTGCCCAGTGCTTCGAGGCCAGGAAGAAAAGCTGACTTACCAAAAATTGAATTACCGAACGGATTAAGGACCTGGTCCTCGAACAAGTGTGTAACACTGACAATCCCAATGGGATCTTCAACCTAGCTAGGCGAGTTAAAAATGACAGTAGGGATATTATAGGTGAACAGTGTGTTAGAAATGATAATGGGAAGATTGTGTATGCAGAAAATCAAATCAGGGAAGCATGGAAGGCACACTATGAACGATTGCTAAATGTAGAGTTTGAATGGGATAAGGAACAGCTTAGTATCGAAAAATCAATATCTGGGCCCCCTCCTTTGATAGCACCAGCTGTAGTGAGCGACGCAATCAATAAAATGAAGGACGGTAAAGCTCCAGGGTGCTCTGACATTGCCGCTGAGATGATAAAAGCCTCAGGGGAGACTGGTGTCAACTTAGTCACTGAGTTGATAAACACCATTATTTAAGATGAGAAAATCCCAGAGGATTGGCTCAAAAGTGTAATAGTAAATATATACAAAGGAAAAGGGGATGCGCTAGATAGAGGAAATTATAGGGGCCTGAAAATTCTTGACCAAACCATGAAGGTCTGTGAGAGTGTCTTTGAGGGTTTGATCAGGCAAAGCCTCTCCATTGATGATATGCAGTTTGATTTTATGCCAGGACGGGGTACAACCGATGCTATCGTCATAGTCAGGCAGATACTGGAAAGATACTTACTAAAAGGCAGGGATCTTTACTGTGTGTTTGTAGACCTGGAGAAGGCCTTTGACAGGGTGCCTAGAGATGTTGTGCAGTGGGCTATGAGGAAACTTGGTGTGGAGGAGTGGCTGGTGCGTGTGATAATGAAGATGTATGAGGATTCGCGAAGTGCGGTGAGGGTGAAGGGTGTACTGAGTGATGAGTTCGCAGTCCGTGTTGGAGTCCATCAGGGTTCAGTGTTAAGCCCCCTCCTCTTTATCATGGTCCTGGAGGCACTGTCTAGTTTTTAGAGGCGGACTCCCGTTGGAACTGTTTTATGCAGACGATTTAGTCCTAATAGCTGACAGTATGCAAGATGCTGAGGCCAAATTCAGAGAATGGAGAGAGGGCATGGCGAGCAAGGGTTTAAGAGTCAATATTAACAAAACCAAGGTTATGCATTGTAGATGGAGACGAGGCAATGTGGAAAAGAGCGGTGCATACCCATGTGCAGTGTGTGGAAAGGGTGTGGGCGTTAATGTGATTCAATGTACAGTAGTATCTGTCAATGCTGGGTGCACCATGGGAATAAGTGCTGTAGTAGAATAAAGGGACCCCTGCCGAAGGATAAGTCAGAAATAGAGAAATTTGAGTGCGTAGTGTGCAAAGGCGAGCTTGTGTCAAGTGATGATCCTGTGGCTGTGAATTTTGGAAGTGAGTCATTGGAGCTGGTGAACAAGTTTTGTTACCTAGGAGATACCATCTCTGCCGGTGGTGGTGTAGGAATCTGTTTTTTACACCATACCTGAAAGAGGATTTATGGAGCTCCGATCTTACTCTCAACCATCTGAACAATTTTACCAGCACACCCAAACTTTGTTAGTTGCGGGAATAGCCTCCCGAAAATATCAAGCCCTGGTGGGGGCACAAACTCTCGACCCTTGGGTTGTGAGGCAGACACCTTACCAGTTAGACCAATAGAGATATCCCACTTGGCCTGGTCGGCTCAGGGTATTTCCGCATCCGATCTCTTTTAGGCTAGCCTATTTTCACTGACTTTACACTACTTCACCTTCCGGGAAGCGAAAGCTCCGAACAGAGAGGAACAAGCTTGAGCCGAATCGGCCGAGAGTCCGTCAGAGAGATGAACGGGAATGGTGAGTCAACTTCACTAAGCGGTGCACCACACGCACCTACTAACTGCCCAGTTGGCAACTCGCTTGGGCGGCTGGCAACTCCACAGCCCAGCCCAAGCGCGTCTCACAACACCCCCTGCTCTCTCCTATCCCCTTCCTTTCCCTGTAGGAATCTGGTTTTTACACCATACCCGAAAGAGGATTTATGGAGCTCCGATCTTACTCTCAACCATCTGAACAATTTTACCAGCACACCCAAACTTTGTTAGATGCGGGAATAGCCTCCCGAAAATATCAAGCCCTGGTGGGGGCACAACTCTCGACCCTTGGGTTGTGAGGCAGACACCTTACCAGTTAGACCAATAGAGATATCCCACTTGGCCTGGTCGGCTCAGGGTATTTCCGCATCCGATCTGTTTTAGGCTAGCCTATTTTAACTGACTTTACACTGGGGCCGAGGCTGCCACTGTTTCTAGAATTCGATGTGGCTGGGTGAAGTTCAGAGATCCTGACCATGAAAAGAATGCCTCTCCCCCTGAAAGGAAAGGTGTATGCCTCATGTGTTAGAAGTGCAATGACGTATGCCTCAGAAACATGGGCCGTTAAAGTAGAGGATGTCAACAGAATGGAACGTAATGGGATGAGAATGGTGAGATGGATGTATGGGGCCAGGCTACAGGATAGAATAACAAAGGTTGAGCTGAGGAGACGTTTAGGTATAAAGAGTATTAGCGAGGTGATGCGTACAAGTTGTTGTTGTTGTTGTTGTTCCCTAAGCTGCCTGGCCGAACAGCCCCGAGTCCCTGAGAAAGGCCACGGCCACGATCGGGCTTTCCCACAGAGCTCTCATTGAGTGTAGATTGTGTTGTTGGCGTAAGTGGTTGTGTGAAATGCAGTCTTCTATGATGTGTTTAATGGTATGGGGTGCTGTGTTACATCCCGGGCAGGCGTCGACAACGGAGTCATCCAGTCTCTTCTGATAGCTCAGGAGAGCTGGATGGTGTCCGCATCTCAGCCTGGCCAGGTGGACTCTGTCCTCGCGAGGAAGGGAGGATTCGGAAGGATGGATTTCGGGAGGTCGTGCATGCAGCTGCGTGTTGTCTGTGAGTGAGTGGATGGATCGGTGAGAGATATGAGTATGGATGTGCTTCTGGAAGTTGGTTCGGGGTGGGCAGGGAGGGAGAGAGGACAATAATTGTGTGTGATACCGTGTGCTGGGTGTTGTTTTGATATTTCTTGGTGTCTGTGGGTGTGTTGCCATGTAGTTTAGTGGGTGGTCTTGGTTCGTGGAGGCTGCTGCCAAGAATTGAGTGCCTCTCATGTCCAGATGGTCTTTGACTTTGAGGATTTTTGATTTGCGTACAAGTAGACTGGGATGGTATGGACATGTGGAGAGAATGGATTAACAAAATTGGGTGAAAAAATGCAGGTCTGTGATTGTGGAGGGAGCTGCACCAAGGGGTGGACCGAGGAAGACCTGGGATCGGACTATACGTGCCGATCTCAAATCCAAGAACTTGACAAGTGAAGCAGCCCTTAACAGAACTGGAACAGCCTGGAATGCCGCCATTAGGACAAGAGACTGAAACTGCACGTACTGTATGTGTGGAGCAGCACTCAGTCTTAAAATGTTATGTATGTCAATCGTAATAATTACAGTATATACAGTAGTACCATTTTCCTCTGAGCGTTTATCATAAGTGGATTATCAAATACTGTACAGTACAGTACTGTAGAATCATACTAATAAATTCAGAAGTGAAATTTCGTTCTGTAAAAGGAGAGAAAGTGATCAATTGAAAATAAAATATAATCTAGAATAAAAACTATGTACAGTATTGTATTGTCACCCAGTGCCAAAGTTCACCCACCGCACCCTGCTCATCTCGAACTCCCTACACACAAAACGTACCAATTTAACTTTAAAAATACTGGCTAAACAAAAAACCATAAGCCAAACCCCAGCTCTCCTTACATAAAATTGACCCACAAAAATACCCACAAAAAAAGGAAGGAGAAATCATTTAACGGAAAAATAAAATACAGTAAAGTAAAAATCTCGTAATGATACCGTAATACAAGGGCCACCTAAACTCCTCACCCTACACATACAGTAGGGTCCCGCATAAAACGTGTTCGCATAAAACGAGTCTCGATTAAAACGACCGACCTAAAATATTAATATTTAATTTTCGATCAGAACGAATGTGATCACATAAAACGAGTAGGCCGCCAAAGTGGGGCAAATACAAGGAGTTTTCATATAGAGCGCCGAAATATCGTACAAAACGTACAAAATATCGTACGCTTTCATATAAAACGCCGAAATATCGTACAAAACGTACGAAATATCGTTCGCTTTGTACGAAAATTTTCGCTTACAGTGAACATTGACGATATTGCGCCACCAAAATGCTGTGTTCACATAAAACGAATTCACATAAAACGCCCTCGTTTATCGACCATAAACTCGTTTTATGTGAGACCCTACTGAATGTATGTCTGTATATACTCCGGTATATACCCCATAGCTGGGGGTGGCTGATTCTAGACAGAGCTCTAACAGAAACAAAAATGTTTGAGTTCCAATTCTTAAGGACCAGAACCACTTTCGTGTCCCCTCGCCCCTTTCTCTGTCTCGTCTAGTACTGAACTAAATTTTCAAATGCCTGGCTACATAAACATACAAAAGACCAAACTCCCAGCCCTCCTGACAAAACTTTTGGCCCACAAAAGGCCTAGCATAGTATAGGCCTTGACAATAAATATATTAATATACATTACACTATACAGTAACTAAAAAAAAAATAAAATAATAATAATATAAATATATAAACCCACTGGGCCGCCGTCCGCCCACTCAGTAAAGTTAGCATATAATATATACATTAAAACAGCTATGCCATAAAGTGATAATAATACCAATAAAATGGCCTTCCTCCGACCACGAACCCTGGTGACCCTATACACTACACCACGTGCCACACCCCAGCACCCATGGGTCCACCATGCATCACCATGCGTTGCACCACTCCCTACCTCCATGTATAAATTAGTAAAGAATTATATTGTAAAACTTGCAAAATAAACAAACCAAAACAAGGACAAGACAATAAAAAGGCAAAAAAACTAATCAAAATCGCTATGTGGAAACAACGCTTTAGCTAAATAAAATATTTAAAAATAGAACACACTCCACCACATATGGTGAGAAATAATAAGGAAATTAGACTCAGCTATGATCAAAGATACCGATACCGAGACATGTAATTAATAATAATTATAATAATAAGCATGTTACTTATTTCTCATAAGCGCCAATTTTTCCGAAGAATTCACTAGCGCTCGGAAAGAGAAAGAAAAAAGAACAAAATCAATGCATCAAAAGAAGGCTTATATACAACACACATTTAACAATCACTAGCAGTGGCAAAACAGCCTAAACTCTATAGCCATCTGTCATGACACCTCTCTCAAGATCATAGCTTCTCTCAAAGAGAAAAGTCTTAAGTTGTCTCTTGAAGCATTCAACAGAACTCAGTTGTCTCATGGACAGCGGCAACCTGTTATACAACCTCGGAGCCATGTAGGAGAATGACCTCTCAAAGAAAGAAGACTGCTGGAAAGCCCTTGGTTCATCAAGACGAAAAGGGTCATTGTCATGACGCACAACTACACCATGGTGTGCCGGTGGGCGCCTGAGCAGCTCCGCAAGGTACCTAGGCTCACCAAATTTGAGAACCTTAAAAGTCACCAAACACAACTTAAATTCTATTCTTGCTCTTACTGGCAGCCAGTGCAGTTCTATGTGAAGAGATGTAGTAGGAGTTCTAGGTGGAACACCAAAAATGAGTCTTGCGGCCCTGTTAAGAACAGACTGAACTTTCTTTAAAATATAATTTGGAAGACCCACCAACAGGGCATTGCAATAATCAACACAAGAGAAGACCAATGAGTGAACCAACGTCAGGAGGCAACGTCTGGTTATAAACGGCTTCACCAAATAGAGATTTCTGATGTGCAAGTAACAACTTTTAACTATCTGGTTTACATGCTCTTTGAAATCTAATCGGGAGTTCACATATACACCCATATTTCGAACAGAGTTGGCCGGTCACAGCTGAGATCCACCCACATTGATGGAGAGGGCACCTACTATATCATCAGCTCTTCTATTTCCTCGGATGATGAGAATATCAGTTTTACCATCATTTAGTTTAAGTTTTCTCGCTCTCATCCACTTCTTGATATCAGACTTCAACAATTCCATCTTACTCCGTATATCAACTATATTTGTGATTCTCACATAAATCTGGGTGTCATCTGCATAAAAGTGAAAGGTGACATTATGTGCACAAAGCAGAAGAGACAAACTGCTGATATAAATTATAAATAGGATAGGACCTAAAACTGATCCCTGCGGAACACCATACTGCAGGGGTGTCGAGTCCGTGATTTACCATCACACTCTGGGATCTACCTGACAAGTACGACCCAAGAAGCAAGAGAGCGGAGTCACGCACACACGCACACCACAATCATAAAGATCACTCAATAACAACTCGTGATCCACTGTGTCAAAGGCCGCAGAGAGATCAAGCAAGACCAATAGTGAGGCCACACCATTGCAAATGTTCTCAAATAGATCATTATGTACTCTAATAAATGCTGTTTCAGTTGAATGATGCTGTCGGTAAGCAGACTGAAAAATTGGGATAGTTTCATTCTGCTGAAGTAGTGGTTGTAATTGGTCAAGTATTGCACGCTCTAATATCTTTGATATGAAGGACAGGTTGGAGACAGGACGATAGTTCAACATGTTCTCAACATCAAGTCCAGGTTTCTTTAGAGTAGGTCGGAGTAGTGGATGCTTTTCAGAATGTGGGAAGCTACCTTCAGAGAAGCACTTATTAATTATTTTGGAAATAAACTCAACTGTGTGATCATAGATTAATACAAACAAAAGTCTGAGGACCAAAGTGCAAAATGTAAGGAATGAAAATTGCTATTTCATCAGCAATGCATGGGTAAGCACAACATTGGTAAAAAGGGAATTACAGTACATGTGTAAATTGCTTCAATGAATCAAATGTAATAATACTTGAGAAAATGCTGAAAGATGGGGTGTCATGCTAGAAGAAGAATTTACTAATGTGAAGAAAATTGGCCAAAAGGTCCAAATGGCCTTGCTAAATTAAAATACGTCCCCCCGTTCTGACACCAAAACACAGTCCCCAACAAACTTGACATCATGCCTGGAATTCATAAAACATCTTAGTTACTGGCTGTCACACTACAGTGATCCATTTTCTCCTACTGTATATGCACTCACTCTCCCTCACGCTCAAATATCTGTAAAGCCAGTATCACACGAGCGCTTTTTCCCTCAACATTTATCTTTAACACTGGTCTGGCAGCGTATGAGGTATACATACATACATACATACATAACATTTTAAGACTGAGTGTTCCACACATAAGTGCAGTTTCAGTCTCTTGTCCTAATGGCGGCGTTCCAGGCAACCCTGTTAAGGGCTGCTTCACTTGTCAAGTTCTTGGATTTGAGATCGGCGCGTATAGTCCGATCCCAGGTCTTCCTCGGTCCACCCCTTGGTGCAGCTCCCTCCACAATCACAGACCTGCATTTTGTCACCCAATTTTGTTCATCCATTCTCTCCACATGTCCATACCATCCCAGTCTACTTGTACGCATCACCTCGCTAATACTCTTTATACCTAAACGTCTCCTCAGCTCAACATTTGTTATTCTATCCTGTAGCCTGGCCCCACACATCCATCTCACCATTCTCATCTCATTACGCTCCATTCTGTTGACATCCTCTACTTTAACGGCCCATGTTTCTGAGGCATACGTCATTGCACTTCTAACACATGAGGCATACACCTTTCCCTTCAGGGGGAGAGGCATTCTTTTCATGGTCAGGATTGGCATCAATTCTCTGAACTTCCCCCAGCCACACCTAATTCTAGCAACAGTGGCAGCCTCGGCCCCACCACCGGCAGAGATGGTATCTCCTAGGTAACAAAACTTGTTCACCAGCTCCAAAGACTCATTTCCAAAATTCACAGCCACAGGATCATCACTTAACACAAGCTCGCCTTTGCACACTACGCACTCAAATTTCTCTATTTCTGACTTATCCTTCGGCAGGGGCCCCTTTATTCTACTACAGCGCTTACTCCCATGGTGTACCCAACATCGACAGATGCTACATTGAATTGAGTTAACGCCCACTCCCTTTCCACACACTGCACATGGGTATGCACCGCTCTTTTCCACATTGCCTCGTCTCAAACTACAATGCATAACCTTGGTTTTGTTAATATTGACTCTTAAACCCTTGCTCGCCATGCCCTCTCTCCACTTTCTGAATTTGGCCTCAGCATCCTGCATACTGTCAGCTATTAGGACTAAATCGTCTGCATAAAACAGTTCCAACGGGAGTCCGCCTCTAAAAACTCTAGACAGCGCCTCCAAGACCATAATAAAGAGGAGGGGGCTTAACACTGAACCCTGATGGACTCCAACACGGACTGCGAATTCATCACTCCGTACACCTTTCACCCTCACCGAACTTCGCGAATCCTCATACATCTTCATTATCACACGCACCAGCCACTCTTCCACACCAAGTTTCCTCATAGCCCACTGTACAACATCTCTAGGTACCCTATCAAAGGCCTTCTCCAGGTCCACAAACACAAAGTAAAGATCCCTGCCTTTTAGTAGGTATCTTTCCTGTATCTGCCTGACTATGAAGATAGCATCGGTTGTACCACGTCCTGGCATAAAACCAAACTGCATATCATCAATAGAGATGCTTTGCCTGATCAAACCCTCAAGGACTCTCTCACAGACCTTCATGATTTGGTCAAGCATTTTCAGGCCCCTATAATTTCCTCTATCTAGCGCATCCCCTTTTCCTTTGTATATATTTACTATTACACTTTTGAGCCAATCCTCTGGGATTTTCTCATCTTTAATAATGGTGTTTATCAACTCAGTGACTAAGTTTACACCAATCTCCCCTGAGGCTTTTATCATCTCAGCGACAATGTCGGAGCAACCTGGAGCTTTACCGTCCTTCATTTTATTGATTGCGTCGCTCACTACAGCTGGTGCTATCAAAGGAGGGGGCCCAGATATTGGTTTTTCGATACTAAGCTGTTCCTTATCCCATTCAAACTCTACATTTAGCAATCGTTCATAGTGTACCTTCCATGCTTCTCTGATTTCATTTTCTGCATACACAATCTTCCCATTATCATCTCTAACACACTGTTCACCTATAATATCCCTACTGTCATGTTTAACTCGCCTAGCTAGGTTGAAGATCCCATTGGGATTGTCAGTGTTACACACTTGTTCGAGGACCAGGTCCTTAATGCGATTTTTAGCATTGTAAATAACTCTTTTGGCAGTTCGTTTAGCTGCCTGGTATTCCTCCCTGCTGCCTCCTTTCTTCCATGCTTTGAAGCATCTCCTTTTCTCTTTCACAGCATGTTCTACCTCATCGTTCCACCACCAAGAGGTCTTATTCCTGGGGTGACCCTTTGTTTTCCCACAGACTTTGTCAGTGGCAGCGATAAGGCTATGCTTAAGAAAGTTCCATTGGCTATTTACATCGTTAGGCCTAGCTTCCTTATTTCTGTTCATTTCCTCCAGTTCATTATGAAACCTATCCCTAACTTCCTTGTCCTTCAGCAGCCACACTTTCCTTTTGGGTATGTAAACCTTCTTGCGCTTAGGATCTCTGTATAAGCTCATGTCGCACACAAGTAGCTTATGCTGGGGGATACATTCTTCGCTCGGGATGACCTTTACATCTCGAACTAGTTTCCAGTCTTTCCTGTTAACCAAGAAGTAATCTATCTGGCTACTGGAGACCCCAGATTTATATGTGATCAGGTGGCTCTGTCTTTTCTTGAACTTTGTGTTACACACAACCATGTTGAGTGCAACGCAGGACTCCAATATATATTCGCCTTCTAGATTTCTCCTTCCGTAACCAACATTTATAATATTGCAGTTACCTGAATTAGTTTATGATCAGTCTAGTTTCCGCTACCGGGGCAAAATATTCAAGAAATGTCACCCGAAAAAATTTTGATCATCGAATGTTGACTATAAAAGCTCTTGTGTGATACCGGCTTAACTCTCAGCCTCCCACACCCCCACATTACTCTTCAAAAACTCACCACCCACAAGTTACCTCTCAGTCATCCCCACCCCCTTCACCCTCTATCTCACCCAAAACCGCCCCCCAGACAGAAGGACTTTATTCTGTATCCGACTCCCCCGAGAGAAATGAAGGGGATAGCCCTCAAAACCCAAACCCAACTGTCCTCTACCACAACCACAGAAGGGTGCTCCAACCACAACCAATGAAGAGACATATAATTATATTTGAGAGGGATCTGGATTGGTCCCAAGGCAACACATGCATACCGGTACAAGGGAAATTTCAACAACAATCATCACCTCAACGCACTCTAATTTGGTGAAAACTGCAACTACTACCACCCACCCCTCTGCCAGTCATCACTAGAGAGTAAGACATGCTATGATAAAAAATGCCCAGATTTCCATATTAGTCAGACTTGGAGGAAAGCCAAAGCAACTCAAATGCTAATAACAAAAATCTCCAGTTATGCAAGGACGAGACAGAGGAAGAAGACAATATGGGATATGGCAGCACAAGATGAACAAAATGCAATAATTGGAAGAACAAATAGCCCATCTACAGTACCTCTAGAGTACCTCCTGAGCATGACACAAGGATGTTCTCTATAAGCGACACCTAATACATCCCAAAGACTATTAGGTACACATAGTCGGATAAATAGCCCTTCCCACCTCTTAGTTGCAAATATCCAAGGTCTAAAAAATAGAACCACAAAGTACAGTTACAGTACCGACATATCTCTGCTGGAACCAGTGCGTTACAAGCAACGATCCATGCCTTTCTCTGACATTAACCTGCACAAAACAGATTGGAAAGAAGTAAATTGTGCACTCAATAGAATAAACTGGGAAGAAGAATTAGAAAACCTAAATACTAATGAATGTTGGAGGAAAATAGAGCAATATCTGAGCAATGTATTGTACACTAACTTTCCAAAGAAAATAAGACAGATACCCAGTAGGAAGAACACTACAAAAGAACACAGGTATAGAAAAATCCTGATGAGAAAGAGAGCAAAAGTGGAAAAAAATCTTACCGGTAACACCAAAAAACAATATTGCAACCCCAACAGAGCTGAAAGGGAAATATGCGAGCTGGAAAGAAAAATAAAATCTAGTGAAAGAAAAGCTATAGAAACAATAAAAAGTAACAGCCGATTCTTCTTCAGTTACGCCAAGAAGAAAGCTAGCCTAAGAAGTAGCGTTGGACCTCTAATCACGGCAGATGGGCAGCATATCACCTCAATACCCCAAGACATGGCCAACATCCTTCAAACCCAGTATGTGAAAGCCTGGAGCACTCCAACAACCAATGAAAATGTACCAGTGACTCAAGATATCCCAGACCAAGAACAAATGAAGACCCTTATGGACATACAAATAGAAAATAAAGACATAGAAGCAGCAATACAAGAAATGAAATCATCAGCTTCACCTGGACCAGATGGTATTGGGACCAGGATCTTAAAAGAATGTAAAATATCCTTATCAACCCCATTACAAAAACTTTGGAGAAACTCGCTCGACGCAGGAGAGATCCCATAAATTTTCAAATTGGCAAACATCACACCAATCTACAAAGCAGGATCCAATAAAGAGCCAAAGAACTACAGACCCATTGCTCTCACATCAAATATCATAACAGTTTTTGAAAGGATATTGAAAAAACACTTTGTAAAATTCCTAGAAGACAACCAACTGATACAAGATTTCCAACATGGATTTAGAAATAAGAGGCATGTTTAACTGAACTGATCGACTTCCACAACTCCATCCTGAAATCCATGGGAGACAATCAAAGTGTGGATGCAATATACCTGGATTTTGCAAAAGCATACGATAAAGTCGACCATGAGATCCTCCTCCGCAAACTTAATGGACTTGGTATACAGGGCAAAATAGGAGGATGGATTAGAGCATTCCTCACAAAGAGGGAACAAATAACAAATGTGGAAGGAGTGGCATCTAGAAAAGAAGAAGTAATTAGTGGTATCCCACAAGGCACCATCCTCAGCCCCATTCAATTCATAATAATGATAAATGACATCAACACCAACATTAACAGCTAATTACTGTCCTTTGTTGATGACACCCGGGTATCAGGTCCATTGATAAAGTAGAAGACAGTTCACAACTAAACAAAGACCTAAAAAAAAATCTATGAATGGGCAGAAAAGAACAGGAGCTTTAATAAAGATAAATTTGAACTAATAAAATTTGGCAAAAATAACTTTAACACATCATATAAAGACCCCAAGGGAAACAATATCACAAGAAAATAACTTTAACACATCATATAAAGACCCCAAGGGAAACAATATCACAAGAAAATCACAAATCAGAGACCTGGGCATAATAATATCAGAAGATGCCACATTTAATAACCACATAGAAAAAACAGTATCAAAATGCAGACAACTCATGGGATACATACTAAGAACTTTCCGAACAAGAGATTCAAAAACCCTGATCACATTATGGAAATCCCTAATTATCCCCCACATTGACTACTGCTCTCAACTTTGGGCTCCTCACAAACAAACCCATATAATGCAGCTAGAGGGCCTCCAAAGATCTTTCACCTCCTGCATACAAAAACCTCAAGACCACCAAGGGGAACCAGAAAAGCTAGACTATTGGAAAAGACTTGCAGAATATGAACTATACAGTACTCTATAGGAAGGAGGATAGAAAGATACCAAATAATATATACATGGAAAGTTCTTGAGGACCAGATCATCCCTCCAAAGACAGAGCCAATAATATCCACCAACAAACAAGGAGACACAAGAACAGGAAGAAAATGTGCCCAATTTCACCTACCATCAGAATGCCCAACAAGAGTCAAGACCCTCCAACACAATGGGATCTCGAGAAAGGGAGCCCGGCTGTTCAATCATCTCCCAAAATACATGAGAAACATCAAGGAGGTGAAAACAGATGTGTTCAAGAGGGAACTGGACAAATTCATCTCAACCATCCCGGATCAACCAGGCATCCCAGGCTATGCTGCAGCCCGCCCAGCGACATCCAACTCGGTAACGTTCCAGCTGGAGTACAAGCAGCGAAGTGAAGGGTGGCGGCGACGCCGTGGCCTTGCCTCAGAGAGCACCAAGGGAGCAACACCCTCTTGAGGCAGAAGCGCTTCAAGGTAAATTCAAGGTAAAATTTATTAGGGGCCTGCTAGAAAAAGGAAACGCTATATTTGCGGCTCACAGAAATTCAAATCAAGGATCAGGAAGATAGTGAAGCGTGGATTCCTGGTTATAACCTACATAGGGCAGACAAAACGCATAGAACACGTGGAGGTGTAGCACTGTACATCCATGACTAGCTGATATGTATATTTTTTATAAATAACAGTAATGAAGTGGTGAAAATTCCTGTGAGTTATAATAGAATCCATATACAGTACAGGTATTTAGCAGTTTTTGTCACATATAGACCTTCGGACTCATCCTTAGAAGAATTTAAAACCCAGCTCAACATGATAAAATCAGAAGTGGAAGCCCTGTGGAAGTGGAAGTCTGTGGCCCTACCAGGTAAGTTAACCCTTGGAAACTCGAAACCAATTATCATGTGGAGGCAACTAGAAAACCAAGTAGAGGCGAATAACTCCAGAGAAGCAAGTAAGAGAGAGCTATTTAAACTTTGCAACTTTTTGGTCTTACCCAGCATATTGCCGAAGCCACACGGGATAACAGTATCTGAAGACCTTGTTTTCACTAACAATGACTCTCTAGCACACAGTATTAACATATCGGACACAACATAGATAATAAATTAATTGATAACAAAACAACCCTAGCAAGTGTTCAGACAACCACAGATGTGAGACCAAAAACAGGCCCCTTCAGTAAATTTAACTTCAATAACAAAAAATATTAGGTGGGAAGAGGTGAACCAGGAAATGGAGGAAATAGACTACTGTAGGAGGATCTAATGAATATCCTAACACTATCAGAATGCCTAGTCTAAATAACAGAAACCATGACCCAAATATGTAGCCACCACATACCAGAAAGATAAACAAGATGAAGAAGCAAAAAAGAACAGGAAAGAAGGAAGATGTTGTCGATTCCGAATCAATAAGGAAGTTTGAAAGTAATCTTGATAAAGCATGGGGAAGACAAGATTTGAAGTTTGATTATAAAGCAAAAATACAGAATACAGTAGTAAAAATGTTGCGTGTATCGCCGCCGCCAACACCGTGAACGACCGCAGCAGTGCAAGTACTGGTACTGAGCTGGATACACAGGCCTAGTTTGCCTTTTTCCAGAGGATCTACTGTAAGAAACTGTAAGTAAAGAAGAAATTTACTAACACAACAACGCACATAACAAAATCTACATTGGTGATGGGCTGGTCTATCAGAGTGAGAGCTGAGCGATCTCTGCCATACCCATAGCTTACTCTGACTGTTCCTTTTTCTTATATATTTTCTAGATCTCAAGTGACGCCGTCTTTTCCGTAGATTGACCTCCCTACTAGGGAGCCAAAGCGTCACATTTTTCCCTTGCCCCTCAACTTTCCCTTCATAATTGCTGAGGGGCACAGGGCCTTGAGTGGGGCTTTGGTTTCCCGGGCGTTTCCGCACCCTCCTCGGCTCCCTGCCTTGGAGTGGCTTCGGTCACCCGGGCTTTGTTAGTGGTAAGCAGGGAGGGTTTTGTGGGGGCGCTCGGTTAAGGCCTTGGCATTGCTCGGGACCGTGGGGCTGTTCGGCCAGACAGCCTGGGGAACAACAACAACAAAATCTACGGGGCACACAAAAGGCCAATATACATAACAGAAATTGTGGATATTGAACAAAAGACTAAGAATCTCCTATGAACTACAACACATAGAAGAGGAGAACAAAGCTATTGGAGGTACAAAGGAAAATTTGAAATACTTCTTTTCATATGCCAAAAAAAAAAAAAAAAAGGCTAAAACTACAGTACTGTACATCAAACTTCGGCCCACTGACTAAAGTGGATGGGTCATTCAAAGGGGACAAAAATGAAATGAGCGAACTCTTACGACTGTAGTTTGAAACGCCCTTCAGTGAGCCTGTCGAAACAAAATCCATCAGAGACCAAAATTAATTTTTCATGGAAACCTCCCTACTTACAGTTTCTTACAGTAGATCCTCTGGAAAAAGGCAAACTAGGCCTGTGTATCCAGCTCCGTACCAGTACTTGCACTGCTGCGGTCGTTCACGGTGTTGGCGGCGGCGGTAGCAGACGCAACATTTTTACTATTCTGTATTTTTGTTTTATAATCAAACTTCAAATCTTGTCTTCCCCATGCTTTATCAAGATTACTTTCAAACTCCCTTATTGATTCGGAATCGACTACATACTGGGGCAGTGCGTTCCACTCATTTACCACTCTATCACAAAATGAGTTCTTTGCCTTCTCAAGCATATTTCTTTCTTTGTAAATTTTCTTAAGAGTGTCCTCTCGTTCTTGTTCCCTCCCGCATCAAGAAGATACCTTCACACACATCCTCATCGTACTTTCCTGACACTATCTTAAAAGTCTCTATCATATCCCCTCTCTTTCTCCTATATGCCAGTGTCGGAAGCCCCAGTGTCCTCAACCTCTGCTCATAGCCCGCGTTCTTCAACGTTGGTACCAGCTTGCTAGCTCTCCTCTGCACTTTCTCTATTGCTTCTATATCCTGTACCATATATGGAGCCCACACCTGGTTCGCATATTCCAGGTGCGGCCTAACCAGCGCTGTATAGATTCCTGAAGATTTCTTCGTCAAGTGACACAAATGTCCTCCTTATCAGCCCTACAATTCTATTGGCTTTATCTTTTCTGCTAAATGTTCTGATAAATTTAACTTATTGTCTATCACTACTCCTATATCCTTTTCTGCATTCACTTCCTACATCGCTTCATACATACTGTATCCTACCTTGTCTATCTTGCTTGTCCCAATCCGCATGTACTTGCATTTTTTTGGATGAAAAGGCATTAACCAATGCTCAGACCATCCCTTCATGCCCTCCACATCTCCTTGAAGCAAACTCACATCTTCCTTACTCCTCACTCTTCTATACAGCTTAGTGTCATCCGCATACAGGTATACCTCACTTCCATTAGTTATAACTTCAGGTAAGTCGTTGATAAATATAACGAACAGCAGTGGTCCCAACACAGATCCCTGAGGTACCCCACTTGTAATTTCCCTCCACCCCGAGCCTATTACATTCACCAGTACCCTCTGTCTCCGATCTTTCAGGAAGGCTTCTATCCATTTCACACATTTCTCCCCTATATTATAGCTTCTAACTTTCTCTATTAACCTTTTATGTGGGACCTTATCGAAGGCCTTCATAAAATCGCAATATACCACGTCTATTACATCACCATCTTCTAGAATTTGCATCCAATCATCTACCACCTTAACCCCTCCAACCCGGATGGGCTCTTGAACGCCCATAACAACCTCGGCCCGCGCAACCCGGGAGGGCTCTTGAACGCCCATTGCTTGCATGCGTGCTTTCGAATGCCACGCGTACATTTTCGGTATCGTGGGACGGTAGGTGGCGCCACCAGGCGTAAACTACGCCACAGCAACAGTATCTACCCCGACGCCATCATGGACAGTACGCCAAATAGTGATTCCGCTGTGTCCGATACCGTGCTTCCTACGACGCCCTTGCTTGTTCGTCGCGCCTTACCCCGACGCCATCGCCTAAATGTGTTATCTCCCGGAGGTATTGAGACGACATTGAGACTTTATGAGCGAGCTGATGCCAAGCATAATGTTGATGATGAAGTCAGTGACGACTCCAGTAATTATAAGTCGAGTGATTATGGCCATGAGAGTGATAAAGAAGAGCAATTCCTGGGATTTGCGAGAGAACATGACAGTGATGAGAGTGATGAAGGTGATGTACCAGTTGTTGAGGAAGCTGGTTTACCTAAAGACAGTGAACTTGAGAGAGTGAGCGAGTGGGAGAGTTCAAGGTCACTCACCAAATTTCGCTTAAGTGACACGACGCCAAGCCCTTCCCCAGGTAAATCGCCTTTCAAGCTACATTTGTATAAGCAGAAAATACTTGAGAAGGCGGCCGTGGCAGATAGGGAACAAGCAAAACTACTTGGTGAGGATGAGGCTGTGAGTGAGGGTCAGCGTGGTGACCCTTCTCGTCCGCCATTGTCTCCCTTATCTACCCACGCCACCCAAGATGACCCGGATGCCCCGCATTCTTCCCCACCACCCCCACCATTGCCAAGGGTTGAGGACCCCACACTTTCGGCCTATTTGCCTCCTAGGTCCCCCGACAGGAGACATACTGCTGCCGAAAAGGGGAAAGGTAGGAAATATACCAAGAAAATTAAGAAAAGTAAGAGAGTTTTGTTCGAGGCTCCCGCGGCGTCCACCCCGGCCGGCCCCAGCCATACGTCCCCGCAACTTTCCCCACGGTCCTCCCCACCTCTCCCGCCTTCAACATGTCTTCCTGAAGAAGTCTTTGAGCTCGCATCACCAATACCTGGGCCTAGTGACAGTGAAACATTGCTTTCTGTCACTCGTCGCAGGCCAAGGAGCCCGGGACCTCTGGGGGACACAGCCTCACCTGCCACTCCTTCCCCACCTCGCCCACCCGCACGCCGCCCACGCATCACTGGTTCCCCGCCAGATTATGTGGGGGCCACTGATGATGAAGGGCACCTCTCTCAAGACTCTGGCCATGATTACATAGGTCCACCGTCAGGGCAAGATGACCACTCTGACGATGACTATATGGACATCGACGACCCTCGACCCATCCGCTTGGCCCGGCGTCGTGCTGCCCGTCGTGCTGCCCACCGCCCTGGCCGCCGCCCTCGCCGCCCTAGGGCGCGCGCCTCCCGAGTTGGCCGTGGGCGTGCTGGGTCACCAGCTGGAGCTCCTCGTCAGCGTAGACAAGACCCATTCTACGTTTTTCAGTGGCAAGACGTAGTTGATGAGGATGCATACAACCCTGATGTGCCAGCTTTTGATGAGGTACTGGAGGGTTCAGGCGTTACCCCCAATTTTCCTGCAGGCCCCAATGCTCCACCACACGAACTGTTTGAGGCCTTCTTTGATGAGGAGGTGGTAGGCTATGTTGTCAAAGAGACAAATAAGCAGCACCAATTCCAGGTCCACTTTTTGGGAAAGGTGACCAAGGGCCACATGAGGCAGTGGACCCCAGTGACTCATAAAGAGTTCATGGTGTTCCTGGCACTCACCATGCTAATGCCTCATGTCAAGAAGCATAGGTTGCCTGACTATTGGATCACCAATGATCTGATATCCACCCCTGCCTTCGGGAAATATATGTCTCGCGACCGGTACCTTGATATCCTCGCAGCGCTCCATCTTGTCACCAACCTTGACGTCCACCTCCCAGACAAGCTGTGGAAGATTAGGACGTTGTATGAGATGATGCGAGAACGCTTCACCTCCTACTTCAAGCCCTTCCGCAAGGTCGTCATTGACGAGTCTCTTGTGCTGTTCCGGGGAAAACTCAGCTTCCGGCAGTACATCCCCTCAAAAAGATATCGCTTTGGCATAAAATTCTTTGTGCTGTGCGACTGCCAAACTGGCTATGTCCTGGACTTCCTGGTCTACAGCGGGAAGGAAGGGGACTTGCTTGTGGACCCCCTCATTGGCTTTGGCGGAGCAGTGGTGCAAGCCATGATGGACCGCTACTTTCATAAGAATCACGTCCTCTACACGGACAATTATTACACGTCCCCCACTCTCTCACAGTACCTGCATGAGCGCAAGACGGGGACTGTAGGCACAGTACGAGGGAAAAGGAAGGGCATGCCACCTTTCCCTCCAAAGACCAAAAAAGGTGATGTGTTCAAGAAGAAGTCGGGGCCCATTCTGGCTATCCACTGGCACGACCAGCGGAAGGTCAACCTCCTGACCACCATCCACAAGGGGGAAATGGTGGAGACTGGCAAGGTGGATCGCCGCACCCAGGCCAGGGTGACCAAGCCCGATGCTGTCCTGGACTACAACATCAACATGAGGCTGGTGGACAAGTCCGACATGCAGATAGGCTTCATTGACTGCCTGCGTACCTCGTGCAGATGGTACAAAAAGTTCTTTCTGCATATGGTGGACATGTCAGTTCTGAATGCCTACAACATATACAAGCTTCGGAATGTGAACACACCCATGAAGTTCAATAGCCTGCGGAGGTTCCAAAAGCAGGTGTTGACGGAGCTCCTGGAGAAGTATGCTATGCCACAGAGGGCAGTGGCACATCCTGGGCCCGCCGTTATTGACCGCTTGCAGTCTGCTCAATACTTGATTAGGCACAGGCTTGGTTCCCTGCCTCAGAATGAATCCGGAAGAACACAGCAGAAGCGGTGCCATGTCTGCTACAACAGCAGGGTGAAGCCGAGGTCAGGTAAAAAGTCAACCCTGGAGTGTGTGGAGTGCAAGGTGGCACTCTGTGCTGTAGATTGCTTCTTTGATTACCACTCCAAGCTGGAGTTCTAATAATCATACTGAAATTGCCAAATAAAATGACAATATGTACACTATAATTATATATAGGCAAAAAGTGGAAGAAAACCAATGTATTGTAATACAAAAGTCATGTATTATGAGAACATTGATACAAATTTCAATAGGTAATTAGGTGTTTTATGAGCAATTCAGATTTAATTGGATATTCCAAGTAATTGAAAATATGGATTAAGTAAAACAGTTCCTGGAGTGAGATGGGATAGTGGGGCGATTGTTGTTTTTAGGCTGGCAGACGACCACCTCGCGATGGCGGGAAGGCGTGAAAGCCTAGCTGGGGATGAGGAGGATTATGAATTTGAAGGCTTTATCACCGAGGACAAGGATGATCAGTTGGCAAGTATGAAAAACAATTAATGGGTCTTGTGAGATGGAGGGGAGTGATGGAAAATTGGAGGAAGGAGTTAGGGGCTACAGTAGAAGTTTTGTCCGATATGTGGCGTTACTAGCGGGGTGGATAGGCCTAGGCCAGTAAGTGACAGCCTAGAGGCAGTGATGGCCAGAGTAGACGAGTTAGCGTCGGAAAATGTGGCACTCAAGGCTCAGCTTAAGGAATATGAGGGCCACCTGAGTGAGGAAGTAAAAGGAATTAGTGAGGTAAAAAATGAGTGGACAAGGGTAGAGAGTGCCACGATGGTAGCCCTTGAAGAAATTGTGAAGGAGCAGAAGGAAGAGAGAGAAAAGGAAAAGAAAGAGTTTGAAAAAAATGTAGTGCAAGTTTTAAAGAAGAAAGAGAAGGTAGTGAGAGAGACAATAGATAGAGGTAAGTGTGTAGTAATCTTTGGAGATGTGGAAGAGCACCTGGCAGATATGAAGGTAAGAAAGGAAAGGGATGTTGTGAAAGTCAAGGGGATACTGGATTACTTAGACGAGGGTTATGGATGGGTAAAAGAACTGGAGGAGGTGAGAAGGTTAGGAATATATAAGAAGGGCGAGATGAGACCACTAAGAGTGGAACTAAAGTTTAGATCAACAGCAGAAGCAGTAGCCAATGTGAGCTGGAAATTAAATTCGACAGAGCTGAATCATATAAGGGTAAAAAAGGACCTAAGTGTAGAAGAACGAGAACAGTTAAGGGAACTCCAAGCTAAGGCTGATGAAGAGAATGGAAAGTTGTCTGAAGAGCAAAAGAAGAAATTTGTTTGGAGAATAAGGGAAGGGCAAGTAAGGAAGTGGTACATCAGGAGCCACCAAGAACCGAAAGTAAGAGGAGTGATAGGGAAAGAGACCGAGAGACAAGTACGAAGTCAAAGCAAGGAGACGGAGCGAGAGATAATGCAGGGAGCAGGGGACCGGAGAGAGAGCCAGGATGTGGTGGAGAGGGTGGAACAGAGGGAGAGAGAGGGGGGAGGAGAATAGAATTAGTGGGGGAGGTGGAACTGGGTCAGGGAAGGGATGGAGGAGGAGGAGGAGGTGAACCTGGTAGGAGGCAGAGAGGGAAGAGAAACAAGGAGGTGGATTCAAATATACTGTGCTACTACACTAATATAGATGGAATAAACAGTAAAAAGGTAGAGTTAGATAATATATTAAGAAAAGATCAACCACAGATAGTCTGTTTGACAGAGACAAAGCTGAACCAGGACTTTGACAGCAACATAGTGTTTAGTGAAGGATATAATATATGGAGAAATGATAGAAAGGGTAAAAGGGGAGGTGGAGTGGCAGTATTAGTTAAGAACCCTATGACAGCAAAGCACGTGGAGTTAAATAATGACAAGGCAGAAATAATGGCAGTTGAACTCAATGATATAGAAGGAAAAAAGCTAGACATAGCAGTAGCTTACATGCCACCAAAGACCAGAGCATGGAGGGAGTTGGAGTTTGAGGAGATGGTAGAGGATATGATTCAGTCGTTGAGAAGATTGCTTTTAAGGAAGAACGATTGATCATGGTAGGAGATTTCAACTGTAGTGAGGTTGATTGGGAATCGGGAGATGCAGGGCCAAATCAGAGATCTTGGGGAAGTCGGCTAGTGGAGTTGGTTACGGAAAATGTACTTACACAACATGTGAAGGAAAATACAAGAATGAGGGGTAATAACGAACCTTCTAAACTCGATCTGATTTTTACAAAAGATCCTCACGAAATTAGTGATATAAACTATCTATGTCCTGTAGGTAAAAGTGATCACCTATTACTAAAATGGAAGTTGACCTCGAGTAATGCCAATAGATTAGACAATAGCTACATAAATGACAGATTAAATTATAGTAAAGCTGATTATGTATCCTTGAAAAGATATTTAGAGGGAGTAGATTGGGATCTTATTTTGAAGGAACGGGACGTACAAGGTAAATATAGTAGATTCCTCGAAATTTATAGAGTAGGAACCAATATGTTTGTCCCAAGATATAAAACTGGAAATTTTACTAAGCAGAAAGATTGGTTTAATTTGAAATGCAAAAGAGCTTTGGGTAGGCGTGATGCAGCTTGGGCTAGATTAAAAAGAAGGAACACTGAGAGTAATCGGAATAAATATAAACAGGAGAGGAATAGATATGTTAACATAATTAGGCAAGTTAAAATGAACTATGAGAAGAACATAGTAAATAAATGTGAGTGACCCTAGATTATTTTATAAATATATAAACAGTAAGTTGAAGGTAAAGAAACAAATTACTAAATTAAGAGTTGATGCTAGGATGTATGAAAATGTATCGGACATGTGTGAGGTAATGAATAACAAATTGGGGTCAGTTTTTACTAGAGAGGAAGGTTTTGACGAACCACAGGCGGGAGTACTGGAGAGTGGTCTTAGTAAGATTGAAATAACTAGAGATGAGCTGTTATCTGCGATGAGAGGACTTGAAGTAAGGAAAGCTATGGGACCGGATGAAGTGTCTGCCTGGGTTTTAAAGGAGTGTGCAGAGCAATTAGTGGAGCCAGTGAGGGACATAATTCAAGCTTCCTTAGATAAAGGACAGGTTCCTGTTGAATGGAAAAGAGCTAATATCATTCCGATATACAAGAATGGAAACCCTGAGGACCCTCTAAACTATAGACCAGTTTCACTTACTAGTATTGTATGCAAGATTTGTGAAAAGCTAATTAGGAAGAGATGGATGAAAATGTTGGAGAGAAAGAAAATAATAACCCCAAAGCAATTTGGATTCAGAGAAGGGACATCTTGTGTTACCAGTTTGCTATGTTATTACAGCAGGGTGATAGATGTACTCCAAGAAAGAGGCGGATGGGTGGACTGCGTCTACTTAGACCTTTCCAAAGCATTCGATAAGGTACCACATAAGAGATTGTTATCTAAGCTTGAGACGCTAGGATGTGTCAGGGGGAGTTTGCTGAAATGGATGGAGAGCTATTTAACAGATAGGGAAATGAGGACCAACATTAGAGGAACTTACTCATCGTGGCGGAAAGTTGAGAGTGGTGTGCCGCAGGGATCTGTGTTGGCACCTCTCATGTTCCTTATGTACGTGAATGACCTGCCGATAGGCATAAACTCTTACATGTCAATGTTTGCAGATGACGTAAAAATTATGAGACAAATAACAAATAAAAGTAGTTGTGAGGAGCTGCAAGGGGATTTAGATAAAATATACGAATGGAGCACCAAGTGGAAAATTAAATTTAATATAAGTAAATGTCATGTGTTAAATATGGGAAGAAGTGTGAATAGACCAAATTGGGAGTACAGGATGGGAGATAATAAAATTAGCAAGGCCGAAAAAGAAAAAGATTTAGGGTTGATTATACAAGATAATTTGTCGCCAGAGAAACATATTAACAAGCTCTTTAGCGGAATGTATGCAATGGCCGGGAATATGAAAGTTGCTCTGAACTATTTGGATGAGACCATGGTAGCGAAAATTATGAAGAGTATGATTAGACCAAGATTGGAGTATGCAGCAGTGGTGTGGTCCCCGCATCTAAAGAAGCATATTCACAAGTTAGAAAGAATCCAGAGAGCAGTCACTAGATTGGTTCCAAGTCTCAGAGAACTGCCATATGAAGGGAGGCTAGACAAATTAAATCTACCGAGTCTAAAAGAGAGGAGAGAGAGGGGAGACATGATAATGATGTACAAATGTACCCGGGGGCTGGAGAGGCTGGATAGGGAGGATATATTAATTATGGATACAGGAATAACTAGAGGCCACAGCTACAAAGTAAAAAGACCTACCTGCAAGAACGATATCAGGAAGTTTAGCTTCCCCTATAGATGTATTGACAAATGGAATGGGCTGGAGGAGGAGGTGGTAGGGGCAAGGAACATCCATATTTTCAAGAAAAAATTGGATAAAAAGTAGACTGAGAGACGGGACAACACGAGCTTAGCTCAACTCCTGTAAACTACAATTAGGTAAATACAATTAGGTAAATACACCATAATAATATGTGAAAGTGACACATATGTATATACCAAGTGACATTCATATGATTAGAACCTATAGAAATATATAAATCAGTGAAAAAAGACAATAAATTGTATATAAAACGTTTACAAATCATATAACTAAGTGAAAGTGACACAAGACCTAATATTTGATGGCCAAAGTATAATAAACACCTGTGATAACGAATAATCAGTGCCTAATACAACAATAACCTACCTCAATTACTAATAAAATGTATGGTATCGAGTGAAAATGAGCATTATCAGTGACAGTGACACTCTCTAAAGCATATTTGTCAAAGTGAAAGTGACACAAGACCTAATATTTGATGGCCAAAGTATAATAAACACCTGTGATAACGAATAATCAGTGCCTAATACAACAATAACCTACCTCAATTACTAATAAAATGTACGGTATCGAGTGAAAATGAGCATTATCAGTGACAGTGACACTCTCTAAAGCATATTTGTCAAAGTGAGTGACACAAGACCTAATATTTGATGGCCAAAGTATAATAAACACCTGTGATAACGAATAATCAGTGCCTAATACAACAATAAGCTACCTCAATTACTAATAAAATGTACGGTATCGAGTGAAAATGAGCATTATCAGTGACAGTGACACTCTCTAAAGCATATTTGTCAAAGTGAAAGTGACACAAGACCTAATATTTGATGGCCAAAGTATAATAAACACCTGTGATAACGAATAATCAGTGCCTAATACAACAATAACCTACCTCAATTACTAATAAAATGTACGGTATCGAGTAAAAATTAGCATTATCAGTGACAGTGACTCTCTAAAGCATATTTGTCAAAGTGAAAGTGACACAAGACCTAATATATGATGGCCAAAGTATAATAAACACCTGTGATAACGAATAATCAGTGCCTAATACAACAATAAACTACCTCAATTACTGTACTAATAAAATGTACGGTATCGAGTGAAAATTAGCAATATCAGTGACAGTGATACCCTAATAAACATATTTTATATAATTGGCCTCAAAATAACTAGAAAATATCAAATAAACATCACATTCTCAATATCAAACACTAAAATCGTCTAAGGGAGATAAATACTTTGGCGCGACGAGCGGCTAGGTGCGTCGTAGCCATGGCCGGGGCGACGCGTCCGAACGCGGGAAGAATTTGCCGCCGAAAAGCACTCGTCTTCCCGCGCTCACCATTATGCAACCAGAGGGGCTAGAGACCTCTACTCAACGCCATTCGACAGAGGAAGGTTTGTGGAACATTATTCTTTTTTATTCACAACATTACATGACATATTCATTGACTTACAGAGTAGTTAACATAGGCCAAAGATCGTCAAAACACCCGGTACCGGAGCACAGTCGTAAGCTATAGCCCCCGGGGCTGGAGGGTTAATTAGCTGTAGTATCGTCGACCTCCCCGGCAAGAATCCGAACTGTCTCCCACTGAAAAGTTGGTTTGACTTCATATGCTCCATTATTCCTTCTCTAATTACCGTTTCCATTAGTTTACACACAACACTTGTCAAACTGACTGGTCTATAATTCCCTGGGTCATTTCTCTTTCCCTTCTTAAATATAGGTGTTATGTTCGCCTCTCTCCAGTCCATCGGGATTTGTCCTGTATTAAACGATACCTCAAATAACATTTTCAATGGCTCTACTAACATCTCACCTCCTTCCTTTATGATTCTTGGGTGTATCCCATCCGGTCCCGGTGACTTACTTCTGTTAATTTTTTCTATAGCCCTTCTTATTCTAGCATGGGAAAACTCTATTAGTTCTAGTGCCGGTGCCTGTTTGACGGGAATAGTAGGCACTGCATCATCCGACTCCACTGTTAGTACCCCCCCAAAGTATTTCCCCAGTACCTCTGCTTTCTCCTTATCAGTCTCCGCTCTACTCCCATCATCCAACCCCCCTACCAGCTCTGGGATCCCTACTCTTCTTGTTAACTTTTCCTGAATGTACTTCCAGAATATATTTGGATTATCTTTCACATTTCTAGCAATCTCTCTCTCCCTCTCCTTCACCCCCCTCCTTGTCTCCCACCTTATTTTATTGTTTATTTGTCTGCGTTCCAGATCCACTTCTTTAGCTTCTATACTAGACCCCCCCGTTCTTATTTAACAATTTTAGTCTTTCCCACAATCGTTTCTTTCTTCTAATCAATGTCCAAAGTTTTCTTTTCATTGGCAATTCTGGGTTCGTTCTTTTCCTCAATTTTGTTTTATCCTTATATTCCCTTACTGGTACACTTTTGGATACAGCATTCTCCGGTTTGACTCTAATTTTCCTCCACATTCCTTCAGCGTCTTCACCGTTCAAGTATTCCCCCCAGTCAATGTCCAAACACCGTCTCAGCAGCTCATAATCTGCTCTATCATACATGTATATTTTTCTATTGCTTCTATTATCCCTCTCTGATTTAAAGTTACAACTAAAGCTTATACAGGCATGGTCACTACGACCTATAGGGCTATCCACATTAACATGTTCCACTGTTACAAGAAACAAAACTCCGCACAACACAAAAAACACCCACATTTCATAATTTCACCACCATCAGACAAGACCGGGCTGTCGGCGGGGGCGGTGGACTCATCACCCTGGTACACACAGAAATATCATACATAGTAACCAGTGTACAAACCAAATCCCTCCTCCTCCCAAATGATAACACAACAGAAATACAGTCAATTAAAATACGCACTGGCAACAACTCCAACATAACCATCATAAACACATACATCCATCCCCAAACATCCCCTACAGTACCAAATGAATACAGACCACACTTACAACACATCACAAACACCCCACACATCATCCTGGGTGGTGACTTCAACGCCAAGATGTCGGCCTGGTTTGTCGACAACCCCGACACAGACAGAGGGCTGGTACTACAAAACCAAACCGATAACCTCATCATCCTTAACGACATCCATCAACATACCCATATTCCTCACCAAGCCCTCTATAACCCATCATCTCCAGACATCACCTTTTGCTCCCCAGAACTCGCCCCCACAACATCCTGGAGGGTGGTCAGAACCTTAGGCTCTGACCACCTCCCGATCATTATCACCACCAAAACCAGACTCACCCCAGCTAGCCACAAACACACATACACCAATTATAAAAGAGCTAACTGGGAAGCATTCACAAATGAGACAGAACAACACTTCACAACTCTAAACAGTACACCCATCACTAACATCAACAATGCTGTACACATACTCAATAAAACTATCCAAAACGCTGACAAGAAACACATTCCAAGAGGTAACAGAAAAAGACAACCCCAACTTCACACCAGAAATTCAAAACCTCATCAGACAACGCGACATACTGAAACACTCCCCAGCACCCCACACACAAGACATCACACAACAAATTCAAGCACTCAACACCCAAACTAACAACAAAATACATAAACAACAAAAACTAAATTGGAATAACTTCCTACAAACACTTGATCACAAAACAAACTCCAAAAAACTCTACAAAACACTAAACAGCATCACACTTTCCAACAGCAACACAACACAATCACATGCTGCAATCACAACAACAGACTCTACTCCTTCATGTAAACAACAAGCAAACACTCTCATCAATCACTTCTCACATGTCAGCCACCTAAAACCTCACAAAGACGACCTACGTGTCATCCGACGTAATAGACAATTCCCCACAGACCCTGACTATACACCCTTCACCAATCACCAGACAAAGCATATCATCAACAATCTCAAGCACTCACCCGCCTGTGGCCTAGACAACATAAGCAACATACACCTCAGACACCTGGGACCACAAAGCATACAAGCACTCACTAACATATCAAACTACAGCTATTCACACAACACAATACCAGACATTTGGAAGCATGGTATCATCATCACATTCCCCAAACCCAACAAAGACCCCACGCTACCCTCCTCGCACCGCCCCATCACACTCCTTTGCTCCCCCTCCAAAGTCATGGAACGCCTAGTATTACAACTAATTACACCTGACCTACCCCTAGCTCCAACACAACATGACTTTAGGCCACTGCACTCCACAAACACTCTTCTCACAGACCTTACACAAAGAGCTTTCGACGGCATCAACTCAGCTAGACCACCACACAGATCACTATTAGCCACACTCGACATTAGTAAAGCCTTCGATGCTATCCCCCGCCACAACCTAACAAACAAAATCAACAACACAAACATGCACAACAACACAAAAAGGTGGCTGGCCAACTTCCTAGCAGGCAGATGTGCACACGTATCTTTTGCCGGTCAGTCATCTAAAATCAGAAACTTTCCAAACGGAGTCCCACAAGGATCCGTCCTATCGCCCGCACTCTTCAATCTGTACATGCACAATATAACTACACCCAATATGCCCCAAATAAACTTAGCCTCCTATGCAGATGACATAACACTCACATGCACACACCATGACCCAAAAAGCAACAGATCTCCTTCAACCCTATCTCAACACACTACATGGCTGGTGCACTACAAACAGACTTAATCTAGCCCCAGTCAAATCCACCGCAACCCTGCTCACAAGTTGGACAGGAGAACACGAATACATCCCTCAACTCACCATAAACAACACACCCCTAACACATACACACACACAAAATCCTAGGAGTAACATATGATACTCATATGACATTCAAACAGCACACCACAAACATTAAAAAGAAACTGACACCCTGACTTAACGCCCTCAGGTCACTTGCTCACACAAAATTTGGACACAACAAAGAAGCTACCACCACAGTATATAAACAATACATAAGATCAGTGATGGAATACGCAAGCCCAGCCTGGGCTTCTAACCTAGCTGAAACACATCATAAGACCTTACAGACTATTCAAAACAAAGCCCTGAAGATCATTACAGGCTGCACAGTTACTGCACCCACAGATCACCTACATCAAGAAACCAAAATCCTCAAAGTCAAAGAGCATCTGGACATGAGAGGCACTCAATTCCTGGCAGCAGCCTCCACGAACCAGGACCACCCACTGAACTACATGGCAACACACCCACAGACACCAAGAAATATCAAAACAACACCCAGCACACGGTATCACACACAAATTGTGTATTATTATTGTCCTCTCTCCCTCCCTGCCCACCCCGAATCAACTTCCAGAAGAACATCCATACTCATATCTCTCACCGATCCATCCACTCACTCACAGACAACACGCAGCTGCATGCACGACCTCCCGAAATCCATCCTTCCTCGCGAGGAGAGAGTCCACCTGGCCAGGCTGAGATGCGGACACCATCCAGCTCTCCTGAGCTATCAGAAGAGACTGGATGACTCCGTTGTCGACACCTGCCCGGTATGTAACACAGCACCCCATACCATTAAACACATCATAGAAGACTGCATTTCACACAACCACTTACACCAACAACACAATCTACACTCAATGAGAGCTCTGTGGGAAAGCCCGATCGTGGCCATGGCCTTCCTCAGGGACTCGGGGCTGTTCGGCCAGGCAGCTTAGGGAACAACAACAACATGTTCCACTATATCCTCTTCATTGCTACGGAATGAAGAGGAAACCTATGGAACCTCCCAGATTCTGGATATTGATTTCGGTCCAAAAGACATAGAAGAGGCCATTGGCATTGCCAACATGCCATTCCACTCGGCACCAGGCCCAGACTCATGGAATTCGTTCCTAATAAAGAAATGTAAGGAAAACCTCTAAGAAAACCTGACTATAATGTGGAGGAGTCTAGACACTGGAGAAATACCGGATAGCTTGAAAAACGCAATAATTTCCCCTCTGCATAAAGGAGGGAGTAAAGCACAACCAAAAAATTACCACCCAGTAGCTCTGACTTCACACATCATTAAAAATCTTTGAGAGAGTCCTGCATGGCAAAATCTCAACATTTATGGAAACAAATGAACTACACAATTCTTAAATCCCTAGAAAAAGAGAAAAATATGGATGTCATTTACACCTATTTTGCGAAGGCATTTGATAAATGTGACCGAGCCTACAAATTTATAACAAAAGGGATAACAGAGAAAATCGAAAGGTGGATATACAACTTCCTCGTAAACCGGAAACAATCACTACAGTATCAGGAAACCAAGTCACATCTGAGCCTTCGGATGTCAAAAGCTCAGTTCCCAAGGAACAGTGCTAGTGCCCCTTTTTTCCTCATTTTAATTAATGACACAGATTCCAAAACAATACATAGTAAAGTATTTTCCTTTGCTGATGACAAAAAACTAAATACCGGTATGATAGTCTAAACACAAGAAGACACATGCCGGCTGCAGGAAGATATAAATGTGGTGTTCCAGTGGACCAGGGAAAACAATATGCAGTTTCATGAGGAAAAATTCCAATTAATATGATACGGACATGATAATGTCGTTAAAGAGAATACAAATTACGTAGCAGAATCCAACCACATAATAAAACGTAAAGACAGTGTCAAAAACCTTTGGGTGTTAATGTCTGAAAATATGGGATTCAAAGAACATATCCAGGTCAAAGTTGCAGCTGCGAAATGACTAACAGGTTGGATTCTACGTACATTTAACCCTTATTTAGCGGCGAGCAACATAAGTCGAGTTAAATAAAGCTGGACTATGTGGCGGCGCTCGACATAACTCGAGTGGCAATTTCAGCACGTAATGTGGCTGAGAGAGAGAGAGACAAGTGGTGGCAGGAGACTAGCGAGCGTATGACTGCTCCAGACCACCGCGGCGAACCTACTGACACAAATCTCAGCTCCCTCCTCCCTCTCTCACTCGCTACATACTCAATTATGTACTGAAAGTACCGAATTACCTGCTTTTTGCACTCGCGTTGCACGGTTATTGCAAGAAAACTATCCATCATACAAGGATCGTTATGGTGTCATTCGAAAGCTCTGTTTATGCCCTTTCAGGGATAGGTACTTGTTTTACGTTCTGGGTCTTATTTAGGCATGAAAATGATCACGTAAACAGCCCTATTTTGGCTAAAAACACCCCGCTGTGCGGTACACATAAATAAACCGCATAGGCCGCTCGTAAGGTGTTAAACCACACAGTGCCTATGCTAATGCTCTTCAAATCCCTGGTGCTACCAAGGCTAGAATACTGTAACATATTAAAATCCCCAAACAAATCAGGTGAAATAAATGACTTAAAAGGAATGTACAAAGAAACTTCAGCTCACATATATAGGCTACTCAGTAAAAGAGTTACACTATTGGGATTGTTAAGATCACAGAAGCTGTATTCATTGGAGCGTAGAGGGAATGTTACTTAATGATATACAAGAGGAAAATCATTGAGGGTTTAGTACCAAATCTACACACCCAGATAGTCATGAAGTTCAGCGATAGGAGAGGCTAGGAATGCGATATCCCCAGGATGAATAATCAGGGTGCTGCGAGAGGGTTGGTTATCACAGAGGACTGCGTCTCTTGAACAAATTCCTACGGCGAGTAAGAAACATGAGGGGTGTCTTCAATAGAACTCTCAATGTCGAACTGCAAAAAGAGCCAAATGAGCCCATCTTCGCATGGAAGCGTGCTGCCCTTTCGAACAGTCTGCTGCACCAAATGACAATCCACAAAAAAAAAAAAGGGCGGTGCACCCCTCGGTGCCACTAGCAGAATGGCGAACCCTACATTAGGTGACATTAGGTAAGAGGATTGTATTGTGGTCATTCCCTAGCCAAGCTGCTCAATTATCAGTTTGTGTTAGCCTACACATACTCTCACCAGTGAATCTACATATGTACTATGGTGGGAACCCAGGCACTTGGTTGTTGCTAAAGGTCACATGTGTCCTCATAGTTAAGGTAGAATAAGCATTGTACTGTATATACTGTAGGTTAAGAATAACTGTAGATTTTCAGCCTCATGGATGCAAGTGGACAATAAACCGACAATGATTGGGAAAGCCCTATCGTGGCAATGGCCTTCCTTAGGAACTCGGTGCTGTTCGGCCAGGCAGCTTAGGGAACGACAACAACAACTACAGTATAATTATTATTATTATTAAAAAGCAATCCACCAGTACCTCATTCTGCCTCAATCGCCAACCTGACTCACATGCACTGTCTGCTAATGCCAAGAGATGCAAACTTTATAATCAGGAGATATATTCACACAAGTAGGAGGATGCCCTAAAACCAGCCCATCAACATACTGCAATCCACTAATACACCTGAGACCAGATCCGACAAATCAGTCAGTCATACACCGGGTGCACCAATAATACTGTACATACATACAAGTTTAAAGACCGTTTTGTCCACAGAGAATGTGGCTACAGTCTCACATCCTAAATGGCAGCTTTCCAGGCAGCCCTGTCAAGGGCTGCCTCTGTTCTCAAGTTCTTTATTTTGAGATCGGACCGGAGTACCCGAGCCCTCGTCATTCTAGGTCCAACCCTATGCGCAGCTCCCCCCACGTTCACAGTTCGGCATTTCTTCACCCAGTTCTGATCATCCATTCTCTCCACATGTCCAAACCAACCAAGTCGGCTCGTGCGCATCACTTCACAGACACTCCTAATGCCCAGACGCCTTCTCAATTCCTCGCTCGATACCCTGTCCCTAAGATTAACCCCACACATCCATCTCACCAGTCTCTTCTCATTCTGTTCAGGGTATAATAACCAAGGACAATCATTTATCGAAGTGCAGTGAGTGTATTGAACCCAAAATCTAAGGTCCCGGATAAAAGATTGACGAGATATTAAGTGATAAAAGCGAAACACACATCGGACGATTACAATGGCCAAGTCCCCAAACGTAAATAAACCCGTCGTCGATGAGTGCCGCATGTGTAAATTCATCTTTGCTGAGGAAGAAGAGTTTACAATACGATGTGATGACTGTTTTAAGTGGCTGCACTACTACTGCACTGGCTTCCCAACTTTTCAAATCCTGTGTTTTGCGAAAACTTTAAGGAAATTCAGATGTAAGGACTGCTGCCTAACAAAATTCAGCAAAGAAGGTGAGTGGGTAGCTGCCATAAAAAGTCACAGGGAGAAACTTTCCAAAACTGGAGCAATTTCTAAGACACAACAAAATCTCCTTCCACTCCAGAGCCGCCACCCAACATCACCCACTAAAAGTACAGTGAGTATACTTAACCCGGGAACTACGGGAAGACTCTTAAGAGTTCCCCCGGCGGACTGCGGGAAGACTCTTAAGAGTCAGGGGGAAAAAAAATCAATTTAAAACACAGATTTTTTTTTTTTTTTGCCCCTGGGCCATGCCAAATATCACTCCTCCACCTTCCCTCCTTCAGTTATCACCTATTTTCCCTGTTATTCCCTTTTCCTGTGGTCTATTTTCGTGCTAACATTAGCGAGTTGGTAGCAGGGCGTTGTCATCACTGTTAGCAAGCGAGTGCAAGAGCGAGAGCGAGAGAGAGAGCGAGAGCGAGAGCGAGAGCGAGAGCGAGAGCGAGAGAGAATCGATCGACAGTCTCTCTCCAGAGGTGGAGAAAAGTGGTGGGCTGGGAGGTTGCCTCAGCCATACATTGTGTAACTCCCGGCCTGTATCGCCGATTTTGACCATCCAAACGCTGTTTCCACTTGTTTTATTGTTGTAACAGGTTAATACCTTTATAATCAACCTATAATAGGCGCATATTTGTTTGTTTGTTTTGTAGATGTTTAGGTGACAATCACCACGGTCGATCTGGGGATCCGCCGCTGATGAGCTCGTCCTGGAATCTTTACGACTCTGTACAGGACTGAACATGCCATTTTTATCGGCAATAGCTCAGAGAAGAGTGTTGAGAGGGGAGAAGGGGTGTTGGAGAGAGAGGAAGGTGTTGGAGTGGCTTTATTAGGTGTGTTTTGTCTGTATACGTCGTCAGGATGTCCCCTGACTGGGTGGATATGGATATGTATTAATGCTATTTATGGTAAAATAAATATTTTAGTGATGGGAACAGCTCAAATACGTCAGCACAGGAGTGTAGTGTCTCATACCCCCCATGCGCACTTCAGAGGTTAAGAAGTCAGCCAGCCTAGGCAACATAGACCTAGGAACACCCAAATACCCTGACATACTCAAACCAAAAAGTCAGGCAACCTCGTCCCCAAAGAGAAGCTCTAACGACGAGGTTGCAAATAACATACCCAGCATCACCATCACCACCTCAGACAAGATTGTTGATTTAGGACTAGGGAGCATGCCAGCTAGCATCACCCTCTCGCTTGCGATATAGACAGGCCTAGCATTCCCAGCAACACACCTACCTCTCCAAATAACAATATTGTTGATCTAGGACTTGGTAGTACGCCAGCTAACATCAACCTCTCGCTTGCCGGGGCTCCCGATTACTCCCCGGCCCCCACGATCCCTCGCACAACATCACCCGACCAAGAGAGGACACCACAGGGTACAAAAGCTACAGGACCGATCACTAGCATCACAGAACAACAAACCCATAGGGGCAAGATCCGGGGGGGACACCGCATCACGTGTAATCCCAAAAGTGCCAGCACCGCAGAGGAATAAAAATCAGATACCAGTATGCAGGCACTATAAAATTGGAGCTTGCAAATACGGTCGAGTAGGCACCAACTGTCCCTCCTACCACCCAAGGTCATGCTCGAAATACATGAGACATGGTCTGAACAGCCGAGTTGGGTGTAATTGCCCAAGCAATGTAAAAACTTTCATCAAGTGTTATGCAAATTCTCCCTGGAAAATGGGGCTTGCACCATTCAGGACTGCAAATATCCCCACACCATAGGAACCATAAGGCCAAACAGAGAGCAACAACCTCCACCAGTACCATCCAATCAAGCCAGGGGACATCCATCCAGTAGAACCCCAATCAGAAGCCAGCGCAACAACAAATCGCCAAGACAGGAGCCTGAAATGGAAAGCGTAGCTGTAGACATGAGGCAGAACACCCAGAGACCGGGAAGGCGTGAAAGCCTAGCTGGGGATGAGGAGGAATACGAATTTGAAGGCTTTATCACCGAGGACAAGGATCATCAGTTGGCAAGTATGAAAAAAACAATTGATGGGTCTTGTGAGATGGAGGGGAGTGATGGAAAATTGGAGGAAGGAGTTAGGGGCTAAAGTAAAAGTTTTGTCCGATATGTGTGGCGTTACTAGCGGGGTGGATAGGCCTAGGCCAGTAAGTGACAGCCTAGAGGCAGTGATGGCCAGAGTAGACGAGTTAGCGGCGGAAAATGTGGCACTCAAGGCTCGGCTTAAGGAATATGAGGGCCACCTGAGTGAGGAAGTAAAAGTAATTAGTGAGGTAAAAAATTAGTGGACAAGGGTAGAGAGTGCCACGATGGTAGCCCTTGAAGAAATTGTGAAGGAGCAGAAGGAAGAGAGAGAAAAGGAAAAGAAAGAGTTTGAAAAAAATGTAGTGCAAGTTTTAAAGAAGAAAGAGAAGGTAGTGAGAGAGACAATAGATAGAGGTAAGTGTGTAGTAATCTTTGGAGATGTGGAAGAGCACCTGGCAGATATGAAGGTAAGAAAGGAAAGGGATGTTGTGAAAGTCAAGGGGATACTGGATTACTTAGACGAGGGGTATGGATGGGTAAAAGAACTGGAGGAGGTGAGAAGGTTAGGAATATATAAGAAGGGCGAGATGAGACCACTAAGAGTGGAACTAAAGTTTAGATCAACAGCAGAAGCAGTAGCCAATGTGAGCTGGAAATTAAATTCGACAGAGCTGAATCATATAAGGGTAAAAAAGGACCTAAGTGTAGAAGAACGAGAACAGTTAAGGGAACTCCAAGCTAAGGCTGATGAAGAGAATGGAAAGTTGTCTGAAGAGCAAAAGAAGATTTTTTTTTGGAGAATAAGGGAAGGGCAAGTAAGGAAGTGGTACATCAGGAGCCACCAAGAACCGAAAGTAAGAGGAGTGATAGGGAAAGAGACAGAGACAAGTACGAAGTCAAAGCAAGGAGACGGAGCGAGAGATAATGCAGGGAGCAGGGGACCGGAGAGAGAGTCAGGATATGGTGGAGAAGGTGGAACAGAGGGAAAGAGAGGGGGTGTGGGAGGGAGGAGAATAGAATTAGCAGGGGAGGTGGAACTGGGTCAGGGAAGGGATGGAGGAGGAGGTGAACCTGGTAGGAGGCAGAGAGGGAAGAGAAACAAGGAGGTGGATTCAAATATACTGTGCTACTACACTAATATAGATGGAATAAACAGTAAAAAGGTAGAGTTAGATGATATATTAAGAACAGATCAACCACAGATAGTCTGTTTGACGGAGACAAAGCTGAACCAGGACTTTGACAGCAACATAGTGTTTAGTGAAGGATATAATATATGGAGATATGATAGGAAGGGTAAAAGGGGAGGTGGAGTGGCAGTATTAGTTAAGAACCCTATGACAGCAAAGCACGTGGAGTTAAATAATGACAAGGCAGAAATAATGGCAGTTGAACTCAATGATATAGAAGGAAAAAAGCTAGACATAGCAGTAGCTTACATGCCACCAAAGACCAGAGCATGGAGGGAGTTGGAGTTTGAGGAGATGGTAGAGGATATGATTCAGTCGTTGAGAAGATTGCTTTTAAGGAAGAACGATTGATCATGGTAGGAGATTTCAACTGTAGTGAGGTTGATTGGGAATCGGGAGATGTAGGGCCAAATCAGAGATCTTGGGGAAGTCGGCTAGTGGAGTTGGTTACGGAAAATGTACTTGCACAACATGTGAAGGAAAATACAAGAATGAGGGGTAATAACGAACCTTCTAAACTCGATCTGATTTTTACAAAAGATCCTCACGAAATTAGTGATATAAACTATTTATGTCCTGTAGGTAAAAGTGATCACCTATTACTAAAATGGAAGTTGACCTCGAGTAATGACAATAGATTAGACAATAGCTACATAAATGACAGATTAAACTATAGTAAAGCTGATTATGTATCCTTGAAAAGATATTTAGAGGGAGTAGATTGGGATCTTATTTTGAAGGAACGGGACGTACAAGGTAAATATAGTAGATTCCTCGAAATTTATAGAGTAGGAACCAATCTGTTTGTCCCAAGATATAAAACTGGAAATTTTACTAAGCAGAAAGATTGGTTTAATTTGAAATGCAAAAGAGCTTTGGGTAGGCATGATGCAGCTTGGGCTAGATTAAGAAGAAGGAACACTGAGAGTAATCGGAATAAATATAAACAGGAGAGGAATAGATATGTTAACATAATTAGGCAAGTTAAAATGAACTATGAGAAGAACATAGTAAATAAATGTGAAAGTGACCCTAGATTATTTTATAAATATATAAACAGTAAGTTGAAGGTAAAGAAACAAATTACTAAATTAAGAGTTGATGCTAGGACGTATGAAAATTTATCGGACATGTGTGAGGAAATGAATAACAAATTGGGGTCAGTTTTTACTACAGAGGAAGGTTTTGACGAACCACAGGCGGGAGTACTGGAGAGTGGTCTTAGTAAGATTGAAATAACTAGAGATGAGCTGTTATCTGCAATGAGAGGACTTGAAGTAAGGAAAGCTATGGGACCGGATGAAGTGTCTGCCTGGGTTTTAAAGGAGTGTGCAGAGCAATTAGTGGAGCCAGTGAGGGACATAATTCAAGCTTCCTTAGATAAAGGACAGGTTCCTGTTGAATGGAAAAGAGCTAATATCATCCCGATATACAAGAATGGAAACCCTGAGGACCCTCTAAACTATAGACCAGTTTCACTTACTAGTATTGTATGCAAGATTTGTGAAAAGCTAATTAGGAAGAGATGGATGAAAATGTTGGAGAGAAAGAAGATAATAACCCCAAAGCAATTTGGATTCAGAGAAGGGACATCTTGTGTTACCAGTTTGCTATGTTATTACAGTAGGGTGATAGATGTACTCCAAGAAAGAGGCGGATGGGTGGACTGCGTCTACTTAGACCTTTCCAAAGCATTCGATAAGGTACCACATAAGAGATTGTTATCTAAGCTTGAGACGCTAGGATGTGTCAGGGGGAGTTTGCTGAAATGGATGGAGAGCTATCTAACAGATAGGGAAATGAGGACCAACATTAGAGGAACTTACTCATCGTGGCGGAAAGTTGAGAGTGGTGTGCCGCAGGGATCTGTGTTGGCACCTCTCATGTTCCTTATGTACGTTAATGACCTGCCGATAGGCATAAATTTCTACATGTCAATGTTTGCAGACGACGTAAAAATTATGAGACAAATAACAAATAAAAGTAGTTGTGAGGAGCTGCAAGGGGATTTAGATAAAATATATGAATGAAGCACCAAGTGGAAAATGAAATTTAATATAAGTAAATGCCATGTGTTAAATATGGGAAGAAGTGTGAATAGACCAAACTGGGAGTACAGGATGGGAGATAATATAATTAGCAAGGCTGAAAAAGAAAAGGATTTAGGGTTGATTATACAAGATAATTTGTCGCCAGAGAAACATATTAACAAGCTTTTTAGCGGAATGTATGCAATGGCCGGGAATATGAAAGTTGCTCTGAACTACTTGGATGAGACCATGGTAGCGAAAATTATGAAGAGTATGATTAGACCAAGATTGGAGTATGCAGCAGTGGTGTGGTCCCCACATCTAAAGAAGCATATTCACAAGTTAGAAAGAATCCAGAGAGCAGTTACTAGATTGGTTCCAAGTCTCAGAGAACTGCCATATTAAGGGAGGCTAGACAAATTAAATCTACCGAGTATAAAAGAGAGGAGAGAGAGGGGAGACATGATAATGATGTACAAATGCACCCGGGGGTTGGAGAGGCTGGATAGGGAGGATATATTAATTATGGATACAGGAATAACTAGAGGCCACAGCTACAAAGTAAAAAGACCTACCTGCAAGAACGATATCAGGAAGTTTAGCTTCCCCTATAGATGTATTGACAAATGGAATGGGCTGGAGGAGGAGGTGGTAGGGGCAAGGAACATCCATATTTTCAAGAAAAAATTGGATAAAAAGTAGACTGAGAGACGGGACAACACGAGCTTAGCTCAACTCCTGTAAACTACAATTAGGTAAATACAATTAGGTAAATACACCAATGATCCAGGTTTTTTCGGAAAACAGTCGAAGAACTTGCTGCACAACAAGAACAGCTACAACAAATTATGTCAGTAGTGATGGGAAAAATAGAAGGACAGGACAACTGGAAGAGGGCCTTCTGGAGCTACCACTAACCAAGATACTAACAGGTAACATCAGAGGGCTGTATCCAAGGTGTAATCAGAACAAAGTCCCCCTACTGCAAGAAATCGCTGCCACCGATAACATATCCCTACTCGCCCTGACCGAAACTCACCTGCACAACGATATACTTGATGCAGAGGTGCGGATCCAAGACTTTGAAATTTACCGCACAGACCGTAGGGATAGAAGTCATGGTGGAGTAGCCATTTATAAAGAATAAATTTGCAGTTGAAATCCTGGACAGCCTTTCAAACGGGACATGTGAAATCCTCACCCTCTCCATCAAGGATCTAAATCTTGTTATAACGGCAGTATATAGGCCTCCAAACACCACACAAGAGCTTTTTGAGGATGTCGTAAACAAAATTATCCATACAGTAGACCACCTGCCAGCTCCCAACACAGAATTCTTACTCCTTAGAGACTTCAATTTCCCACACATGAACTGGGAGACATTGGAAGTGGTGGGAGGAACGACTGGAGAAAAACAACAAGCTAGGCTACTGGCGTCTCTTATGCGGACTAAATTCCTAACCCAATTTATATCCGAACCAACAAGAGGATCTAACATACTAGACCTAGTAGCTAGCAATAACCATGGGATTATGCACTCCTACGAGCTCTACGAGACCACCATGTCGGACCACAAAATCTGCGAAGTGTCTCTCGCAATAAATGCCTTGCTCAATAAACCACAGCAAGGTCAGCAAGAAAAAACAGGAATGGCAAAATTAAACTTTTACCACAAAGACATCAAATGGACTGAAATTAAAGACAAATTAAAGATGGACTGGGCAACCAAAATTGCGGAAGACAGTGCTGCAAATATGCTCTCTAATTTCACCACAATTTGTGAAGAAATATGTAAAGCCAATGTCCCGGCTAAAAGTACAGCTAAGATAAAACACATCCCACGAGACCGTCGCATCCTTATGAGGAGGAGGAGCCCCTACAAAACAAAATTGGCAAAAAATCCCCCACATAGTAAAGCCACCAACTTTCACAAGGCCCTCCAGGAGGTTGAAAGCAAACTCCTAAAATCCCATGATGACCAGAGGAAGAGAGAAGAACTACAAGCAGTCCAGAACATAAGCAGTAACTCCAAGTTTTTCTTCTCATATGCTAACAAAAATCCAAAAACATATCGGCAGTAGGTCCATTAGAAGACGTCGATGGAAACCTGGTGGCCGACCCAGTGGAAATGGCAGACATACTAAGGGCACAGTATGAAAGTGTCTTCAGTCTTCCTAACCCCCACAAATCTGTGGATGACCCAGCGGCTTTCTTCACAATGCAAGAGCCCTCTCCCTCACCAATACTGACCGACATAATCCCAGAAATTAATGATATAATTCAAGCCATTGACGACATAGCAGCCGACTCGGCACCAGGTCCAGACAGGTTCAGTGCACAGCTTCTAAAAACCTGCAAAGCTGAACTGGCGCTACCACTGCAACTAATAGCTGCCAAGTCCCTAGCTACCGGTACAGTTCCCTCATCCCTGAAGGAAGGGGTAGTGAAACCTATTCACAAATGGGGTAGCAAAGGACTGGCCAAAAACTATCGGCCCGTAGTGTTAACCTCGCACATAACAAAGATAATCGAGCGGGTCGTCAGAAAGAGAATAACGAAACACATGGAGGACCTCGACGCTTTCAACGGGAGACAGCACGGGTTTAGAAAGGGCCGGTCCTGTCTGTCGCAGCTACTTGCCCACCATGAGGCTCTACTAGAAGACATCAGTAAAGGCAAGAACGTCGACGTGATATACCTGGATTTCGCCAAGGCATTTGATAAAGTAGATCACGGCCTCGTTCTTCACAAGCTGAAAAAGCTAGGTATAGGAGGAAACCTCGGCAAGTGGCTTCACAGCTTCCTAACACATAGGGAACAGAGAGTATCGGTCCAAGGACACCTTTCAGACCCAAGCGAGGTAATAAGTGGCGTTCCGTAGGGGTCTGTACTAGGACCACTTCTGTTCCTTATCATGATAGGGGATATTGATCATGATCTCCAGCACTCCAAGGCCACCTCATTTGCAGATAACACAAGAGTAATGAGGAGGGTAGAGACAGCGGACGATGTGGCCCTGCTACAAGAAGATCTGAATCGCCTTCTGGACTGGGCAGATTCCAACAACATGAGGATGAACGGCGAGAAATTTGAATTGCTAAGGTACGGCCCTCTACAAACCATCAAAGAGGGCACCAGCTACCAGGCCAATCAAGAAACCATCACTCCAAAAGAACATGTGCGGGACCTGGGAGTAACAATGAGTACCGATGGAACTTTTTCTCGCCACATCAACCAAACCACCGAGACAGCTAGGAGACTCACAGGATGGATCCTCAGGACCTTCCAAACTAGAGAGAGGGCCTGTATGCTGACACTCTGGAAGGCTCTGGTCCTCCCAAAGGTGGAATACTGCTGCCAGCTATGGACTCCCCACAAGATAGGTGACATCGGCAAGCTGGAGTCTCTTCAGAGGACCTTCACCAGCAGGATCTGGGGTCTCCAACACATGAATTACTGGGAACGCCTGAAGGAATTGCGACTCTACTCCCTTCAGAGACGACGAGAACGTTACCTAGTGATTTACGTGTGGAAGACCCTAGAAGGGCTGGTACCTGACGTGGGACTAGTCATCAACAACCACGTTAGAAAAGGGCGGCTATGCTACATCAAGAGGACTGAGGCTACCTCTCAGAAAATAGCAACAGTCACCCACAACAACTTCAGCAAAAATGGGGCTCGTCTCTTCAATACTGTACCAAAGGCCGTCCGGGAACTGACGGGAGTCACGACCGACTCCTTCAAGCGTCAGCTGGACCGATGGCTGGCCACAGTACCAGACGAGCCCCCAACACCAGGATATACCAGCACCGCATCCAACTCGTTAGTAAATAGATGGAACGAGGGAGTTGCGGAGCTGCCTGGCTGCAGCGGAGGTCCACTTCAGCTGCGTCCACAGAGGACGGAATTCTACCAAGTAAGTATGTTCCATTCTACTGATATCCTCCGCTTTAACTGGCCACATCTCCGAGGCAGAGGTCATACACCTTCCCTTTAAGGTGGGGTGGGAGCCCTCTCATGGTCAGGAGTGGCAACAGCTCTCTAAACTTTCCCCAGCCACTTCTGACTCTAGCAATGGAGCTAGCTTCAACGCCACCTCCGGCGGAAACCGTATCGCCCAGGTAGCAGAACTTATTCACACACTCCAGCGTTACACTGTCGAAATCAATACTGACAGACGGGTCATTTAATACAAGATCTCCCTTGCACACTGCACATTCAAAGTCTATGATTCTTGTCAAAGGTCCTCTAGCTCCACTACATCTCTTGTGTACCCAGTCACTACAGACGCAACATTGAATTGAGTTACTTCCCACATACTGCACATGGATTATTATTTTTTTTTTTTTTTTGTGAGAAGTTTAACCAGACCACTGAGCTCCTCAAAAGAGCTCCCATAGGGCTGGCCCGAAGGATTAGAACGAAAGGAGAAGAATAAAGGAAGAGATAATTAAATCAAATCAAGAAGAGAAGTATCTTTGAGGAAACGGGAAATACGGTAGAAGGAAAAGGAAGGAGAATCTTCGAAAATGTGAGATAAATCAGAATTGCCAAAATAAAGTGATCGGAGACGGGAATACCGTCTTGGGATCCCAAGGTTAAGGCCTTTGATATTGATATTGATATTGATTTGGTATTGATAAATACGCTCAATGTAATGAAAAAAAAAAAAAAAAAAATACAAAAAAAATTACAAAGAGGTAGACCGAATATGAGGTGGAAGGATGGAGTGAGGAACTACATGAACGAAGGCGGTGCTGGTTGGGGGGAGGGGCGTCGACTGACTGGGGACAGAGGTGCATGGGGGCGGTTCGTTCGTGGCCACCCCTTCGGGGATCACGGCATCAGGCAATAGATAGATAGATAGACGGGAATACCGGCGACAGTCAGTGAAAATGTGGCGAATTGCTAACCCTTCCCGCCCGGGCAGTATTTTAAAATGACACCGCGGCAGATAGTCAGGAGCCCGGGTGTCATTTTAAAATCCGTAAGCTTGAAAGCCTATTAACCCTCCAGCCCCGGCTATGTATTATATATATATATTCCTCGAAACCCGGGTGTTTTGGCCGAAAAACGTCTAGGCTAGGCTACCGTATATTTGTTAATCAGACTGCTTCTCGCATTCTCGCGCATTCCCAAGCGTAGCTGTGTTATTTACCTGTAGAATGGCATTAAGTAGAGCTCTCTAAGTCAACTGGTTGAGTTGTGATGATGATTTCATTGGAGATAACTTTATGGCCAAAACAGCCACTTTACACTACTTTTCGATACTTAACAACAACATACAGGCACACACGAACAAGCGACGCTCTCCTTCTTGTGGCCGGAGATGCGGGGCGTCGGTCCAGCCGGCTGTTGTTTACATGCGTCGGATCGACGCCTCGCACACGAAGCTCACAGGCTTTCAACCACTGGGCGTTCAAGAGCCCTTCCGGGTACCTGTTATATGCTTTTTTATGGGCGTTCAAGAGCCCTTCCGTGGTGAGAGGGTTAAGCGTGTTTTGAAAGCCGTGCGTCCAACGTATGTAAACAAAGCCTGTCTTTGCGTCACCGCACCTCCGAAAACAAGAAGAGTCGGAGTTTGTTATTGTGTTGTCTGCTAGAACAGATTTAGTGTTGAAAAGTGTCTGATATTGCTAACATTACATTGAAACTCTCTCCATGGAAATCGTCATCACAACTGAACCAGTTGACCTAGAGAGCTCTACTCAACACCAGTCTACAGATACGAAACACACCTAAGTTTAGAGATGCGTGGGAATTCTCTAGCAGTTAAAATAACAATGATACGGGTAGCCTAGTAAGGAAGTTTTTCGGCCAGATTGCCCGGATCTCAATGCTGTCATTAGGAAGGCGAGCCCGGGCGGGAAGGGTTAAACGCGTACCGCACACGGTGCACTGGGGTTGAGGGTCGTGAGGGGATGACATCAGAAAACCATGAGAAAAAATTAACAGAAGTAAGTCCCCAGGACCGGATGGGATACATCCAAGAATCATAAAGGAAGGAGGTGAGATGTTAGTAGAGCCATTAAATTTTTTATTTGATGTATCTTTTAATACAGGACAAATCCCAATGGACTGGAGAGAGGCGAACATAACAGCTCTTTTTAAGAAGGGAAAGAGAAATGACCCAGGAAATTATAGACCAGTCAGTTTGACAAGTGTTGTGTGTAAACTAATGGAAACGGTAATTAGAGAAGGAATAATGGAGCATATGAAATCAAACCAACTTTTCAGTGGGAGACAGTTTGGATTGTTGCCGGGGAGGTCGACAGTACTACAGCTAATTAAGGTGGTAGATGATTGGATGCAAATTCTGGAGGATGGTGATGTTATAGACGTGGTATATTGCGATTTTATGAAGGCCTTCGATAAGGTCCCACATAAAAGGTTAATAGAGAAAGTTAGAAGCTATAATATAGGGGAGAAATGTGTGAAATGGATAGAAGCCTTCCAGAAAGATCGGAGACAGAGGGTACTGGTGAATGGAATAGGCTCGGGGTGGAGGGAAATTACAAGTGGGGTACCTCAGGGATCTGTGTTGGGACCACTACTGTTCGTTATATTTATCAACGACTTACCTGAAGTTATAACTAATGGAAGTGAGATATACCTGTATGCGGATGACACTAAGCTGTATAGAAGAGTGAGGAGTAAGGAAGATGTGAGTTTGCTTCAAGGAGATGTGGAGGGCATGAAGGGATGGTCTGAGCATTGGTTAATGCCTTTTCATCCAAAAAAATGCAAGTACAGTACATGCGGATTGGGACAAGCAAGATAGAGAATGTAGGATACAGTATGTATTAAGCGATGGAGGAAATTAATGCAGAAAAGGATATAGGAGTAGTGATAGACAAGAAGTTAAATTTCTCAGAACATTTAGCGGAAAAGATAAACAAAGCCAATAGAATTGTAGGGCTGATCAGGAGGACATTTGTGTCACTTGACGAAGAAATATTCAGGAATCTCCATACAGCTCTGGTTAGGCCGCACCTAGAATATGCGAACCAGATGTGGGGTCCATATATGGTAAAGGATATACTGTAGAAGCAGTGGAGAAAGTGCAGAGGAGAGCTAGCAAGCTAGTACCAACGTTGAAGAACGCGGGCTATGAGCAGAGGTTGAGGACACTCTGGGGCTTCCGACACTGGCATATAGGAGGAAGAGAGGGGATATGATAGAGACTTTTAAGATAGTGTCAGGAATGTATGATGAGGATGTGTGTGAAGGTATCTTCTTGATGCGGGAGGGAACAAGAACGAGAGGACACTCAAAGAAAATTTACAAAGAAAGAAATAGGCTTGAGAAGGCAAAGAACTAATTTTGTGATAGAGTGGTAAATGAGTGGAACGCACTGCCCCAGTATGTACTCGATTCCGAATCAATAAGGGAGTTTGAAAGTAATCTTGATAAAGCATGGGGAAGACAAGATTTGAAGTTTGATTATAAAGCAAAAATACAGAATAGTAAAAATGTTGCGTCTGCCACCGCCAACACCGTGAACGACCGCAGCAGTGCAAGTACTGGTACTGAGCTGGATACACAGGCCTAGTTTGCCTTTTTCCAGAGGATCTACTGTAAGATATGTATAATCACTGTATCTATACTGAAGTTGAAGAAAAGGAATTTATTGATATGTCTGAACATAATATTTTGCTATCCACAGTGGCATAAAGTGTAATGTATATAGAAAAATGTATAATCACTTTAATATACAGTATACTGCACCTATAGTTGAAGAAATGAAATGTACAGTATTGATATGTCCGACCATAATATTTTGCTATCCAACTTTAAAATACAGTACTGGTCAATCAAGGCTCATGTTTTAACACTTTCAAGACAGATGAGGTCTTTCTATTTTTATTCTGGCAACTATTAGACAATTTATATCAGTTTAAGGACCTCTAGCAATTAAAAGGCTACAAACTATCTAAATTAATCCTTATAGCTACCACAGATCCTTCCTAAGCTGCACAAAATCATCTAAAGATAGCTAGCATTAAAAATAGAAAAGATGTCGCTCGCACAGAAAGAGTTAATGGCAATGGTTAACCCTTTCAGGATGGGTGGCCCTCTCCTTATTCTTATCCTAGCTGTATCTAGACAATTTTATACAGCTAATAAAGAATCTGTGTTATTTAAAAGGCTTAAATGAGATAGTTTGTTTCCCTTTAACTGATAGAGGTCCTTCCTAAATTGAATAGTCGTCTAAGAGTAACTAGAACAAAATTAAAAAGACTTCACCTGTACTGGAAGGGCTTAGTACCTGAAATTGAATGAAGAAACAATTAAGACATATTATAATGTAAAACTTGCAAAATAAAAACAAATAAACTTATACGAACACAGTAAAAAGGCAAAATAACTAATCAAAATCGCTATGTGGAAACAACGCTTAAGTAAAATAATAATTTATAAATAAAAGAACACAATCCACCACATAGGGTGTACATTACTACATGCGCAAGTTAATCTGGTTCCCAAGCAAACTAATCGCACACATAACAACGCACTATCTTCACGTTCAAGGAATTAGTCAATTTGGAAAGTCGGGGATGTTCTGGTAAATTTTACTAAACTCTGCATGAATAAAGAAACTACAATTAGTGTAAAAATATTCTATTAAAATCAAATTTGCAACTTGACAACATATTAACAATACAGTAGTAAACAATACAAATGGCTATCACTAACGATAGTGCTATCGGGTAGGTACCTGTTGTTGTTGTTGTTGTTGTTGTTGTTCCCCAGGCTGTCTGGCTGAACAGCCCCAAGGTCTCGAGCAAGGCCAAGGCCATAAACGAGCGCCCCCACAAAATCCTCCCTGCTTACAACTAACAAAGCCCGGGTGACCGAAGCCACTCCAAGGCAGGGAGCTGAGGAAGGTGCGGAAATGCCCGGGAAACCAAAGCCCCACCCAAGGCCCTGTGCCCATCGGCAATTATGAAGGGAAAGTTGAGGGGTACGGGAAAAATGTGACGCTTTGGCTGACAGGTAGGTACCTGTAAGCATAGCATGCTTCAAGTGACCCCTAACAATTACTACCCTACTAATAACCTACATTTATTGTACAAATAAACTAAGGAAATCGCAAAAGCAAGCAATTGATACTATCAACAATGAATAGATACAATATAATAAATACAAATATTTGAAAATATGAAGAAGGCACTCTATTTGAACACTCTTTGCTGAGTAGAAAGACAGAACCAAGCATACAGGTAATAAAATAGGTATGTACTGTCACACTAATAAGTCATGTCCCAGCTGTCATTACGTTTGGCTCGCTCTGCACTGTATTAATGTCTGTCAGATGTTGAATAGGGTGAGTAGGAACATTCTTGTATATCTCACTCAAAATGAATAAATCAAGTTTTAGACATTGCTGATACCAATTATTGATCGATATATACTTGGTGCCGAGACATAATTTATTAGCCTGACTGTACTGTATGTATGTATAAACTAAGTCACACACCTCAGTGCTGGGGGTGGCCGACACGAGACAGAGTCCGAACAGAAACATTTAAAGTTCCTATTCTCAGGTTCCGGGACCACTTTCGCGTTCCCTAGCCCGTTTCTCTGTCTCGTTGAGTAGGAGAATTCTTACAGTTTCTTACAGTAGATCCTCTGGAAAAAGGCAAACTATGCCTGTGTATCCAGCTCAGTACCAGTACTTGCACTGCTGCGGTCGTTCACGGTGTTGGCGGCGGCGGTAGCAGACGCAACATTTTTACTATTCTGTATTTTTGTTTTATAATCAAACTTCAAATCTTGTCTTCCCCATGCTTTATCAAGATTACTTTCAAACTCCCTTATTGATTCGGAATCTACTACATACTGGGGCAGTGCGTTCCACTCATTTACCACTCTATCACAAAATGAGTTCTTCGCCTTCTCAAGCCTATTTCTTTCTTTGTAAATTTTCTTAGAGTGTCCTCTCGTTCTTGTTCCCTCCCGCATCAAGAAGATACCTTCACACACATCCTCATCGTACTTTCCTGACACTATCTTAAAAGTCTCTATCATATCCCCTCTCTTTCTCCTATATGCCAGTGTCGGAAGTCCCAGTGTCCTCAACCTCTGCTCATAGCCCGCGTTCTTCAACGTTGGTACCAGCTTGCTAGCTCTCCTCTGCACTTTCTCCACTGCTTCTATATCCTTTACCATATATGGAGCCCACACCTGGTTTGCATATTCCAGGTGCGGCCTAACCAGCGCTGTATATAGATTCCTGAAGATTTCTTCGTCAAGTGACACAAATGTCCTCCTTATCAGCCCTACAATTCTATTGGCTTTGTTTATCTTTTCCGCTAAATGTTCTGAGAAATTTAACTTATTGTCTATCACTACTCCTATATCCTTTTCTGCACTCACTTCCTCCATCGCTTCATACATACTGTATCCTACCTTGTCTATCTTGCTGGTCCCAATCCGCATGTACTTGCATTTTTTTGGATGAAAAGGCATTAACCAATGCTCAGACCATCCCTTCATGCCCTCCACATCTCCTTGAAGCAAACCCATATCTTCCTTACTCCTCACTCTTCTATACAGTTTAGTGTCATCCGCATACAGGTATACCTCACTTCCATTAGTTATAACTTCAGGCAAGTCGTTGATAAATATAACGAACAGCAGTGGTCCCAACACAGATCCCTGAGGTACCCCACTTGTAATTTCCCTCCACCCCGAGCCTATTCCATTCACCAATACCCTCTGTCTCCGATCTTTCAGGAAGGCTTCTATCCATTTCACACATTTCTCCCCTATATTATAGCTTCTAACTTTCTCTATTAACCTTTTATGTGGGACCTTATCGAAGGCCTTCATAAAATCGCAATATACCACGTCTATTACATCACCATCTTCTAGAATTTGCATCCAATCATCTACCACCTTAATTAGCTGTAGTACCGTCGACCTCCCCGGCAAGAATCCGAACTGTCTCCCACTGAAAAGTTGGTTTGACTTCATATGATCCATTATTCCTTCTCTAATTACCGTTTCCATTAGTTTACACACAACACTTGTCAAACTGACTGGTCTATAATTCCCTGGGTCATTTCTCTTTCCCTTCTTAAATATAGCTGTTATGTTCGCCTCTCCCCAGTCCATCGGGATTTGTCCTGTATTAAACGATACCTCAAATAACATTTTCAATGGCTCTACTAACATCTCACCTCCTTCCTTTATGATTCTTGGGTGTATCCCATCCGGTCCCGGTGACTTACTTCTGTTCATTTTTTCTATAGCCCTTCTTATTCTAGCATGGGAAAACTCTACTAGTTCTAGTGCCGGTGCCTGTTTGATGGGAATAGTAGGCACTGCATCCTCCGACTCCACTGTTAGTACCCCCCCAAAGTATTTCCCCAGTACCTCTGCTTTCTCCTTATCAGTCTCCGCTCTACTCCCATCATTCAACCCCCCCACCAGCTCTGGGATCCCTACTCTTCTTGTTAATTTTTCCTGAATGTACTTCCAGAATATTTTTGGATTATCCTTCACATTTCTAGCTATCTCTCTCTCCCTCTCCTTCACCCCCCTCCTTGTTTCCCACCTTATTTTATTGTTTATTTGTCTACGTTCCAGATCCACTTCCTTAGCCTCTATACTAGACCCCCTGTTCTTTTTTAACAATTTTAATCTTTCCCACAATCGTTTCTTTCTTCTAATCAATATCCAAAGCTTTCTTTTCATTGGCAATTCTGGGTTAGTTCTTTTCCTCAATTTTGTTTGCACAAGGGGAGGAGGATTCCTAGCCCCCTGCCCCCAGAAGGAAAAGTAGCCAATATTAGTAAGATCAAATAAATACAGTACAAATAATAATAATATTATGAACCGGTATTTATAATCGACTGTAGGTCTACAACAATAAAGAAAAAACCAATGAAATATTTGGGACAAAACTAACAAATAAATAAATATATAGATTAGTAAAACAAAAAGTAAAATATTTAAATACCATAACAAATACTACATGATAAATTTAGCACAAACACTATACTCTATTTTTTTCCAGCTGAGGGTAAATTGAATCCCTTAGTAGCTGATTTCTCGATACTTAGTGGAAATATATGAAACTACTAAGGCTGTGTGTCGTATTAATGCCAAATTTTCATTATTAACATCATATTTCGTTACTAAATCTGCCTTATAGCTGAATGACAAAGATAGAAACAAGACAATTTACCCTCAGCAGGAAACAATAGACTATAGTTAACCAAATACGGTACAGTTGTTGTTTTAGTTCCTCGGACTGTCTGGCTGAACAGTCCCGAGTTCGTTGGACCAAAGCCACACCAGAAACTCAGGCCCCTGAAGGGGCTAGGGTGAGATGAGATCCGTCTCCGAGAGGGCAGCAAGGGAGGGAATCATCAGCCCAGGGGCTTGCACCCTCGGGCCAATACCCCCACTGTCCGCAGCCTTCCTTGTAGTGCCACCCCATCGAGCGATCTCGCCAGCACCTAGGAAAAATAGGGCAGGAAAAGAAACAGACAGAAACGGCTAAGGTTGGGTACTAGGTAGATATCAAACCTCAATCTAAATAGGACCAGCCCTCACCCAGGGATCGAACGTAGAACCCCTTGGTTGTGAGCTGAACGTGCTACCAACTAGCCTAGACCACAGGCCACCCTGAAATGTAGAAACAAAAATATAATTCAGCAAGGATACACACATCTCATTAGTATTATCAATATTTAGGATATCCCAGGTACATTCTGAAAGCTTGGGCTGTAAATAATGAGCAATAGGACTAACACTGAAAAATACTTCAAGTCTAGCCTACTGTACCGGAACTTAAAATTACGGTTATTTCCAATAAAACAATCTCGGCGCTATTTCTGAATATTGTCAGCCAAAATACTTTCAGAATACACATGTAGGTTGTATCAATATATTACATAGGAAGGCTTTGTAAGAATGACCTAAGTGAGCGGTTTTATGTTATTTTTCCTTCATTACTAACCCAACCCCTGTCTTTTCAGGAAAAACAAGAATTGACAAGTGACTGGTCCTGGAGTGTACGTTTTATTAAATTGCTTGGGGTCCAGGGGGTTAAGAAGGCACCCTAACCCCCTGGTGTTTATTTGAAATATGGATAGACTACTATGCTTTCATCATTAGCTAACTATTTTTTTTCCTTTCTTTTAAAATGTAAAACTTGCAAACTAAACAAACCAAAACTTGGACAAAGACAATATAAAGGCAAACCAAAACTTGGACAAAGACAATATAAAGGCAAAATAACTTATCAAAATGGCTATGTGGAAACAACGCTTACTAAAATCAAATTTATGAAATAAAACAACACAATCCACCACATAGGGTGTACATTACTACATGAGCAAGTAAATCTGTTTTTTAGAGGGAAAAGATATGTTCAAAATTACGAAACAAATATTTTCCCCGTTGTTTATGGGATTAGGGTTTCTTTCCACAAGGATGGGATATATTCTCAACAAGTGAAAAGTAACTGGGGATAGGAGGAGCTCCGAGAACGGCAAAAATAAATAATAATAATAATAATAATATTAATAATAATATTAATAATAAAAGCGCCAGTTTTTCCAAAACACAGGAATTCACCAGCGCTTGAGACCCCAATTTAAAAGGACCTCAATGCTAGGTAAACACATAAAAAAGAACCACCAATTTACATCCTGTAACTGTTAGTCATGACACCTCTCTGAAGATAACTTTTCAAGAAAAGAACAGTTTTCAGCTTCCTCTAGAAGGACTCAATGGAAGCTAATTGCCTCATGGAAAGCGGTAGTTTATTATATAATCCAGGGGCCACGTAGGCGAACATACAATCAGAGAATGATGGTTGGTGTATGACTGCAGGTTCATCAAGACGCAAAGGATCATTATCATTTCGCACTGCTGAATTCTACATAAATTTGTGTATCATCGGCATAGAAATAATAAGAAACACGATGGGCATCGAGCAGATATGACAGTAAAACGGGTAGAAATCAATCGCTTCATTCAGGGTCTGGGGTACGATATAGGCCTACACTAATGTAGTTTCATCCTAACCCTTTCACGCTCATATGACGCAGAGGTTGCCAGATTAGCAATAAGAAATAGAGTTCTCTCACTCTTACAATTACCTCTCCAAAATTAGTTTTCTGCCCACAGCTAACTCAAAGACAACTGCAGAGGTTGAAGTAACTAAACTAAAGGTTTCTAAATACCCCTGATGGTAACAAAGGCTTTAACCCCTCCAACCCGGAAGGGCTCTTGAACGCCCATAACAACCTCGGCCCGCGCAACCCGGAAGGGCTCTTGAACGCCCATTGCTTGCGTGCGTGCTTTCGAATGCCGCGCGTACATTTTCGGTATCGTGGGACGGTAGGTGGCGCTACCAGGCGTAAACTACGCCACAGCAACAGTATCTACCCCGACGCCATCATGGACAGTACGCCAAATAGTGATTCCGCTGTGTCCGATACCGTGCTTCCTACGACGCCCTTGCTAGTTCGTCGCGCCTTACCCCGACGCCATCGCCTAAATGCGTTATCTCCCGGAGGTATTGAGACGACATTGAGACTTTATGAGCGAGCTGATGCCAAGCATAATGTTGATGATGAAGTCAGTGACGACTCCAGTAATTATAAGTCGAGTGATTATGGCCATGAGAGTGACAAAGAAGAGCAATTCCTGGGATTTGCGAGAGAACATGACAGTGATGAGAGTGATGAAGGTGATGTACCAGTTGTTGAGGAAGCTGGTTTACCTAAAGACAGTGAACTTGAGAGAGTGAGTGAGTGGGAGAGTTCAAGGTCACTCACCAAATTTCGCATAAGTGACACGACGCCAAGCCCTTCCCCAGGTAAATCGCCTTTCAAGCTACATTTGTATAAGCAGAAAATACTTGAGAAGGCGGCCGCGGCAGCTAGGGAACAAGCAAAACTACTTGGTGAGGATGAGGCTGTGAGTGAGGGTCAGCGTGGTGACCCTTCTCGTCCGCCATTGTCTCCCTTATCTACCCACGCCACCCAAGATGACCCGGATGCCCCGCATTCTTCCCCACCACCCCCACCATTGCCAAGGGTTGAGGACCCCACACTTTCGGCCTATTTGCCTCCTAGGTCCCCCGACAGGAGACATACTGCTGCCGAAAAGGGGAAAGGTAGGAAATATACCAAGAAAATTAAGAAAAGTAAGAGAGTTTTGTTCGAGGCTCCCGCGGCGTCCACCCCGGCCGGCCCCAGCCATACGTCCCCGTAACTTTCCCCACGGTCCTCCCCACCTCTCCCGCCTTCAACATGTCTTCCTGAAGAAGTCTTTGAGCTCGCATCACCAATACCTGGGCCTAGTGACAGTGAAACATTGCTTTCTGTCACTCGTCGCAGGCCAAGGAGCCCGGGACCTCGGGGGGACACAGCCTCACCTGCCACTCCTTCCCCACCTCGCCCACCCGCACGCCGCCCACGCATCACTGGTTCCCCGCCAGATTATGTGGGGGCCACTGATGATGAAGGGCACCTCTCTGAAGACTCTGGCCATGATTACATAGGTCCACCGTCAGGGCAAGATGACCACTCTGACGATGACTATATGGACATCGACGACCCTCGACCCATCTGCTTGGCCCGGCGTCGTGCTGCCCACCGCCCTGGCCGCCGCCCTCGCCGCCCTAGGGCGCGCGCCTCCCGAGTTGGCCGTGGGCGTGCTGGGCCACCAGCTGGAGCTCCTCGTCAGCGTAGACAAGACCCATTCTACGTTTTTCAGTGGCAAGACGTAGTTGATGAGGATGGATACAACCCTGATGTGCCAGCTTTTGATGAGGTACTGGAGGGTTCAGGCGTTACCCCCAATTTTCCTGCAGGCCCCAATGCTCCACCACACGAACTATTTGAGGCCTTCTTTGATGAGGAGGTGGTAGGCTATGTTGTCAAAGAGACAAATAAGCAGCACCAATTCCAGGTCCACTTTTTGGGAAAGGTGACCAAGGGCCACATGAGGCAGTGGACCCCAGTGACTCATAAAGAGTTCATGGTGTTCCTGGCACTCACCATGCTAATGCCTCATGTCAAGAAGCATAGGTTGCCTGACTATTGGATCACCAATGATCTGATATCCACCCCTGCCTTCGGGAAATATATGTCTCGCGACCGGTACCTTGATATCCTCGCAGCGCTCCATCTTGTCACCAACCTTGACGTCCACCTCCCAGACAAGCTGTGGAAGATTAGGACGTTGTACGAGATGATGCGAGAACGCTTCACCTCCTACTTCAAGCCCTTCCGCAAGGTCGTCATTGACGAGTCTCTTGTGCTGTTCCGGGGAAAACTCAGCTTCCGGCAGTACATCCCCTCAAAAAGACATTGCTTTGGCATAAAATTCTTTGTGCTGTGCGACTGCCAAACTGGCTATGTCCTGGACTTCCTGGTCTACAGCGGGAAGGAAGGGGACTTGCTTGTGGACCCCCTCATTGGCTTTGGCGGAGCAGTGGTGCAAGCCATGATGGACCGCTACTTTCATAAGAATCACGTCCTCTACACGGACAATTATTACACGTCCCCCACTCTCTCACAGTACCTGCATGAGCGCAAGACGGGGACTGTAGGCACAGTACGAGGGAAAAGGAAGGGCATGCCACCTTTCCCTCCAAAGACCAAAAAAGGTGATGTGTTCAAGAAGAAGTCGGGGCCCATTCTGGCTATCCACTGGCACGACCAGCGGAAGGTCAACCTCCTGACCACCATCCACAAGGGGGAAATGGTGGAGACTGGCAAGGTGGATCGCCGCACCCAGGCCAGGGTGACCAAGCCCGATGCTGTCCTGGACTACAACATCAACATGAGGCTGGTGGACAAGTCCGACATGCAGATAGGCTTCATTGACTGCCTGCGTACCTCGTGCAGATGGTACAAAAAGTTCTTTCTGCATATGGTGGACATGTCAGTTCTGAATGCCTACAACATATACAAGCTTCGGAATGTGAACACACCCATGAAGTTCAATAGCCTGCGGAGGTTCCAAAAGCAGGTGTTGACGGAGCTCCTGGAGAAGTATGCTATGCCACAGAGGGCAGTGGCACATCCTGGGCCCGCCGTTATTGACCGCTTGCAGTGTGCTCAATACTTGATTAGGCACAGGCTTGGTTCCCTGCCTCAGAATGAATCAGGAAGAACAGCAGAAGCGGTGCCATGTCTGCTACAACAGCAGGGTGAAGCCGAGGTCAGGTAAAAAGTCAACCATGGAGTGTGTGGAGTGCAAGGTGGCACTCTGTGCTTTAGAGTGCTTCTTTGATTACCACTCCAAGCTGGAGTTCTAATAATCATACTGAAATTGCCAAATAAAATGACAATATGTACACTATAATTATATATAGGCAAAAAGTGGAAGAAAACCAATGTATTGTAATACAAAAGTCATGTATTATGAGAACATTGATACAAATACAATTACACCATAATAATATGTGAAAGTGACACATGTATATACCAAGTGACATTCATATGATTAGAACCTATAGAAATATATAAATCAGTGAAAAAAGACACAATAAATTGTATATAAAAAGTTTACAAATCATATAACTAAGTGAAAGTGACACAAGACCTAATATTTGATGGCCAAAGTATAATAAATACCTGTGATAACGAATAATCAGTGCCTAATACAACAATAACCTACCTCAATTACTAATAAAATGTACGGTATCGAGTGAAAATGAGCATTATCAGTGACAGTGACTCTCTAAAGCATATTTGTCAAAGTGAAAGTCACACAAGACCTAATATTTGATGGCCAAAGTATAATAAACACCTGTGATAACGAATAATCAGTGCCTAATACAACAATAACCTACCTCAATTACTAATAAAATGTACGGTATCGAGTGAAAATGAGCATTATCAGTGACAGTGACACTCTCTAAAGCATATTTGTCAAAGTGAAAGTCACACAAGACCTAATATTTGATGGCCAAAGTATAATAAACACGTGATAACGAATAATCAGTGCCTAATACAACAATAACCTACCTCAATTACTAATAAAATGTACGGTATCGAGTGAAAATGAGCATTATCAGTGACAGTGACACTCTCTAAAGCATATTTGTCAAAGTGAAAGTGACACAAGACCTAATATATGATGGCCAAAGTATAATAAACACCTGTGATAACGAATAATCAGTGCCTAATACAACAATAAGCTACCTCAATTACTAATAAAATGTACGGTATCGAGTGAAAATTAGCAATATCAGTGACAGTGATACCCTAATAAACATATTTTATATAATTGGCCTCAAAATAACTAGAAAATATCAAATAAACATCACATTCTCAATATCAAACACTAAAATCGTCTAAGGGAGATAAATACTTTGGCGCGACGAGCGGCTAGGTGCGTCGTAGCCATGGCCGGGGCGACGTGTCCGAACGCGGGAAGAATTTGCCGCCGAAAAGCACTCGTCTTCCCGCGCTCACCATTATGCAACCAGAGGGGCTAGAGACCTCTACTCAACGCCATTCGACAGAGGAAGGTTTGTGGAACATTATTCTTTTTTATTCACAACATTACATGACATATTCATTGACTTACAGAGTAGTTAACATAGGCCAAAGATCGTCAAAACACCCGGTACCGGAGCACAGTCGTAAGCTATAGCCCCCGGGGCTGGAGGGTTAAGGTATCCCTAATAGGCTCAAAATTGCGTCATAATGTCGGAGAGGGTTTAATTATACTGTATACCGGTATCCGATTTAAAAAAAAAAAAAAAAACGCATTGTTGGGATTCGTTCTAATCAGTCTTACACTTGGACGTGATTAAGTGAATTAAATCGCTCATCCCACATCTATAAATTTTTCGAGCGAATCCTGCGAGGCAAAATCTCGACATATATGATAATAAATTACCTACACACAACACCGGTCAATATGGTTCCAGAGCAGGAAGATCATGTCTCTCACAACTATTGGAACATTATGAGAAGAAAGAAAAAACCTGAATGTCATATACAGTACTGTACACTAATATAAACCTGAATGTTATATACAGTACTGTACACTAATATAAACCTGAATGTCATATACAGTACTGTACACTAATATAAACCTGAATGTCATATACAATACTGTACACTAATATAAACCTGAATGTCCTATACAGTACTGTACACTAATATAAACCTGAATGTCATATACAGTACTGTACACTAATATAAACCTGAATGTCATACAGTACTGTACACTAATATAAACCTGAATGTCATATACAGTACTGTACACTAATATAAACCTGAATGTCATATACAGTACTGTACACTAATATAAACCTGAATGTCATATACAGTACTGTACACTAATATAAACCTGAATGTCATATACAGTACTGTACACTAATATAAACCTGAATGTCATATACAGTACTGTACACTAATATAAACCTGAATGTCATATACAGTACTGTACACTAATATAAACCTGAATGTCATATACAGTACTGTACACTAATAAACCTGAATGTCATATACAGTACTGTACACTAATATAAACCTGAATGTCATATACAGTACTGTACACTAATATAAACCTGAATGTAATATACAGTACTGTACACTAATATAAACCTGAATGTCATATACAGTACTGTACACTAATATAAACCTGAATGTCATATACAGTACTGTACACTAATTTAAACCTGTATGTCATATACAGTACTGTACACTAATTTTGCAAAGGCTATTGATGTGTGACCATGGTGCAATCTCCCACAAACTTAAAGTCAAAGGGATAACAGGTAAATTTGTAAGGTGGATATACAACTTCTTTGAAAACCGGAAGCAATTAGTAGTAGTTAACCAAGTCACATCTGAGACTTTGGATGTCAAAACCTCGGTGTCCCAAGGAACAGAGCTAGCACCCCTCTTTTTCCTCATTCTAATTAAAGACATAGACGCTAACAGAAGACCTATACAGTAGACTTAATCTTTCAACTAGGTAATGCCGCATCCTCAATACACAGTACAGTGTCTTCCTTTGCAGATGACACAAACTACAGTAAAAGTCCGTTAATCCGACGACCGATGATTCGAATCTCCCAATAGTCCGAATTTTTCAATTTGAGGCCAAATCCGAATTCACCCGATGGTCCGAATTTCAAGAAGTCCCCAAGTCCCCTTTTTGAGGCATTAGGCCACTCAAATGACACATAATGGAGCACACACATATCATATGTTCATGAATTCACTTTAAAAGTTTACCATTGTCATTGTAGCCTATTATCTACTTCAAAACATTCAGATTAATGGTCAAAGGAAGCTACTGATATAATCGTAAACACCTTCGTCTTCTTCTTCTTCTTCCACATCGTCTGCTAGAGAGTTTGTTTTGCTCTTGAACGCATCCTTGGGACGCTCCGATGCGCTACTGGCTTGCACCGCATTTTCTGCAAGCGCATTCAGTCTTGAGCTTGAAAACGCACCTTTGGACGTATTAGTCTTGAGCTTGAAAACGCACCTTTGGATGTTCCGATACGCTACTATTTATAGTTCAGTGATCGGAGCATCCCAAGGGTGCTTTCAAGACAACAAGACAAGGGTGCTTTCAATACAATATAATATAACAGAGCACGTCACAAAAGGAAAATCACAAAAGGAAAATTACAAGAACCTCTCAGGGAAGTGCCGTTGTTAAGGCATTACTTCCCGAACCACATCTGATCTTCAAGAGCAAGACAAACTCGCTAGTAGACGGAAGAAGAAGAAGACGTTTATATCAGCAGATTCCTTTGACCATTAATCTGAATGTTTTGAAGTAGTTAATAGGCTACAATGACAATGGTAAACTTTTGAAGTGATTTCATGAACATATGATATGTGTGTGTGCACCATTGTGTCATTTGGGTGGCCTAATGTCTCAATGTTTTCGTCATACACAGGTTCATAGGGGTAAAGTCCGATAATCCGAAAAATCCACTAATCCGAACGAGAGCCGGTCCGCTGCCCTTCGGATTAACGGAAGTTTACTGTATGTACCAACTTCCTAGCAGGCAGATGTGCACACGTATCTTTTGCCGGTCAGTCATCTAAAATCAGAAACTTTCCAAACGGAGTCCCACAAGGATCTGTCCTATCGCCCGCACTCTTCAAGCTGTACATGCACGATATAACTACACCCAATACGCCCCAAATAAACTTAGCCTCCTATGCAGATGACATAACACTCACATGCACACACCATGACCCAAAAAGAGCAACAGATCTCCTTCAACCCTATCTCAACACACTACATGGCTGGTGCACTACAAACAGACTTAATCTAGCCCCAGCCAAATCCACCGCAACCCTGCTCATAAGCTGGACAGGAGAACACTAATACATCCCTCAACTCACCATAAACAACACACCCCTAACACATACACACACACCCAAAATCCTAGGAGTAACATATGATACTCATATGACATTCAAACAGCACACCACAAACATTAAAAAGAAACTGACACCCAGACTTAACGCCCTCAGGTCACTTGCTCACACAAAATTTGGACACAACAAAGAAACTACCACCACAGTATATAAACAATACATAAGATCAGTGATGGAATACACAAGCCCAGCCTGGGCTTCTAACCTAGCTGAAACACATCATAAGACCTTTCAGACTATTTAAAACAAAGCCCTGAAGATCATTACAGGCTGCACAGCTACTGCACCCACAGATCACCTACATCAAGAAACCAAAATACTCAAAGTCAAAGACCATCTGGACATGAGAGGCACTCAATTCCTGGCAGCAGCCTCCACGAACCAAGACCACCCACTAAACTACATGGCAACACACCCACAGACACCAAGAAATATCAAAACAACACCCAGCACACGGTATCACACACAATTATTGTCCTCTCTCTCTCCCTGCCCACCCCGAACCAACTTCCAGAAGCACATCCATACTCATATCTCTCACCGATCCATCCACTCACTCACAGACAACAAGCAGCTGCATGCACGACCTCCCGAAATCCATCCTTCCGAATCCTCCCTTCCTCGCGAGGATAGAGTCCACCTGGCCAGGCTGAGATGCGGACACCATTCAGCTCTCCTGAGCTATCAGAAGAGACTGGATGACTCCGTTGTCGATGCCTGCCCGGGATGTAACACAGCACCCCATACCATTAAACACATCATAGAAGACTGCATTTCACACAACCACTTACGCCAACAACACAATCTACACTCAATGAGAGCTCTGTGGGAAAGCCCGATCGTGGCCATGGCCTTTCTCAGGGACTCGGGGCTGTTCGGCCAGGCAGCTTAGGGAAGAAGAACAACAACAACAACAACAACTATGCACTGTATGATGATAAACCTACCACACCTTCCCAATCTGAACCTGTTTTGGGTGACTAAATGGCATTACGATAGGGCAGACTGGGAGGGTCTTCAAGATTTCTTTATTGATATTCCCTGGACCTCTTTCTTTTCTAATGATGCACACTCCACCTTGAGCCACATACAAGATTTTATAAAAATTGGAATGGAAACTTTTATTCCTCATCAAAAGTACAGTAAAAGATCTAATTCACTTAAATGGTGCGACCATAATTGTGCTACAGTAACTGAACAAAAAACAATAGCCTACAATGCATACACAAGATCAAAAACAAATGAAGCCTATAATTACTTTAGAAACATCAGATATCATGCCAAAACTGTATTAAATCTAACTAAATCAAACTTTCTCCACAAGCAGGCAAATAAACTTCTAAATAATCCAAATGATAACAAAATATGTTGGTCTACTCTTAACTCATTCAAATCCAACTTCACTACTGCTTCATCCATTCCACCATTAAAATCTCCGACTGGCAATCTTGTAAGTGATCCACGAGGTAAAGCTAACCTTCTTGCGGATATTTTTTCCACTAACTCAACCTTAGATGAAATAAATCAAGATGTCCCTGTACTTAATTTTAATTCGCCTGAAATTCCCTCACTTAAGATCCACACCAGACATGTCAAAACTATTTTGCAGAATCTCTCAGTAGATAAAGCTCCTGGTCCTGATGAAATTCCTCCAATAGTACTTAAAAATTGCTCCTTGGTGCTCGCTCCTATATTGGCAAATTTTTTCCGTCTGTGTACTCATACCTCATGCTTCCCAGTATCCTGGAAAGAAGCAAACATCCATCCAGTTCCTAAAAAAGGTGCCTCTTCAGATCCATCAAACTACAGACCAATAGCTATAACTTCCACTCTTGGTAAAGTCTTTGAAATTATATTAAATAATCACATAATTAAGCATCTTGAGAATAATAAATTAATCAGTGATAGGCAATATGGTTTTAGACGATGTCGATCAACTGCAGAAATTCTTTGCCTTCTTACGCATCAAATCAACCAAGCTACAGACCAACATGGTGAAACACATGCAATAGCACTGATATATCAAAGGCATTTGATAGAGTCTGGCATCAATCCTTATTGTCGATGATGCCTTGCATCATTAGTTCCATTAATTTCTTCTTATCTTCATAACAGAAAAATATGTGTAATGGTAGATGGCCTTTATTCTCAATTTCACTCAATAAATGCTGGTGTTCCCCAGGGATCAGTTTTTGCCCCAACTCTGTGCAGGCTGCACAGCTACTGCACCCACAGATCACCTATATCAAGAAACCAAAATCCTCAAAGTCAAAGACCATCTGGACATGAGAGGCACTCAATTCCTGGCAGCAGCCTCCACGAACCAAGACCACCCACTAAACTACACAACAACACACCCACAGACACCAAGAAATATCAAAACAACACTCAGCACACGGTATCACACACAATTACTGTCCTCTCTCCCTCCCTGCCCACCCCGAACCAACTTCCAGAAGCACATCCATACTCATATCTCTCGCCGATCCATCCACTCACTCACAGACAACACGCAGCTGCAAGCACGACCTCCCGAAATCCATCCTTCTGAATCCTCCCTTCCTCGCGAGGACAGAGTCCACCTGGCCAGGCTGAGATGCGGACACCATGCAGCTCTCCTGAGCTATCAGAAGAGACTGGATGACTCCGTTGTCGACGCCTGCCCGTGATGTAACACAGCACCCCATACCATTAAACACATCATAGAAGACTGCATTTCACACAACCACTTACACCAACAACCCAATCTACGGAATGTATGCAATGGCCGGGAATATGAAAGTTGCTCTGAACTACAGTACTTGGATGAGACCATGGTAGCGAAAATTATGAAGAGTATGATTAGACCAAGATTGGAGTATGCAGCAGTGGTGTGGTCCCCGCATCTAAAGAAGCATATTCACAAGTTAGAAAGAATCCAGAGAGCAGTTACTAGATTGGTTCCAAGTCTCAGAGAACTGCCATATGAAGGGAGGCTAGACAAATTAAATCTACCGAGTTTAAAAGAGAGGAGAGAGAGGAGAGACATGATAATGATGTACAAATGCACCCGGGGGCTGGAGAGGCTGGATAGGGAGGATATATTAATTATGGATACAGGAATAACTAGAGGCCACAGCTACAAAGTAAAAAGACCTACCTGCAAGAACGATATCAGGAAGTTTAGCTTCCCCTATAGATGTATTGACAAATGGAATGGGCTGGAGGAGGAGGTGGTAGGGGCAAGGAACATCCATATTTTCAAGAGAAAACTGGATAAAAAGTAGACAGAGACGGGACAACACGAGCTTAGCTCAACTCCTGTAAACTACAATTAGGTAAATACTCAATGAGAGCTCTGTGGGAAAGCCCGATCGTGGCCATGGCCTTCCTCAGGGACTCGGGGCTGTTCGGCCAGGCAGCTTAGGGAACAACAACAACAACTCTGTTCCTCATTCATATCAATGATCTCATATTTACCACTCATAATTCAATACATTCCTACGCAGATGACTCAACACTCCCTTCACATTTACCAATTCTTTCACCCAACCCGATCTTATAAATTCAAAAATAAACACTGCAATTTCTCTGAACCAGGACCATTCTAGAATTAATGAATGGGGACAAAATAATCTAGTTTCCTTTAATGCACAGAAAACGAAGTACATTCAATTTTCTAACTGACAGAATCTCACTGACTCCCATATATTTTTTAATGATGTAAATATTCCCACTTCCCCTAGTATTGACATTCTCGGTGTAACATTAACTACTAACTTGAGCTGGACACATTATGTTAGAAGCATTGCTAAGAATGCCTCTAAAAAACTGGGACTCCTGTACAGAGTTCGAGAATTCTTCACTGACGAGCAGTTGGCCGTAAAGCTGATGAGGAAAATGGAAAGTTGGGTGAGGAGGATAAGAAGAAGTTTTTCTGGAGAGTGAGGGATGGGAAATTGAGGAAGTGGCTTATAAGAATGGAAGGGAGAGGGAGAGCAGGGAGGGAAGAGAATGTGACAGAAGTTGTGGCAGAGGTGGAGAGCAGGGTGGAAGCATCTCGGGGAGAGGCAGAAGAAGCTGCAGACCCAGCGCCAGTAGTGTGAGGGGGGGAGTAGGGCACGGACAGGAGGAGCGGGATGATGTAGCTGCTGAAGGAATGGTAGAAAGATTAACCTCTGAAGTGCGCATGGGGGTAATTGGAAACGTCCCCCTGTGCTGACGTATTTGAGGTGTTTCCGTCACTAAAATATTCATTGTGCCATTAATAGCATTAATACTTATCCATATGCGCCTATTATGGGTTGATTATAAAGGTATTAACCTGAAACAACAATAAAACGAGTGAAAACAGCGTTTGGATGGTCAAAATCGGAGATATAGCCCGCGAGTTGTATAATGTATGGGTGAGGCAATCTGCTTTCCCGCCAATTTCCCCCAAGGCCACTGAGACACAGTCGATCGATACTCTCTCTCTCTCTCTCTTGCACTCGCTTGCTATCAGTGATGACCACACCCTCCAATCGGATTTCTAATGTTAGCACGAAAATATACCTCAGAATAAGGGAATAACAGGGAAAATAGGTGATAACTGAAGGAGAGGAGGAAAGTGGGGAAGGAGGGGAGGTAGAGGACTGAGATTTTGCATGGCCCAGGGGCCAAAAAAAAAAAAAAAAAAATAACAAAATATTTTTTTTTCGATGTCAAAAGTTGATTTTTTTTTTCTCTCACTCTTAAGAGTCTCCCCGCAGTGCGCCGGGGGAACTCTTAAGAGTCTCCCCGCAGCTCCCGGGTTAAGGATTATGTTTAGTAATGTGGATGTGTTTACCCAGGACAAGAAAAGAGAACTGATATGTAGGTTGGAGGATAAAGAGGAAAAACCTGATGTCATAGCCTTACAAGAAGTAAGACCAACAAATGCTAGAATTGAAAGGGAACTGGTGGAGTATAGTTTGGAGGGTTTTGAGTTGTACGAGAGGAATGCTATTAGAGCAGAGGTTGGAAGAGGACTGTTAATTTATGTAAGAAAAGAGCTCAAGGTAAATGAGGTGGATATGAGACAGCAGTATTGTGAGTATTTGTGTATTGAAGTAAAATGTACAAGAAGGTCAATTCTAATTGCCTCTATATATAGAAGCCCAAATAATAGTAGGGAAGAGGATGATAACCTACTGAAAGCAATGGAGGAAATAGATAATAGAGAGAACAAATATAAGATTTTGATTGGTGATTTCAATTTGCCAAGGATCAACTGGGCAAATTGTACTACTCCAGCGGGACAGTGTAGCCTTGAAAACAAGTTTATAGAGAAAGTAAGATTGTTTTTTAACACAACATATTACAGAGATGACAAGATATAGAGATGGGATGCAGGGGAGTGTACTTGATTTAATTTTTAGCAATGAGGAGGATATAGTGGAACATGTCAATGTGGATAGCCCTATAGGTCGTAGTGACCATGCCTGTATAAGTTTTAGTTGCAATATTAAAACAGAGAGGGATGATAGAAGCAATACAAAAAAAAAATACATGTATGACAGAGCAGATTATGAGCTGCTGAGAAGGTGTCTGGACATTGACTGGGGGGAATACTTGAACGGTGAAGATGCTGAAGGAATGTGGAGGAAGTTTAGAGTCAGACTGGAGGATGTTATTTCCAAATGTGTACCAGTAAGGGAATATAAGGACAAAACAAAATTGAGGAAAAGAACGAACCCAGAATTACCAATGAAAAGAAAGCTGTGGACTTTGATAAGAAGAAAGAAACGATTGTGGGATAGATTAAAAGTGTTAAAAAAGAACAGGGGGTCTAGTATAGAAGCTAAAGTAGTGGATTTGGAACGTAGGCAGATAAACAATAAAATAAGGTGGGAGACAAGGAGGGGGGTAAAGGAAAGGGAGAGAGAGATTGCAAGAAACTTGAAGGATAATGCAAAAATATTCTGGAAATACATTCAGGAAAAGTTAACGAGAAGAGTAGGGATCCCGGAGCTGGTAGGGGGTTTGGATGATGGGAGTAGAGCGGAAACGGATAAGGAGAAAGCAGAGGTGCTGGGGAAATACTTTGGGGGGGGTACTAACAGTAGAGTCGGATGATGCAGTGCCAAATATTCCCATCAAACAGGCACCTGAATTAAGAGTTTTCCCATGCCAGAATAAAGGCTATAGAAAAAATGAACAGAAGTAAGTCCCGGGACCGGATGGGATACACCCAAGAATCATAAAGGAAGGAGGTGAGATGTTAGTAGAGCCATTGAAAATGTTATTTGAGGTATCGTTTAATACAGGACAAATCCCGATGGACTGGAGAGAGGCGAACATAATAGCTATATTTAAGAAGGGAAAGAGAAATGACCCAGGAAATTATAGAGCAGTCAGTTTGACAAGTGTTGTGTGTAAACTAATGGAAACGGTAATTAGAGAAGGAATAATGGAGCATATGAAATCAAACCAACTTTCAGTGGGAGACAGTTCGAATTCTTGCCGGGGAGGTCGACGGTACTACAGCTAATTAACCTAACAAGTGCGCATGGGGGTAATTGGAAACGTCCCCCTGTGCTGACGTATTTGAGGTGTTTCCGTCACTAAAATATTCATTGTACCATTAATAGCATTAATACTTATCCATATGCGCCTATTATGGGTTGATTATAAAGGTATTAACCTGAAACAACAATAAAACTAGTGAAAACAGCGTTTGGATGGTCAAAATCGGAGATATAGCCCGCGAGTTGTATAATGTATGGGTGAGGCAAGCTGCTTTCCCGCCAATTTCCCCCAAGGCCACTGAGACACAGTCGATCGATACTCTCTCTCTCTCTCTCTCTCTCTTGCATTCGCTTGCCATCAGTGATGACAACACCCTGCTTGCAACTAATGTTAGCACGAAAATATACCTCAGAATAAGGGAATAACAGGGAAAATAGGTGATAACTGAAGGAGAGGAGGAAAGTGGGGAAGGAGGGGAGGTAGAGGACTGAGATTTTGCATGGCCCAGGGGCCATGTCAAAAGTTGATTTTTTTTTTCACTCACTCTTAAGAGTCTCCCCGCAGTCCGCCGGGGGAACTCTTAACCCGCTGAGCCCCGGCTAGTTATAATATTTTGTTCACCCCAGTCCCAAGCCATTTTCACTTCTTTTTTTTGTTTGCTAAAATGGAAGACAAGGATGAGAAATGAAAAAAAAAAGAAAAAAAAAATCACCTCGGACAAATGGAAGAGAATGGTGAGAAATGAAGACAAAAATAAAAAAAAAAAATCATTTCGGTCATTTGGGGGGGCGGAGGGGGGGGTTTCAATAGTTCGTCTCCCCCGCATGACCACCCGCCCGGGAGCACTAGGGTAAAAACTGAGTATGGCATTGTACGGCATACATCCTAAGGAGTATCTCACATAAATCTCAAGTCTCTAGCTCCCATACGACCGGAGTAATGAAGGTTCAAAGTGGCGGTGAACTAGGGGTGTAAACTATCCCCACTAAGCCCACCACCACCAGCCGCGCGGCTGTCTCGGCCCGCTCACACCTACTGGCCCGGCTCCCACACACACTACGGTACCTCCCCCTCCTATTCTCCCGCCATTTCCTACCTTACGAGCCACGTAAGTGTTTTTTATATGTCGGACGCACGTGATGCGTCGCTGGGAGTTGGTGATCAAAGACTGCCGACGCAACACGTGCGACGCTGGGTCTCACCGGGTTAAGAGTCTCCCCGCAGTTCCCGGGTTAAGGTGGTAGATGATTGGATGCAAATTCTAGAGGATGGTGATGTAATAGATGTGGTATATTGTGATTTTATGAAGGCCTTCGATAAGGTCCCACATAAAAGGTTAATAGAGAAAGTTAGAAGCTATAATATAGTGTGAAATGGATAGAAGCCTTCCTGAAAGATCGGAGACAGAGGGTGCTGGTGAATGGAATAGGCTCGGGGTGGAGGGAAATTATAAGTGGGGTTCCTCAGGGATCTGTGTTGGGACCACTACTGTTCGTTATATTTATCAACGACTTACCTGAAGTTATAACTAATGGAAGTGAGGTATACCTGTATGCGGATGACACTAAGATGTATAGAAGAGTGAGGGGTAAGGAAGATGTAAGTTTGCTTCAAGATGTGGATGGCATGAAGGGATGGTCTGAGCATTGGTTAATGCCAAGTACATGCGGATTGGGACAAGCAAGATAGACAAGGTAGGATACAGTATGTATGAAGCGATGGAGGAAGTGAATGCAGAAAAGGATATAGGAGTAGTGATAGACAATAAGTTAAATTTCTCAGAACATTTAGCAGAAAAGATAAACAAAGCCAATAGAATTGTAGGGCTGATAAGGAGGACATTTGTGTCACTTGACGAAGAAATCTTCAGGAATCTCTATACAGCGCTGGTTAGGCCGCACCTGGAATATGCAAACCAGGTGTGGGCTCCATATATGGTAAAGGATATAGAAGCAGTGGAGAAAGTGCAGAGGAGAGCTAGCACCAACGTTGAAGAACGCGGGCTATGAGCAGAGGTTGAGGGCACTGGGGCTTCCGACACTGGCATATAGGAGAAAGAGAGGGGATATGATAGAGACTTTTAAGATAGTATCAGGAAAGTATGATGAGGATGTGTGTGAAGGTATCTTCTTGATGCGGGAGGGAACAAGAACGAGAGGACACTCAAAGAAAATTTACAAAGAAAGAAATAGGTGAGAAGGCAAAGAACTCATTTTGTGATAGTGGTAAATGAGTGGAACGCACTGCCCCAGTATGTAGTCGATTCCGAATCAATAAGGGAGTTTGAAAGTAATCTTGATAAAGCATGGGGAAGACAAGATTTGAAGTTTGATTATAAAGCAAAAATACAGAATAGTAAAAATGTTGCGTCTGCTACCGCCGCCGCCAACACCGTGAACGACCGCAGCAGTGCAAGTACTGGTCCTGAGCTGGATACACAGGCCTAGTTTGCCTTTTTCCAGAGGATCTAATGTAAGAAACTAAGTAATATTTTTTTTATATAAAAGTCATGTGCGTTCTCAGATGGATTACTGTTCACCCCTGTGGAGTGGAAGTGGAGTGGTTGCATTAAGGCAGTTGGCCAAAATTCAAAATAAAGCTATTAGATTAATCAATAATCCTGCAATCACACAGGACCTTCCTACATTATCCATACGAAGAAACGTTGCATCCCTTGCATTATTCTACAGATATTTTCACAGCAATTGTTCCGAAGAACTTGCTTCAATTGTGCCGCCTCTCCACATCTTTCCCCGTAGAACTAGGGCAGCTGAGAGCACCCATGAATTTACACTTTCTCCTCCACAATGCAGAACTTCTGCTTATCAAAATTAATTTATCCCCAGAACTACTACTCTTTGGAATTCACTTCCCTCGAGTTGCTTTCCACAAACTTACAATCTACAACAGTTTAAATCCAGTTGTTACAAACATTTTATGAATGGAGGGTGCCTTTAGGCACATGGACCTTTTTGTTTTATCTGTGTTTTTCCTTCCTCCGTTCATAGTCTCTTTTTAAAAAAAAAAAAAAAAAAAAAAAAAAAAAAACACAGTAAGACATGGGTCGGCTGCAGGATGACATAAATGTACAGTAGTGTTTCAGTGGACCAAGGAAAACTAATGCGTTTTCATGAAGAAAATTTCCAATTTATATGATACGGAGAGGATAATGTCATGAAAGGGAACACAAATTACATAATGGAATGCAACCACATTATAGAGCATAAAGGTAGTGTAAAGGACCTTGGGGTGTTCATGTTTGAAAACATGGGATTCAAAGAACATAACCAAGTCAAAGTTGCAGGGGACAAACGGCAAATAGTTTGGTTTCTACTGTACATACATTTAGAACACTCAGTGAATTGTCTATGATACATACATACAGTGTACAACTATATTGTCTATGAATCATTAATACAGTGTACAACTATATTGTCTATGATACATACATACAGTGTACAACTATATTGTCTATGATACATACTGTACATACAGTGTACAACTATATTGTCTATGATACATACATACAGTGTACAACTATATTGTCTATGATACATACATACAGTGTACAACTATATTGTCTATGATACATACATACAGTGTACAACTATATTGTCTATGATACATACATACAGTGTACAACTATATTGTCTATGATACATACATACAGTGTACAACTATATTGTCTATGATACATACATACAGTGTACAACTATATTGTCTATGGTACATACATACAGTGTACAACTATATTTCAGCTGGTAAATCTGTTAAATATTGATATCTACAGTTCCAACTACCATATAGCCCAAAACTCACAAGCATTTAATTGATGCCCCGAAGTATCAGTATACAGTACTGTACAGTATAAAGTCCCGGATGTCAGTTGTCGTACCAAGCACCAATCACCTGAAATATAAACACAATAGCATTAACATCAGGTGGATGGAACTTATCAGCCTTGGTTGTCAACCTATCTGGGGGAGTAAACCTTATACAAATCCTTACTGCTCACCTTAGGGTGAAATCACACATATCACTTTACACACCCATCACTCATCAGCCTAAATAAACAAAAATAATTATACAGTAACTAGGAATAAATTATCTAAATAACCTTAACCTAACCTGATGATTTATGCCTTGTTATATAGCTATTGACATATATTAAACCCTCTCACCACAGAAGGGCTCTTGAACGCCCATAAAAAAGCATATAACAGGTACCCGGAAGGGCTCTTGAACGCCCAGTGGTTGAAAGCCTGTGAGCTTCGTGTGCGAGGCGTCGGTCCGACGCATGTAAACAACAGCCGGCTGGACCGACGCCCCGCATCTCCGGCCACAAGAAGGAGAGCGTCGCTTGTTCGTGTGTGCCTGTGTGTTGTTGTTAAGTATCGAAAAGTAGTGTAAAGTGGCTGTTTTGGCCATAAAGTTGTCTCCAATGAAATCATCATCACAACTCAACCAGTTGACTTAGAGAGCTCTACTTAATGCCATTCTACAGGTAAATAACACAGCTACGCTTGGGGATGCACGGGAAGCAGTCTGATTAACAAATATACGGTAGCCTAGCCTAGATGTTTTTCGGCCAAAACACCCGGGTTTCGAGGAATATATATATAATACATAGCCGGGGGTGGAGGGTTAAGGCTGATGATTGTGATCGGTGTGTGTGTGAACTGTGAAGTGTTCCGCCCGATAACACAACACTTAGCAAAGTATTTTCCGTACTTTCTGAAGTTTGAAAAAAATAATAAAACACGTACTGGTACTAGACAGTATAAAACTACACTAGCTAATAACAAATAAAATAATAGAAAAACATAATTTTATATTAATCACACCAACAGCCATTGGGAAAAAAATAAGGGAAGGATGTACAGTAGTATCCGGGCGTACGGATGTCATGTTTACATAGGTTGTGCGCTCGCGGTTACGTTACCGTCTATTTTGAATGCACTATTTTCTGATATTTGGCCCCTGCTGGCAATATATATAATGATGGGTGTAGGGCCAACTCGGCCCATCTATGATTACCAACTCGGCCCGTCTTGCATTACCAACTCAGTACCAACTCGGCTGGTCTTTCATTACCAACTTGGCCCATATATTTGAAAATCTTTTATCAGTGTTTTGAACAACGGATTCAAACTTTAGTGGTTTGAGAACTTTGAGTCAATATAAGTAGGTCCACCAAAGATAAAGAAAGGCTTGGTAAAAATTGAAGAGATCCCGGACAGCCTTTTTACTACAGTACTACAGTAGTTATTTTGTTTGGTTAGGTTAGGTAAAAAGGCTGTCCAAGGTCTCTTCAATTTTTACCAAAGGCTTCAAAGAAAATTAGTGATAGGCTACAATCATTTGAAAGATATTAATTTTCAAAACGCGTAACGTTGAAAAACTTTAGTCAGTGATTCGAACAATGATTACTTTCGTGGTTTGAGTCCATGTAAGTAGGCCCACCATGGATAAAGAAAGGATTCAAGTTTGCCTTTTAGTCGACGGAGAAGTGCTAAGAAAACAGAGAGCCAAATATTGTATGTTAAACACTTAGCCTACGATTGGTAGAGTAGAATATATACCATAAGGAAGGGTATTAGGTTAGGCCATGTGGTCCGAGTTGGTAATGAGCCATGTGGGCCGAGTTGGTATGTAATGAACCAAGTTGGTATTTGATGGGCCGAGTTGGACTGTATTAATAATGATGACAATAAGTCATGAGGGGGGCCTGGGGGTAAGGGATCCCTTAGCCTATTATTGTAGGAATGAGTTGTGTTACCGGGCGTACGTCGTGTAAACACGTAAGTTGATGTCAAACAGCGAGGGTGTGGGGGTGGCAGCCCCCACCCATAATACTAGGATAGGTTAGGCTAATGTCCTTTCAAAGGGGTATAGCCTAGTAAACAATAGGATATACCCAGTCAGAGGTAGGTCACGTAGGTGATACGCCCGAAAACACAATTTTGCCTTAGGCCTATTGTATCCCACCGTTCCCACGGCAGTCAAAATAGACGGAAAACATGACCGCGAGCTAGCGAGTAGCCTAGTGTAAAAAAGGCAGGCGATACACCCGAATACTACAGCCTTTCCATAAATAATTAGGCCTATATATATAAACTCACGATTCCTCATCTAATGGCTTATTGGGTAATAATGCAGTGGGTGAAAGCAGTCAAATTAGAAGCGAAAGTAACTACGAGCGTACGACTTATGTAAACAAAGCGACGATGCGCCCACTGTAATTACATAGTCGCACGCTCATAGTTACATTCGCGTCTAATTTGACTGTTTTTTTTTTTTTTCCAAAATTATTTCACGGCCAGTTGTTATTTGCCCCTGCTGGTACCGTAACATATATGATGATGACAATAAGTCATAGGTGTGAGGGCCCCCATTACCCCATTATTGTATCCCACGGCCAGGTGTTGGGTAAATTGTTGGAAAAACTAAATAAGATGGTCACTAATTTTACCATGGATTTTTTTATTTTTCCCTGTTAGTTTTCATCAATATATAGTGTTTGGAAATAATTACAACCCTCGGCGAAACCGTTTTCCCCATTATACAACGATCTTAAGACACGCCACCCGATAGTGGGGAGGGCTATGAAGTACAGGGAAAATGAGGGGTTAAATGCGTAAAACGTCGATAAAAACTTGGCTCGGGTTTTAAGGTACAGTATTTCAAAGGCCTAAAACCCAATATTTCGAAAACCCGAGCCAAGTTTTGGCCAAAGCTGGCTTGGATTTTGCGAGTTTGTAGACAAAAAAATTAGGGTAGGATGTAGTGAGCGGGCGTACCGCCATCTTTGTTTACATTACGCGTAGTGGCGCCGGACCTTTCCCATCATGTTCCCGTCTATTTTAACCTAACCTAACCTAGTATTCATGTAGTACAGTAATGAGAGGGGGCAAATAGCAGAAAATATAGCGTCGAAATAGACGGAAACGTAAGTGCGACCGCGGCGATCGCCCTATGTAAACAATGACGACCGTACGCCCGAACTCTACATCCATCCCAAAAATGACAGTAACCTCATTTAGAAATTTGGCTCAGGTTTCCCGAAATTGCAAAGCCATAAAACCCGAATTTTTGAAAACCCGAGCCAATTTTTGGCAAAACTTGGATCGGATTTTGAGAATCGAAAAAGACTAACAAAATGTCAGAAATCGGCTCATGATTTCCCTAATTGCAAAGCCATATAACCAGATTTATCGAAAACGTAGCACTTATTTAAATCATAAATATCCAGTAACATAGACCTAGTACATTGGATACAAGACTAATCCACACCGAACGCCTACAATGTGTCCGTAGTACCTAGTAGGCCTACGTGGGATACAACACAAACCATTATCGGTGCCTAATAGTCTAATCTTGTTTCTGAGACCTAGTATATTAACCTAACCAAACAACCCAGCCTAACCTAACCTAGACCCAGTACGTGGGATACTAAACTAGCCCTTGCATGCCAGCAACAGCGGATTCATAGTACCCAGTACGTGGGCTACTAAACTAGCCCTTGCATGCCAGCAACAGCAGGAGACAGGTGAAAATGGCGTGTGTACGAATTGGTGCCGTCTATAGGAATGAATTGACAACCGTGTTACGAAAAATGTCCATTTTAGTACCATATATGGTTTAAGTTACCGACCAACCAGTGACGGGCCCCATCGATGATTATTAGTGTGTTATCACTTTCATGAACGATACTTTGTTGGTGTATATGTACTTACCGTCACAAATTCGTTATAAGTGAAATACGAGAAACTGTAAAAAATACCTCCCTGTCGATGGCCGCGGCGCAATAGTACACAATGGCCGTCGTTCGGGAGCTCTTACCCTCAATCTTTCAGTCGAACGTCACTACACCTAGCGGTCTTTTTAGGAATCATGAACCATAGCATGAACCAATCACAATGCTTCCCGTCACTCCTGGAACCAATCACACCCTTCCATCAAATTATCAACCAATTACACAGTCTTTCAGTCGTTACGTCACGCGCCACACCCCTCGCTGGCCCGGGCGGGCTCAGTTTGAAGATGGAGCCCTAACATGGAGGTCGTGGTGGTATGTGCTACGAGTTTTTCAGGTAATTTGTTGTACTTTGGTATTTTTTTTTACCGGGTCAGTCTGAAGATGGTTTTTTCTTTGATATACAGTGTTGTTTAATACCAAGGACTGTCGCATTTTACTATTTTCCCATTATCCATCAATCTTAAGACACGGCCCCCGATAGTGAAGATCAGGGAAATTGCTGGGTAAAAGCCGTAAATAAAGGGGTAATATTGGAAAAACTCTGAAAATACAATATTTAAAAGTAACAAAACCTGAAAATGGAAAAACCAGAGCCAAGTTTTGACCAAACTTGGCTCGGGTTTTTCAGTTTTTCAGAGTAAAAAATCACAGTAACCTCATTTTGAAAGTTGGCTCGTTTTTTTTGGGCAAAAGTTGGCTCGGATTTAAGGGATTTAGCGGGGGTGTGGGGGTGGCAGCCCCCACCCATAATACTAGGTTAAGTTAGGTTAGGCTAGGCTAATGTTAACCCCATAATACTAGGTTAGGTTAGGCTAATGTTAACCCCATAATACTAGGTTAGGTTAGCTTATTTGGTTAGGTTAATGATAAAACTTGGCTCGGATTTCATGGATTTAGCGGGGGTGTGGGGGCGGCAGCCCCCACCCATTATACTAGGCTAGGTTAGGTTAGGCTAATTTTAACCACATTGTTACTGGCTTTATCCACGTTGAAAAAAAAAAAAACCTGAGCCAACTTTCAAAATGAGGTTACTGTGATTTTGGACTCCCAGCCAAGTTTGGTCAAAACTTGGCTCGGGATTTTCCATTTTCAGGTTTTGTTACTTTTAAATACTTTATTTTCAGAGTTCTTCCAATATTACCCCTTTATTTACGCCTTTTACCCCGTAATTTCCCTGATTTTCATAGCCCTCCCCATATCGGGGGCCGTGTCTTAAGATTGATGGATAATGGGAAAATAGTAAAATGCGACAGTCCTTGGTATTAAACAACACTGTATATCAAAGAAAAAATAAAAAACAACAAAAAATAACCTGAAAAATTCGTCACTGGTTGGTATTTACCTAATTGTAGTTTACAGGAGTTGAGCTAAGCTCGTGTTGTCCCGTCTCTCAGTCTACTTTTATCCAATTTTTTCTTGAAAATATGGATGTTCCCTGCCCCTACCACCTCCTGTAGTAAGTATCAATTTAACTGCCTTGTATGTAAGTAAAGCTTTGCATATTAATTTGCTAATAAACAATATTGTTTACTAACTAACCGCCTACAGGGACTAACGCCGACACCATTTTGTAAACAAACCTTTTTGGGGGATTATACATATTAAATTCCAGCAAATTTTTTACCAAATTTAAGTGCATTCATTTATCTTTTCCCCCTAGATATATTCTTGACTTTTTCTCCTCAGACTGATTTTACTTTAAGCTAAGGGTGGTATTTGTACAAACTAACCTAGCCTAACCCAACCTGCCAAGCTTTTAACCTAACCCAAACCTAGCCTAGCCTATAGCCAGCCAATCTGTTTTATTATTAACTCTTGTAGATATTGTATTTAGTATCCTACTGTAGCTATATATATCTGTAATTTTAGTTGTTGCTTGCACGATCTTGTAATAACCTTTGACTGATACACTTTTTTATCTAAAAAGAGTAGGCTACTGCTTTACTAGGCTACAGTGACACCAGGGTCATCTGTTGACACAGTATATTAACCCCTTGTGTGCAGTCACACTTTATTTTTATATAATCTCTATTTGGTGAATTGTATATTTAGTTACATATTCTGTTATACATATATTTGTTTAAGGTTAGGTTATCACACCTGGTAGCCTATTTCTGCGAATTTCAATTTTATTATATTCGGTTAGGCTATTCAACGCTGGTAGCCTATTATTGCGTATTTCAATTTTTAAAAAAAACTTTTGGTTAGGCTATCGCCCCTGGAAGCCTAATTCTGCGTATCTCAACATTTTTGTTTTCGGTTAGGCTATCACCCCTGATATCCTATTTCTGCGTATTTCAGCATATTTGTTTTCGGTTGAAGTGATTGAAGTGTTTTTAAAGTGAGTGAAGTGTTGTAAAGTGAGTGAATTGTTTTTTAAGTGAGTGAAGTGATCTGAAGAAAGTGACTGTCACCATGCCTCGCGCTTGTGCGAACTGCGCCGGTAGGTTTGGTGAGTCCATGTTTGCTACTATCGATCTTCAAGTCTGCCGGCTCTGCCAGCAACGAGAGAATTTTACAGTGAAACTAGATGAAGCCTACAACAAGATCAACGTCCTCACCATGAAGCTGGAATCACTCCAAGAGTTTGTAACACTCAACGTTGGAGTGCCACAAACTTCAATTGTCACCGCAACTCCAGCAGCCACCAACGCCCCAACGTCAACTGCCAACAATTCAACGCCTACAGTAGCCATTTCAGCTGATGTTTCCGATACTCAAGATACAAATAGCGACTCTCTTCCCCCTCAAGACAACTTCCGTGTCGTGAGGAACAACGTTTGCCCCAAGACCAGGAAACACATACCGATTACCGAGTGTCAAAACCGTTTCCAGATACTCGCAGACTCAGATGACTAAGAGGAAATAGAAGAAGTCCGGCTCGTGGGAGACTCGATGATACGTGGTCAGCTCACAGAGTTTTGCGCCAGGGCACCTAAGACCAGGAAGCGTTTTTGTATCCCTGGTGGTGGTGTGGATGACGTAGTTGCAGCAGTTGACGAAGTATCAAAGCTGGCCCCTGCAAATACAATGTACGTCATCCACGTTGGATCCAACGATGTACAGCGAACCCGGTCGGAAGATTTGCTTTTAAAGTACCAGCAGCTGATCAAGTCGTTTAAGGAGAAGTCATCAAGGATCATCGTCTCAGGAATCGTCCCCCGGCTCGGTGTAGAGAGCCGTTTTTACAACATAGCCACCAGCACAAATCGTTGTCTAGCAAACCTCTGCAGGAAGGAGAACGTGGGATTCGTCGACACCTGGGACAATTTCTACTACGATGACTATTTGTTTTCGGACGATGGAGTTCATCTGAACCAGGTGGGAGCAGCGCGTTTTGGGCGTCTTCTCAACGATGCGGTGAAGGATTTTCGGAGAAGAAATCGACTCAGCACAGGACAACCAGGAAGGAGGACCGAAGACAGCGAGGACGGCAATTTACAAAGGAATTAAATACTAATCCGTCAAGAACCGCGAATTTGGATAAAGCTCCACCAACACGACCCAAATTCAAAACCGTCAGGGATAACGACCGAGGACCGAGGACAGCCATGAATGTAAATGTAGATCCGACCAGAACCAAAAATTCGATGAAAGAACGATCTGCGAGTTCTAAAACCGCAACTTTAAAGGTTTTCTATGCAAACGCTCGTAGCATACGCAATAAATTTTCAGATTTAGAGGAACTAGTGTTTACAGAAAATTATGATGTGATTGGCATAACAGAATCTTGGCTCAATACACAAGATAGAGACTTTTTAGCAGAGTATTCACTTCCCGGTTATGTAATGTTTGAGAACAGCCGAATAAATAAAAATGGAGGTGGCGTTTTATTTTATATCAAAGAAAGTCTTAACCCGACCCTCGTGTCAAAACCTCAAATTGTGAACGTCGACACATCTTTTGTGCTAATAAAGAATAATAAAGGTACAAAAATAATACTTGCGTTAGTATACAGACCTCCAGCTCAATCAGTGCAAACTGACCGAGAAATTTATGAACAAATTGCAGATGTAAGTAACTCACAAGATACCGTAATTTTTGGCGACTTTAATTTACCTGTGACCAAGTGGGGCGATACTCTTACTTCACACTCCGGACATGACTTGTATACGAACTTGCAAGAGAGTTCGCTTTATCAGTTTGTTCGAATGCCGACCCGTGGTAATAACGTTCTTGACATTGTACTTGCAACAAAAGAAGAATTGATAGAGAATTTGAATGTTGGTGATGAATTCAGTAACAGCGACCATCGTACGATAACTTTCACTTTAAAGTTTACTAGTAACGAACCAAATAGTAGCATCGAAAAAGTCCCTAATTTCAAGAAAGCAAACTTCCATAAACTTAGAGCTATGTTTAAAGAAACTGACTGGAGCTTTTTAATTAACAATAACGACATAAATACATCTTGGAAGTTATTCGAAACCACTTACCTAAAAGCAGTGCAAGACTGCATACCATCGAAAATACGGCGTCCAGGCCATAATAATAAGCCCAAATGGTGGAATAAAGATATTTCAAACTGCCTGCTTGCTAAAAAATTTGCTAATGATAGATTAAAATCCTCACAAAATGACGAAGAACGGGTGAAATTTGTAGAGCTACGACGCAAAGCCAAAAAGTTAATTAAGCAAAGTAAAAAGACCTTAGAGTTACATATTGCGAATCAAAGTAAAACAAACCCGAAAGAATTCTATAGTTATATCAGAAAGAAAAAAGTAGTTACTTCAACTGTTGGACCGTTAGTCGATGAAAAAGGAGAATACACCAAAGACGAAGTACAAATGAGTAATGCCCTCAATACCTTCTTTGCATCAGTTTTTACAACAGAAGACCTCAGTGATATCCCTACACCATCGCCGATTCAGATTGATAATTCAGATGTTCTAAGCAATATCACCGTTACAGAGAGAGAAGTATTGAATTGTTTAGATAAACTCAAGGTAAATAAAACGCCAGGACCTGATACAATCTCGCCTAGAGTTCTAAAGGAAGCTAAGAATGAGCTCTCCAAACCACTGACATTACTATTCAATAAATCCTTGCAGTCTGGAACTATGCCTGATCAGTGGAAGCTAGCCAACGTAACACCGATATTCAAAAAAGGCAGCAAATCGCTACCCAGTAACTATCGTCCAATTAGCTTAACCTCAGTTGTATGTAAAATGCTAGAAACGGTCATACGAGACAGACTCGTAAATCACTTGGAGGAAAATAACATACTTAAAGATACTCAACACGGCTTTCGTAAAAAACGTTCCTGTTTAACAAACCTCTTAGACTTCTTCCACGATATCCTCAACCTCTACGATGAGAGTAAAGCTGTAGATATTATATACCTTGATTTTCAAAAGGCCTTTGACAAAGTTCCCCACAAACGTTTACTGCTAAAACTAAAAGCGCATGGAATACAAGACGGTGTGTTGAAATGGATAGAAAATTGGCTCAGCAACAGAAAGCAAAGGGTAGTCATAAACGGTAAGGCATCTAAATGGACCAATGTAAGTAGCGGGGTACCCCAGGGATCGGTACTAGGACCAATTCTCTTTCTAATTTACATCAACGACATAGATGAGGGTCTCACCTGCACAATCTCAAAATTTGCTGACGATACAAAAATTGCAAATAGCGTACTCTCAAAAGAACAAGTTGACGATATGCAACACAATCTAGATAAATTGTCATGTTGGGCCCAAATTTGGCAAATGAGTTTCAATGCGGATAAATGTAAAGTACTACATGTCGGATACCTAAATGAGAAAGCAAACTATTCGATGAATGGCACTCAGCTTAAGAATGTAAACAGAGAAACTGATCTGGGAGTAACAATATCGAGTAACCTAAAACCGAGTCAACAATGTTCAGAAGTTGTTAAGAAGGCAAACAAAATAATTGGCTTTATAGGCAGGTCATTTGAGCATAAATCCAAAGAAGTTATCCTAACCCTTTACAATTCCTTAGTCCGCCCTCTTCTGGAATACTGTGTTCAATCCTGGTGCCCTTATTACCAAAAAGATATAAACAAGCTAGAACGAGTTCAACGTAGAGTTACCAAAATGATACCTAGCCTAAAGAACAAACCATACGAAGAGCGTCTTAGAGAATTAAATCTATTTCCTTTAACCCAGCGCAGATTAAGAGGCGACTTAATTCAAGTGTTCAAAATCATCAAAGGCATCGACAATATGAACTGTAGTAAGTACTTCACTATCGACCAATCTAATTACACGCGGGGAAACGGTTGCAAAATTATTGGTAAATCTTTTAACTCGCACGAATCTAAGAATTTCTTCTTCAATCGAGTTGTCAACTTGTGGAATGGGCTTCCCCGAGACGTTATAGACTGCAGCACCGTTGATTCATTTAAATTCCGCCTAGACAAATATCTCGCATCAAACCCGCGACTGACTGCGTTTGTAAATGAATAACTTTATCCTCCCCTCAGTTACTAACCCATATGTCCCCTACTAACTTCCTAGTCCTGCCACGTTAGTGGCAGGGCAGTAGTTCCCTTTCCAATGTTCCCTTACCCACTCTAAACCACTGTTTGGACACTTGATCCTCAGTGTTTTGGAGGACAAGCAACCTAGAAGGGTCACTGGATCTGTTGTTGCTTGATTTCCTTTGTACTCCTTTGTACTCCTCCAGCCCATTCCATCTGTCAATAAATCTATAGGGGAAGCTAAACTTCCTGAGGCATGCTATGCTTACAGGTACCTACCCGATAGCACTATCGTTAGTGAGTGCTGTACTGTATTTTATATATTATTTTGTAATAGTATAGATATCTTATCAATATTTGTATTTTGTACTATTGTTAATGTCTTGTCATGTTGCAAATTTGATTTTAAATAATATTTTGACATTTAACATGTAGTTTCTTTATTCATGCAGAGTTTAGTAAAATTTGCCAGAACGTCCCGGACTTCCCAAACTTGACTACTTCCTTTAACGTGACGATAGTGCGTTGTTATATGTGCGATTAGTTTGCTTGGGAAACAGATTAACTTGCTCATGTAGTAATGTACACCCTATGTGGTGGATTGTGTTCTTTTATTTAATAATTTTAATTTTAGTAAGCGTTGTTTCCACATAGCGATTTTGATAATTTAATTTGACTTTATATTGTCCTTGTCCCAATTTTGGTTTGTTTAGTTTGCAGGTTTTACATTTTAATCGTTCTTGCAGGTAGGTCTTTTTACTTTGTAGCTGAGGCCTCTAGTTATTCCTGTATCCATAATTAATATATCCTCCCTATCCAGCCCTCGGGTGCATTTGTACATCATTATCATGTCTCCCCTCTCTCTCCTCTCTTTTAGACTCGGTAAATTTAATTTGTCTAGCCTCCTTTCATATGGCAGTTCTCTAAGACTTGGAACCAATCTAGTAACTGCTCTCTGGATTCTTTCTAACTTGTGAATATGCTTCTTAAGATGCGGGGACCACACCACTGCTGCATACTCCAATCTTGGTCTAATCATACTTTTTATAATCTTCGCTAACATGTTCTCATCCAAGTAGTTCAGAGCAACTTTCATATTCCCGGCCATTGCATACATTCCGCTAAAGAGCTTGTTAATATGTTTCTCTGGCGACAAGTTATCTTGTAAAATCAACCCTAAATCCTTTCTTTTTCGGCCTTGCTAATTATATTATCTCCCATCCTGTACTCCCAATTTGGTCTATTCACACTTCTTCCCATATTTAACACATGACATTTACTTATATTAAATTTCATTTTCCACTTGGTGCTCTATTCGTATATTTTATCTAAATAAACATTTACCCCATATATTTTTATTAGGTTTGGCCGAGGCTTAAAACACATTTTCATATGATGTTTAGAGCATATAAAATCCATATTTGTTTTCAAATATTGCAAAATAATTGGTGACCAACTTATTTAGTTGTTGTTGTTGTTGTTTTTCCTCAGGCTGCCTGGCCGAACAGCCCCAAGGCCCCGAGCAAGGCCATAACCGAGCGCCCCAACAGAACCCTCCCTGCCTACCACAATAAAGCCTGGGTGACCGAAGCTACTCCATGACGGGGAGCTGAGGAGGGTCCGGAAACACCCGGGAAACCAAAGCCCCACCCAGGGCCCTGTGCCTCAGCAATTATGAAGAGAAAGTTGAGGGGCAAAGGAGAAATGTGACGCTTTGGCTTCCAATCTACCAACCTCTGGGTTGGCAAATTGGGTGGTCAATCCACGGAAGAGACGCCGTCACTTGAGATCTAAAAAATATATAAGTAAAAGGAACAGTCAGAGTAAGCTACGGGTATGGCAGAGATCGTTCGTTCAGTTCTCACTCTGATAGACCAGCCCATCACCACATGACTAGAACCCAATCCTCTCAGCATTAGCTAGGAAAGGCCCTAGAAAGCCGCCTTTGGCGGGGGGGATAGCTCCCCTATTTCAACCCCTTTTGGGGTTGAGCACCCGCCACTTATTTAGTTATTATTATTATAACTTATAACTTATTTAGTTATATATACTGTATTGTACTGTACTAAATTGTTTTATTACCAGCCGTGGGATACAATGGTTAAGTGAGGTTGTTCCCCGGTCTCACGCCACCCCCCATGACTTAATTTATAATTATCATCATCATATACAGTAACAGTATATTACCAGCAAGGGCAAATAAGGGACAATATAAAGATGATGTAATTAAATTCATACATCAATTTTATCGTGGCCTACAGGTTTCTTATACCATGTATTTCATTCCTATATGTGTCTAAATGTGCGTAAAAATGTATTACTGATCCTGAAAAAAACAAAATATCCCCTATATCGCCTACGTCGCAAGAGGGTTGAAGAGGCGGGTGGCTTTGTTTACATCCGCCGCGAAGAAGAAGAAGTGTTGGGGAAAATTTGGTTTTTGCCCCCTACTGTTTAAATATATGACGATTTCAATAAATCTTGGGGGGGGTGAGGGGGGGGCTTGCCCCCCCCCCCCCTCTACATATTTTGTATCCAACGGCAAACGGTTATGGCCAAATAGTTATTTTTCGCGAGTGAAGGGACGTGTTTTTAGATTGTTGTATAATGGGTAAATATGCATTTACGCCTATTTTCACACATCAAAACACCCTTACACAACTCTAAACTACAAAAACAATCGAAACGATTTTTTAGCAATTTAATTACATCATCTTTAAATTGACCCAAATAAGTTATAACAAGTGGCCGTGGGATAATTTTGTAATAAAAAAGCAATCAAATTAGACGCGAATGTAACTACGAGCATGCAACTAGCCTATGTAAATATAGCGGACCCAGGAGTGCCAGGATTTATTTAAGCTACCTTAGGCCTATACAGGCAACTGTATTACATCATTACTGGCAGTATCCTGGGCCCCCTCAGCCCCTTGGGGTCGGGTTGCAAGACAAAAATTCAACCAGTTTAAGAAACAACCTTGTGTAAAAGGGTTACCAGAAGCCTTATAAAAATTTAGCTCTTTCTCCACAGTTGTTATTCCGTTAGTTATCAACATAACATGGTAACAAAAAAGCCAAGTTATAGGAATAAAAGCTAATAAACATATTGAAAGAATAATTATGGTCGCAACCAAATTTACAAGTGTATCAGCCTCAGGATTCCCTATGAATAGATGGGCAAAACAAACCGAAATAGCCGAGATAATATGAAGTACAAGAAAAAAAGGAAAAACTCCATTTATTGGTCACCAATTTTCCCATGGATTTTTTTATTTTTCCCTGTTAGTTTTCATCAATATATAGTGTTTAGAAATAATTAGAACCCTCGGCGAAACCGTTTTCCCCATTATACAACGATCTTAAGACACGCCGCCCGATAGTGGGGAGGGCTATGAAGTACAGGGAAAATGAGGGGTTAAATGCGTAAAACGGCGATACAAACGTATTCAAGCAAAACTTGGCTCAGGTTTGAAGGTATTTCAAAGGCCTAAAACCCAATATTTCGAAAACCCGAGCCAAGTTTTGGCCAAAGTTGGCTCGGATTTTGCGAGTTTGTAGACAACAAAATGACAGTAACTTCATTTAGAAATTTGGCTCAAGTTTCCCAAAATTGCAAAGCCATAAAACCCGAATTTTGGAAAACCCGAGCCAGGTTTTGGCCAAAGTTGGCTCGGATTTTGCGAGTTTGTAAACAAGCAAATGACAGTAACTTCATTTACAAATTTGGCTCAGGTTTCCCAAAATTGCAAAGCCATAAAACCCGAATTTTGAAAAACCCGAGCCAGGTTTGGGCCAAAGCTGGCTCGGATTTTGCGAGTTTGTAAACAAACAAATGACAGTAACCTCATTTAGAAATTTGGCTCAGGTTTCCCGAAATTGCAAAGGCATAAAACCCGAATTTTGGAAAACCTGAGCAAAGTTTTGGGAAAACTTGGCTCTGATTTTGCGAGTTTTAAGAGTAAACAAATTACACTAACCTAATTTCGATTTTTGGCTCATGTTAAGCTATCATAGTATTTACAAGCCTATACCCCTTTCAAAGGACATTAGCCTAACCTAACAACCTGACCTAACCTATCCTAGTATTATGGGTGGGGGCTGCCGCCCCCACACCCCCGCTATTTGCATCTTTGACAGATTGTTTCTGTACTTGTCTGTGAAAAGGGGTAATTGTTTAATGTATGGCCTGCTAAAGAAAATGGATTTTTGAGTACAGACTAAACCAAATGTTCACTACTGTATTTACATAGCTGGTCATTAACCTAACCTAACCTAACCTAAGGTAACCTGGGCATCCTGGGGGTTGTTGCCCCCAGACCCCCGCTGGTCTTGGGATGAAAAGTGATAAAAAAGACATATCTCTGACCTCATTATTAAAAGTGTTGTATTTGGTTTAATATACACTTCCCAGGTCATTTGAACAGTTCTATTGCTTCTATATATCATATAATACACCATAGAATACGTTTTTAATAACTAGAAAAACAAAGGACTTCGATTAAACAATTACGGAAATACCTTAAAACACGAGCCCAGTTTTGCTTAAATAATTTTGTTTTCGCCATTTTTAAACCCGCGAAAATATGAAAGCGTAATTGCATACCTTATTGAGATGTGGAGGGAGTAGGTGGGGAAGAGATGCGTCCACGTTTTCGACGAGGAGGTCGGCCACGTCGACGTGTTGCAAGGCGACCTGCACGTGTAGATGAATGGGTGGAGGGACCCGTACGTGTAGGTGAAGAGGGGCAGGCACGTCGAGGCGAACAAGTCGAGGGACGTGGAGGTGATGAGGTGGAGGGAGATGCACGTGGAAGTGAAGAGGGCGAGGGACGTGGAGGTAAAGAGCTGGATGTACTGGGCAGTGAGTTGGGTGAGTCAGGACGTGGGCGTTTTGCAGTGGGAGAGGATGATGTAGCACGGTGTGAATCATGAAAGTCAACTTCACGATGAGGGACTTTATGCTGAGGTGGAGGGTTGTGAGAGTGTGGAGGCTCAAGTGTTCGGCGAGGTCTCCCACGTCGACCTGTTGGATGTCTAACTCGACGTGTAGGTGAAGAGGTGGAGGGGCCCGGAAGTGGAGGTGAAGATGTTCTTGGTGACGATGATGCACTACCGTGAGGAGTCTGTGATTGAGGATATTGAGCAGGGCATGGGTCATCAAAACCATAAAAATCGTCACAGTCTGATTCTTGGAAGTCAATTTCTGAGTCCGGGTCGTGAGGCTGAGGTGAAGGCTTTTCAACTTGTGGAGAATACAAGGTAGCAGCCTCAATGAGAAAAGCGTGTAGTGCTCTACGGCGGCTATACGACTTCAGAAACAGATATCTTGCAAGATATTGTTTTAAAAAATGTGGACGGATGCCAGGCTTCTTAATATACTCTTTCATATCTCTCCATAGGCGCTCGACTGTCTGCGTGTGAATTTCTTTGTTTTCAGGGTTGATGAAGTTGACTTTGTGGTTGACGGTTCCGTGTTCATACCCGTGCTGACCAATGGTGCTGTAAGCCCTCCAGCAGTCAGAGTAAATAATTGAACCGGGCAAAATATATTTGTTTATTAGTGGGAGCAAAACATCTCTACTACGTGGGAGCGGGTCGAAGTTGTCATCTATTAGCGGTACCACAAAGCGTTTCCCCGACACTCGCTCGATGCCCCCAAACAACCAATACTGTTTCTTGGCCAGTTCTCGTCCCACATGAAACTTTGCCTTGGTAATAAAAGTTTCATCTATCTCGACAACAATATTTGGCCCCCCAATGGGCTGCTGATTGTCAAACCAAGCACCTGTCACCTCACTACAAAAACTTCGCCAATCTACACTAGTAGTATAAGTGATTCCCAAGTTCATAATTGCCTCCCAGTGCTCAAAGTTTTTGTTTAGCCATAAATTTACATATCCCAGAATTTGCCATGGTTCAATATGAACATTTTCCAGAAATGTCCCTTTTCTGTGGGTAGTGCGAAAGCCACAGTTCCGACGAGTAGTAGTTTTATTTAAAAACCAATAATGACCGCATCGCCACTGGTCTGCCGGTTCATAATAGTAGCATTGGTTTGAGCACAGTTTGCAGGAAACAGAGGTAGGTAAACAACCATGCTCAGTAAAAACCTTAAGGGCTGCACAATTGTTCCTTGTAGTCTCAATAATAACTGAATGTGGGAGGGGTGAACAACCATTACAAGCGGCGTCCATGACTAAAGTGAGGAGAAACTTAAATGAAGGTGTGTATCTGTGATTGGTTCAGTGCAATGACGTAATGAAGGTCAATAAACTCGCCTGATAGGTTGCTGGTTGTATGCGTGACGGAATCTATGAGTTTAATGACGTGGTCAGAAAAAAACCCCAATAAGAATCCAGAAGTGTCTCGTGACGTATTGCGCAGGAGTTAGGAAATAAAACTCAGTATTTCCAATGAGGATTGGCAGATGGCGTGATAGTATTACAAAAGTTGAAGGATAGAGCTCTCCAGTTCACGAAAAAATGGCGTCGCTGAAACCCGCGCCGTCTATAAGAGATTATTGACAACCGTTTTACGGTAGGTAGACATGTTGTTACCGTTTTTTTTAATAGGTTTTGCCGAGGGTTGAAACTAATTTTAATATGATGCTTAGAGCATATAGATTCCATTATTCCATATCTGTCTTCAAATATGTTAAAATAATTGGTGACCAATAAATGGAGTTATACTGAAAAAAAAGAAACATGACATAATAACGGTAATTGTAACCCCCAACACATGTATTAAGGAAAGAGCAATGGTGATCCCGTAATTCAATACAACAATTACAGATGTACCAATGTGTGGCTCGCGGAGGTCGGTATATGTTGCACCCATTTATACACCATAAGCTCTTCACAGGGATGCCATTCACAATAATATACTTGGCTGGATGCTCAGGTGACCCCTTAGGAGTCTTTGGATTGTTACACTCTTTCTTATCCTTTGAATCAGGCTCCAATTCCCAACTATCATCAGTATTTTTGTCGGATTTGTCGGCATTTACTGGTTTTGGAACAATAATGCCAGGGTCTTTTAAAGTGACCAAGCATGCAGTTAATAGTATAAGCAGAAAGATAATAGCATGGATGATTGGGATGAAAAGTGCTACTAAACCAAAGTTAAGATAAAATGATATACATGGGTAAGAAAACAATAATCCTGTGCCTACAAAGAAAAGAGACCAAACAAAAGATATACAGGTGTATACCACACAATAGTAAACAACCTGTTCCAGCATAGTTATGTATGGGCCTATGGCTATACCTGTATAGGATAGGCAATATAGCCTAGGCTACCAAAGGATTAGGCGCTGGCCGGAATTGTTGCAAAAAGCTAGGCTAGATTAAAATGAGCCTATTTAGGGCCTAACCTACCGTACGTTTGGACACTTGGTCGTTATATTATGAGCAATGATCGGTAACTATGCTCAAATATAAAGACAAACATAAGCTAAATTATAATTATTAACACCCTTAGCGCACCTAAAACGCGGAATGAATTGGGAACTTGTTGTTACCTTGGGATTTCGTATCAGTACCTTTAAAGGATTTAAAGGGCTGCTGGGGTTGTTCGGTCAGTGTTGCCAGGTATTGCTAGATTTGCAAATATCGCTATATATATATCACTGGAAAGTGTGCAATTTCTATTATATTCCTTATGAATTAATCAAATATGTATAATATAACTAGAATTGATGTCGTATGTCAATAATTGTTGCTACATCGAAATACTTTACAGTTCAGTTGTTCAGTTGATGGTCGGAAAGACTAAGCCTTTACAATGGCGCTTTCCTAGGGTTTTGGTTTTAGTTTTATTTATTTATGTGTCGTGCTATATTTCACTGTGATTCTTTTTTAGTCGCTCATGTTTCCTCCAAATCTTGTAGATTAAATTTTTGGTTCTTGTAGTATATTCTTCATAAAAAAAACAGTCTTCCTAGTAATTTACCTGATCGTCTTCGATGTAAGGTTGTTGCAGCAACTGCTCCTCTCTTCCCTCAACCGTAAATTCTCCATCGCTGCACCACACAAGTCACATTTAGTATCACCTCCACTGTGTCGGTTTCTATCTTTGAGCTGTAGGTTGTTGGTTCTTCCCTTGAAAAAGATCGCTGATGCTGGTCGGTTGTCATGCTCCTTTAATCTTCTGCTTCCAAGTTCTGTAGATCTTCGGACTAGATTTTTCGTTTAACCTCTGAAGTGCGCATGGGGGTAATTAGACACCTCTGCCTATGCGCATGTATTTGAGCTGTTTCCATCACTAAAATATTCATCTTACCATAAATAGCATTAACCTGACAAGCGCGAAATAGACCTAGGGGCTAGGGTAGTTATTTGTGCATTTCTAGCCTTGGATTCTGACAGAATTCGTTATATTTACAATATAGAGCATTATTTGTTTTCGGTATGCTTTTATTTTACATATATGATGTATATATGAACCTTCAAGAGTGCTAAAATAAGTGGGAAAAGCATTTGGGTGGTGAAAAACGAAGATATTGGCCACCCGGTCATAATCTCAGGCGAGAGAGAGCCACAGGCAACCCTCCTCTCTCGCTGTCTGTGAGGTAACTGAGATGAGCGGGGCGGTGTGGGCCGGTGTCTGGGTGTTGCATAACGATCTTTTCTGCAACCCACTTGTGCTACATTATCGCGGGAGAGAAAAATAACCAAAAAATGATGATAATAAGAGGAAAAATAGGTGATAATTGAGGAGGGGAGGGAGGGGGGAATAAGGTGGGGAAGGAGGAGAGGGGGGTGGGTGAGATTTACATGGATGAGTACTGGAGGGGAATTATCTCACCTAGAGACAAATTCCTTTGTTTTGATAGGCCCTTTTTTTTATGGAAGGCTTTTTTTATGGTCTTGCTTCCGTGAGGCCTATCGCGTTCCCTATAGGAAGCCTTCCGTCAGGCCTATCGCGCTTGCCGGGTTAATACTTATTGTTATGCCCTGTTTTTCTACAGGTTTAACTTGGGTAATGTGAGTTCTAACTGACTGGGTATATAAGGCTGCATGCACAATACAAGGTATGAGGAATAGAGAACACAAAAGAAACACACGGTTACAAGACACACGATCACGTTTATTAATATACCACTGCTGAATACTCGTGCAAGACAATATGATAGAAATGACCAACACTAGCATAAGTGGATCTGGATGGAGCCTAGTCTCCCACTTCCAACGTTCAGGTATTAATCTTCTGATCACTGGCTTATTTAACAGGTTTATACTAGAGACCATCAATGTTACTTATAGATTAATATTCACTGTTAGATTTATTACTGGTAACTCTGGTGCACAAGTAATAGTTCACAGACTAGATTAGACACTCGTATTTTAGAGCACAGGAATTCTAGTAACCTCAGGGGGGTACTGATCTAAGTTTTATATTCTTATGGCAGAAATACGTAGAACACAAGTCAGTGGGCGAAAGTTAGATATCACTAGGGTTTTACTCCTATGTAATAATATCTGGATAAAGGAAATTACGAGTTAATGTTGCCTGTTAAGGAAGCCATGCATACTGGCGATCTGAGAGCAGATTATGAGAAGAGAAATGCTTAAGAAATTTGGAAGCAAGAATAGTTTCAAAAACTTTAGAAATACAAGAAATGAGAGCAATTGGACGATAGTTGGAGGGCTGAGAGCGGTCACCCTTCTTTGGGACAGGTTGAATGAGAGCAAACTTCCAGCATGAAGGGAAGACGTTAGAGGATAGACAGAGACGAAAGAGTTTGCCTAGGCAGGGAGTCAGCATGGAAGCACAGTTTTTGAGTACAACAGGAGGAACACCGTCCGGACCGTACGCCTTCTTAGTATTAAGCCCAGAGAGGGTAGAAAGTACATCTTTGGAAGAGATTAGGATATTAGGCATAAGTAAGAGAGAGGAGGGTGGAGAGGGAGGAAACACACCAGAATCATCAAAGGTGGAGTTTCTAGCAAAAGTTTGGGCGAAGAGTTTAGCTTTGTCAGAGGAAGAAGTGATTGTTGTGCCATCAGAGTGGGAAAGGGGAGGGGAAGACGAGGAAGAGAAATTGTTGGCGAGGTTTTTGGCTAGATGCCTAAAAGCTTGGGATGAGCTAGAGTTGGATAATTCAGTGCATTTATTATTGATGAAAGAGTGCTTGGCAAGAACAGATTTGGTTTGATTCCGGGCAGAAACATAGGAAGAATGAAAGTCATGAGTTTTAAGGCGTCGGTACCGTTTGAATGCTTCCTCCTTATTGCGAACAGCAGTAGAACAGGCGTGAGTAAACTTTTAGTAAACCTTGAGTAAACCTTTTTAGCATTAGTCTGAGAGAAAGAGAATGGAATGCATGCTTCCATGCCCGATATACTAGATTAGGTTAGGTTAAAGATATTGTTCAATGTTTCTCAGTAAATAGGCATCTGAAAAACAGTTCTGACCGCTACACAGGATCTTACCAATAAATATAATGTACTGTATATAAAACTAGTACTATTTACCTTGCCTGAAGAGAAGTTGTGGCCAGGACCCAGTGGTGAACCAACCCAGCGTGGTAGTGGTGGTGGGAGCCTCACCAGACCCAGAGATAACCTGCAAACAAACAATACAATTAAGCAGTTGGTCATTTATAAAGTTTGAGAGCGGTTTTAATTCTCAAGTTTAGAATTACCCTTCAGCACTGGCAATTCAGCATATTCTGGTTATCATTAGAACACTTTGTAATTATAGGGAAAAGGCTTGCACCTTTATTTTGTTTTCCTCTACAGACTACAAACTGGGCGAGCCCAGTTTGAAGATGGAGCCCTAACATGGAGGTCGTGGTGGTATGAGCTACGAGTTTTTCAGGTAATTTGTTGTACTTTGGTATTTTTATTTACCGGATCAGTCTGAAGATGGTTTTTTCTTTGATATACAGTGTTGTTTAATACCAAGGACTGTCGCATTTGCTATTTTCCCATTATCCATCAATCTTAAGACACGGCCCCCGATAGTGAAGATCAGGGAAATTGCTGGGTAAAAGCCGTAAATAAAGGGGTAATATTGGAAGAACTCTGAAAATACAATATTTAAAAGTAACAAAACCTGAAAATGGAAAAACCCGAGCCAAGTTTTGACCAAACTTGGCTCGGGTTTTTAAATTTTTCAGAGTAAAAAATCATAGTAACCTCATTTCGAAAGTTGGCTCGGGTTTTTTTGTTTTTCAACGTGGATAAAGCCAGTAAGAATGTGGTTAACATTAGCCTAACCTAACCTAACTTAGTATTATGGGTGGGGGCTGCCGCCCCCACACCCCCGCTAATATCCTTAACAAATTTGAAAGTATCACAAGAAAAAATATTATGAAAAGAATTAGGCTACCCTATGCCTAGCCTAAAAAAATAAATAAATGGTGTGAATAAATTTGTTTACCCTAGCCTAGGCTATAACTTAGGTTTATTTTGAAAATGTTAGGGCTATTTAGGCTAGAAAAGTTAGGCCTATGTATGGTATTTTAGTTAGGCTAGCTTGGTGTAGCCTAATCATAGTAAAGTAGAAGCCTAGAATGTAAAGATGGTGTTTGCAGGCGTAGCCTACCATCCTCCTTTTTAACTAGCCGTTAGTCCCATGCTGGTAATATATTTGATGATGGCAATAAGTCATGGGAGGTGAGGGGGACAAAGCCCCCCTCAACCTATCATTACTGTATATTCCATGGCCAACTTCTTAGGAGATTTCAACGTTCACCACCGCCAATGGCTCTCCTCTCACACTACTGATCCACCTCGTGAACAAGCCTACGTCTTTTCTATCCTAAATGACCTAGAGCAGTTAGTTCAGCAACCCACCCGTATCCCGGATCGCATCGGAGATCGGCCCAACATTCTTGACCTGTTTCTAACTTCAAACCCTTCTTATACTGTCTATCTTTTCTCTCCTTTGGGCTCCTCCGACCATAAACTTATCTCGGTTACCTGTCCTATCTCTCCAGTACAGCCACCCGATCCTCCTAGCCGGCGGCGCTTGTGGCACTTTGGCGCTGCCGACTGGGAGGCTCTTCGGCAGTACTTCTTTGATTTCCCATGGAATTATTTCTGCTTCCATGTCCGAGGACCCTCGGAGAGTGCTGAACGCATTACCGAGGTAATCCTATCGGGCATAGAAGCATACATTCCATTCTCTTTCTCTCAGACTAATGCTAAAAAATCTTGGTTTACTCACGCCTGTTCTACTGCTGTCCGCAATAAGGAGGAAGCATTCAAACGGTACCGACGCCTTAAAACTCAAGACTCATTCTTCATATGTTTCTGCCCGGAATCAAGCCAAATCTGTTCTTCGACTTGCCAAACACTCTTTCATCAATAATAAATGCACTGAACTATCCAACTCTAGCTCTTCCCAAGCTTTCTGGCATCTAGCCAAAAACCTCTCCAACAATTTCTCTTCCTCGTCTTTCCCACTCTGATGGCACAACCATCACTTCTTCCTCTGACAAAGCTAAACTCTTAGCTCAAACTTTTGCTAGAAACTCCACCTTGGATGATTCCGGTGCTATGCCCTCTCCGCCCTCCTCTCGCTTACTTATGCCTAATATCCTAATCTCTTCTAAAGATGTACTTTCTACCCTCTCTGGGCTTAACACTAATAAGGCGTACAGTCCAGATGGTGTTCCTCCTGTTGTTCTCAAAAACTCTGCTTCCGTGCCGACTCCCTGCCTAGGCAAACTCTTTCGTCTCTGTCTATCCTCTAACGTCTTCCCTTCATGCTGGAAGTTTGCTCACATTCAACCTGTCCCAAAGAAGGGTGACCGCTCTCAACCCTCCAACTATTGTCCAATTGCTCTTATCTCTTGTCTTTCTAAAGTTTTTGAAGCTATTCTTGCTTCCAAATTTCTTAAGCATTTCTCTTCTCATACGCCAGTATGGCTTCCTTAAGGGTCGCTCTACTGGTGATCTTCTTTCATCTTACTAACTCTTGGTCATCCTCCTTTCGGGACTTCGGTGAGACTTTTTCTATTGCACTAGACATATCGAAAGCCTTCGATAGAGTCTGGCATAAATCTTTAATTTCTAAACTACCCTCCTTCGGTTTCTATCCCTCCATCTGTGCCTTTGTCTCTAATTTCCTTCCGGCCGTTCCATAGCTGCGGTTGTGGACGGCCATTGTTCACTTCCTCACCCTATAAACTCCGGTGTTCCTCAGGGCTCTGTCTATCTCCTATTCTCTTTCTAATTTTTATAAATGATCTCCTTAACTGTACCTTAATTCCCATCCATTCATACGCAGACGACTCAACCTTACACTACTCCATTAGTTTTCAGAAAGCCAGCAATCCCTCAACGACAAACATAATGAAGCCATACAACTCTTAAATTCTGATCTAAATACTATTTCCAATTGGGGCAGAGAAAACCTTGTTAACTTTAATGCTTCCAAAACCCAATTACTCCTATCTATCCGTCAGGATCTCCCAGCGATCCTTATTCTTCAACAATACAAAAATCATTCATCTTTCTCAATATTCTTGGGGTCTCTTTTTCTTCTGCTCTCATTTGGAAGGACCATATTACCAGTCTTGCTAAGGCAGCCTCCCAGAAGCTGGGTGTGCTCAACCGCCTTAGGGGGTTCTTTTCCCCTGCACAGCTTCTTGCTCTGTACAGGGGCATAGTGCGCCCTTGTATTGAGTATTGTTCACATGTGTGGGGAGGTTCCTCTCACACCGCTCTCCTAGACAAAGTTGAAAGGAAGGCCTTTTCAGTATCATTAACCCGGGAGCTGCGGGGTAGACTCTTAAGAGTTTCCCCCGGCGCACTGCGGGGTAGACTCTTACCTCTGAAGTGCGCATGGGGGTAATTGGAAACGTCCCCTGTGCTGACGTATTGAGGTGTTCCGTCACTAAATATTCATTGTGCCATTAATAGCATTAATATTTATCCATATGCGCCTATTATGGGTTGATTATAAAGGTATACCTGAAACAACAAGAAAACGAGTGAAAACAGCGTTTGGATGGTCAAAATCGGATATAGCCCGCGAGTTGTATAATGTATGGTGAGGCATTCTGCTTTCCCGCCAATTTCCCCCAAGGCCACTGAGACACAGTCGATCGATACTCTCTCTCTCTCTCTTGCACTCGCTTGCTAACAGTGATGACCACACCCTCCAATCGGATTTCTAATGTTAGCACGAAAATACCTCAGAAAAGGAATAACAGGGAAAATAGGTGATAACTGAAGGAGAGGAGGAAAGTGGGGAAGGAGGGGAGGTAGAGGACTGAGATTTTGCATGGCCCAGGGGCCAAAAAAAAAATAAAAATAAAAATTTATTTTTTTTTTCGAAGTCAAAAATAGATTATTATTTTCTCTGACTCTTAAGAGTCTTCCCGCAGCGCCGGGGGACTCTTAAGAGTTCCCCCGCAGCTCCGGGTAGAGCAGAGACTTTGAACACGTACCAAAACCGCGCGTTTATAGCCAGGCGGCTGAAAATTGGTGTGGGTATTGTACTACATGTCAACTCTCGATACCACCCCGCCAAACGCTCGCCCCGCACTCGTGCAAGCACCACCGCGCCAGTAACCACGCACTAGTCATGGAGCCTACACGTCCCTCACGCTCGCTCCCTGATGACACAACCAGCCCTCCTTCTGGTGGTGTTAGCCGCCGTGGAAGGCAGAGGGTGGCTGCCAAAGACCCTAGCTACCAGTACGACACGCCCTACAGCTCAGAGGACGAATCACCAGCACCAAAAGCACGTAAAACACGTGCAAGCAGGGCAATGGCACAGAGGTCATTGGTCTTTCGGGACACTGCCACCACGACCCAGGCCACTGCAACAACCACTACCACCACCACTGCCACCACTGCCACCCCTGCCACCGGTACCAGCGACGCAGGAGGCCGCCCTAGGGCTGCATTACCTGCGGGGGCAGGAAAAATGAAAGGCACGGGCGTAGGGAAGAGAACCCGTACGCCAGCCACAGTGCCCCTACCACCACCACCACCACCACCAGCCGCCCCTGGCCCTGCTGCCCCTGCCGCCCCTGCCGCCCCTGCCGCCCCTGCTGCCCCTGCCGCCCATGCCGCCCCTGCCCAAGGAACAGGGAAGGGGAAGGGGAAAGGGAGAGGGAAAGCGACTGGGAAAGCGACTGCTGGCCCTGGTGTCCCTGCCGGCCCTGCTGCCCCTCCCGCCCCTGCCGCCCCTGCCGCCCCTGCTGCCCCTGCCGCCCCTGCCGCCCCTGCCCAAGGAACAGAGAGAAGGGCGACAGGCACCACCATCATCTTGCCATCAAGGCCACGCACCACTGCTGCCCCTGCCGCCGCCGCCCCTGCCGCCCCCGCCGCCCCTGCCACCACCTCTGCTGTCCCTGTCCATAAGACTCCCGCACGTGCCAAAGTGACCCGGAAAAATCTTACACCATCTAAGTATGCCGCCCTGCTGTTTGATGGTGATTCGCAGGACATTGGCAGCCCGGGTTTTTGACGACGAAGCCCTAGCAGGGCCCCAAGGGTGGGGGGATTTGGGAGTGGACAGTGGGAGTGAGTCCGACGTCGGTGACGAAAACGAGGAAGGGCATCGTCTGTCGAGTGAAGAGGAGGGTAATGATGATGAAGTGCTGTATCGCGACCATGGAAGCGATATTTCAGACGCAGAAGAAGACGCAGACGACATTCCGATCCCTGGCATGCCTTCGTTCGATTGGTCTGACGGGGTCAATTTTGTACCTGACGTGCCCCAGTTCAATCCTGGGACGTCAGGAACAACTGACAACTGGCCCTGTGATGATCAAGCGAACGAAAGCGACTTCTTCCTCGCTTTTTTCGACATGGAGGTAATGACGTACATCGTTGCCCAAACAAACGCCTACTACAGGTGGGTGTTTGGCAGATTGGACGTCCTTTCTCCAAAAGCGAGAATACGAGGCTGGGTGGATACGACTGTGGCAGAATTTCTGACGTTCTTTGCCTTGTTGTTCCTCATGCCTCTGATCAAGAAGCATGTGTTGCAACACTACTGGAAGCACGACCCTCTCATCGCCACCCCAACTTTCAATAAGTTCATGACTCGTGACAGATTTTTGTTGCTGCTAAGATTTATGCACTTTGCAGACAACGAAAATCCTAACAGGATTGACAGGATATGGAAAGTTCGGGAGGTGTTCACCATGTTGTTGGAGAGGTATAGGAAATACTTTTACCCCTTCCTCAATTTGGTGATTGATGAGTCGCTCGTGCTCTTCAAAGGACGTCTTGTTTTCAAGCAGTATATCCCTTTGAAGAGGCATAGGTTCGGAATCAAGCTCTTCGTGTTGTGCGACTGTGAAACTGGAATAGTGCTTGACATGATCGTGTATACAGGCACTGACATTGACATACCGAAAGCCGCTGCCAATGACCCCATGGGCATGTCAGGTGCCATCGTCAGGAAAATGTTGGCACCTTACCTGGGCAAAGGCCACATCATCTACACTGACAACTGGTATACTTCTCCTGCTCTCTGCCAGTTTCTTTATGACAACCAAACGGGGTCATGTGGGACTGTCAGAAAGACAAGAAAGTTTATGCCAAAGTTCACAGGTGATGTCATTCCTCTCACAGATGCCTCCTCCAGTGACACACCTTCAGAAAACGACCTGGCCCAGGAACACCGCGAGAGGCATGTGCGAAGAAGGCGACGAAAGGGGCAGAAATACAAGCAGCTCGAGAAGTGTGGGAAACTGATAGCCCTGAAGTGGAAGGATAAGCGAGACGTCCACCTGCTTTCCACCGTCCACACAGGTGCCCAGGTGGATTCTGGCAAAATCCACTACCGAACCAGGAAGACAATCTACAAGCCCGACATGGTAGTGGACTACACCAAAAACATGCGCCTGGTGGACAAGTCTGACTGTCAGCTGTCAGGTATTGAGTGTCTGAGGAAGACTGTGAAGTGGTATCACAAGCTCTTCCTCCACCTAGTTGACATAACGATGCTGAACGCCTACAACTTGTGGTTGGTGAAGAAGGATATGGCCCCAAACCAGAAGCTGAAATTCCGGGAGTTCGTGTACAACGTCTCCTACCAACTCCTGGAGAAGTATGCCACCACCACTCACAGACGTACGGCATGGCGTGGGGATCACGTTTCCTGACCGCATCCAGCTGGGTGTCGAAAGACACTACACAACCAACACCGAGCTGATTGGCACTCGTCACAGGCAGGTGCAGTGCACCGTCTGCAGCTCCAGTGTGAGGAAACCCCATGTGACCAAAAGAGTCACCTCAATGTGCGCCGAGTGCAAAGTTGCACTCTGCCTGGGTGACTGCTTCAGGGACTACCACACCTTCAAGAACTACTGAGTGTCGGCCCCTGCCCTGCCCTGCCCTGCCCTGGACTCGCCCCGTGCCCTGCCCTGGACTCGCCTCCTGCCCTGCCCTGCCCTGGACTCGCGCCCTACCTTACCTGACCTGACCTAATTGATCACGCTACCTCATAATGTAACATATATATTATATAATGTATAAGTTCCAAAGATGTCCCTGTGATATAGCTTTTACATTATATAATTGTATGTTTCATTATTTAGTTTATAAGTTTCAAAGATTTACATGTAATATGCCTTATTTTTTTAGTATATCAATATATATGTTTGTTATTAGCCTAAGTAATGTGTATATAATTATTTTCTTACCTCAAATGAATTGTACAAAAATAAATATGTTTCAATAAATCATGTCAAACCTACTATGATAATAAAATAAAACAATAAAAAAGAAAAAAGAAAACAAGGTCATGTCATTGTATTCTTACAATATGATATATTCTATGAATATTTCATATTGTTTGAATACAATGGCATGATCTTGTAAAAAAAAAAAATTTATAAAAATTTTTCTAGACAATAAAAAACCTTCCCCATACCCCCCTCCTGGATTCGATCCCACTACCCTACGACACTTTGAGTTTTCCAGTCCGCGACCTTACCAACCATGCCACAGGAGCTCATACCAAATATCACTCAAAACTTCGTGTGTACAATCGAAATGACAATATACAAAAAAAAATGAATTATCCCACCAATTTACGTTTGTAAATTGATGGGATTATCAATTATATCATGCCAAGGTTTATAATAGTTTGTCTCTGTCAAGAATTAGTAATTATATAACTTTATTCTGTCAAAAATTGCCCAAACACTCAGCAAAATTGCCCCTCTCAGTGTGACTCCACTCATTTTCACACGGTCAGGCGGTCACGAGGTGACCCTTGCCGCTCCTTGATTCTCCAGCTACAGCAGCTCTGTCTGGGAACAAAATTGGTATAAATACAATAATGGATAAAATACTCTTCACAAATACATTTGTATTGTATAATATTGTAAATAAAAATGAATAATAACTGTGTGGGTGTCGAAAATTGCTCAACCAGCTTTCTTATGTCTCGCCTACGCGCGTATATTGGATTATACATAGTCATGACTGTCATACAAATAATTGCAGTAGGTCTCGAATATACATTTAGATTGCATATTACTTCGAAATAAATAAGTAAAGCTTTCTCTGGTGGCAATCTACCCTTTCGCAGGTGTAAGGAGACACCAGTCTATATTTAGCCCTCTATCACAACAGGCAATCTGCCTGTGTTGACTCAGCACCGTCGCTGGTGGTCTATAAATATAGTACTTTATTTACAGTCAATGGCCTACATGTTTCTGTGGTACTTCACATGTGTCTAAAATGCAATGTCTGCTTGCATAAAAATGCAATTCTGAAGTCCATTTATATGTACGACATACGCATGTCTCAGTTTCTCTCTCTCTCTCTCCATTCCTGAACTCATGTTATTGTAGACCTGTTGGTGGCAACGAACACCAGACACCTGGTAGACATAAGGTTCAAAATACCAAGACATCAATACGCCTCGGGCGCCTCCACAATTATCACTATGGTGGCTATCTATCTAGAGATCTGCCTGCCTTCCTTCTCTCCACGACTCACTCACTCACTCACTCCCTCCCTGCTAGCCTCCCTCCTACCCAGCCACCCCCACCCACCCTTTCAGGCTTCCGTCTGCTAGAAACACATTCACAATTTGCGTAAATATCGCATCAATTGGGCTATATGCGGTATATTCCTTGTTATTATGGTACGCCTACATACGTACACGTCTTTATTATAGCATGACAGTGCTCTAAATACAAGATTTACGTGATATTTATGGCGTAACACACCCTCTCCCCCTTTCATTCCCAGCACAACTCACTCACACCTTGGTTCACGCATAGAAACTCGTTGATAATGTGCGTAAATATCGCATGAATTGGTCTATATGCGGTATATATTTTGATATATGGCACGTATACATACGTACAAGTCTGTATTATAGCATGACAGTGCTCTACGTACAAGATATAAGTGATATGTATGGCGTAAACCACACTCTCAGCTCATAAATTGCCGCCAAACCTCCACACATCTTCATTCCCCCGCCTAAAAATTCTCTTATAATTCCCTTATATATTGCAATTTTTGGTCACTATGAGGCATATTCATTGTTATATGGGTGGCCTACACACGTATACATACTCTACATAGCCTAAAAGGGCTCAAAAAGGAGATATACGTGATAATACGCGGTAACCCACCCCCTCCTCCCTCTCCTTCTATCCCCTGGGCGCGTGAAAATTCGGCAGGGAAATCTCGCCGCTCGATGACAATCTAGCCGCGCGGTGCCATTCGCTCCACATTTTTCAACTACGGACCGTTCCCCCACCCCCCCCAGACATTTTTTGGGGGGTCAAATATATATGGGCCGATGCACGCAAACATTCCCTACACGATGATGTACTTTTTATCAAAATTGGCAATGGGTCCCAAAATCATCATAGGTGCGCACAGTCTTACCCTGTAGAAAACTCCCTGTGCGCCGCGGAGAGGTTAATGAACACTGATACGCTTAGCACTTCCTAATTGAATGGTTATATGAATTATACTGGGGCAAAGAGATAGCCACTTCGTAGAATATGAATAAGTGAAATCTCTAAATAGCACTGTATAATGTAGTACTGATAGAGTGAATCTTGGGTAGTATTTGATGGGTCCTGGTCCTGGTTATCTTGCGTCATGATGTTGGGGGCTAGCGACTGGTTCCGCGGCCGTCCAGGGTGTCCATATGTATGAAGTTCTCCAATACGTGGACAGGTCCTTCCATTCAAATCTGCCACGGAGTCTGCTGGCTCTGGAACTCACTTCTCAGCAACCAACAAGGATAGAGCTCGAGGTTACTCTGGTGACCAACCTGGGTTGGTGTCTATCTTTCAACTGATTTTACTGGGGGCTGGAGCTGGGTTTATAATCTCGGTTTCGGGCCCTGTAGGCCATAGGGATCTCGAGTCTTATGGACTTATTTGGGTTCTCAATAGATACGGGGACTAGGTAAGGTGGTGATTACTGTTGTGGCACATGGCTATAGGAAGCCTTCATAATATGATATAACTGAGCCTTAGTAAGAGGTACTATTTTGGCTATACTGGAAGTATTTAGGGGAGAGAGACTGGATCTACTTTGCGAGGAGGATGGGGACAGCTGTGATAGGAGCGTCTCTCTTAGATTGTTCATCTTCAATCTATGGTATAGCTGAGGTGCTAATTTAGTGATCAGAGTCTGCAAGAAAGGTAAATGGTTTATTGTGAGTTAATAGAGGTTAGTAAAGGTGTTAGTCATGCATGGTTAGTTCATTGATAGGAAGAATTCCTGTGCTACCTGGCAATGACCCAGAGGTCAAAACAAGGGGTCAGGTATACCTCCCGGTGGGTAAAAATGGGGTAGCCGGGCGCTCTCTCTCTGGGATGGTCGGCCGGCGGCTGTGGCTAGGGGCTTGCCATATCACCAGTGTTTGTAATAACCCTCTGTTTATGAGACAGATGTGGGTTTCCTTAATATCCAAACCGAGGTGCCTTGGCTAGCTTGTTTTAATCGGTTGGTTGTTAATCGGATGGTTTGCTGGATGTGGTGGAGACTAGTTTGCTAACTCTGCCACATTTATCTGGAAGTATGGCAATAGATTTTAGTTACTGGTGAGGCGGCTAGCCTCGCACCGACGACCATTGGGTGCAGGGTTGTGAATAGGTTGTAAGAGAATAGATGGCATGCAAGGGGTTAGTAAAGTTCTAATGTTGTTCTGGCCTATTAAGGGAAGGCAGGCTGGATAGGAGTATATATATAAGGTTGAGAGCGTTAATAACGGAAAAATCAAGGATTAGGCATTAGGCTACAATTGATATTGGAGTTTGAAAGGACAGTGAAGTACGTTAGCCAAATGCTACCGGGGGATGCAAATACGTGTGGTATATGAGTCTGGAAAAGATAGAATCATGTGGACTGTGGGGCTGTGGGAGAAGGAGGTTAACTGTAGGTGTGTGCTTGACTGTGGATAAAGTAGGGAAAAACATGGTGTATTATTACTCGTCAATACGAGGGGTTATGGACCTATTATTTGTCACGATTTCTTGTACGTCTAGGGCTCCCTGGGATCTGCGTTTTCTATGAAATATAGACCAAAGAAAGCGGCAGTTCGTAGGGGTACTGCGTTATTGTTTTTCGGGGTACTATGATAGATACTGGTAACAAAGGTTATCTATACAATCTCTGGTTGGGGTAAGAATTACGTTACAGCATGGTGGCTAACACCTGTAGGCATGGCTGTCCTAAGTCCTTATGGGGCAATGGTTCTATATCCTGGTGTACCCGTGGGTATCTTAATTTCTTATGAGTTTGGACATGTGGTTTTTTAACATCTACTTCTCGGATGCAAGAACATACATAGATATATGGCTGTCGGATTCGTTGGCGTTGGCTCAACTTAGGGACAGGGCATGGGTGTTTTTAATATGAAAGTATATTCTTGTTCATCATCGTGTAGGTAGAATCGGGCGGGTAAGAGGTGTAGGACACGAAGTAAAATGGCGTAGTGTGGACTGTTGATACAAGGGAGGTAAGTGGAAGACGTATGACAATTGTGGAAAAGTAAATGGAAAAAGGTGAACACAATGGCGGATAAAGATACTTAACCTAAGGATTGAATACATTGATTTTATGGGCGATGAATCTTCAGAAACTTAGTCTGGCAAGACAAGATATGTTAGGGAATGTTAACATTAATACTTAAACTAAGGATTGAATACATAGATTTTATGGGCGATGAGTCTTCAGAAAGTTAGTCTGGCAAGACAAGATATGTTAGGGAATGTTAACATTAATACTTAAACTAAGGATTGAATACATAGATGAACGACGACATTATAGTCGTCGTCCTAATAAGGTGATGAAAGCTGGTTGATCTGCACTTGGCACAATACGACATTAGGACAGTGCCGCTATGTCGTATCAATACTGGTGGCATTATTATAGTCGTCCTAATAAGGTGATGAAAAGTTATTATAGAGACACTTAGTTACTAGAGGAACAATGTAAGGGGCGACTGAGCACGGGTTACATATATCTATATTCGTCATGGAAATTGATATACGAGGTCCTAGGAGAGGCGTGGGTGTTTTAACTTCTAAGATATATAACATCTACTTCTCGGATGTAAGAACATACATAGATATATGGCTGTCTGTTTTGTTGGCATTTGGCTCAACCTAGGGACAGGGCATGGGTGTTTTTAATATGAATGTATCTTCCTTTTCATCATCATTGTAGTTAGAAGTGTAGGACACGAGGGGTAGTGTACGTGAGGTGTGGGAAAATGGTCAGTTTAGAAGGGGTAGGTAGGTGCGGCCTGGAGCTGCTTAGCCCTGCGGGCTTGGGCCTGTCTGAATTGGCTGGCTCGGTCAGCTGGTCCTTTCGTTCTGTGGACCTTTCTTTCGGGTGTTTCTGTGTGGTGTTCGCTCGTGGCTTCTGTGGTGGGCTTCTCGTTCTGGGGCATTTTACTTCCCTCATTCCCCTTCATTATAGGCTCCGGTCCCCGAGCCTCAAGGGTGAAGTAAAAAAGAAGTCATAGTGGTATGGGGGGGGTCATTTTTAGGGTGTTTTAGAAGGTTTTCCACCAAGCAAGGAGAGCGACGGTCCCATGTTTCTTTTTGTAGGTCAATGAATATAACCTGTAAGAATTGTGTCCTCTGTGTTTGTGACGGGCGGTTGCCCCGTGGGAACACTTGATGTGGGCGTTGTAGACGTAAGTGTCCATTGTTATTTTTTTTACTTTAACCTTTCGTATGAATGGTTTGTAGTTTTTTCCCCAACCGTGGGGGTCGGAGTGAGGTGTGTGGGATTGACAGGAGGTCTGTTTAGGGTGGTGAATGGGTTTTACTAACCGCAGGGAAAAAGGGGGGGGGGGGGGGGGGGGGGGGGGGGGATTACCGCGGCGAGGGGAAACGGTGAGCTGGGGATGAAGGGGGAATATGAGTCTAGGGTTTTGTGTTTGGGGGGTTGTCCGGTTGGGGCGGTGTTTGTAGGCTGGGAAAATATAGTGAGGCCACTTGCGCAAGATCGGTTTAGGTAAGGTGGGTGAAAGGAGTTTTGTGAGAAGGAGGGGGTGTGTGTTGTGGTGGCTTGGGTCTTTAGTGTCAGAACGGGGTGTTATTTTTGTATAACTGTCCTTTAAATCTGATGGGTCTGTTTGATTATTGATACCTCTGGCGGTTCCCATGGTGTGAAGACCGGTTTTACATGTGTCGTAGTTGAAGGGCATCTATTGGGGGCGAGGTCGTTGGTTATTTGAGAGGTAGAATGGCGTGTGGAAGGATTTTGCTGGGTGAGGGTGGTAGGCCGGAAATGGAAGAGGATTTGGACTTGGGGGTATGTATGGGGTTCTCTCAGGGGTGACTTTGGGGGGATTTTTTTTTTTTTTTACAGGGGGGGTTGGTTGGGTGTTCGATGAGATGAGGAGGTTTGTTGATGTGTGGGTGGGGTTTTGCAGGGATAGTGGCGGGAAAGGGGGTGGATGTGGGGGGGGGGGTGGCTAGACGGGTGGGTAGGGAAGTGTAGATTTTAAGCTGGAAGGGAAATGGCAGCCTGGTCCGGTGACGGACGAAAGATGTGCTGTCATCCCGACAATATGCAAACAGACTGTTCAGAAAAAGAGAGACAAAAACTTACATTTTTTTATCCGGAATGTGAAATAATATAATGAAAATTAGGAAAAATATTTACTCATGGCCATATCTACGACACTGGAAACTAATAGGAGAGTTACTATTCAAGAAGAAAAAAAATGAATGAGTTAAGAAGAATACATAGAAGTTGTAAAAGGAGAGAAAAGATGAATATAAATAACTTGAACACGACAATAACAGAGTAGAGTTAGAACACAGGAAAATTAAGTAAGAGCTAAAGTGTATTTTTAACAATGTATAAAACAAAATTTAAAAGATCGTCCAGAAAGTGTAAGTTAGAGCAATGGAAAACGTAGTATGACTAATGGAAAAAAATATATTATAGCATTACAGTATGGTGGAAAACATGTCAATTTAAGAGAAGAAACAGATAATTAAGTAACACAGGAACATACAATAAGAAGAGCTAAAGTGTTTAACAATGTATAAACAAATTTAAAAGATAGTCACAAAAGTGTCAGTCACAACAGACAGAGTAGTTATGTACTAATGGAAAGGAAAATCATAATATTATAGAGGCAGTATATGGGGGGGGTGTGAAAACATTGTAAATTTAAGAAAGAACAGATATATTAAGAACAGGAAAATTAAGAAGAGGTAAAGTATTTAAGCAAGTTGGTACTAAACAAATTTAAAAGATAGTCAGAAAGGTAGTCAGGGTTAACAAGAAAAGTATAGACTAAGGGAAAAAATATATAATACAGTATATGTAAAACATGTAAGATTTGTAGAATCATGCCCAATCGTCTTCTTAGGAACTGTTGAAAACAGATCAAAACAACATTCCATGGAAAATTTACAGTCCAATACAATCACCTCATCAAGGGGTGATTAGTGGTTTAGTGGTGGTGGTGGTTGGTTGTGGGTGGCTTTGACCTTGGGGGTTCACTTTACAACTTTTGGAAGGGCAGGGGGTGGTATATAGCCGTTAGGTCTGTCGTTAGTAATGTTGTGTCCCCCCCCCCCCCCCCCCCTGGGTGCGAGCTGGCCCTGGGCCAGTTTTGGAGGTGGGTTTTAAGTGGTTTCGGTCGGGGGTAGTGATAGGGGGGTTTTAAAAGGTGAAACTGCAGGTCGAGTCGGGTTTGTTGGTTGGCGCAGAGGTTGGTGCTGGGGAAGGGTTGGAATTGTGTATAGAGTTGTGGTCGTGAGTGGGGTTTGTGGAAGGTTGAGTAAGGCCTGAATGTTGAGAGTTTTACTATGATCTGGAGTGTTTGGGGTGTGGGGATTTTTGATAGAGGAGATGGGTGGCGGGGGTCTGGGCAGGCAGGGTTGTATGGTTTTGAGAGGGGTTTTGAATTTGGACTGATTTTTATTTTCGGGAGAGAACATGGATGGGATTTCGAGGAGTGGTTGAAGTTGAGAGGTTGATCTATGTTTGTTTTGTGGGCGCAGAGAGAGAGTGTATTTTGGGGTTTAGCCAAGGTGGAAAAAGTTTTGTGGGTTGGAATTTTTGGGATGGGCGTGGTATGTTGTCGAGCGGGAATTTGGGGATATTTGGGCGGATGGGGTAATACGGTGACGAGGGGGGGTAGGATAGGGGGGAAAGAGGAGGTAGGGGTTTTGTACTGATGATTTTTCGTTCTGAATGTGGTCGTGAGAGGTTAGGCTGGCAGGGTTGGAATTGGTGGAGGTTGAAAGTTTAGGCTGGGCTAATGAGTTGGTGGGTGGACCGCTGGTGCGCAGGTGTTCGGTACGCATGATGGAGGGGGGGGGGGGGGGGGGGGGGGGGGAAATCACTTCTTTGGTGGGGGGTTTCACCGCGTGAGGGGGGGATTAACCGGGCTCGTGTGGGAGGATCAGAGTGGTGAGGTGTGTCCGTGGGGGGGGGGGGCGTTGCAGTTGACGTTTTTGTTTAGAGGTATATGGGATTGGTGGGTTTTGTCTGTCATGAGGGGGTGAGTCAAGTGTCGTGTTTTGAAGTTTATTAGGGGTGTGAATTGTGGGGGGTGGGGGGGGGGGGGGTGGGGGGGGGGGGCGGGGGGGGGGGGGGGGGGATGGGGGGGGGGGGGGGGTGGGGGGGGAGGGAGATACCTGACGGAAAACTGTCACAAGAGGGAATGTTTTTTGTTTTGGGAATAAGCTGACATATTTTTCTGGGGGCAATGGGGAAAAACATTTTTTTTTTGGTACATAGGTCGGCATTTTCCCTGGACGCACGTGCACATAAATATGTTGTTTAGCATGTTTACATATATCAGAGTCTGTCCTGAAAACATGGGGGGATTTATCCTGGACAGATGGGGGTCTGGGTGATGACAGGTAAATTGTGGGTATGGGGTGAGTAGGTCAGTTTGGAGAGATTGTTGCGGAAGAGATTTGTCTCGGACATAATGGAACTTGGTAGGATGGATGAAGGAGGCCTTGATGGAGATTTTGGTTCTGGTGCTGGATTATGGGGCAGAGGTAGGTTGGTGAGCGGGGTGTTACTGGAGGTGGCTTCAAGAGCGTTCGGGTAATGTTGGAGAGGGTGACAAAGGGGGGGGAATAGGAGGTAGGCGGATTTATAGCAATTCTTGGTTGATGCGGGTGTTTGAAGGGGTTCACCGAGGTTGGGCAGGTGGGGAGATGATGGTGGGGGTGTGAGGTTGACAGTTTTGAGGGGGAATAGGTGATGAAATATGAGGAGAGGCGTGACAGGTTGTTGATTGACGGGGGTGAAGGTTTGTCTTGGGTGAGGCATGTCGAGAGTGGAAGGGGGCTCATTTTCTGACCAGCATTTTTTAGGGGTGAATTTGAAAAGAATTGGTTACTGTGGGGGTGACCATTTCTGCGTGCTGTGGTTTGTTGGCAGGCATAGAAAAAGGATGGGGTTTATGGGGTAACACAATTGATGGAAGATGATCGTTGGTGGGGTGGCTGGGTAGGGGAAAATTTAGGGATGGTCAGAGAGGATAGAGGCAAGGAAGAGTGCACTGGGGTTGGACTTTCACCGGAAGTCATTTTGGAAGGGTGCAGGGAGTTTTCTTTAGGGGGATGGAGGGACTTATCAATGATAGTGTGAGTGGAGGAATCTCTTGGATAGGGGCTGAAGGGGTGGATAGGGGATTCATCAAACCGAGTTGGCATCTTTCTCTGATGGAGAGCATACGTTTCTTCGAATGAGCCGTACGGGTCGAGATGGGCGGTGATGTGGGGTGGGAGGATGTTTAATAATGTGGTGAATAAGATTTCATTTTGTTGCTCGTCATCTTCAGAGCTATACGTGGTCCCTCACGTACTGTAGAGTTGTATGGGTCACATTTATATCCCCTTCATACTTGATCTCGTCAACTTTTTTTATTATTTCGGGGGCGACGAGGGAACCCAAAAGTGGCCCTAAGGTCCGGATCACGAGGGATTCGAAACTGGTTCTAGGTAATCTCTGGCGTTACCTGTTTAACAATTTGGGAAACGGCTTTTCCCAACTGCATAATGTGCAATAATGCAACGGCGATTTTGTCGCGGTCATTTTGAAGTGCCACATCTAACATTGGTTTTATTATATCTAAGTAAGTGGCAATATCATACGTGTTTACATCATACTTGAGAATGTGTGTCAGTGTCATAGCGAGCTGCCATTTTTGCGATGTTGCCATGCTTCTTACTGTTCCAAACTTGCAGTGTAATGCAACCTTTTATCCGAATCAAGAACCACCGCTGCCGCCAATGTTATGCCCTGTTTTTCTACAGGATTAACTTGGGTAATGTGAGTTCTAAATGACTGGGTAATATAAGGCTGCATGCACAATACCAAGTATTAGGAATAGAGACACAAAGAAACACACGGTAACAAGACACAACATCACGTTTATTTATATACCACTTCTGAAATACTCGTGCAAAGACAAAATATAGATTTGAACAACACTAGCATAGTGGATCGGGATGGAGCCTAGTCTCCCACTTCCAACGTTCAGGTATTAATCTTTCTGATCACTGGCTTTAATTCAACAGGTTTTATATACCGAAGACCATCAATGTTACTTATAGAATCATATTCACTGTTAGATTTATTACTGGTAGCTCTGGTGCACAAGTAGTAGTTTTACAGACTAGATTAGACACGCGTATTTTAGAGCACGGGAATTCTAGTAACCTCAGTGGGTACTGATCTAAGTTTTATATTCTTGTCTCAGAAATACCTAGAATGCAAATCAGTGGGCGAACATTCAGATATCACTAGGGTTTCACTTCTATGTAATAATATCTGGGTATATGGTTGATTACGAGAGTTAGTATATCGTCTGTTAATTAATGAACACGGATACGCTTAGCACTTCCTAATTGAATGGTTATATGAATTATACTGGGGCAAAGAGATAGCCTCCTTCGTATAAATATGAATAAGTGAAATCTCTAAATAGTAATCTGTAGTACTGGAAACTGATTGGGGTAGTCCAGGGTGTCCATATGTATGAAGTTCTCCAATACGTGGACAGGTCCTTCTATTCAAATCTGCCACGGAGTCTGCTGGCTCTGGAACTCACTTCTCAGCAACCAACAAGGATAGAGCTCGAGGTTACTCTGGTGACCAACCTGGGTTGGTGTCTATCTTTCAACTGATTTTACTGGGGGCTGGCTGGGTTTATAGACTCGGTTCGGGCCCTGTAGGCCATAGGGATCTCGAGTCTTATGGACTTATTTTGAGTTCTCAATAGATAGGTAAGGTGGTGATTACTGTTGTGGCACATGGCTATAGGAAGCCTTCATAATATGATATAACTGAGCCTTAGTAAGAGGTACTATTTTGGCTATACTGGAAGTATTTAGGGGAGAGAGACTGGATTACTTTGCGAGGAGAGATGGGACAGCTGTGATAGGAGCGTCTCTCTTAGATTGTTCAATCTTCATACTATGGTATAGCTGAGGAGCTAATTTAGTGATCAGAGTATGCAAGAAAGGTAAATGGTTTTATTGTGAGTTAATGCAACGCGATAGGCCTCACGGAAGCTTCCTATAGGAACGCGATAGGCCTCACAAAGACCATAAAAAAGGCCTTCCATAAAAAAAAAGGCCTATCAAAACAAAGGAATTTGTCTCTAGGTGAATAATTCCCCTCCAGTACTCAAATGTAAATCTCACCCACCCCCCTCCCCTCCTTCCCCATTATCCCCCCTCCCTCAATATCACCTATTTTTCCTCTTATTAATCATCATTTATCGATTATTTTTCCTCTCCGCGATAATGTAGCACAGCAGAAAATATCGTTATCAAGCAACACCGAACCGCCCCGCTCGTCTCAGTTAACCTCACAGACAGCGAGAGAGGAGGTTGCCTGTGGCTCTCTCCCGCTGGATTATGAGGGTGGCCAATATCTTCGTTTTTCACCACCCAAATGCTTTTTCCACTTATTTTAGCACTCTTGAAGGTTCATATATACATCATATATGTAAAATAAAAGCATACCGAAAACAAATACTGCTCTATTGTAAATATAACTAATTCTGTCAGAATCCAAGGCTAAATGCACAAATAACTACCCTAGCCCCTAGGTCTATTAGCGCTTGTCATGTTAATAGAGGTTAGTAAAGGTGTTAGTCATGCATGGTTAGTTCATTGATAGGAAGAATTCCTGTGCTACCTGGCAATGACCCAGAATCAAAACAGGGTCAGGTATACCTCCGCGGGTGGGTAAAAAAGGGTAGCCGGCGCTCTCTCTCTGGGATGGTCCGTCCGTCGGCTGTGGCTAGGGGCTTGCCATATCACCAGTTTTGTAATAACCCTCTGTTTATGAGACAGATGTGGTCTTCTTTAATATCCAAACCGAAGGTGCCTTGGCTATCTGTTTAAATCGTTTGGTTGTTAATCGTAATGGTTTTGCTGGATGTGGTGGAGACTGGTTGCTAACTCTGCCACATTTATCTGGAAGTATGGCAAGAAGTTAGTTACTGGTGAGGCGGCTAGCCTCGCACCGACGACCATTGGGTGCAGGTTGTGAATAGGTTGTAAGAGATAGATGGCATGCAAGGGGTTAGTAAGTTTCTAATGTTGTTCTGGCCTATTAAGAGGCAGGCTGGATAGGAGTATATATATAAAAGGTTGGAGAGCGTTAATAACGGAAAATCAAGATTAGGCATTAGGCTACAATTGATATTGGAGTTTTGAAAGGACAGTGAAAGTACGTTAGCCAAATGCTACCGGGGATGCAAATACGTGGTGGTATATGAGTCTGGAAAAGATAGAATCATGTGGACTGTGGGGCGGTGGGGAGAAGGAGGTTAACTGTAGGTGTGTGCTTGACTGTGGATAAAGTAGGGAAAAACATGGTGTATTATTACTCGTCAATACGAGGGGTTTATGGACCTATTACTGACACGATTTCTTGTACGTCTAGGTGTCCCTGGGAACTGTGTTTTCTATGAAATATAGACCAAAGAAAAGCGGCAGTTCGTAGGGGTACTGCGTTATTGTTTCGAGGTACTATGATAGATACTGGTAACAAAGGTTATCTATAACAATCTCTGGTTGGGGTAAGAATTACGTTACAGCATGGTGGCTAAATCTGTAGTCATGGCTGTCTAAGTCTTATGGGGGCAATGGTTCTATATCTTGGTGTACCCGTGGGTATCTTAATTTCTTATGAGTTTGGACATGTGGTTTTAACATCTACTTCTCGGATGCAAGAACATACATAGATATGGCTGTCGGATTCGTTGGCGTTTGGCTCAACTTAGGGACAGGGCATGGGTGTTTTTTAATATGAAAGTATCTTCTTGTTCATCATCGTGTAGGTAGAATCGGGCGGGTATGAGGTGTAGGACACAAAGTAAAATGGCGTAGTGTGGACTGTGGATACGAACGAGGTAAGTGGAAGACGTATGACAATTGTTGAAAAGTAAATGGAAAAAGGTGAACACAATGCCGGATAAAGATACTTAACCTAAGCATTGAATACATAGATTTTATGGCGATGAGTCTTCAGAAACTTAGTCTGGCAAGACAAGATATGTTAGGGAATGTTAACATTAATACTTAAACGTAGGATTGAATACACAGATTTTATGGGCGATGAGCCTTCAGAAAGTTAGTCTGGCAAGACAAGATATGTTAGGGAATGTTACATTAATACTTAAAACTAAGGATTGAATACATAGATGAACGACGACCTTATAGTCCCGTCGTCCTAATAAGGTGATGACAGCTGGTTTGATCTGCACTTGGGCACAATACGACATTAGACAGTGCCGCTATGTCGTATCAATACTGGTGGCAGTTAATATTATAGAGATGAATAATAGATGAACGACGACATATAGTCGTCGTCCTAATAGGTGATGAAAACTGTTGATCTGTACTGGCACAATACGACATTACAGTGCCGCTATGTCGTATCAATACTGGTGGCAGTTAATATATAGAACACTTAGTTACTAGAGGAACATGTAAGGGTCGACTGAGCACGGGTTACATATATCTATACTCGTCATGGAAATTGATATAACGAGGTCTAGGGACAAGGCGTGGGTGTTTTAACTTCTAAGATATATAACATCTACTTCTCGGATGTAAGAACATACATAGATATATGGCTGTCTGCTTTGTTGGCATTGGCTCAACCTGGGGACAGGGCATGGGTGTTTTTAATATGAATGTATATTCCTGTTCATCATCATTGTAGTTAGAGAGTGTAGGATACGAGGGGGTAGTGTACGTGAGGTGTGGAAAATGGTCAGTTTAGAAGGGGTAGGTAGGTGCGGCCTGGAGCTGCTTAGCCCTGCGGGCTTGGGCCTGTCTGAATTGGCTGGCTCGGTCCAGCTGGTCCTTTCGTTCTGTGGACCTTTCTTTCGGATGTTTCTGTGTGGTGTTCGCTCGTGGCTTCTAACTAGCGTCTCGGACTTCCACCCAGAAGGCCCGGGTTCGCGCCCACGCTCGGCGCATTAAGATTTTTCACAAGCACTGAGTCGTTACCATCCCTCATGAGCAAAGGGATGGTGTAGTAGTACAGGACCCCAATGGAAATACGCCTAATCGGCCTTATTGAGCTATCCTTAGCTAGCTTAGCATGCGCTAGCTTTAAGAACTATTATTTATTATTATTCTTATAGTACTACATTACTACAGTGCTATTTAGAGATTTCACTTTATTCATATTTCTACGAAGTGGCTATCTCTTTGCCCCAGTATAATTCATATAACCATTCAATTAGGAAGTGCTAACGTATCAGTGTTCATTAATTAACAGGCGTTACTAACTCACGTATACAACCATATACCCAGATTATTACATAGAAGTGAAACCCTAGTGATATCTAAATGTTCGCCCACTGATTTGCGTTCTATGTATTTCTGAGACAAGAATATAAAACTTAGATCAGTACCCCCTGAGGTTACTAGAATTCCTGTGCTCTAAAATACGTGTGTCTAATCTAGTCTGTGAACTACTACTTGTGCACCAGAGCTACCAGTAATAAATCTAACAGTGAATATGATTCTATAAGTAACATTGATGGTCTTCGGTATATAAACCTGTTGAATTAAAGCCAGTGATCAGAAGATTAATACCTGAACGTTGGAAGTGGGAGACTAGTCTCCATCCAGATCCACTTATGCTAGTGTTTTTCAAATCTATATTTTGTCTTGCACGAGTATTTCAGAAGTGGTATATCAATAAACGTGATCGTGTATCTTGTTACCGTGTGTTTCTTTTTGTTCTCTATTTCTCATACCTTGTATTGTGCATGCAGCCTTATATACCTAGTCATTTAGAACCTCACATTACCCAGTTAATCCTGTAGAAAAACAGGGCATAACATATAAACACTAAATGAATTCTAAACTTATAAAACTGTGTGCAAATAATAATAAGAAAAAGACAATAAACCTGTTATAACATACTATAAAGAGAGTACAAAAAAAAGTACAATATACAGGGTGAACCCTATATTCTAAGTCAATAAGTGCGTAAAACAATGTATATACCTCAGAATCTTAGATAAAATGAACCAGTACAAATAATTCAATGAAAGGAGAGACAGAGTGACCTTGTGAAAGTGACAGCCAGACAGAGAAGAAAGAGGGAAGGGTGTGTGGAATGGGCTCACTCGGTCAGCTGGCCGTGTGTTCGTGCGTGCGTTTTGTTATTGTCCTGAGCAAAGATGGCCGCCCCTCACCATGGCAACGGGGACGCTGCCACTCGTACGCACTTGTAATACTTGAACGAAGGCACTTATCACACTACAACTTCAGTATATTGACATTCTGTGATACACAAAGACATTCTATGAACTCTGAAGCACACTTTATGTTCGAGAGGTGCAAAATAAGTCATGCTGCCTGGCTGCTGGCACGGGAGATTTGAAGTGGCGCTAAGGCTCCACTGAGGCAGGGGACCCCCACCGCCCACCCAGGATCCCCAAATGACCTAGGTAAGCACTTTTTTCATATTTGTTCATGTTTGTCATTATTTTCTAACCCATTCAGCTTTATTTAAAAGAAAACAAAAATCGAGAAATTGGCCGGGTTTTGGTGATAAAAAAAAATAGACGGGGCTGGACGGATTAATAAATCCTCTAATAACTGGTCATCCCACTGTAAAGATTTATAGGCCACTGTCTTACAGTACGTTACATAACCTGACTTGGTGATGGGCTGGTCTATCAAAGTGAGAACTGAGCGATCTCTGCCATACCCATAGCTTTACGCTGACTGTTCCTTTTACTTATATATTTTCTAGATCTCAAGTGATGGCGTCTCTTCCGTGGATTGACCCTCGCCATTTTTCCAAGATTGGGACCAAAGCGTCACATTTTTCCTTTGCCCCTCAACTTTCTCTTCATACTTGCTGAGGGGCACAGGGCCCTGGGTGGGGCTTTGGTTTCCCGGGCGTTTCTGCACCCTCCTCAGCTCCCCGCCATGGAGTGGCTTCGGTCACCAAAGCTTTGTTGTGGTCGGCAGAAAGGGTTCTGTGGGGGCGCTCGGTTATGGCCTTGGCCTTGCTCGGGGCCTTGGGGCTGTTCGGCCAGGCAGCTTGGGGAACAACAACAACAACAACAACCTGACTTGATATGGAGCAAAACTGTCTTACACTGCCCATCAGAGTGTAACCCACTCTGATTACGTAGAACTGAACACTTGGGGCATAATTTGGAAAGCCAACGACCACGAGATCTGTCCAAACAAGGTACACATTTAACACAAAGGAGATGACCAATGACTGCTAAATTTTTGCACCCCAATGCAGAGCAAAATGCAAAAGCACTCTTATCCACGACTCCCTCCCGCCAGGGAGATGCAGATCCTCCTAGGTGTCCGGACTGTGAACCTGAGGGTGAGAAAATTCCAAGAATCAATGCTCATAAGGACACGCTAGGCTGGAAAAGCTAATATGAAAATATCTCCAACAATAAAGAGAAAAAAGAATTGAATACCGGTAGCACTATACAATCTTGGTTCCCCTTACGTTATATACATTCCCCAGAAATGTAAGTGAGTAATTAGTAGCCTACCATGTGCTACGTGCGTATATAACTTCTTACCTAAGTTACCAACACTGACCTCATCCTATCTTAATAAAGAACTGAACCCGGCGACCAACACTACTGTGGATCTATTGTCTTTTACCCTGCGGCGAACCAACGCCTTGATATAAACTATACAGATTACTGAAATGCTTCAAGATAGGAATGGGCGAGTTCGTTTCTCGGCTCAGCCGTTAGATTCCCGGCGGCAGTGGCTCCCCACTTTTAACCCGGGAACTGCGGGGAGACTCTTAAGAGTTCCCCCGGCGGACTGCGGGGAGACTCTTATGAGTGAGTGAAAAAAAAAATCAACTTTTGATATCGAAAAAAAAAAAAAAAATTGTGGCCCCTGGGCCATGCAAAATCTCAGTCCTCTACCTCCCCTCCTTCCCCGCTTTCCTCCTCTCCTTCAGTTATCACCTATTTTCCCTGTTATTCCCTTATTCTGAGGTATATTTTCGTGCTAACATTAGCGAGTTGCAAGCAGGGCGTTGTCATCACTGATGGCAAACGAGTGCAAGAGAGAGAGAGAGAGTATCGATCGACTGTGTCTCAGTGGCCTTGGGGGAAATTGGCGGGAAAGCAGCTTGCCTCACCCATACATTATACAACTCGCGGGCTATATCTCCGATTTTGACCATCCAAACGCTGTTTTCACTAGTTTTATTGTTGTTTCAGGTTAATACCTTTATAACAACCCATAATAGGCGCATATGGATAAGTATTAATGCTATTAATGGCACAATGAATATTTTAGTGACGGAAACACCTCAAATACGTCAGCACAGGGGGACGTTTCCAATTATCCCCATGCACACTTGTTAGGTTAACCACCAGGATAGCGTTCGGACAGTACAAAGCAACGAATGTTTTCTCTGTTAAGTTTATGCGGCGGAAAATTTTGTTTTAGAGGAGGCGGGATAGCCGGACTCTCTCAAGAAAACAAGTATAGTAAAATGCTGGTCAAACCGAAATTAGACTAGACGCCGTAAACAAAACAGACAAAATCCAACCTATCCCGTGCCAAACAAGGATAATCTAAATTTAACATAGCTCTAGATGTTTCCGGAAGTTTCCCGGCGGGGAAACCGCTTGAACCAACGTTGACTAAGTCTCACTTTTCACAAATCCCGCCGGAAGGGCCATACCTCCCAGAATAGATAATTCAACGTGCACATATATGGCATAGTTATACATGAATAATACATAGTCAATGACAACACATCCTAGCCATACGTAAACAACCTACAAAACTGATATTCTCATCATCCGAGGAAATAGAAGAGCTGATGATATAGTAGGTGCCCTCTCCATCAATGTGGGTGGATCTCAGCTGCGACCGGCCAACTCTGTTCGAAATCTGGGTGTATATGTGAACTCCCGATTAGATTTCAAAGAGCATGTAAACCAATTAGTTAAAAGTTGTTACTTGCACATCAGAAATCTCTATTTGGTGAAGCCGTTTATAACCAGACATTGCCTCCTGACGTTGGTTCACTCATTGGTCTTCTCTCGTGTTGATTATTGCAATGCCCTGTTGGTGGGTCTTCCAAATTATATTTTAAAGAAAGTTCAGTCTGTTCTTAACAGGGCCGCAAGACTAATTTTTGGTGTTCCACCTAGAACTCCTACTACATCTCTTCACATAGAACTGCACTGGCTGCCAGTAAGAGCAAGAATAGAATTTAAGTTGTGTTTGGTGACTTTTAAAGTTCTCAAATTTGGTGAGCCTGGGTACCTTGCGAGCTGCTTCAGGCGCCCACCGGCACACCATGTTGTAGTTGTGCGTCATGACAATGACCCTTTTCGTCTTGATGAACCAAGGGCTTTCCAGCAGTCTTCTTTCTTTGAGAGGTCATTCTCCTCCATGGCTCCGAGGTTGTATAACAGGTTGCCGCTGTCCATGAGACAACTGAGTTCTGTTGAATGCTTCAAGAGACAACTTAAGACTTTTCTCTTTGAGAGAAGCTATGATCTTGAGAGAGGTGTCATGACAGATGGCTATAGAGTTTAGGCTATTTTGCCACTGCTAGTGATTGTTAAATGTGTGTTGTATATAAGCCTTCTTTTGATGCATTGATTTTGTACTTTTTTCTTTCTCTTTCCGAGCGCTAGTGAATACTTCGGAAAAATTGGCGCTTATGAGAAATAAGTAACATGCTTATTATTATTATTATTATTACATGAGGCCAGCTAGATGGGGGCAAATGTCGATGATATCAATAATAAGAGCACAAACCTGCAATCCAGCGTAGACCAAACTTAACACGTAGCGATCAAGAAGCATAGGTTGAAGAGCAGCATGGCTCCGTGCAAGACCCCTCAACTACGTGAGAAAATCTACAGTAAATTGCACTAGCCCACGTGGAAGCATACTGTTGCACACCCAAAATGGACCGAACAACAGGCCCCGGTTCACTAAAAAAAAGCCTCATGACTAACAGCGAACTAACAATGAGCTAGGGTAATGAAACAAGCACGTGGGAGCCTCGCCTTATCACAACGAGGACTCCTCCTAACACACTCGCCTTTACTAAGTACTGTACCCGGAGAACAGTCTCCAGGGCCAGAGAAAGGACGTACACAGCCTACTCCTAGTCTATAAGCTACCTGACCTAAGCACTTAGCACGCACATATGAGCAAAAGACTCACCATGTCCGAGGGTAGGTGAAGAGTAAAGGAGAGATGGAACGCCCTCGAGACACGTCCGACTCGTACGGACCCAGGAGAAGTAAGAGCGAGGGATAGCTTCGATGGGCGGAGCAAAGCGTGCGGAAATAGCAGACGCATGCAAGGCTAGATCAAGTTTAATTTTTATTTGTACATTATTTTTTGCTAATTTTTTCTAGTAGTGGTACCCACATCATATAGGACGAGTCCGTGAGTGGTTTTCCAGTAGTGGTACCCACATCATATAGGACGAGTCCGTGAGTGGTTTTCTAGTAGTGGTACCCACATCATATAGGACGAGTCCGTGAGTGGTTTTTCTAGTAGTGGTACCCACATCATATAGGACGAGTCCGTGAGTGGTTTTTCTAGTAGTGGTACCCACATCATATAGGACGAGTCCGTGAGTGGTTTTCTAGTAGTGGTACCCACATCATATAGGACGAGTCCGTGAGTGGTTTTCTAGTAGTGGTACCCACATCATATAGGACGAGTCCGTGAGTGTTTTCTAGTAGTGGTACCCACATCATATAGGACGAGTCCGTGAGTGATTTTTCCAGTATTGGTACCCACATCATATTGGACGAATCCGTGAGTTTTTTTTAAGAGCGTTTCGCTCACGATGTGTGGCAATCGTATTTTGTTCTCTCTTGGGCGGGAAGTTTGAAAGACAAGCTTGAGTTCAAAGATTGGCCATAAACAATGTTAAGGCACATCGTCAATGATGAAGGGGCCACTAATAAATAATACCAGATTAGCGTATAGTGATGGAAATATACTGAAATGTCATTAAATGCCTAGTAAATTAATTTATATTGAGATGTGATATTATTATTTACTTATTATTGACGAGGGCAAATACAGAGTCGATATACTGGCGCTCTGTTTATATTTATCACCTTGAGCATTGGTGTGGATTTTTGGCAGAGTCGATATTTGTAGCACTCGTACAAATTTTGGGCAGAGTCGATATATGTAGACAAACTTATTAACACTTTTTAGGAATTTTGGTAGAGTTGATATCTGGGAACTCTAACTTTATTTGGACACTGGGCACACTGGTATAATTTGGCAGAGTCAATAATTGTGGACTCTGACTTCTTTTGCCTCGTCACTGGCATCGACTTAGTTCAGTTTTCCAATACTGATTCCGATAGGCACTTGGAATAACTAAAGGCTCGTTAGGTAGCAGCTTGCAGTCTTCTGAATCTCCGTAGGCCGTCTAGGTTGGCCTGTCGTGTGAAGTAGGATACAGATGGGTTAACCCGGCAAGTGCAGATCTACTTATATAAGGTGTGACGGTGCGCTGCGGAACTCCTTATATAATCCAAGGCCTAAACAAATTTTTTGTTTTAAACCAGCCCAGTATCAATTGATTTTTTTTTTTTTTTATTGCCCCTTGGCCATGCCAAATATCACTCCTCCACATCCCCTCCTTCCCCCACCCCCCTTCAATTATCACCTATTCTCTCTCTTATTCCCTTATTTCGTCGGTATATTTTCGTGCTATCAATTGCGATTCATAAGCAAGCTGTGCTTGTATGTGCTACACAGCGAATGAAAGAGAGAAAGAGAGAGAACAACACGACAGTGTCGCTCCAGACGTCGTGAGGGGTGGATGTTGGCAGGCTGGCTCGCACTCGATGACTATAACTCCTGATCTCATTTGCCGATTTTGACCAGCCAAACGCTGTTTCCACTTGTTTTATTGTTGTAACAGGTTAATATCTTCATAATCAACGTAAAATAGGCGCATATGTTTAAGTATTAATGATATTTATGGTACGACTACGATTTGAGTGAAGGAAACAGTCTAAATACCTCCGCACAGGGAGGGGTGGCCACTACTCCATCTGCGCAGCGGAGAGGTTAATGGGGTCTTAAATGTGGCTCCGTAACTATAATAGTTGGGCACCGCATCGGACGAACGTGAGTATATATAGCATATAGCTTAGAGATACTCGACTATCCTGACCTTTATATTAACCGGTGATGAAGTTCTGTTCAGGTACCGGTACTCTTGAATTGGGGTCTTTAATATAGTGCCTCAGTTATGACGAAGTAGCACTATATCGGGCTAACGCGAGGAGACAGTATTAGTGTCTTCTCGACTGCCACTGACCTTTGTAAGAGGTTCAAGGAACTAGGGGCGGTGTTTAAACCTTTTAGTTGCAAAGTCTAATGGTATGCCACAGACAGAATGCACCTAGGACTTCTATATGCTGAGTACCTGTGAAGGTGTCTCGCAGAGCCCTTACCTACAAAAGTGACCGTGGTATGCCAAAATCCCCTGTGAGGGGACTTTGACACATTTGAAGGAGTGTTTGGAGGTATGGAGGGGAATTATCTCACTTAAAAAAAACAATTTTTTTTTTTTTTAGGTAGCCTATGGAGGGAATTATCTCACTTAAAAACATTTTTTTTTTTTTTTTTTTTAAGTGCCACTGGGGTGTTTTTTTTTTTTTTTTTTTTTTAGGCCTAGGATCTTAAGTCTCCCCGCAGTCGCCCAGTAAAACCTCTTAAGAGTCTCCCGGCAGCTGCCGGGGTAATAGTAGAGTGTTGAAGTGTAGGTATGCCTGGATACTTCAACTGTCTACTATTAAAAGTAGAACCTAAGAAAAGTGTCTATGTTAACTGGTGGTATGCCACTAGTAAGAAGATCCTTTGGTAGGATACAGTGGTTGTGTTTTCAGAAGTAAAACTTTGAAATGTAGGTATGCCTGGATACTTCAACCTTTTACTATTAAAGGTGCAGCCTATTAAAGGCATCTATGTTAATTGATGGTATGCCACAATTAACAAGGATCCCTCAATAGGGTATTAATTCCTCAGACAAATAGACTTTCGGTATGCCGTCTATCCAACTGAATGGGAGGGTAATCCTGAGGATTCTCAACATGGTATGCCAGTAATCGATAAGCCCCAGAATTGCTTAACCTTTTCATATTTCTCCAGCATAGTGTTGACGATTACTGCATTCACCCCTTGAGTGTAGCAAGGGCGTGAATGTGTATTCCCTGATGGTGTGGGGAGCCTTTCTTACTCTGGCGGGAGACTTCATCTGCTTCAGTTTATATCATATAGTACTGTACTCAATTATAAGGTAGCACTCTATAATGGCTACGGTTAATCGAAGGTAGTAACAAGGGGCTTATAATATATCATAGAAAAGACAAGAAAGGTGGTCTCGCAGTATAATAGAACAATAGTACACGGGTAAGCATTCTGGTGGTTTGTAATCACGGGCGAGCGTGTTCCGTTACAAGGAATGGTAAGCAGAACAAGTGAAGGCGGGGATACACGGTAAACATAAGAAGGTATTTGAAATATAGTGAACATAGCATCTAGGTAACACAATGTGGTTTATTGATCATTGTAACAGGGCAGTAGTGAGGGCACTTTCATTAATGCCGTGGGAAAAATAAGAAATAGGTTATATCTAATCATTAGTATATTATTAGAGCATAAGAATTATAGTTTTTCTAGCATAGAGGACATGAGGTATTTTAGTTGATCATGTTAATCATACAAAAGGAGTTTGCAATAATGTTAGTACATAAGTCATCCCTACATTAATAATGGAGAGACAGCGTCTTGGCCATTAATACAAAAGGGCAATGTATTGTTGTTTATCATTATAACAGGGTAATAATACAGGGACTTAAACTAATTGCACAGGAAAACTAAGCAGATATTCTAGCTAGTGGTAGTCTAGTAGGATAGCATAATTAGGATAAGTAATAGTACCAAGACATGTATATGTTCATCATTATATTTTGTTGGTAGGAGTCTTCTTCCCTTTGGCTGAACACGATCTTTTTTCTCTTGGGCTGCTGTGTGGAAGCTGGACTTAGGGGAATAGTTTTTCCTGGTGTGGGCGGACATTCTATACGGATGGTGGCTACTCGCGCTCCCCTTTGTGTTGACCCATGCGTTGTCTCCTTGGGCACGCTTTCTTGTTGCTGCTTCTGTCTCCTCCCTCCTGTCGTCATCTCCTTTCTGTCGGTGGGGTGTGGGTAGTTGCGGCAATTTCTAATTCTTTGATACGGTTGTGGTGTTGGCAGATTTAGTTTTTCCCCTCGACTGTTTGGAAATTTTTCTATGATGGTTTTCTTTTCTCTTCTTGTTTTAGTTGTTCTCTTTTTTGACATCTTTTGGTTTAAGATGGGAGACTTTTTGTTTTCTCAGGGTTTATGTCTAAAGAAGGGAGGTAGGATGTAGTAATGTGCATGGCGTTAGTCATGAGTGTGAACACTGTTAGACACTGTTGAGGATGGCGGGGAGAAGCTGTAAACAGGGACTGTAAAAGTGGCCTAGGAGGATAAACCCCAAATACAGGGAATTTGTTGTCACCCTTTAACCCTCCAGCCCCGGGGCTATAGCTTACGACTGTGCTCCGGTACCGGGTGTTTTGACGATCTTTGGCCTATGTTAACTACTCTGTAAGTCAATGAATATGTCATGTAATGTTGTGAATAAAAAAGAATAATGTTCCACAAACCTTCCTCTGTCGAATGGCGTTGAGTAGAGGTCTCTAGCCCCTCTGGTTGCATAATGGTGAGCGCGGGAAAACAAGTGCTTTTCGGCGGCAAATTCTTCCCGCGTTCGGACGCGTCGCCTCGGCCATGGCTACGACGCACCTAGCCGCTCGCCGCGCCAAAGTATTTATCTCCCTTAGACGATTTTAGTGTTTGATATTGAGAATGTGATGTTTATTTGATATTTTCTAGTTATTTTGAGCCCAATAATATAAAATATGTTTATTAGGGTATCACTGTCACTGATATTGCTAATTTTCACTCGATACCGTACATTTTATTAGTAATTGAGGTAGCTTATTGTTGTATTAGGCACTGATTATTCGTTATCACAGGTGTGTATTATACTTTGGCCATCAAATATTAGGTCTTGTGTCACTTCACTTTGACAAATATGCTTTAGAGAGTGTCACTGTCACTGATAATGCTCATTTTCACTCGCTACCGTACATTTTATTAGTAATTGAGGTAGGTTATTGTTGTATTAGGCACTGATTATTCGTTATCACAGGTGTTTATTATACTTTGGCCATCAAATATTAGGTCTTGTGTCACTTTCACTTTGACAAATATGCTTTAGAGAGTGTCACTGTCACTGATAATGCTCATTTTCACTCGATACCGTACATTTTATTAGTAATTGAGGTAGGTTATTGTTGTATTAGGCACTGATTATTCGGTATCACAGGTGTTTATTATACTTTGGCCATCAAATATTAGGTCTTGTGTCACTTTCACTTTGACAAATATGCTTTAGAGAGTGTCACTGTCACTGATAATGCTCATTTTCACTCGATACCGTACATTTTATTAGTAATTGAGGTAGGTTATTGTTGTATTAGGCACTGATTATTCGTTATCACAGGTGTTTATTATACTTTGGCCATCAAATATTAGGTCTTGTGTCACTTTCACTTAGTTATATGATTTGTAAACGTTTTATATACAATTTATTGTGTCTTTTTTCACTGATTTATATATTTCTATAGGTTCTAATCATATGAATGTCACTTGGTATATACATATGTGTCACTTTCACATATTATTATGGTGTAATTGTATTTGTATCAATGTTCTCATAATACATGACTTTTTGTATTACAATACATTGGTTTTTCTTCCACTTTTTGCCTATATATAATTATAGTGTACATATTGTCATTTTATTTGGCAATTTCAGTTGAGGATTAGAACTCCAGCTTGGAGTGGTAATCAAAGAAGCAATCTACAGCACAGAGTGCCACCATTGCACTCCACACACTCCAGGGTTGACTTTTTACCTGACCTCGGCTTCACCCTGCTGTTGTAGCAGACATGGCACCGCTTCTGCTGTGTTCTTCCGGATTCATTCTGAGGCAGGGAACCAAGCCTGTGCCTAGTCAAGTATTGAGCAGACTGCAAGCGGTCAATAACGGCAGGCCCAGGATGTGCCACTGCCCTCTGTGGCATAGCATACTTCTCCAGGAGCTCCGTCAACACCTGCTTTTGGAACCTCCGCAGGCTATTGAACTTCATGGGTGTGTTCACATTCCGAAGCTTGTATATGTTGTAGGCATTCAGAACTGACATGTCCACCATATGCAGAAAGAACTTTTTGTACCATCTGCACGAGGTACGCAGGCAGTCAATGAAGCCTATCTGCATGTCGGACTTGTCCACCAGCCTCATGTTGATGTTGTAGTCCAGGACAGCATCGGGCTTGGTCACCCTGGCCTGGGTGCGGCGATCCACCTTGCCAGTCTCCACCATTTCCCCCTTGTGGATGGTGGTCAGGAGGTTGACCTTCCGCTGGTCGTGCCAGTGGATAGCCAGAATGGGCCCCGACTTCTTCTTGAACACATCACCTTTTTTGGTCTTTGGAGGGAAAGGTGGCATGCCCTTCCTTTTCCCCTCGTACTGTGCCTACAGTCCCCGTCTTGCGCTCATGCAGGTACTGTGAGAGAGTGGGGGACGTGTAATAATTGTCCGTGTAGAGGAACGTGATTCTTATGAAAGTAGCGGTCCATCATGGCTTGCACCACTGCTCCGCCAAAGCCAATGAGGGGGTCCACAAGCAAGTCCCCTTCCTTCCCGCTGTAGACCAGGAAGTCCAGGACATAGCCAGTTTGGCAGTCGCACAGCACAAAGAATTTTATGCCACAAGCGATGTCTTTTTGAGGGGATGTACTGCCGGAAGCTGAGTTTTCCCCGGAACAGCACAAGAGACTCGTCAATGACGACCTTGCGGAAGGGCTTGAAGTAGGAGGTGAAGCGTTCTCACATCATCTCATACAACGTCCTAATCTTCCACAGCTTGTCTGGGAGGTGGACGTCAAGGTTGGTGACAAGATGGAGCGCTGCGAGGATATCAAGGTACCGGTCGCGAGACATATATTTCCCGAAGGCAGGGGTGGATATCAGATCATTGGTGATCCAATAGTCAGGCAACCTATGCTTCTTGGCATTAGCATGGTGAGTGCCAGGAACACCATGAACTCTTTATGAGTCACTGGGGTCCACTGCCTCATGTGGCCCTTGGTCACCTTTCCCAAAAAGTGGACCTGGAATTGGTGCTGCTTATTTGTCTCTTTGACAACATAGCCTACCACCTCCTCATCAAAGAAGGCCTCAAACATTTCGTGTGGTGGAGCATTGGGGCCTGCAGGAAAATTGGGGGTAACGCCTGAACCCTCCAGTACCTCATCAAAAGCTGGCACATCAGGGTTGTATGCATCCTCATCAACTACGTCTTGCCACTGAAAAACGTAGAATGGGTCTTGTCTACGCTGACGAGGAGCTCCAGCTGGTGGCCCAGCACGCCCACGGCCAACTCGGGAGGCGCGCGCCCTAGGGCGGCGAGGGCGGCGGCCAGGGCGGTGGGCAGCACGACGGGCAGCACGACGCCGGGCCAAGCGGATGGGTCGAGGGTCGTCGATGTCCATATAGTCATCGTCAGAGTGGTCATCTTGCCCTGACGGTGGACCTATGTAATCATGGCCCGAGTCTTGAGAGAGGTGCCCTTCATCATCAGTGGCCCCCACATAATCTGGCGGGGAACCAGTGATGCGTGGGCAGCGTGCGGGTGGGCGAGGTGGGGAAGGAGTGGCAGGTGAGGCTGTGTCCCCCCGAGGTCCCGGGCTCCTTGGCCTGCGACGAGTGACAGAAAGCAATGTTTCACTGTCACTAGGGCCAGGTATTGGTGATGCGAGCTCAAAGACTTCTTCAGGAAGACATGTTGAAGGCGGGAGAGGTGGGGAGGACCGTGGGGAAAGTTGCGGGGACGTATGGCTGGGACCGGCCGGGGTGGACGCCGCGGGAGCCTCGAACAAAACTCTCTTACTTTTCTTAATTTTCTTGGTATATTTCCTACCTTTCCCCTTTTCGGCAGCAGTATGTCTCCTGTCGGGGGACCTAGGAGGCAAATAGGCCGAAAGTGAGGGGTCCTCAACCCTTGGCAATGGTGGGGGTGGTGGGGAAGAATGCGGGGCATCCGGGTCATCTTGGGTGGCGTGGGTAGATAAGGGAGACAATGGCGGACGAGAAGGGTCACCACGCTGACCCTCACTCACAGCCTCATCCTCACCAAGTAGTTTTGCTTGTTCCCTAGCTGCCGCGGCCGCCTTCTCAAGTATTTTCTGCTTATACAAATGTAGCTTGAAAGGCGATTTACCTGGGGAAGGGCTTGGCGTCATGTCACTTAAGCGAAATTTGGTGAGTGACCTTGAACTCTCCCACTCGCTCACTCTCTCAAGTTCACTGTCTTTAGGTAAACCAGCTTCCTCAACAACTGGTACATCACCTTCATCACTCTCATCACTGTCATGTTCTCTCGCAAATCCCAGGAATTGCTCCTCTTTATCACTCTCATGGCCATAATCACTCGACTTATAATTACTGGAGTCGTCACTGACTTCATCATCAACATTATGCTTGGCATCAGCTCGCTCATAAAGTCTCAATGTCGTCTCAATACCTCCGGGAGATAACACATTTAGGCGATGGCGTCGGGGTAAGGCGCGACGAACAAGCAAGGGCGTCGTAGGAAGCACGGTATCGGACACAGCGGAATCACTATTTGGCGTACTGTCCATGATGGCGTCGGGGTAGATACTGTTGCTGTGGCGGAGTTTACGCCTGGTGGCGCCACCTACCGTCCCACGATACCGAAAATGTACGCGCGGCATTCGAAAGCACGCATGCAAGCAATGGGCGTTCAAGAGCCCTTCCGGGTTGCGCGGGCCGAGGTTGTTATGGGCGTTCAAGAGCCCATCCGGGTTGGAGGGGTTAATTATATGCTGTACACTATAGTCAGTGAAGTAGGAGGAAGAAGGTGATGAAAGCCAAGAAGAAGATGGTATGATATGGTGTCAGAATGTGTCAAAGCGTGAAAAGGGAATGGTTGAAGCAAAAGAATTAGCAAATGACAGGAATGAATGGAGAAAGGTTGTTAGAGAGAGTTCATGAATGTCTCAAGACCCTTATAAAAAACAAGCCTGGAAGGTCTTTATCCCAGATGTTGATGTGAAGAGACCTTGTCCGGAAGTATAACATCTGAGATGAAGCCATTGATATTGGGGGCTGATGAGTGATTGGTGCTTCTGAATGCTTGTGTGCTTGCTTTTTGTGGGCGAACTGTTATATGTGTTCTTCTCCTGTAACCTCTTTTTCCTTTCTCGTGTCTTTTGCTGATCCTCCCTACCCCATGTGGGAGTAAGGGCAGGCTACTGACTGACTGACTAACTGACTTGGGGCCACACACTTCACACAAGGTTTCTCCAAATGTACTGACAGGTAATGAGGGAGAATAGGATGAGAGGAAGTTCACAGGTTGGCCCGTGTGATATCGTCCAATGAGTACTGTAGGTATGGAGAAATCGGAAAGAAGTCGCCCATTATCTGATATCGCAAGTTTTACAAAGAACTCAAGGATTACTGCATTGATTACATAAACTATACGTGCAGCTACCTGGTTTTTCCTCAACACCATTTTAGTCTCCGGGGATATCCCCAATTGTTGGGGTTATCGGATTTAACCAAGGCAAGTGGATGTACAGGGCATAGTAGGTGATGTGCCACTCCCCGCTTTAAAGCAGGAACCGAGAACTATTGGAACACATATTCTTCATGTTCGTTCTTAGCAAATTAACTTGGTTCGGAGAGCAATGATGACCGAATCCTTTCTCGGTTAAATCAAAGACAGTTCGATGCCGACATGATAGCAAGTACCATAAAAAAACATGCTTTCTTAACCTAACAAGTGCGCATGGGGGTAATTGGAAACGTCCCCCTGTGCTAACGTATTTGAGGTGTTTCCGTCACTAAAATTTCATTGTACCATTAATAGCATTAATACTTATCCATATGCGCCTATTATGCGTTGATTATAAAGGTATTAACCTGAAACAACAATAGAACGAGTGAAAACAGCGTTTGGATGGTCAAAATCGGAGATATAGCCCGCGAGTTGTATAATGTATGGTGAGGCAAGCTGCTTTCCCCCCCCCCGCCAATTTCCCCAAGGCTACTGAGACACAGTCGATCGATACTCTCTCTCTCTCTCTTGCATTCGCTTGCTATCAGTGATGACCACACCCTGTAACCGGATTTCTAATGTTAGCACGAAAATATACCTCAGAATAAGGGAATAACAGGGAAAATAGGTGATAACTGAAGGAGAGGAGGAAAGCGGGGAAGGAGGAGGTAGAGGACTGAGATTTTGCATGGCCCAGGGGCCAAAAAAAAAAAAATTATGTCAAAAGTTGATTTTTTTTTTTTCTCTGACTCTTAACCTGACAAGCGCGATATAGACCTAGGTGCTAGGGTAGTTATTTGTGCATTTCTAGCCCTGGATTCTGACAGAATTCGTTATATTTACAATATAAAGCATTATTTGTTTTCGGTATGCTTTTATTTTACATATATGATGTATATGAACCTTCAAGGTGCTAAATAAGTGGGAAAAGCATTTGGGTGGTGAAAAACGAAGATATTGGCCACCCGGTCAAATCTCAGGCGAGAGAGAGCCACAGGCAGCCCTCCGCTCCTCGCTGTCTGGGAGTCAACTGAGACGAGCGGGGCGGTGTGTGCCGGTGTCTGGGTGTTGCATAACGATCTTTTATGCAACCCACTTGTGCTACATTATCGCGGGAGAGAAATAACCGATAAATGATGATAATAAGAGGATAAATAGGTGATAATTGAGGAGGGGGGGGGGGGGAAATAAGGTGGGGAGGGAGGGGAGGGGTGAGAAACACATGGATGAGTACTAGAGGGGAATTATCTCACCTAGAGACAAAATCCTTTGTTTTGATAGGCCCTTTTTTTTTTGTAAGGCTTTTTTTATGGTCTTGCTTCCGTGAGGCCTATCGCGTTCCCTATAGGAAGCCTTCCGTGAGGCCTATCGCGCTTGCCGGGTTAAGAGTCTCCCCGCAGTCCGCCGGGGGAACTCTTACCTATTTGTATTTACCTATTTGTAGTATACAGGAGTTGAGCTTTTTTAGGCTCGTATTGTCCCGCTTCCTGAGTTACAATTATCTAACTTAAGAGTCTCCCCTCAGTTCCCGGGTTAAGCAAACAATCAATAGTAGGTCGTCTTGTATATAATGGCAATTATAGCGTTACCAAGACACGATTGAGTGACCACGCCAGTATGAGTTGTCGGGGTGGTGGCCGAAGCCAAAAACAAGCTCGTATGAACTTTCCCCCCTCTAACGGCATGGATTGACCTGTTAAATAAAAAAAGGGGGCTTTGATTGCTGTTAAATGATTCAAGAGTGTCATAATGGAAAGTTGCTTTTGCTCAATTAAATACTCCAAATACAGAACAGTCGACTCTCGATTCAACGGACCCCGATACAACGGACTCTGTCCGTAGCCGGACAACCTGTCCGACCAACGGTCAAAAGTCCGTTAGTAGAAAATATGTCCGGTAGGTGGCGGACAACATCCCGCCAAATAATTGTTTACATCAGTTCCCGCCTAGCCACGAGTCCGCTCCGGTCCGCCCAGTGTTAATATATTCCATATCTTGCATTTAGCTACTTAAAATGCCTCCGAAAGTGGTTAAACGCAAGCGTGTTAACTTAACCCGGGAACGGCAGCAAAGCTCTTAGGAAGTTTTACTGGGCAACGGCGGCAAAGCTCTTAAGAGGGAAGGCCTAAAAAAAACATTTAAAAAAGCCCCAGTAGCACTTAACCTCTCCGCTGCATACCCCCTATAGTATACCTTTCTATACCTTATAGGGCCACCTTTCGAAATTTCTACAGAGATAAAGACATACACCCAAACACATTTGGATGTTTACAAAATACACTTTTGACGAGCTGTCTAACCTAAATGTACAAAAAGCACAGGACCACAAAATTCCTGCCAAATTTCTACGAGATGGAGCCATTGGTATAGCAGGCCCCCCTAACCCACATCATCAACTTGTCAATTAACACCAACACTGTTCCTGCTGAACTGAAGGAAGCTATTGTAACCCCTCTATTCAAGAAAGGAAATAACTAAAGTTGGTACAGACCAGTTAGCATATTATGTATTGTATCTAAATCCTTGAAAGAGCGGTATACACCCAAATTGAACACTACCTCAAACAAAATGATCTATTCTATAAGTTTCAATCAGGTTCAGATGCATGTACTCGACAGACTCCTGTCTCATCCACTTAACGGATCACATTCGTAAAGAAATGTCTAAAGGTAACTACACCGTATGGTTCTTCTTGATCTAACCTAATTTAACCATGATTTAAACCTAACTAATCAAACTTTCTCCACAAGCAGGCAAATAAACTTCTAAATAATCCAAATGTAACAAAATATTTTGGTCTACTCTTAACTCATTTAAATCCACTTCACTACTGCTTCATCCATTCCACCATTAAAATCTCCGACTGGCAATCTTGGAAGTGACCCACGAGGTAAAGCTAACCTTCTTGCGGATATTTTCTCCACCAACTCAACCTTAGATGAAATAAATCAAGATGTCCCTGTACTTAATTTTAATTCGGCCTGAAATTCCCTCACTTAAGATCTACACCAGACATGTCAAAACAATTTTGCAGAATCTCTCAGTAGATAAGGCTCCTGGTCCAGATGAAATTCCTCCAATAGTACTTAAGAATTGCTCCTTGGTGCTCGCTCCTGTATTGGCAACATTTTTCAGTCTGTGTACTCATACCTCATGCTTCCCAGTACCCTGGAAAGAAGCAAACATCCATCCAGTTCCTAAAAAAGGTGCCTCTTCAGATCCATCAAACTACAGACCAATAGCTATAACTTCCACTCTTGGTAAAGTCTTTGAAATTATATTAAATAATCACATAATTAAGCATCTTGAGAATAATAAATTAATCAGTGATAGGCAATATGGTTTTAGACGATGTCGATCAACTGCAGACATGCTTTGCCTTCTTACGCATCAAATCAACCAAGCTACAGACCAACATGGTGAAACACATACAATAGCACTGGATATATCAAAGGCATTTGATAGAGTCTGGCATCAATCCTTATTGTCGAAGATGTCACACTACGGCCTTGCATCATTAGTTCCACTAATTTCTTCTTATCTTCATAACAGAAAAATACGTGTAATGGTAGATGGCCTTTATTCTCAATTTCACTCAATAAATGCTGGTGTTCCCCAGGGATCAGTTTTGGCCCCAATTCTGTTCCTCATTCATATCAATGATCTCATATCTACCACTCATAATCCAATACATTCCTACGCAGATGACTCAACACTCCACAGTTCCTTCACATTTACCAATTCTTTCACCCAACCCGATCTTATAAATTCAAAAATAAACACTGCAATTTCTCTGAACCAGGACCTTTCTAGAATTAATGGTTGGGGACAAAAGAATCTAGTTTCCTTTAATGCACAGAAAACCAAATACATTCAATTTTCTAACCGACAGAATCTCACTGACTCCCATATATTTTTTAATGATGTAAATATTCCCACTTCCCCTAGTATTGACATTCTCGGTGTAACATTAACTACTAACTTGAGCTGAACACATTATGTTAGAAGCATTGCTAAGAATGCCTCTAAAAAACTGGGACTCCTGTACAGAGTTCGAGAATTCTTCACTGGCGAGCAGTTGGCCGTGATATATAAAAGTCATGTGCGTTCTCAGATGGATTACTGTTCACCTCTGTGGGGTGGAAGTGGAGTGGTTGCATTGAGGCAGTTGGACAAATTCAAAATAAAGCTATTAGATTAATCAATAACCCTGCAATCACACAGGACCTTCCTACATTATCCATACAAAGAAACGTTGCATCCCTTGCATTATTCTACAGATATTTTCAACAGCAATTGTTCCGAGGAACTTGCTTCAATTGTGCCGCCTCTCCACATCTTTCCCCGTAGAACTAGGGCAGCTGAGAGCGCCCATGAATTTACACTTTCTCCTCCACAATGCAGAACTTCTGCTTATCAGAATTAATTTATCCCCAGAGCTACTACTCTTTGGAATTCACTTCCCTCGAATTGCTTTCCACAAACTTACAATCTACAAATGTTTAAATCCAGTTGTTACAAACATTTTATGAATGGAGGATGCCTTTAGGCACATGGACCTTTTTGTTTTATCTGTGTTTTTCCTTCCTCCGTTCATTGTCTCTTTAAAAAAAAAAAAAAAAAAAAAAAATCTACAAAGCGTTTGACACAGTAGACCATGATATCCTATGTAATAAACTACAAGCAATGGGCATAGGGTCTGTGAACTGGTTTAAATCTCATCTTAGTGGTAGAACCCAAAGAGTCAAAATTGATGATAATATATCTGATCCTATGCCAATTAACTGTGGGGTCCCGCAGGGAAGCATCCTTGGTCCCTTACTCTTTCTCTGTTATGTGAACGACATGGAACTGAGCGTCTCATGTAAATTATTACTGTATGCAGACGACAGTGTGCTCCTGATTTCAGGAAAAGACCCAATAAGTATTGCCGCTTCACTTTCCAAAGAACTAGAATCATGTAGTGAATGGCTAGTGGACAATAGACTATCTCTTCACCTGGGCAAGACGGAAGCCATCTTATGTGGAACAAAACGCAAACTGAAAGACATTGTGGGCTTCTCGGTCAACTGTAATGATATTCCTATAACAACAGTGTCACAAGTTAAATATCTCGGACTAAAACTGGACGCTAGTTTGTCAGGTGAAACAATTTTGGAATCTATCCTAAGTAAGTGTAGAGCACGTATAAAATACCTATATAAACAGGTGGGATGCTTGCCCGCGGCGACCAAAAAGACCCTCTGCCAAGCGCTTGTTCAATGTCATTTTGACTATTCTGTGTCATCCTGGTACTCTGCATCATCTAAATCAGCACAGCACAAACTTCAGGTCACTCAAAATAAAATGGTTAGGTTCATGCTGAACCTAGGACCCAGATCACATGTTGGCCAGGAACAACTTCAGTCACTAGGTATGCGCAATGTCGCTGACAGGGCCAAACAAATCAGGCTTACTAATGCCTTCAAAATTGTCTATGACAGAGCTCCAGAGTACCTAAAGAATTATTTTGTTAAAGCAAATGAGAGGAGTGGACATAATACAAGAAACAGGATGTTTAATTTTAAGGTCCCGAGAATCCAAGGACAGGGTAAGCAAACATTCTTCTTCACCGCCATCAAAGACTGGAACGACCTACCCCAGTCAGTCCATGAAAAGAGAACACTGTATTCCTTCAGACGTAGCCTGAAGGAACACCTGAACCGGACAGCTGCGAGAAGGGAGCACCAAGCTTATGTCTACTACTAAATGCGACATAAGAGATAGACAAACCAAACTGAAATTATTACTGGATTACGGATTACTGATATTTACTATAGGATGTAAGGTATCTTAAAATAACCCCCTAGAAATACTTTCTCTAAAGTATCTATTTCTTTATCCTCCCCATTTTCCCCAGCTAACCTAATCCCACAAGGACCCCAATGGAAATACGCCTAACGGCCTTATTGGGCTATCCTTAGTTGGAATTATGCAAGGCTGGTACATGTCATATTTGTAACAAACTATGTGGTACCAACTCTGTAAATTGCTAACTGAATAAATATTATTATTATTATTATTATTATACAGGCACCCCTGTGCGGAGGTATGACGATTTGGGCGACCCTTGCAAATATCGATGAAAAGTAGGCTATATCAACGTGTAGGGAATGTTTGCACACATCGAGCCATATATATTTGACCCCACAAAAAATGTCTGGGGGGGTGTGGGGGGGCGGTCCGTAGTTGAAGAAAGTGGAGCGAATGGCATCGCGCGGCCAGATTGTCATCGCGCGGCAAGATTTCTCGGGTGAATATTCGCGCGCCCAGGGTATAGGATGAGTGGGAGGAGACGGAGGGTTAGGGCATAATCTCGTGTATTTATCCTATTTTCATCACTTCTATGCTATGTAGAGTATGTGTAGGTATGTGCACGTATGTACGCCACCCATATACCAAGGAATATGCCGCATATAGACCAAATATGCGACATATAAGCGAATTATGAGAGAGTTTAGAGGCGGGAACTGAGGTGAGGGAGTTTATGCGGGAGACAAGTACTTGTGTACCACTTGAGTGAGTGCGGGTTTAGCGTGTGGCGGGGCGGTATCGAGACTTGCCAAGTTGTACAGGGTCTGTTGGCTGTAATATCACGTATATATCGTATTTTCAGCGCTGTCATGCTATATATAAAGTACGTGTACGTATGTAGGCCACCCATATACCAAGGAATATGCCGCATATAGACCAAATATGCGACATATAAGCGAACTATGAGAGAGTTTACAGGTGGGAACGGAGGTTATGGGAGAGGTGTGGTTGGTGGGTGGGAGGGAGGGAGGGAGGGAAGTTGTGTCTGTGAGTCGCGAGTCGCTGGCAAGCCAAGGTCAGCCAGCTGTATATGCAATTATTGTTGTCCCTGTCGCCGTTGTCGCCTTGCCCTTCGTCCCTTTCTTCCCTTTGGCAGGGCCCGGGGCAGGGGCAGTGGCAGGGGCAAAATGGCCGGCAAGGGCAGAGGTGGCAGGGGCGGCTGGTGGTGGTGGTGGTGGTGGTGGTGGTGGTGGCAAGGTGGTAGTGGCAGAGGTAAAAACAAATTTACCCATGCCCTTCCCTGTCTTCCCAGTGGTCCCCGCAGGTCCTGCAGCCCAAGGGTGGCCTCCTGCGTCGGTGGTAGTGGTGGCAGTGGTGGTGGTAGTGGTGGTAGCAGTTGCCTGGGTGGTGGTGGCAGTGTCTCAGAAAGACAATGACTCTGTGCACTGCCCTTGCTTGCACGTGTTTTACGTGCAGGTTTATCGTTCTCAGACCTACTTGTGTCGTAGTAATGGTAGCTAGGGTCTTTGGCAGCCACTCTCTGCCTTCCACGGCCGCTGACACCATCAGAAGGAGGGCTGGTTGTGTCATCAGGGCGAGAGCGTGAGGGTGGTGTAGGCTCCAATGCGTGTGTATGTGCGTGTGTGTGTACCACTTGCCTGTGTGGGGTGGTGATATCGAGAGGTGCCAAGTCGTACTACACTCGCACCAATTTGTAGCCGCCTGGCTGTAAGACCGCGGTTTTGGTATGCGTTAAAAAACCGGGATTATATAATGGGTTCCGCAGCGCAGCGGTAAAACTCTTATTAGTGTTTCAGCACTTGCCAGGTTAAAACAATTTTGTTTGTTTTTTTCCCCTATACCTCATATCACTCCTCCACATCCCCTCCTTCCCCCCTTCAATTATCACCTATTTTCCCTGTTATTCCCTAATTCGTTGGTATATTTTTGTGCTAACTGTTTGGAGGATGTGCCTAGAGAGTATGTTGGCAGAGGTAGATGGTGGGGTGAATGAGTCAGTCAAGCTTGAGGCCTTGCAAGGGGAGGAGTTGCCTCATATTGCTCGACATTTCATGAATGGGCTGCTCCATGTTTATTCGCGATTTTGACCAGAAAAATTATATTTCCACTTGTTTTATTGTTGTAACAGGTTACTATCTTCATCGTGAAGGTAAAATAGGCGCATATGAATAAGTAATAACGATATTTATCGTAAAATGACGATTATAGGCATGAATGGAGCCTAATATCGTCGCCCAGAACAGTGGTGGTCAATACACACAGCTCGCCGTTTATAGGTTAAGTGTATCTCAGAAACTAGAGTTACTGCGAAAGTTGGATAACGGCAAGTCAGTGGCATATATATGCCAAGAATATGGGATCAAGAAACAGACAGTGTCCGATATAAAGAAGAAAATAGCCGAGCTAACGATCTTATGCCTCCACGTATTGTGTCGACGCCTCGGCCAGCTCTAGCGGCAAGGGCGTCCCCAGAAAGCATATGAAAATGGGCAAAGACCATCGACTCGATACAGCAGTGATGAAGTGGTATGTTCAACAGAAGTCGAGTGGGAATCTTGTCCGGGGGGTGGAAATTTTAATGGCAGCAACAAAGTTGGCCGAACATTTGCGCATTGTTGACTTTAAGGGCAGTGATGGGTGGTTGTGGCGCTTCCGCAATCGTCATGGGCTTTTCAATGTGAAAGCACACAGTGTGGCTGGGAGTGCTGATAGTGCTAGTGTCGAGCCCTTCCGTCTTAAGCTGAACAAACTAATAGAAGACGAAGGACTAGCCTTGTCACAAGTGTACAATGCGGATGAGACGGGATTTTACTGGCGTTCCTTGCCTAAAAATACACAGGCAAGGAAATCCGAGGAGACAGCTAAGGGCAAGAAATTGTCCAAAGAACGCCTTTCAGCATTGTGCGGTGCCAATGCTACTGGAACCCACAGGCTTAAGCTGGCCATTGTTGGCAAAGCGAAGAAACCTCGCGCCCTCAAGGAGCTGGACATGGAGCGAGACTTGCCAGTGCATTATTATAATTCAAAAAATGCCTGGTTCACAGCAGCCATATTTTTGCACTGGTTCCACAATTATTTTATTCCGGCAGTGCGAAGGTTCCAGAGGGAGGTCCTGAAGATTTCTGCCAGTGAAATTAAGGCGGTACTACTTCTCGACAACGCCCCAGCCCACCCTAGTGAGGACCAGTTGATCAGCGATGATGGCCGTATACGAGTCATGTATTTGCCACCAAACACCACTTCACTAGTCCAGCCCATGGACCAAGGCATCATTAGCGCTGTGAAAAGGCGCTATACAAGGCGCTACCTTGATGAGGTGCTGGTTGTGCTCGAGGACGAGATCGACATCATCGAAGACACCCGAGGAGCTCGCACCCTAGCCAACATAAAGAACTATCACATCAAATCAGCATTGTTCAACCTGGCATATTCTTGGAGTGACATGAAGATTTCCACCCTAAGTCACTGCTGGAAGAAACTCCTCATTGACGAAGATAACCCGGAGTTTACTGGGTTCGAGGGGTTCGAGGCCAGGGACTTCCACAGGTTGCTGCGGGATGCTGGAGAAAATGCCGTGACAGAGGATGATGTTCGAGAGTGGTTGGACGAGAGTGAAGATGATCCCGGGTATGAGGTCCTCTCTACCCAACAAATAGCTACCAAGGTAACTGAGAGAGAGACAGTGGACAGTGGAGACAGTGGAGACAGTGGGAGAGTGGACAGTGGATGAGATACCGAGGAGCAAAACCAAGCTCTCCACCCTACGCATGTACATTGATGCTCTAATTGATTACAGTGAATACAGCGACCAACAGGAGGCCCGTGGATACTATGGGACCCTGCCCATCTTCCGAGAGTTAATCATACGTGACCAGCATCAAGGAGGGAGGCAGGGGAAATTCAGCAGCTTCTTTGCCCCTCGACGTCCTGCACAGTCAACCCCTACTACAGAGCCCCAGCCGGGCCCTAGTGATCACTCAGAGCCCCAGCCTGGCCCTAGTCGTCACTCAGAGCCCCAGCCTGGCCCTAGCGGTTACAAGCCCAAGCCTGGCCCTAGAGTTGACCCTGACGACCCCTTGTCCATGTCTGAGGCGGCCAGCTTGGACTCGGACTCTGAGTAACCACTCAAAGTCTTCTGATGTACATATCCTGTAAATACATAATAGATTAAGGTAAGAAAAACACTTTGTTTTTGTATTTTTCTTTTTTTGTACCTGTAGGCTACCTGTGTTTCTGTTTTCTATTGGTTTATCTGGGTAATGAAAGAAAATGTTTATTAAAAAAACAAATTATATGTATGTGCAATATGTAAGGAAAGACTTAAAAACTCCCGGAAAGTTAAAAATCTTTATTTTCGAGGCATATTAGGGCAAAATCGGCGATTTCCGAGAGCCATTTTCCAGTTACGGACACCGTCTCCCCCCTATTAGTCCGTTAAATCGAGGGTCGACTGTACTTAAGATTGAGAGCAACCGAGGGTATCCGTTGGTCTGAGTTGATAATACACAACATAAAAGCTTGTCAATGATACTGATAGTCAGTTTGTGGATTCTGCATAACCATAAGTTTGTTGGTGATGCTATACCTACATAAAAGATATGCCGCCGGATATTCTTAACCCTTCCAGCCCAGGTGTCCTTTTAAAAGGACGGCGCGGCAGATGGGCCGGTACCCGGGTGTCCTTTTAACCCTTAAAAAGCGGCTCACCACTTAAGTCGAGTTGAAAAAACTGGCAAAAAACGGGTGAAAAAAGGGTGGAAATCGAGTGAAAATGGGTGGGATAGTAATGATCCATACGTCCGACATCTGTGGCCTCCCGGCCCACACTAACTCCAGTTCCCCCACCGCGCATGAGGATGACAGTGTAACCAATAGTTCGCTAAAAGTGAGCAAGGTAGCAAAATCAGCTAAACTTCCATCTTCGAGGTAACACTGTCAGTGCTCCACGAGTGCTACGTAGCTGTATGTGGCGTCATTGTGTAGCGATTTCCACCTAGTTTTCGGCGCAATACAGTTCCTTTCATACTGATGGTTGATATAGCAGTCAGAACGGCCCAGAAAGGCCCAAAACGGCCACAGAGCACCCGCTAGAGGAGGGTTAAAATCCATATGCTTGAAAGTGTGCTTTGAAAATCGCGCGGCCAAAATTTACTTTGTAGGGGCGATCGCAGCGCCACCACGCCTCAACTACTAACGTTATCAGTTCCTACGTGGCCGCCATACCGAGTTATACCGAAAAAATTGATTCCGACGCGTCCGATTCGCTGCAACCTCCCGCGCGCCCCACTTGCAACTTCGACGCCTGTTGCAACCGAGAAGAAACCTCAACGAAAGAAAGTGAAACGTTTGTTGAGTGATAGTGCTATACAGCGAGAACTTTTTGTCATTGAAGAGAGCAGTGGCGAAAGCTTGGTGGACAAAGAACAATTTATAAGTGGAAGCGAAGATGACAATTTCGTTGGCTTTGGAGACGACGATAATGTAGATGTATTTGAGGGGGGAGATAGTAGTGATGAGCCTGATGTGGAAGTGTTTCAGGAAGGTGCTATTGAACTTCCAAGTGTGCTAGAACCTAGGCCTACCCCGTCACCATCTTTGCTAGGTCAGCCTAGGCCTAGCCCTAGCCCAAGCCCAGGACCTTCCCCTTTGCCTGCCCGTACGCCCTTGAAAGTGGGCAAATACTTTTACAAACAATCTTTAGTGAAAAGTGCAGCCAAGAAAGCATGCAGGGCAGCAGAAAAAGTTAGGGAAGGCGAAGATAGTGATAGTGACGCCGACCCTGGTCTAGCAACCACCCGCATTCCTTTGTCCCGACGCCTTGACCCGGGACGCCGCGTGGGTCACCCACAGCCCTCGGCTTCATCTCTCCCTCAGGATGACCAAAGGGCCTCTTTAAGTGGTACTAGCGGTGTGCCACAGCCCTCAACACACCGCAGAGCATTATTTGCTGCGGAGAAGCCCTCGGCTCGCCGCAAAAGGAGCCCAACTCCCGAGGCTGAGGCTCCCATTGTTGAACCTCCCGCAGCCTCCCGCGCCCCACGCCGCCGACGCCCGGTCACTTCTTCATCCGAATTGTCTCCTGAAGAGGATGCTGACGACCCGAACATTGCCCCAGATGACCTGACGTCGCCTGAGGAGGAGGAGGAGGAAGAGGAAGTCCCGACAAGACGAGTTCGTGGGCGTGGTCAGCCTGCCGACGCCGATGCCCCTGGGCGTAGGCGTGCAGGGCGTCCGCGTGGCCAAGGGCGTGTGCCAGGGTGTCCAGGGCGTGTGCCTGCTGCAGTTGCACGTGCTCGAGCATCCGACCTGTTTGTGTGGACAGATAGAGCGGATTTTGAGCCAGATTGTCCTGCCTTTGACGAGGTACAGATGGGTTCCGAGGTGTCACCAGCATATCCCTGTGGCCCAGATGCTACCCCCAGTGAACTTTTCTGTGGCTTCTATGACAATGAAGTCATGGAATACCTCGTCGAAGAGACCAATAACCACCATGCTATCTGTGCCAACTTTCTTGGGAAGAAGACCAGTGCCAAGATGGTGGCATGGAGAGATGTAACTGTGGCAGAACTATGTGTTCTTGGCACTCACAATGCTGATGACACATATAAAGAAGCACGTTCTGGCCGACTACTGGATCACTGGTGACCTCATAACGACTCCAGCATTTGGCAAGTACATGTCCAGGGACAGGTACTTCGACATCCTCTCCTATCTCCACCTGACAACAGATTGGCAGTCCACCTTCCCGACTCATTATGGAAGATCAGGAAGCTGTATGACATGATACGTCATCGGTTCACCACCTACCTGATTCCTTTCCAGATGTGACTCGACGAGTCTCTGGTCCTGTTCCATGGTAGGCTGCACTTCCGACAGTATATCCCGTCCAAGAGACACCGCTTCGGCATCAAGCTCTTCGTCCTCTGCAACTGTTTGACGGGGTATGTGCTGGACTTTGTGGTCTACAGTGGCAGTGGTGGAGAAATTCAGACTGACCCCCTCATTGGTTTTGGTGGCGCTGTAGTAAAGCAGATGATGGAGAGGCACTTCCATAAAAACCACATCCTCTACACCGATAACTACTACACGTCACCTATCCTGACCAAGTACCTCCATGACCGCAAGACCGGAACTGTTGGCACAGTCAAGGCCAAGAGGAGGGGAATGCCAGGCTACCCAACCAAGCCGAAGAAGACGGACATCTTCCACAAGAAGAGTGGCCCCATCCTCTCCATCCACTGGCATGACCAGCGGAAGGTCAACCTCCTCACCACATGCCACAAAGCCGAGATGGTCGCTACAGGGAAGGTGGACCGAAGAACGAAGAACCCCGTCCAGAAACCAGCTGCTGTCCTGGACTACAACATCAACATGCGCCTCATCGACAAGTCCGACATGCAGATGGGCTTCATCGACTGCCTGCGAACATCTTGCAGGTGGTACAAGCTTATCCTGCATATGGTAGATATGTCGGTCCTCAATGCCTACATCTACCGTCTGAGGACTCCAGGAGCCAAGAAGTACAAGTCCCTGCGGAAGTTCCACAAACATGTGATACTTGAGCTCCTGGTTAAACATGCGGGTACACCAGGGAGGCCACTACAAGGACCAGGCCAGCTGGACAAAATGGGGTGTGCTGAATTTTTTAGGAAGCACCAGCTCAACGCCCTTCCTTTACAGGGTCCAAATACTAGAGCCAGAATGCAGAAAAGGTGCCATGTGTGCAGCCACACAACTCGCAGACCCCGCAAAGTCACAAAAACCTTGAGTGCCTCGAGTGTCAAGTGGGACTGTGTGCTGGCACCTGCTTCAATGACTTCCACACTCTAATAAACTTTTGAAGTGAAAGTGACAACAGTGAAAGTGACACTCAAATGTAGGCTAAGAATAATAATATAACTAAGTATAAGTGAAAAATTCACACATAAGTAAAATAAGTGCCTTCATAACAATATGAACAAGTGAAAGTGACACTAAAATATATACTTCTAACAATAAATAAGTGAAAATGACACTATCAATAAGCCTAGTCCAGTGAAAGTGACACTATAATAATAATAAAACTGAGTATAAGTGAAAGAGACACACAAGTAATAATAAGTGCCTTCATAACAATATGAACAAGTGAAAGTGACACTATATATATTATTAGCTTACCTAACAATACATAAAAGTGAAAATGACACTATCAATTATCAAAGTCCAGTGAAAGTGACACTATAATCATAATAATAATAATAAAACTAAGTAATAAGTGACAGACACAAATAACTTCATGAAAATAACTTTATTGAGTGAAAATAACATAATAACTATAATAAATTGCATAATAAACAATAAAACACTATCAAATCGCTTCCCGGCATAATTGCGGGTGGAGCGACGAGTGCAACTGGGCGTCGTAGCCGGGGCCGCGGTTGAGTGTTCGGACGCGCCGAGGTAAATACGCGGAAAAAGTTACCTCCACTTCCATCGCCATAACTCCGGAACCAGTTGAGCTAGAGACCTCTACTCAACGCCATTCTACGCGGCAAGGTAAGGCGCACAATTTGACATATATTTCATTAATGTAGATAGTATATTAAGCGAGATTAGCCTTAGTTTACTTTTGTTGTTTTTCAGCCAGATCACCCGGATACGAGCTCCGTCCTTTTGTAAGGCAGCCCGGGTTGGAAGGGTTTATGTCCACAAGCAGGGTGCCAAAACAGGAAATATCCAGTTCTGGATCATTTTTCTAAGCTTACAAGGATCAACTTTGCGCGGCGTCTGTGGGGGGCGCAGCCCCCGCTACATAACAGGGGGTGCGGGGAGCATAGCCCCCCGGCCGCCGGAGAAATTTTTGAGATGTGAAGGTAAATATACGCTCAATACATGCTCAAAATTGATTAAAAGGAATGAATAATATTGTAAGTAAAAGGGATGTTATGTATGTTTACTGGTGTTTAATCAGGATACTAGGGGAGCTGGCTGCCTGTACTTCAGTCTCAAAGGGATTCACTTCAGGTCCACTAATATAGGCATTGAAAACAGGTTTTTAAATTATTCTTAGCAGTCCCTGTTTTAGTTTTGTAACTTTTGTCCAATAAAGATTTCATGTATATTTGTTGTTGCATTCCAAGAACTATTACATACTTAATTTATATCCTTTCATATGATACATGAGTTACTATAGAGTACTGGTTATAATACATACAATCATATGGTATCAAGTTTCATGAATATACTTTGATTAGAACATTTGTTACCTATTATTTTCCGTGGACCGAGTTAAAAATACCTGGGTAGGCTATTCCCATCTCGGGTTAAGTACAATCAGTAGGAAAGTAGAAACTTACTTTAATTTTCACAACTTTAAAAGACCCAAGATTCTGCTAGGCTAATTCCGAAAATATTCAATCAAGTCTCCGTTATCCCCGTGAAGTCAAGTTATAGTAATGACAAGACATACCAATCATATAGGTTAGTTAGAGGGTGTGTGAACTGTGGGGATAGTGGCAGCCCCCACTTTGGACACTAAGTATAGTTAGGTTAGGGTAAGGTAATGCAAATTATCTACTCGTAAAATGATAAACAATTGAACAATAAACTACTGTACTATATTCCTTGAAGAAATAAAAACAAATAATTGTACATAAGGCTGCGGAAAGATTCTTTAGCGATACCCAAGCCATGGCCGGGAAATCTATAAATGCACTGTTGGCAGTAGGCCTAGCCTGTACACTTATTAACCCTTGTCTAGCGGGGTGTTTTGGGCTCATTTGGGCATATTCAGGCCCTCCTGAATGATCAATCAAGTATCTGCATGAAAATAAATGTATTCAGCAAAAAACTAGGCGCTAAAAGATTCAAAATGAGACCAGAACGAGCTACGTAGCACTCGTGGTTCTCTTGCAGTGGTGCCACGAACATGGGAGTTTAGCGTATAGCGGTATATTTTTCCCAGCTATGCTCACTACTGGCTACACTGCCGGCCTCTCGAGAACACAGGCAACATGAGTTAATGGGCGGCGGTAAGCCCTGGGAGTCGGCTGTCTGGCCCGCTGCGCTCCCGGCCATTTGCACTTCGATTTTAACCCTTTAAAAGCCTTAATAATGCTCCTAACTTTCTGCAAATTGGTGCACGACTTAAGTCGAGCGCTGCCAATAAGGGGTTAAATTGTACCGGTAATCTGGCTAAAAAGTTACTGGTATACAAAATAAGAACATAGCGGCAGGGTGCAGATCCTACTTTGGACACTAATTTTGGACTTTGGTTAGGGTAAGTTATTGCAAATCCTCCACTCATAATATAAACTACCTGTACAATAAAATAAGATACCAGTAATAGCCTATAGCCTACCGTACCTTGAAAAAAAACAAAAAACAGTAAGACTGCGATTCAAGTATTATTCAGTGATACCCAAATCATGGCCGAACACTTTATAAATGCACTGTAGGGCGGCAGGCCTAACCTAGGCTATACAGTACGGTACCGGTACAGTGTACACTCTTATTAAATTGTGCCGGTACTCTGGCAGAAAATGTTATAAGAACTTAGCAGCAGCTCTCACTTTGGACACGAAGTTAGGTTAGGACCGTCTGTTGCGTACCGTTTCGTAGGTTTGATTAGTAAATGTTATGCTAATCCTCACAACTCCTCCACTTATTACACGATAAATGACAATGAAAAACCATATTCCTCAAAGAAATAATAAATAAAAATTGTAAGTGTAAATATAGCTGCAAAAGGATTCTTCACTGGTACCCATGGGCCAATCCCAAATGATAAATCAAATTGCCGGGATTTCAGACGGTGCCGCGGCAAGTCTAGCCTATTGCCTAGTCTTACTAAAGTCACAAAGTGTGTTCAAGCCAAAACAAAGATTAGAACTTCTAAACACTGGCAGTGGCTAATCAATGGTGTTTTATGAAAAAAAATAAAAATAAAAAATAAATATGGTAGGCCTATTACTGACTTTTAGCATCAACAGTTAGCCCAGCTATTGTTATTTATGCAGCCCATCAATGTTAAGACCTGATAGTGGGAAGGGATATGAAGAATGTGGAAATTGAGGGAATTTGGGATACTGTACAGGAATAAGCTGAAGGGGGCAACCCCCCCCCCCCCCCCCCCCCAGGACTTATTGCAATTCTCAACGTGTAAATAGGCTACTCATTTCCAGTAATAATCATTATTAGGCTATAGAAAGTTATATACCGGTACCTAGAAAATAATGGTAACTTTGGTAAGGATGTATTATTTGGGCGTACCGCCAGCCAGGCCCTGTCTTGTTTACACTACTTACATGTTCGCGATCATTTTCCCGTCTATTTTGGCTGCTGTGGGATACAATACTGTAATAGGTTGATCGAGGAACTAGATGAGAATTTCAACAAGTCCTAGGGAGGGGCAAGGCCGTGAGGGCCCCTCAGCAAATCCTATAGGCCTAGCCTATCCCTAAAATCCCACGGCAAACGGTTATTGTCATAGGCTAGGCCTAGGCCTATAGGCTATAGCCTAGCTAAGCTTATTTTTGGTTGTCTTTAACCTCAAATCTTCCTTGATCTTCATTATCATAGCCCTACTAGGCTAGTGGGGGGCTGTCTTAAGATTGTTGGATAATGGGTTAGGCCTAGGCCTAATACGCCTAGCCTACGCTACTAATTTCTGCTCCAAATCATCATAGGCCTAGGCTAATAAAATTTTATTTCCCTAGCTGAAGGAAAATATAGGGAATGAGTTTGAGTTGTGTTACCGGGCGTACGTCTAAACACGCGAGTGCGGCGAGTTGATGTCAAACAGCAAGGGTGTGGGGGCAGCAGCCCCCATCCATAATACTAGGATAGGTTACTAGGTTAGGTAAGGTTGTTAGGTTAGGCTAAAGTCCTTTCAAAGGGGTTTCGGCAAATCGGCTAGGCTAGGCTAGGCTTAGTAGGCTAGTAAACACTAGGATATACCCGGACAGAGGTAGGTGATACACCCGATAACACAACTCTTGCCAAATATAGCTCACACAAAAATATATGCTAGGCTACTTTAAAAATCGCTGTTGGTGCTAAAAGTCAGGTTTACCAAAAGCATCACAGGCTGTGGTGGTATCCTGCCCCTGCTGGGGGCTGGGGCTGAGGTCCTGGGGATGGAATCTTGGATTGGATGGACCTTGATCTTTGACCATAATTATAAGGAGTTTCCTATGATTAACATGCACAATTTTATATTTACAAGGCACTTACAATTCAGATGCCGTCAGATTTGTAGTCCAACCCCTTAATCAGTCTTATTTTCCATCAAACTATCACTAAATAATGGCTAAACACATTTCCAAGTGTTTCACAGTTAATTGGCGGCAAGCTAATTTGACGTCATCATTGGATCATCCTCAGAAACACCACAACGTAAAACAATAGCTAATACCCTTTCGTTGTTTCGATTGATCCTATCATATATATACGCTTGAAAGACCAGTAATTCATCATAAAATCGCACTAATTTATAGCTTACCTTATGCCTCAAGGTCTTGCGCTTTTGTCAAACACATAAAATTGATATTCATTCACTATTTTTGAGAAATTAGAAGCCCCTTAAAATTGATCCACACGATGGAACATCGCGTATTTTGGCAGGGGGTACACTAGGATCATTTCGCGCGTCAGAAAACTAACATTCAAGCTTAATTAATATTTTACATTATTCATTTCAGTCAATATATTAAACACATAGAGTAGTTTAGTTAATATATACATAGTTTTAGATAAATACCTATTATTATCCTTTTATCTACATATTATTGAGCATTCGAGTGCCAATTAAATTAGTTGTGTTCGTCTTGACTTGACTAAGCCTTCGGCGAGATATAACATCGGAGGTAAGCGTACCTCTACGCCTAAGTCATTGTAGGCCTTATCAGACTCAGTTGGTTTATCTGTTTGTAAACAAAACAAGTTGCTCTTGACTCTCCGCGTGGAATATTGTATATAATTACTTTAGGAACTGCATTTGGACTTCAATTCAGGTGATATATAATAGTTTATAAGATCATAGCAAGTGTAGAGTACAGTGGAGCCCCCATCCTCGCTACACCGGTCTTCGTTGATTCAATTCTCGCACCACACACCAAATATTCCCCATTTCAATTCTCGCGCCAAAAGCCTCAATTCTCGCATCAAAATCCCAGCCGAAACCGAAAAAATAGCAAAAATAACGAAATACTCTACATAAAACTAGAAAACAAACAAAAACAATAATTTTGTTTTAACATAACGAAAGAATCTGCCAGCTTGCCGTTTAGAGACGAAATCCGAGTGAATCCGAGATCCGATCGTCAAATGCGCAAGATGCCGCCATCTTTGTATGACGTCATCACTAACAGACGCTTGCAGTTTAGCTAGTATCTGTGTTGACAAAACAACCGTTTGCATGCCTTTTTGTGCCTGAACCCCTTATCTCTCACATTTATTATAACCTCTAGTACATCTAGTGATAGGGATGGTTGACCTGGTGGTAGCAATGAAGGAATTTCATGCTCAAAACACAGCAAAGACCAGTCCATGTCGGACGAAAGCGATTGAATTGCCTAGCCTAGACGATGTTAGCCTAGGCTAGGCTAAATATGACAATGATTTATAATAAAATCTGTGTGGTAAGTAATCTTCTCATACTACGTATTTATACGTCTTTTCCTCATAATATGTATTTATTGGATGTATTTGGGGCGAAATGGGTACTTGAGGGGTGGCTGGACGAATTTAGAACCTAGGCCTAGGCTAGGCCTAAAAAAATTTGCATGATAGAAACAATGCCCCAAGCTACAGTATTTATGGTTAGGACTGTCATTTAGCCATGTCTACATTATTATTTACAATGCATAAGATTTAGGCCTAGGCTACTTGATGTAGCCTAGACAAAAAACATGTTTTCATAGCCTAACACTGGGAAAAAGTGCGGTAATTTAGATATTGGGCCTTTTTTTTCTAGTTATTAAAAACTTATTCTATGGTGTATTATATGATACAGTATAATGCATAAAATTTAATTTGTGTACAATAAAACATGTTTTCGTAGGCAAAAAATAGAAAAAAGACGCAAATTTTGGCATGAGCACGGAACCGATTGAATTTTCCCCATAAGAACAGTGCCCCGATCTTGGCTGTTTCAATCCTAGCTCTATTTCTGCGGAACCGATTAGCAGCTAGGATGGGGGTTCCACTGTACTTTGTTAAGGCAAACCACTATCGTTTGATGAGTTTAATGTCCGTATGTAGCTCAGGAGTCAGGACTCGAATTTAGACAGGACCAAATTCTGGATACCTTTTTGTCCAGATGCTAATTCGGGATCACAAAGAAAATGGGCGAATTTTGGCACACTGTCCACAAGGCAAAAGTTAGCGAGGTTTTAAGGATCACAATTGACTCAGAGGGAAAACTCAAGACTAGGAGCGACACTGGGTTCTGACACCAAGGCTTCAGCGCCGGTATTCATAAAAGATATAAAAAAATTCCCTAAAAGTACTTTTAACTAAAAGATTGGCGTGAGTATACGTTGTGGATTATCGAGTTGGACTAAAGGATACCCTCAGATGCTCTAATTTTTAAGTATTTAGATTGATTATTTGAACAGAAGCAACTTTCCATCTTGAAATTTCAGAATCACTTAACAGCCATCAGGGCCCCATTTCTAGGTTTAACAGGTATATCCATGCCGTTAGAGGAGGAGAAATAGTTCATACGAGCTTTCTTTTGACTTCGGCCACCACCTCAACAACTAATGCCGGCATGGTCACTCAATTGTGTCTCGGTAGTGTTAAATTCACCACTATATGAGGACCCTGGAGGACAAGGGGTGAATGCGCCAATTGGGAGGTTTGACGTACCTCCCAACCTACCAAATAGGAAAACCTACTATTTGGTAGTAGTCTTGGAAAATCCAACGTCAAGGCTATTAACCTAATTGCAATGACGACTTGTCTATTTTGACTGCTATGTCGTCATTCCAACCGCGGTTAAAAAGAAAACGTCTAGAGTCTACTCCTTATCTTGCTCTAGGAGACGTTGTACATTAACCAAAACTACCACCGAAGGTGAAAAAAGCATAGAAGAGAAGAAAAAGGGGTTTACCTTAGTTACCGCTTAAGGCCCATCCTGTGTTCCGTCATGTGCAGATCCCTGTCGAACGTGCGCATGAGCGACCCTCTCTTTTTATCACATCTCACGTCAGCAGAAGAACGCGGATGGGCAGGGGTCCGGCGTGAGGGAGGGTATTATGTACGTTGGATTTTCCAAGACTACTACCAAATAGTAGGTTTTCCTATTTGGTAGGTTGGGAGGTACGTCAAACCTCCCAATTTGTTAGTAGTCTTGGCAAATCCAACGTCAAGGCTGCATAACAAATAGGAGGAGGACATCCAAGCCCAACCTACCAAAAAAACCAATGCATAAAACAAAATTACGAATGACAAAGACACAATGTAAACAAGAGAGTTTAATAAAAGAGTGAAAAACTGAGGAGTAGCTAAAAAGAACAGTTTTAACACATGCCCGTCATTCATAGTAATGCAAAAACATAGACTTGTCTGAAACCAAATAGGTACTGTACCCAAAATCCCTTTTCTTCAAAAACCAACAAAAACACTGAACACAAGAACAAAACACAATTTTCAATGTGGCAAAAACACTTATGTACTGGAACAATACATAATCCCAAACTTGCAATCCAGTGTTGCAAACCCATAACCCCCCCCCCCCCTTTGTCAAAAAAAACAAAGGAAAAGAACGAGGGGCAAGGGGGGAAGACCAGGGTCCTACGCCGAAGCACCAGGAAACACGACCCCCGAGAGCAATCACCGGCCGAGGGGGTCGAACACTGGACACGGAGAGGTAGGAGGAGATGAAGGAATTGATAGAAGACCACAAAACCGCGGAGGCGAAGGCAGGGAAGGATCGACGTGGCAGGAACCGGAAGGAGGCAGCAAAGGATCTGACATCGCGCGCAGAACCCCTACAAACAGGGTGACGGGCACGAACGGTCCGACAAACGTGGCGGCCCAGCTGCACCTGCTAGAGCCTCCCACCTGTCCGAGGAGACACCCACACAGCAGTACCCGAAGGCGGCGCCACAGACGCAACAGAGGAGTGCAAGGCTGACACCGGGCACAACACATGGCGAGGATGCCCACGCCGTAAAGCCTGGACGGCGAAAGGCTGGAAAACGGGGGCCTCCCTCCCATGCGTGGTAACAAAAGGTGGGGAGGAGGCGAACGAGACGCCATGCAAGGACGGGGAGAATCGGACGCAGTCCCGGGGCCGTGACAATGCCGCTAGTGCAGACACCCGATCCCCAGTGGCCAGAGCGACAAGGAAGAGTGGACGCCCGAGCAACGGAACCGGCGTAGCGGTCCTTGTATACGTGGGGGAAGCCAGAAGGACCAGAGCCCGCCCCAGATCCCACAGCGGAGAGACCTGGCGCGGAGGCGGTCAATCCCGGAAGGCAGCCGTCAGGAAGGAATCCAGCACCTGTGGCGGAACGACCAGCCCAGCGACGGACCCAAAGAACCCCCGGACGGCAGACAAGTGGGTACGTATAGCGTCGACTGGAAAGCGACGTGTACGGAAGAGGTGAAACAAGGAGCGTAGGACGAGGGAAGGAGAGCCAACTGGCAGGCGAGTGGCCTGTAGCCACCTAGTAAAAAACCTCCAGCGGGACCCGTAAGAGCCACAAGGAGAAGACGGCCAGGAACGCTGCAGGAAGTCAGTCAGGGCCCGGCCGGGGACCGGGAGCCACCGTGCATCATGAACAAGCACGATGCGAAGGCCAAAGAGGTCCGCAGGACCCCAACCTAGCCCAAGTGGAAGCCGGAGACAGGTAGAGGGACCGGACCCGGGCACCACCGCGGCAACCGGGCGGACCAAGTCCGTGCCGGCCACAGAGGCGCGAGGAGCCAGACGCAGCCGTGGTACAGCCGCAGCTTCGCGAAGACCGGGCACATCAACAGCGCGTCTGGTGGCGGAAAAAAGGATATCGACCGCCACCAGTACCAGGCGACCATGAAAGCGTCCGGACCCCCCCCGGAGCGCGGGGCCGGGAGGAGAGGTACAGAGGCAAATAGCGCGGCACCCCCGATGCGAACAAGGCGACCTCCGGAACACCTCAGGAAGCCGCGAGGTCGGCGAACACAGTCCGTTTCATCGCCCATTCTACAAGAACGCCCTGCCCTCTCGACAGGGCGGCCGCCCAAAGGGTGGCAGGCCCGGGCAGGGAGGAGGCATGCAAGGAGAAGGGGTGTCGGTCCGCGAGGAAGAACAACTCCACCGAGACCCCTAATAGAGTCAACGACCTGGAGGACCCCCGCATAAGGAAACAGGGGACAGCTTGTCTGAGTGTCCAACCCGAAGGCCACCGACTCACCCCGAAGGGCCAGCGCGGGGACCCGCAGGAAGAACAAAGGAACCAACAATCCGAGGGCATAGACAGGTAAGAGGAGGGAGACCCACCCATCTGCCGGATAGTGGACGTCCCAGGTTCGATTGGGAACCTCACCCAACCTCGCTCGACGTATCTGTGGTTACCCAGACCGTCGGCGGGGGGGTCGGTCCAGGGCACAGCCGCAAAGAGCGAGCCCCGAGCAACCCAGCGACCGAAGCGCCGGCGAACGGTACGCGGGAGCGGCAGGAGCCGATCCATAGGGGCAACGGAAACACCGCGGTGCCCATGAGGAGGAGGCGGCGTAGCCAGAGGCTCCCTAATGGAAGGGGCAGAGCGGCCCAACGCAGCGAACCCACGAACGAGTCCCAGAGCCACCCCGGGAGGGAGACCGAGTGCAACACGGCGAGGACCGTCCACCGAAGGTGCACCGCGGCCGGCAGACCCCGGGTCACCGTAGCGCCGGACAAAACCCATGCGAGACCGACCCATGGCACGACACGCGACGGGGTCAAGCGTGACTTGGGAACATCGAAGGGGAACCCTAACCGTGCGATGTCGCGAACGATTGTGAGGGCGTCGCCAATGCACAGGCCTAGGGCGTCGGAAACTACCAACCAAACGGCCAAGGAAAACAGGAGCTGGAGCCCGCTCCTGAGGAGAGGACCCAGGGCCTGCCCCACCAGTGCGGAGAAGATCTGCGGCGCGATGTGGAGACCGAAGGGAAGGCCGTCGAACAGGAACACACGATCGGAAGTCCGAACGGCCAAGAATCGCTGGAAGCGAGGATGGAGAGGAACGAGCCAAGACACATCCTGGAGGGCCAGCGACACTACCCACGACAGAGGGCACAGGGCCAGGCGTACCAGGGGTACCGGCAGCATCCGAAACCGTGTGTGCACGATGTGCCCGTTGAGGGCCAACAGATCCACCACCGGTCGCATCGCGTCGCAGGTCGGCGACGGAACCAGAAAGACACGGGAGAGGAAAACCGGGTGACCGGCGGTCAACTCCCTCGACGCTACCCAGCTCGGGCATGGAAGTGAACACGTGGGCCACCTCTGAAGAGATGGGCCGTTGTCGGTGACAAGAGCGGAGTGGGTCTCACCTCCAGGTGAGAACCCTCCGCGCAACCCGCCGCCCCCAACGTCCCTCGCGGCTACCGAGGGGCGCAAGGGCGAAAACAACCCGAGGGAGCACCCGAGAGGAGGGGAGCGACCCGGTACGCCCAGGCGAGAAGGAGAACAAGGAGGCCGACCCAGAGAACTACACATTGTGTTGACGTGGAGGTACCCCCGGTACGGGCCGTGCGGGCAGGAGCGCCACGTTGACCTCCTCTACCCCCGCCCCCCCCCAACCTCGTCGAAAAGGGCGGGCCACCCCAACCCAAGGCCGGCGGGGCTGACCCCTACGAAAGGCGGCCGGAAGTGGAAGGCCGGCCAGCCCCGACACAGAGGGGATGAAAGGGGCAAGAACAGAAGTGCGAGGCGGAACCGAAGCACTGGCCAGCAACGTCCCAGTCTTGCGCCCGGGCAAGGCGGCAGCACTTGCAGCAGCACCCCGAAGAGGACCGGCAGAAGGACGGGACTGAGAAAACCCCGCGCGCGGCACAGCGCGTCGGTGCGTGACGTAAGCAGGGTCCGTAACGACACAGCACGGCGTCGTGTGGCGGAAGCAGGGGCCGCCGACAGAGAAGCGGAGCATTCCCAAGCATCCTGCGTAAAAAACCCCGACGTATATAGCGCAGAGTACAACAAACCCTGACGAATAACCAAGGGGGCCGGCCGGCAGAACGAAAACCGTACCGTCGTGCGGTGCCGAGTTGCCGCGCACAAAACCGCCTTCAGCTCGGGAACCAAAGACACCGCGAGCCGAAGGTGGACCCGCTCAACGCGGTCCAAACCCTCGCGAAGATCGCCTGGCGCAGACGCCTCGAAAAGCCGCAGGTGGTGAACAGACGTCTGGAGGGAACCTAAAGACAAGACAATAAGTCCGTCACCCTCCGTCGCAAGGGAAAAACCTTGGCGACAGAGGGCTGATCCGGGTGAGAGAAGAACGGGGTAGCAATAGAACAAAGTTCAAGAACGGGCGCGCTCATCCAGGACCAGAACGCGCCGTCCAACCCGCCGACAGACACAAGAGGAGGCAAAATCAGGGACGACTCCGGTGGAGGGACGGAAGGAGAGCCGTCGACGGATCGGTGTGTGAAGTCGAAGGCCTCAGCAAACCAGGCCTCCAATGGGAGAGGGTGACCGAGCATGACGGCTAAGCCAGGCGTACCGGCGTCGCACTAACCTGTCCCATAGGAGGACAGACCCGTCAACACAGCCAGGGACTGAACAGCCGGAAGGATGTCAGTGCGGCTGAAGCCTGACCAGAGCGTAGGCCTGCAGAAGGGAGGGGGACCATAGCAGGGGTAGGTAGGGTGAGGTGCTGAGGGTGAGGCACCGCCAAGAAGGGCGAGAAGAGGGAGTCTTCCATCGACTCCAAGCGCCCGTCGAAGCGTGACACAACCCAGCCCTGCATAGCCGACAATTGATCCGAGAGAGGCTACCCCCCCCCCCCCCCCCCCCCCCCCAGATTGGTCGGCCCGCAGGGGCGAGCGTGAGCGGGAGCGAGACCCACGACACGAACCAGCAGCGTCGCGGCCCAAGGAAGGCGAGCGACGACGGTTGTGTCGCCGTTGAGGGACTCGTCCCCGATCACGAACGGCCGAGGGGGAAACAGCACCATTCCCCTCGTCCAGCGACACATCAGCTCCTGAGAAAGGGGACCCCGAAACCTCGCGAAACCCCACCGAGGCAAGAGGAGGGGTACCCCCCTGGCGAGACGGTAAGGGAAGGTCAGGAAGAGAAGAATGAGGAGGAGCAGGACGACGGGAGTGGGAAGGCTAGCCGGGTGAAAGGAGGCCAGGAGCCGCGGGGGGAAACAGAGCAAGGATCCCCGGGGCTGAGATAACAGGGCGGCCCGACACCGAGGCGGAGGAGGGAGGGACCACCACCGTGGGACGAGACCGTGAAGTAAGAATAGGCACTGAAGCAGGTGAAGTAGGAGAAGCAACGACATCCAGGCGGACCCTCCTGGACAGTGTAGGAGGAGGGAGCAGAGGGCCAGCTACAGCATGAACAACCGCGCGCGGAGAGGACAACGTAAGAGGAAGTCGTCTGGGCTGGGGAAGCGGGCGGAAGGGAGTAGAGCCCCTATCCGTAGAGGCCAGGGGAGGGCGCACAGGGGCAGAGCCGCTAACCCCGGCCTCAGGGCGAGAACCATGACGAGGGCGATGGGCGTCGTCAAGGCGATCAGGAGGACGACAAGGCGAGCGAGAGCGTGGACGGAGCCGGGGAACCCCCCGACGATGGGACGACCGGCTGCGGGACCCAGGGGAGAGGGCCCGAGCAGGGAGAGGGCCCGAGCAGGGAGAGGGCCAGATAAATGGCCGTCAGTCGGGTCAGGGATACCCAGGGCGACGCGGATCCGGTCGCCAACAAAGGCCGGGGAACGGTGGCCCACAGTCCTAATGTGGCGGGAGACCATCGTCCACACCGACGGAAGGGAAGCAGGAGGCCACAGCCGCCGCCGAGGAACCAGGGCCATGGAGCAGCACAACCACCAGGGCCAGACACGTGCCACACAGAGCAGGGAGGTAGGCCGTAGAGGACACACAGAGCGAGTGGCGCAAGCAGGACTTGTGGCTCTCCAAGCACGGGGAGCGACAACCAAGGCGAAAGCAAGGCAGCCTACCTGCACTAGAAGAACACACACCATAATCAGCACGTCGAAGGAGTAAGTGGAGAGAATGTCCAAGAAGAACCAGGGAAGGAGCATGGGGAAACAGGAACACACATGCAAACAGGTATCCGTACTCACCCTAAACTGGGAGCACAGAGGTAGGTGAGGAGGGCGGCCGAGGCGGAAGAGCACTAGCAGAACCTGCAAAGATGGAGAAAGTGTTAACCACCACTCAACATCTTACATGCAGGGCCTATAACACCAGTAAAGTGCATACACCAATATAGTATCAGGCAACAAGATGACATAACAAAAGTCAATAGTGAAAGCCAACTATTACCGCAAATTTGCGGGCCAATGGAGGCATAACCGTACCGACACCACCCTCCTGCAATTTCGCGGGACCCCCCAACGATCTCCGCAAATTTGCGGGGAACCGAAATGGCCCAGAGGACCGAATCGAGCACCCCGCAAATTTGCGGGACCGGCCGAGATGGTCCGGCGCCGAAAAAGCGAGAGGAGCGTCTAGGAAATACCAAAGAGGCCCAGAAAAAAGCGTCATCTCCTTATGAACTCCAAGCGACGACGGCCATCAAGCTGAGCAGTGTCTTCCTTGATAATATCCTGACTCAACCGGTCAAGGGAGAGGCAAGGAAGACACACCAGGGGAGAGGAGGCACATCCCCTAGGAACCACCCAACCCACAGAGATAGAGCAAAGCCCATGAGGAGAAGTGGCAGGAAGGGTGGTTTGGCACAAACAGGGGCCCCCGTAGGGTACCCCAGGATTGGGCAAAAGGGTATGAAAGGATGGAGGTGAAAACAGTAAGGGAACACAAAAAACCAGTAAATGAAACTGGCGAGAAAAAGGGTGGCCTAGCCGTGAGGAGAGAATGTGTCAGGGGCGAAAAAACCCTGTGGTGTGAGGGAGGGGCCCCCGTGGGGTACCCCAGGATAACACGAACCACCAAGCGCCCAGGCCCTTGAGACACAGTGAAGGCTCGAAAGGGGGGACTCGGGAAGAACGCTAATAATGCGGCCGACACAAACCCTACAAACAGCACCGCCACCACGAAATCTCAGATCGTGAACCAACTGTACACCTAGGCTATGAAAATATGAAAACTCATAGGGGCATAGCAATTCCTGAATGAGAAACAAGCTAGGCTAAAATAAGCTAAAAGCTAAACTATGCCCAGACTAACAGGAAAAAAGAATATGAAAAGAGAAAGGAATGAAAAACACACACGAGGAACGCCAGGCGGCCCCGTACCTTCGGTAGCTATTTCCACACGCGTCGCCCTTAAACACACTGAGGTGTCCATTTACGTGGGCCCTAGATCACGTAACATCTGTCTAACAAAAAAGAAGGCCAGATAAGCCGAAACGAACCTAAACAGGGTGAATTAAAGGAGCACAACAAAAGCGACTGCATTCAATGGAGCGCGTGAAAAAATGATAACAAGAGAGGGTCGCTCATGCGCACGTTCGACAGGGATCTGCACATGACGGAACACAGGATGGGCCTTAAGCGGTAACTAAGGTAAACCCCTTTTTCTTCTCTTCTATGCTTTTTTTCACCTTCGGTGGTAGTTTTGGTTAATGTACAACGTCTCCTAGAGCAAGATAAGGAGTAGACTCTAGACGTTTTCTTTTTAACCGCGGTTGGAATGACGACATAGCAGTCAAAATAGACAAGTCGTCATTGCAATTAGGTTAATAGCCTTGACGTTGGATTTGCCAAGACTACTAACAAATACCTTACTTTCGAGTTATGAGTGTTTAAAGTCTGGAATAGGTGGCATACATAGAATATTACAGAATAGCATGTTATTATATACCATTAGAATCCTCCGGAAGAGACAAATTGATAGAAGAAAAAAAATAAATAAATAAATAAAATAAAATAAAAAAAAAAACGCACAATACAGTGTAGATTTTTTTTTTTTTTCAGCCTATAGTAATTATTGTTCAATCTGCTTGAAATTTAATCCTGTATTAGATGTCCATGAAACTAAGATACTGTTAAATTTTCAGCCAAAAAAACGCGCAAACGTGTCATTGGCCGGGAGGCGGGCCTTTAACCCGGGGAATGCTAGCCGGCCGCTCATTGGCTTGAGCGCGCGGAAACATTCGCCCCTCCACCTCCTACAATCCATACCTCCTCCGCCGCTACACAAGGTCAAAACAAGGGATTTAGAACCTAGGGTACTGAGCCCGCATGGGTGGGAATCGCAAAACGCTCTTCACACGCTCTTCACCACGTGATTTTCAGTGCTTCCATCTATCGGGAACCAGTCCTAACTCAATTTTGCTCATGGTGGCACATTCGCCCCTTGTCCTCCAGGGTCCTCATATACTAGACGACCAACTACTGATTGTCTGCTTAACCCGGCAAGCGCGATAAGCCTAATGGAAGTATCTGTCTAGCGTACGCGATAGGCCTCAAGGAAGCAAGACCATGAAAAAACGGTGACTGGAAAACTCAACCAGTAGACCATTTCAACCAGTAGCTCTCAACCAGTAACAAATAATCCAATACGGTTAGGTTAGGTTAGTACTATATTTTGGCACTGGTTTGGTTGATTTGGCACTGGTTAAGAGCTACTGGCTGAAATGGTCTAATGGTTGAGATGTCCGGGAACCTGAAAATAACCTTCCAAAACACCCCAGGGGCTCTAAAAACAAAGGAATATGTGATTAGGCAAGATAAATCCTCTCTAGTACCTCTTAACACTCATCCACTTGTGTCCCGACCGCTCCCTTCCCCCCTCCCTCTTCCCTTTGGCTATTTTTCCTCTTATTTCCTTCATTTATTGGTTATTTAACGCGCCAACCATTCTCAGGCGGGCTCGGAGGCAGCAGTGAGTCAGAGACCCTATAGCAGAGTGAGATCTCTCCCGGGGAGCTCAGATGCATGCGAGATGTTTGAGAGGAAAGATGTATGTCGGCCAGCCGGCCCAGAATACGACTGGGCGGCAAAAATATAAGTTTTTCACTACTCAGTTGCTGTTATCTCTTCTTTTATCGCTCTTCAATGTTCATCATATAAGAAAAATAAATGCATATGGAGAAGAAATGATGCTTTATATAGTAAATATAACATATTCTGTCGGAATCGAAGGGTAGAAATTACGCTTGCTGGCCACTTTTCACGACCTTATTATGGCGTTCCTCGAGTTAAGAAAGCATTGTTTTTTATGGCGCTTGCCATGGGCGATAGAGTGTCGGAGTTAACGGCAATATCACAGGCTTTGAACTTTCTTCAATTTACTCCTAGAATGGCTTCGGTCATCATTGCTCCCGAACCAAGTTTTATTGCTATAAACGAACATAGGGAACATGTGTTTCGTCAATTTTTGGTTCCAGCTTTGAAGAGGGGAATCACATATCACCAATCACATGTCCAGTACTGGCACTTCAGGCATATATGCTCAGGTCTAATCCGATAAACTCGACACATTTGTGGGTATCACCGGAGAGTGACGGAGACTAATATGAGATCGAGAAAGAATCAGGTGGCTGCACTGTCGGTACATTTGGAGAAACCTCATGTGAAGTGTGTGGCTCTCCGTCAACCTCTGTAATTATGTTCTGTATCACAACAACTGTATGTATTAGTGTTATGCCACGTTTCTAAACAACGAGGTATAGTCTGATCGTTCTTCTCACTCTGGGAATGATGCAGTTATCTCCAACTCCAGGGTGCTCTCGACTGGGCGAAGACTAACCTAACTTCTCTAAACACCAACAAAAATTTACAGTTTCTACAGTAGATCCTCTGGAAAAAATGCAAACTAGGCGTGTATCTAGCTCAGTACCAGTACAGTAAACCCTCGCTATCTCGGACTAATTGGGGGGAGACCCAGTCCGAGATGACCGAAAATCCGAGATGTCCGAAGTCCGACTTATGTCTGACTTAAGAGAGGAAAATGTCCGAATTGGAAGAGGGAGTCCGAGCCACCAGAGAAAACGGAGACTTCCCTATCACTAACAACGTTGATTCAAGATAAATTACACTACCTGTACAGTATCCAGCAGACATATATTATAAATATCACTTTCCTTCTCCACCTCACTGTAGCCTTAGATCTCGGAATTTGTCCTTAGATCTCGGAATTTTCCGAGATATATGACACCTGTCCGACAGACCATGTGGGCCCTCGGAGTTTTCCCCTTACATCTCGGAATTTTCCGAGATATACGGCGAACTTTCCGAGAGGCCGATGCCAGTCCGAGTAGTCCGGGTTTCCGACTTCTAGAGGTCCGAGATAGCGAGGGTTTACTGTACTTGCACTGCTGCGGATGTTCATGGTGTTGGCGGCGGCGGCAGCAGACGCAACATTTTTACTATTCTGTATTTTCGTTTTGTAATCAAACTTCAAATCTTGTTTTCCCCATGCTTTATCAAGATTACTTTCAAACTTCTTTACTGATTCGGAATCGACTACATACTGGGGCAGTGCGATCCACTCATTTACCACTCTATCACAAAAAGAGTTCCTTCTCTTTTCAAGTCTAGTTCTTTCCTTGTAAATGTTCTTAAGAGTGTCCTCTCGTTCTTGTTCCCTCCCGCATCAAGAGGGTACCTTCACACACATCCTCATCATACTTTCCTGACACTATCTTAAAAGTCTCCATCATATCCCCTCTCTTTCTCCTATATGCCAGTGTCGGGAGTCCCAGGGTCCTCAACCTCTGCTCATAGCCCAGGTTCTTCAAAGTTGGTACCAGTTTGCTAGCTCTCCTCTACACTTTCTCCACCGCTTCTATATCTTTCACCATATATGGAGCCCACACCTGGTTTGCATATTCCAGGTGCGGCCTAACCAGCGCTGTATAGAGATTCCTAAAGCTTTCTTCATCCAGTGACACAAATGTCCTCCTTATCAGCCCTGGAAATAACAGGCAATAGACATAAAACACAAGGAAAGATTACAAAGGTTTATATTTTTAACCAACTAGGGAACATAGATATCAAAATAGTCTCTTAACCCAGGAGCTGCAGGAAGACTCTTAAGAGTTTCCCCGGGCGACTGCGGGAAGACTATTAAGTCCTGGGCCTAAAAAAATCCATTTAAAACACCCCAAAAAAACTTGAACCCCCTTTTTTTCTTTTTTTTTTTTTGCCCCTGGGCCATGCCAAATATCACTCCTCCACATTCCCTCCTTCCTCACTTTCCCCCCTCCTTCAATTATCACATATTTTCCCTGTTATTCCCTTATTCTGTGGTCTATTTTCGTGCTAACATTAGCGAGTTGCTAGCAGGGCGTTGTCATCAGTGTTACCAAGCGTGGGAATTAGGGGAGAAGTCAGGAAGAGAATTGAGAGGTACCTCCAGTGTCTCTCAAAGCTTTGTGAGTGGAAGGTTGGCTCACACACACTTTCGCTTTCATTTCGCGATTTTGACCAGCCAAACACTGTTTCCACTTGTTTTATTGTTGTAACTGGTTAATATCTTCATATTAATGGTAAAATAGGCGCATATGAATAAGTATTAACGATATTTATTGTAAAATAACGATGTTAGTGATGGGAACAGCTCAAATACGTGCGCACAGGCTTGTGGTGTTTCATACCCCCCATGCGCATCGGAGAGGTTAATGGCCACGCACAGGGCTTGTATAATAAGGAATGGTTAGGTAAAATAATCAGAAGCAATCGGTCTCAACACAAATAAATCATCCTTAACCCTCTCACCACGGAAGGGCTCTTGAACGCCCATAAAAAAGCATATAACAGGTACCCGGAAGGTCTCTTGAACGCCCAGTGGTTGAAAGCCTGTGAGCTTCGTGTGCGAGGCGTCGGTCCGACGCATCTAAACAACAGCCGGCTGGACCGTCGCCCCGCATCTCCGGCCACAAGAAGGAGAGCGTCGCTTGTTCGTGTGTGCCTGTATGTTGTTGTTAAGTATCGAAAAGTGGTGTAAAGTGGCTGTTTTGGCCATAAAGTTATCTCCAATGAAATCATCATCACAGCTCAACCAGTTGACTTAGAGAGCTCTACTTAATGCCATTCTACAGGTAAATAACACAGCTACGCTTGGGGATGCGCGGGAATGCGGGAAGCAGTCTGATTAACGAATATACGGTAGCCTAGCCTAGACGTTTTTCGGCCAAAACACCCGGGTTTCGAGGAATATATATATAATACATAGCCGGGGCTGGAGGGTTAAAATACGGCAGAGTATGCACAAGAATAAGTAATGGTAAACAATAAATACTAAATATAGTTAAATGACAAAAGAGTAATAACTCTCAAAAGTAATATGAAGGAACAACTTAAAATGACACACTTGAGTAAATGATTAAATAGATTTCAGTAAATAAACAATGTCTCTGAAGGGAAAGGTGTATGCCTCATGTGCTAGAAGTGCAATGACGTATGCCTCAGAAACATGGGCCGTTAAAGTAGAGGATGTCAACAGAATGGAAGGTAATGAGATGAGAATGGTGAGATGGATGTGTGGGGCTAGGCTGCAGAATAGAATAACAAATGTTGAGTTGAGGAGACGTTTAGGTATAAAGGGTATTAGCGAGGTGATGCGTACAAATAGACTGGGATGGTATGGACATGTGGAGAGAATGGATGAACAAAATTGGGTGAAAAAATGCAGATCTGCAATTGTGGAGGGAGCTGCACCAAGGGGTGGGCCGAGGAAGACCTGGGATCAGACTATACGTGCCGATCTCAAATCCAAAAACTTGACAAGTGAAGCAGCCCTTAACAGGGTTGCCTGGAACACCGCCATTAGGACAAGAGACTGAAACTGCACGTATGTGTGGAGCACTCAGTCTTAAAATGGTATGTATGTATGTATGTATGTATTAATAAAAGTATCTTTGAATATTCTTTATCATTTCAAACATACAGTCATATGTTGTATACCATTTTTCTTCAAGAATTGCTGCATTTCATAGGACACAAAATAAGGGGCAAAATCTGAAACCATTACATCACATAACCCAAAAGTACAAAATGACTTCCTCAGTAATTCTATGGTGGCTGCAGAAATAATGGAACTAGTTATATGTACATTTATAATCTTGGAAAAAGAATCCACAATGAACAAGAAGTATATACTTGTTCTCCAGGGGTCCTGCATAGTCTACATCAATCCTAGACCAGGGTGAACCTGCATTAGGCCAGGTAAGAACTGGGGCGGCAGGAGGCTTCATGTTCTTGAAACAAATTTCACATTTTGTTAATTCCTCAATGTCTTGATCTATTCTAGGCCACCATACCCACTTTCTGGCTTCTGCTTTCATGGCAACTATTCCATTATGACCACTATGTAATTGCTGAAGTATTTTGCCTCACAGATCCACTGGTACTAGGACTCTGTTCCTGTACAGTATAACATCGTCATGTATACTTAATTTTCATGGCGGTCGAGTGGTGAGCATGCTCACGTATGAATCTGCAAGATCCGGGATCGAATCCCTGCCATGGCGGACATTTAGTGGGTGTGGTAGTACGTCCTACTAGCATGTTTCACATGCTCGTACCCAGACAGGGGACACACAGACTAATCACACATAACAAAGCCACTCCAACAGCTTCCTCTCTCTCTCCAACACCCCTTCCCCCCTCTCTACACTCTTCAGAGAAAATAGAAAAAGTAGAAAGTAGCTACGAGGTGCTGTTGTAAAGGCTTATCCCTCAATACCTTCATCTGATCTGATTTGAGTGGCATAATCAACTAGGTGGAAACTTACATCAGAATCCCAACCAAACTTAATACAATTTATCAGTTACTCAGAGTCAATCCTTCTGGTAATTTTTCTAATAGTTTGAAAGGAGATGTCCTCAAAGTCTAGAGACTCCACCAGGTTAACATACTCTGCTGGGGTGCCCGTTACCAGTTCATCCTCTAGAGGAAACCTACTGAAGGCATCAGCAACCACATTAGCCTTCCCTGGTTTGTGCATAAGGTCAAAATCATACTGTGACAACAACAAGGCCCACCGCTGAATGCTGGAGTTAGCATTGTGAGGTATGGCCTTACCCTTACCAAACAAACCTAGTAAGGGTTTATGGGCAGTTCTAGCCTCAAAATGTCTACCCAGCAAAAATTACCTGAACCCTTTGAATGCAAATACTAGGGCTAAGCACTCCCGGTCAATCTGGGAGTAATTCTTCTCTGCTGCCGATAACTTTTTGCTGGCAAAATGCACTGGTTTCTCTACACCCCCCTGGTTTTGTAACAGCACACAACCAACACCTATAGGAGATGCATCTACTTCAATTATCATGGGGGATTCCCCATCAAAGTTGGCTAACATGGCAGTCTTTTAAATCATCCTTAATTCCCTGAAATACTCCTTTCTCAATATCAGTCCACCTAAAATTAATCTAACCCCCTTTTTCAGTAACTCATACAATGGTGATAGCTTTGCTGAAAAGTTTCTGATAAATTTACAGTAATATGTCACCATCCCCACAAATGAATGAAAATCAGCATCAGAAGTAGGAGCAGGAGCATCCAAAATAGCTCTAACTTTACTAGGTGAAGGTTTAATGCCTCCCCCTGAGATATGGTACCGGTAGCCTAGGTATTCCATGGATCTTACATGCAACACTGATCTACCCTTATTTATTTGAACATTATGCTCTTGCAATATGCACAATACCTTGGCTAGCCTATCATCATGTTCACTCTTGTTATCAACACAAATGATTATATGATCCATTTTTTGTTCTATGTGAATGAGGGAGACAAAAGGCATAACTGCCTGCAGCGAGTGCCTCCCCCAGATTTCAAAGATTAACAGGGCCGAAATCAAGGGACGTTCGAGCTAAAATGCCTGGACACACAGAGTTTGAAGCAATTTAAGTCATAGGAAGAGGGAAAGACTGATTCTGGGTATGCTGCTACTCCCTCTATCTGCCCAAGTAACTGTGACATAAATATCTGAAATATGGCAGGTGACAAGGAGAGCCCAAAAGGCAACCGTTTATATCTAAATAAACCCTTATTGGTGTTAATAACCAACAACTCCTGGCTCCCCTCATCAACTAATAAACCCTTATTGGTGTTAATAACCAACAACTCCTGGCTCCCCTCATCAACTAATAAACCCTTATTGGTGTTAATAACCAACAACTCCTGGCTCCCCTCATCAACTAATAAACCCTTATTGGTGTTAATAACCAACAACTCCTGGCTCCCCTCATCAACTAATAAACCCTTATTGGTGTTAATAACCAACAACTCCTGGCTCCCCTCATCAACTAATAAACCCTTATTGGTGTTAATAACCAACAACTCCTGGCTCCCCTCATCAACTAATAAACCCTTATTGGTGTTAATAAACCAACAACTCCTGGCTCCCCTCATCAACTAATAAACCCTTATTGGTGTTAATAACCAACAACTCCTGGCTCCCCTCATCAACTAATAAACCCTTATTGGTGTTAATAACCAACAACTCCTGGCTCCCCTCATCAACTAATAAACCCTTATTGGTGTTAATAACCAACAACTCCTGGCTCCCCTCATCAACTAATAAACCCTTATTGGTGTTAATAACCAACAACTCCTGGCTCCCCTCATCAACTAATAAACCCTTATTGGTGTTAATAACCAACAACTCCTGGCTCCCCTCATCAACTAATAAACCCTTATTGGTGTTAATAACCAACAACTCCTGGCTCCCCTCATCAACTAATAAACCCTTATTGGTGTTAATAACCAACAACTCCTGGCTCCCCTCATCAACTAATATTTGCAAATAGGCATTTTGGAGATCAATTTTTGAAAACACTTTACCCTTTCCTATCACTGATAGTAACTCTTCTATTAATTTATAGGTAATGGATATGTGTCACACTGAATCCTCTTGTTAACCCGGCAGCTGCAGGGAGACTCTTAAGATCCTAGGCCTAAAAAAAAACTTTTAAAAGGCCCCAGTAGCACTTGATTTTTTTTTTCCGCCATACCTCATATCACTTCTCCACATCTGTCAGTCCCCTCCTTTCCCCCCCCCCCCTTCATTATCACCTATTTTCCCTGTTATTCCCTTATTCATTGGTATATTTTCGTGCTAACATCTGCAAGCCGGTTGCAGGGTGTGGTTTGTTACGCTGGCCAGCTTGCCTGAATGTGCTCGTACTCGCTAGCGCTCGCCAGGGCAGTGGAATGGGCTATAATAATCGTAGAACGATGTTCTTTCTTTCTTAGTATTCATGTAGTCACAGCCAGATCAGTGGTGGTCTTTATTCTTGTCTGTCACACATGGAAGTATTTTATATCAGTGATAGAGTAAAAGATATGCAGTGTGAAGTTAAGGAGAGAGAGAGCGAGGTAGGCAGCGAGGTTGTATTATGTGCGAGTGTATGTACGTGTGCCTCCCTCGCTCGGGCGGGATTTTCCCATGCTCTTGATTGGCTGGCGGGCCTGGCGCGTCCTAGGACGCTTGCTTTTCATGACGTAGTGGTCTGTGATTGGGTGCCGCTGTCCTAGTGTTGGCGCTGGGGGGCTCTTGCCCGCGTGTCTCCTTCAGAGCTTGGCATAGCGTGCTTGGTCCTAGACGTCCCTTGCAATCTGTCCCCCAATCCAACCCCCTGTACTACTGTTTCTCTCTCTGAACTTTTTCTTTTCCATTACTTCTCATCTTTATTCAATTACTTATCCCTTCTGGTTCTGCATACGACTTCCATAGTCGGCCAGTCGTATTACCAGCACCAGTTCTCACATATATGTTTTGCACTAGCTTTAGGGATTATTAGTCATAGTCACATGAGTCTTATTATCATTGGGTGCTTCTGATTATCGAGTTGTTCTTTGTTGCTATTTAATGCTAGACAGTGGAAGGTATCTTTAGTCGTTGTCCGAGTTATGTATATGGCGAGTCAAAGCCTATACGACTTTGACGGAGCTAGGTGCCTCTAATCCTTGTGCATATTTTTCCTTTGCGAGTGTAGCAGTATACGAACGAAGGGCTTTTGCCTACTCTTGCTCGTATGCTCGCTACCTCTTTGTGTTGACCTTTGTGGAGCGCCAGGGCAAGACCAGATACTTGAGATCTGGACTTACCAAGAGAGCCTCCTAGTCAATTAACATAACATAATGGAAATCTGTTCAAGGGGAGACAGTAGGCTACGAGCATGCTTGCGCTCTGCCTAGCCTCCTGGTACCTTTTATGCCGCTGCTAGACTTTATTAGTAATAAAGACAGCATTGTGTTTATTAACTTTAACTGTGTATGCCTTAGGAATTATTTACGTATTATTTTAGCCTAGGTTGATGCTTGGTGCACAACCCAGTATGGCTGTTACTTTGGCTAAGGAAGTACTGTTTTGAGTGGCTATTATTAGTGCTGTCACAGAGTTGTTGCACTCCCTTGTTATATATATATGTATCCTACTTATTGGTGTATTTAGAGACACGCTTTGGTGTCCTGCCCCAGCATTATTTCTGTTCTATATTAACGAGCATCTTACAGCCTCAGACGTTTTCAGAAGATTCCATATCTGTTTGCTGTAGGACTAGACTTTCAGTGTTTTCATAGAGCATTGAAGAGTTTAGTGTTGAGTAGACTCACACTAAAGTTAACGTAAGCATATACTCCTTTATTAAATCTTGTTATTGTTTATTCAAGCATTGTTATTACTTAAGAGCATTTTATTAACGTAAAGTACTCCTGTTGTGAGTAGGCTTTGCCGTCACCGGAAAGCCTTTGTAGAAGTGCACTAAAACCCAGTTAATTGATACCCCGTTATCCAGTAGATTAACTCTGGAGGGTTTTAAGTGTTTGTTCACCGGCGTAATAGTTCGAGGGTTTGGAATTAGCGTACCGTTGTTGCAGATATAGCCTATCATCTAGTCCAATATTGAGTGCCCGTTTATTTCGTAGTGCCGGTCGTAACAAATGGCGACCTTAGACCAGTATATAGTGAACTGAATATTGCAGTTTTTTTTGAGAAATCTTATTGCCATTTGGGGTTGAATTTATTTCTCGCATTGTTGGCAGTGGACATTGTTTTGAGGATATATAGAACTTGTTGGAGTTTATTGGTAACCTAGTATTGCACTCAAGAACATCTTCGAATATTTTTTGTGAATAAAGCTACGCGAGAGTTTGGCTACTTTTGTCTTGACTTGAGAATTTTTTTGTTGACTCCATCATGTCACTGGACGAGTCTGAACATAGTGAGGGCACAGTGCGAGAGACAGGCGAGGAGGTGGAGAAGGTGGAGTTGTCTAACGGCATTCGGGTGGTGAACAATGAGGAGGATGCTCGGATTTTTTTGGAGGAGCCTGTGTCGGTGGACCGGGTGTCGGGGCTGGACCGGTACGGACTGCAGTGTGTAGCCACGGTCTTAGGGGTTTCCGGTACTAGCGGTTTGTCGAGAGGTGAGCTGGTTGCCTGTGTGCTCGGTGGGGTGCGTGGGGCTTCGGGTGGAGCGGGAGCTTTGGCACCTTCGGCCCAGCCCCCATTCCACTCGACTCCTATCATGGCGTCCCCTCGGGCTCCGGAGCCGGGTACGTTCCCGCAGGCCGATGCCCGCTGGCGGTTGGGTATGCCTCTAGGTGATTCACGGGGTGGGTCCCCAATAGTAGCACCCCCTGCTCAGGGTTTGTCTTCCAAGATGTTGTTTCAGCTCGAACTCGCCAAACTTCAGCAGCAGGAGCGACAGGCTAAGCATGAGGCTGAGCTTGAGCAGCGAAAGCATGAAGCTGAGCTCGAGCAGTGGCAGCGAGAGGCTGAGCTCGAGCAGCGAAAGCATGAGGCTGAGCTCAGGCAGCAGCAGCGAGAGGCTGAGCTCGAGCAGCGTGAGCGAGAGTCTGAGCGCAAGTTTGAGTCTGAAAGGTATTGTGCCGATGTTGATCTAGAGAAAACTTGTGTAGAGGTGACAAGGAACCGGATCGTCCAGGGGGGTCGGGCCCATGACCAGTCCCTGTCGCATCTACTAAAGTTGGTTCCAGTGTTTGATGAGTTAGGAGTTACCAAATTTTGTCTCCGGTTCGAGAAAAAGTGCCAGGTGCACCATTGGCCCGAGGAAAAGTGGGCAGCCCTTGTTTCGTCACGTTTGACGGGGAAAGCACTCAAGGCGTATGATGCTTTGCCCCTAGATTCCTGTGTGAATTACGAGGCGTTGAAAGAGGCTGTCCTGGGGGCGTATGAGTTGCAGCCAGAGACCTATAGGCTGAAATTAGGGCTGTTCCCAAGAGAAAGGAGGAGACTTTCCAGGAACACGCTAGTGAGCTGTCAGATGCATTTGAGAATTGGTTAAGATCGGAGAAGGCAACTACTTTTGAGGCAGTGAAGCATTAGTGTTGTTAGAGCAATTTTTTAAATGTACTGGCAGTGACTGACTCTTAACCTGAAAGAAAAGCAACCTAAAACTCTGCAGGAGGCGGCTCAGATGGCTGACCTCAGGTTGTCATTGATTCGTGGGTGCGGGTCTGCACAGAGAGCTGAGGCAGGTAACAAGGGGCGTACCACTCCACCCCCCTGAATTAATGACACAAATAATTATCCATTTAAGAGTACTGTTGACAATTATGATCCCAAGTCGAAACCCTTCCCGTTCAAGAAAGGCCAGGGCCCTTCCTCACCTCAGAGGAAGTCCAAGAGCGAAGTGGAGTGTTTCAAGTGTCATGAGAAGGGGCATATTGCGCCCTCATGTCCGAGCACGCCGCCTACAGCAGTGGTGTCACTAGTGAGCAACATTGGCGTGTCTTTGAGGTCTTCCGCGTTTGCCCGGGGTAAACAGTCGGTTGCAAAGTCACCGCCGGTGCAGAAGCAGCAGGAGGGTTCGTCACCCGTCCGTGATGTTTTTTGTGGTCATAGGGGGCACGGCACTGTGAGATGGGCTGGTGTGGAGCATAGGCTTGAGTTGTTGCGTGATACGGGCGCTTCCCAGACACTTGTTAAGAATTTCACTGGCAAGCCTATTAACGCAGCTCGGGTTGTGGTGGTTCAAGGCATCAATGCTAGGCAGTCTTACCTGCTGGTCAGAGTAGAGCTTGAGGTGGACGGTGTGACACGGGAGTTGGATGTGGGTGTGGTGGAGAAATTGCCAGTTGAGGGGGTCGACCTCCTTCTCGGCAACGACTTTGCAGTGCCCACTTCCGAGGTTCCACCCTTAGTCGTTGCCAAGAGGGCGGCCGACACGAGTAGGGAGGGGCAAGAGGGGCTCGAGAGATCTCAGTCCGCTCAGGTGTCACAGCCTAGTACCCAAGTTTCAGACCAGCGGAGGAAGGGTCGGAAGGAGAAAGTCAAGGCTGGTCGGGTTGAGAGTTTGGACCCAGCGACACTCCTTGGTGACTCGGTACTTGACCCAAAGGCGAGCTCCGGAGTGGCCCCAGAACCTGTCCCCCCTAGTGACATGGTAGGGCGTGATGGCACTCCGCGACAGAGTAGTTCCCAGGCACAACTAGAAGATCTTAGTCTTGAGAGTTGTGGGAACGGGGCTATTGAACTCGACGAGGACGGGGAAGCATGTCATGTGAACCTGTCGAAGGAGTTTGTGAGGCAACCACCTGAGCAGCCTACTGTCCCTATGTTGGTCTGCAAGCGGCCAAGGTGGAGAAGGAGAGGGGGGGGCAGTGAGGCGCAGGTGGTGAAGAGTTGGGATTGTCATGTCTCGGCGGAGCAGTGGGCGGGGGACACGAGCTAGGTGGCTGTGGAAGCGCTAGAGCACCTGCCTGAGCAGCAGTGTGCAGCGCTCCAGCACCTGCTCGGTTCATACCCCACTGTTTGTGCCGAGCACCCAGGCCTCACAACTCAGGCGGTGCACGATGTTCCGCTGACAGGTCACTTGAGTGTGAGTAGACCGTTGGCCTCGTTGTTTCAGTGGTTCAAGGTGGGTGACGAGGCTTTGGCATGGTTGTCAGGTCAGGGTCCACCCATGGCTGCTAAGGGCAGAACCAGGACATTGAGCAGATTGGTGAGGTTGGCTGTGGAGTGGATGCACCCGGTAGTCGCATAGCCTCCCAATGCTGCTCTAGTAATATGCAACAGCCTACCATAGACCGACTGTATCTGGCCATGTCGCTGAAGGCAGGTGGATGCTGCGCAGGCAGATGTAGTCGCAAGGAATGCGGGGGTGCGCATGTACGGTATCGGCGGGGGAGCAGTAGCAATTATGAACTATGGGAGTGACTGCACAGGTGGTACAGATTGTCCCTCTCATGACCTGGCTGTTCTAGGGACAAAGGAGGGAGACTATAGTGTAGAAACTGCAGTCTCGGCTGGGTTGTGGGAGGGGCAATGAGCATGTTGTTTGTCGAGATAAGTTGCAACCTCTTGTTCCTAAGCGTCAAGAGAAGTTGTTTACTAGGCTGTGGCAGTACATCCGCATGTTTGTTGATTCTCCAGGCCTGATGTACGGGGTAGAATCCGACATGGAGGCTGGAGACAGTGCAAGGCTCAAGTTGGCTCCCTACCGTATAAATCCTGCTCGACAGCCTGTTGTGAAAGCAGAGCTGGACTACATGTTGGAAAAGGGTCTGAGGGATAAGGGATATCGTGGAGTGGTCGTTGCCAGTAACTTTGCAACCTGAGTTAAGTGGCAAGATCCGTGTGTATGTTGATTGCAAGAGTGTTGGTGCATTATCTCTGACAGACGCCTATACCTTACCCGGAGTTGACGACCCCATAGACTGCATCGGGGGCTTGCCTCGTTATCACTCAGGTAGAACTAGTGAAAGGTTATTGGCAGGTCCCGTTGCCGGAAAGAGCGAAGAGAAGTGCCAGTCTTGTGATGGACTGGGCAGAGTATCAGTGTCAGGTGTTGAGTTGCTGCCGGAACACAAGTTGGATGTGTGGCATGTAAGGGCACTTGATAATGTTATGGCCGATTGTTTGTCACGGGAGGGTATGTCTTAAGGAGCACCCTCGCCGTTCAGTCAGTGTTTGTTTGAGAGTGGAGAAAAATTAGGCTTGCCCCTGTACTGCAAAGCCGCCAAAAACACTATTAAAAAATATAAAAACCTCACAAAAAACTCTTTCTTTTGATAGTATATAAGTGCAGTATGTTACAGCAAGAATCTAAGACATCCTGAGTTTTTGTCTTAGTAGGCTAGGCTTGTTGAAGCTTGCTCGTTGAGCGTAATATTGTTAAGTGATACTATTCTTTTGGGGAAGTGTTGTGTAGATTTTTTATATAATGAAGTGTTTTATGTTGTGATTGTGCCTTGTTTTCACAACTTAGGGGAGTAGCTGGGTGAGGCGGGGTTTATGAGCATTCTGTCTGGTCAGATGTGGCGTTTACCTGAGGTTAAAACGTCCCACATCTTGGGCGGGGTGTTACACTGGCCAGCTTGCGAATGTGCTCGTACTCGCTAGCGCTCGCCAGGGCAGTGGAATGGGCTATAATAATCGTAGAACGATGTTCTTTCTTTCTTAGTATTCATGTAGTCACAGCCAGATCAGTGGTGGTCTTTATTCTTGTCTGTGACACATGGAAGTATTTTATATCAGTGATAGAGTATAAGACATGCAGTGTGAAGTTAAGGAGAGAGAGAGAGCGAGGTAGGCAGCGAGGTTGTATTATGTGCGTGTGTACGTACGTGTGCCTCCCTCGCTCGGGTGGGGTTTTCCCACGCTCTTGATTGGCTGGCGCGTCCTAGGACGCTTGCTTTTCATGACGTAGTGGTCTGTGATTGGGTGCCGCTGGGGGGCTCTTGCCCGCGTGTCTCCTTCAGAGCTTGGCATAGCGTGTTTGTTGCTTAGACGTCCCTCGCAATCTGTCCCCCAATCTAACCCTGTACTACTGTTTCTCTCTCTGAACTTCTTCTTTTCCATTACTTCTCATCTTTATTCAATTACTTATCCCTTCTGGTTCTGCATACGACTTCCATAGTCGGCCAGTCGTATTACCAGCACCAGTTCTCACATATATGTTTTGCACTAGCTTTAGGGATTATTGTTTATAGTCACACGAGTCATATTATCATTGGGTGCTTCTAATTATTGAGTTGTTCTTTGTTGCTATATAATGCTAGACAGTGGAAGATATCTTTAGTCGTTGTCTGAGTTATGTATATGGCGAGTCAAAGCCTATACGACTTCGACGGAGCTAGGTGCCTGTAACCCTTGTGCATATTTTCCTTTGCGAGTGTAGCAGTATACGAACGAAGAGCTTTTGCCTACTCTTGCTCATATGCTCGCTACCTCTTTGTGTTGACCTTTGTGGAGCGCCAGGGCAAGACCAGATACTTGAGATCTGGACTTACCAAGAGAGCCTCCTAGTCAATTAACATAACATAAGGGAAATCTGTTCAAGGGGAGACAGTAGGCTACGAGCATGCTTGCGCTCTGCCTAGCCTCCTGGTACCTTTTATGCCGCTGCTAGACTTTATTAGTAATAAAGACAGCATTGTGTTTATTAACTTTAACTGTGTATGCCTTAGGAATTATTTACGTATTATTTTAGCCTAGGTTGATGCTTGGTGCACAACCCAGTATGGCTGTTACTTTGGCTAAGGAAGTACTGTTTTGAGTGGCTATTATTAGTGCTGTCACAGAGTTGTTGCACTCCCTTGTTATATATATATGTATCCTACTTATTGGTGTATTTAGATACACGCTTTGGTGTCCTGCCCCTGCATTATTTCTGTTCTATATTAACGAGCATCTTAGAGCATCAGGCGTTTTCAGAAGATTCCATATCTGTTTGCTGTAGGACTAGACTTTCAGTGTTTTCATAGAGCATTAAAGAGTTTAGTGTTGAGTACAGACTCACACTAAAGTTAATGTAAGCATTTACTCCTTTATTAAATCTTTTTATAGTTTATTCAAGCATTGTTATTACTTAAGAGCATTTTATTAACGTAAAGTACTCCTGTTGTGAGTAGGCTTTGCCGTCACCGGAAAGCCTTTGTAGAAGTGCTCTAAAACTAGTTAATTGATACCCCGTTATCCAGTAGATTAACTCTGGAGGGTTTTAAGTGTTTTGTTCACCGGCGTAATTGTTCGAGGGTTTGGAATTAGCGTACCGTTGTTGCAGATATAGCCTATCATCTAGTCCAATATTGAGTGCCCTTGTTTATTTCGTTAGTGCCGGTCGTAACAGGTTATGTGACTAGCGTCTGTGCTGGGTAAGGTAGAGGGTGGGGTGAGAGACTCAGCCATGCTTCAGACCTCGCGAGAGGTGGGGTTGCCTCGCTCTGCTCCACATTTCATGAATGGACCGCTCCATATTTATTCGCGATTTTGACCATCTAAACACTATTCCCACTTGTTTTATTGTTGTCACATGTTACTATCTTCATATTAAACGTTAAATAGGCGCATATGGATAGGTATTAATTATATTTATGGTATATTAACAATTTTAGAGAGGAATGAATCATAATACCTACGCACAGGGGTATGGTGTATACGACAGGGGCTGCGCAGCCTAGAGGTTAAGTTCCTTGAAATCACCACAAATTCTAATAGTTTTCTTGTCAGCCTTAAGGACAGGTACAATAGGAGCAGCCCACTCGCTACAGGTAACTGGTTCAAGTACACCCTTCATTCACCAGCTTGTCCAAAGCTTCTTCCACATTTTGTCGGTGATAATAAGGTACTGTACGGGCTTTACTGAACTTTGAGGTCACGTCACTCTTGACATGGATATTTGCAACAACACTCTAGATATTACATCATATTTTTCTAGCAGTCCTGCTTTAACTACTTGTTTAACCCACTGAGCCCCAGCTAGTTTATAATAAATGTACCACCCAGGACCAGCAGGTTTTGAAAAAAAAAAAAAAATCCAGAAAACACCAGGAATGGGTTAGGAATGAAGGAAAACCCACAAAAAAACGATCCCCTAGGTCAAAAAGGGGTCCTACGGTGCACCCGAAAGTCTGATTTACAAGAGGGGAAAATTGAAGGCAAAAACACCCAAAAACAGGGTTTTACGCAGTTGAACTTTGAGTGTTCAAGCATCGGCATGGTTGCGTGGGATACTTACACAGTTCCCATACAAATCTGAGCCCTCTAGGTGCCATAGGACCGGAGTAATTAACAGTGACGCAACGTTGTCGTCGCTAGGGTTTAGCGTTACAAACATTGCTGACGACGTGTCGTCGCTGGGGTTCAGTGGGTTAACCTTTAACCCGTACAGCCCCAGCGACGCGCCTGACGCGTCGGCGATGTATGTAACCCACAGCCCCAGAGACGCGCCTGGCGCGTCACCCTAATTGCGCCGACCGTAACCTCAGGTGTAGCCACTCAAGAGGGCTCAGATTTGTATGGGAACTGTGTATGTATCCCACGCAACCGTGCCGATGGTTGAAAACTCTCAAAGTCCACGTGCGTGCGCGTGAGCGCGCAATAACCTGTTTTTTGGGGCTAATTGCCTTCAATTTTTTACTCTCCTAAAATTCATTTTCGGGGGCTCTGTAGGACTATTCTTTAACACCTTACGAGCGGCCTAGGCGGTATATAATATGTAGCCACCAGCGGGGTGGTTTTAGCCAAAATAGGGCTGTTTACGTGATCATTTTCATGCCTAAATAAGACCCAGAGCGTAAAACAAGTATCTATCCCTGAAAGGGCATAAACAGAGCTTTCCAATGACACCATAATGATCCTTTTATGATGGCTAGTTTTCTTGCAACAACCGCGCAACGCGAGTGCAAAAAGCATGTAATTCGGCACTTTCCCCATACAATTCCGTATATAGCGAGTGAGAGAGGGAGGGAGGAGGTGGGATTCGTGTCAGTAGGTTCGCCGCGGTGGTCTGGAGCAGTCATACGCTCGCTACTCTCCTGCCACCACTTGTCTCTCTCTCTCAGCAACATTACGTGCTGAAATTGCCACACGACCTATGTCGAGCGCTGCCAGATAGTCCAGATTTATTATACTCGACTTATGTTGCGCCCCGACAGTTAGAGGTTAAGGTTTTTGAGCGTTTTTTCGTGGTTTTTCCTTTATTCTTAACCCATTCGCTATTGTTTCTTGAATAAAACCATTTTTTGAAAACCGGCCGGGTTCTGGCCGGGTTCTGGCCGGGGCTGGACGGGTTAAATGAAGTCCAGCCAGGTAAATGCCAACTTTACCCATCAGATCCTTGCCACACAAATTGGCGTTTTGTGAATTTACATATAAAAGGAGTGGGTGACCTCACAGCTTCATACAGCTCACAGTTTAGGAAAGTTTAGAGAACTGTTGCAACTCCTGACCATGAGAGGGCTCCCACCCACCTTAAAGGGAAGGTGTATACCTCATGTGTTAGGAGCGCTTTGACCTATGCCTCGGAGACGTGGCTGGTTAAAGCGGAGGATGTCAATAGAATGGAACAGAATGAGAAGAGAATGGTGAGATGGATGTGTGGGGTTAATCTTAGGGACAGGGTATCGAGCGAGGAATTGAGAAGGCGTCTGGGCATTAGGAGTAACAGTGAAGTGATGCGCACAAGCCGACTTGGTTGGTTTGGACATGTGGAGAGAATGGATGATCAGAACTGGGTGAAGAAATGCCGGACTGTGAACTTGGGGGGAGCTGTGCGTAGCGGTGGACCTAGAATGACGTGGGCTCGGGTACTCCGGTCCGATCTCAAAATAAAGAACTTGACAACAGAGGCTGCCCTTGACAGGACCGCCTGGAAAGCTGCCATTTATGACGTGAGACTGTAACCACAGTCTCTGTGGACGAACGGTCTTTAAACTTGTATGTATGTATGTACAGCCATTGTATGCCACTAATGCAGTTGTTTTACCAATCACTTGAATTAATGCATTATCATAAGCACTCAGTCTCTTACATCAACATCTAGCTTCAGTAAATCTACCCACTGACTTAATTAATAAGGTAGAAACAGCTGCACCAGTGTCAATCTCAATAGGCAACAAAGTATTATTGATCTTAAAATTATAAGCCTCTGTTTTAACTGCACAGATTGACTCCTTTACTGACAATAACGTCCCTTCACCATCTTCCTCTGTACTGCTCTGTTCACCGGACTCATCACGTACCACCTTTACTGGACGGCTACCTCAACAACGCCCTTCCTTCCTGGCTGCCGTACACATCCTCTTTAGGTGTCCTTTTTTCTTACACCTGTGACAAACCAAATCACGGAATCTACAGTTAGCACTGTCATGGGAGTAACCACAATGTCTGCAACCAGGCCCACCTGATCTAACAGTGACAGTCACTGCTTTCACTACTGCTATCTCACTTTTCTCACTCACAAAAGCTTTCTCCATATTCAAAATTGTTATAAAGATCGCAGCAGCCTTCATCTTTTGTAGATCTAGATTTTCAGCCACTAAATTTGGGAAATAAATTTCATGTTCTACAGCCATAAACAATTGGTCTCTAACTCTATGATCGAACTGGTCACCAAAATTACAATCCTTGGCTAGGGCTCCGAGGTCGGCATACACTCAACCCTCTGCTATCGCGGGTAATTGGTACCCTAATTCTACCGCTATAGCGAGATTCCCCATAGCAGAACTGAAGAACTTATGGGAATAATTATAATTGGTGCATAGGTCCATAATTTTGACCTATTTCTTGCTATTTTCACATTTTGTTTACCATATATACTTATAAATACATATTATGAGGAGATTACTTACCACACATAATATATTTGAAATCAGTCTTATGTAGCCTAGCCTAATTCATCGGCATAATTTTGGGGCTTTCGTCTGACCCGGCGTCGGCGTTGGTAGCCTAGACCGGCGTTTGCTGTCTGTTTGATGGTGGGCATTTATTTCCTTTATCATTACCACCAGGCCCACTGTCCCTATCACTGAATGCATTTGAGGAGAATACTTAAATACATATTATGAGGAGATTACTTACCACACATAATATATTTGAAATCAGTCATATATAGCCTAAACTCATCGGCATAATTTTGGCACTTTCGTCTGACATGGCATCGGCGTCGGTAGCCTAGACCGACGTTTGATGGTCCTGGGAATTTAATTCCTTCATCATTACCACCAGACCCACTATCCCTTCACTGAATGCACCAAAGGCCATAATAAACTCGCAAGATAAGAGGTTCGGGCGGAAAAAGCTTGTAAACATGTAGTTTTTCAACACAATGGTTGCCAGCCTGTCCACCGATCACAGGCATTCACAGCCGCCGATCACAGGCATTCACAGCCGCCGATGTTCTGTGACGTCATCGGGCGCCGTGTTTGAACATTCCCGTCGGTACGGAGCCGCGATAGCACCCTTATTGGCAGTGATAGCGGAAAAGTTAGGTTTTTTAGGTAGTCGCTACAGCAAAACCCGCGATAGCAGAGAGTTGAGTGTACATATCATTCAGAGTTTCCCCAGCTCTCTTTTTTCGCTGCTGGAAAACAATTAAGCTACGGTGATAGGAGGGCTTCTCATCATAATGTTTCTGCAGAGTGGTCAGCATAAGATTTGGTATGTGGCAGGTCTGGTGCACACAGATTGACTAGTCCCCCTTAGACCTCGGTGCCCACAGACACCAGCAAGATATTCTTCTTTTTATCCTCATCTGTTACTGATGAATGAGCAAAATAGGCCTCCAACAAACTCGGCCACAACTCTTAAAGATATTTTGGAGGGATCAAGAGTCAATTTTCACTGTTGACACCATAATGTGCACATACTAACCACCCCATGGCTCCAGCAGACCAGCTAGCCTAGGCAGGATTCCTGTTTCTCTTGTCTGGTCCTATCTATCTATTGCCTGACGCCGTGATCCCCGAAGGGGTGCCACGAACGAACCGCCCCCATGCACTCTGTCCCCAGTCAGTCGACACCCTTCCTCCCAACCAGCACCGCCTTCATCCATATACTTCCTTACTCCATCCTTCCACCTCTCTTTCGGTCTACCTCTCCCTCTCTGTTCTTCCACCTCGCTCTCGTACACCTTCTTAGCCATTCTCTCGCTTCCCATACGTTCCATATGGCCGATCCATCTCAAGGTGTTCCTTTTCACACTTTCCAGCACATCTAACTCTACACCACACCTTCTTACTTCCTCATTTGTCTGTCTATGCCTCCATGTAACTCCGCACGCACTTCTCCAGTAACTAATTTCCACCCATCTCACTCTTGGTCCGAGTCTCTTCTCAAACGTCCATGCTTCGCTTCCGTAAGTCAGTGTCGGGATGACCACACTGTCATGCAAGGACTTCTTCACTTCCATACTGACCACCCTATTTCTTGTTACTGCTTTCAGCGTTCCTACAACCCTCTCCCGCACTTCTTCATCCATAGTCAAATTTTTACTCAACACACTGCCCAGATACTTAAAGGAGCTGACGATCTCCATAGCCTGACCGTTCAACTTCACCTCACACTCTGTGACTTCCACCAGTCCATATATCGGCCTGCCAACCATTCCTCAGGCTGCTCTCACGTTTCCTGATGCCATCTGGTACCTCACAAACAAAGAGCAGATCCCATCCTCATCGCCAATATTACATTTTGAGGAATATTGAAAAACGGGAGTCCTCCGTGGTGTTAAAATATATTTCAAAAGCCACGTTCCCATTATCAACATCAGGTCAAACAAAAGAGCATCACATTCATTACAAATTATACCAGTAGTACAGCATTGGAACCTATTACTGAAATGAACTCGCACTGGTACCAGTATATCCCTTTATAAAACTAAAATAGGTAATAGTTGAATGTTAATAAATAACAAATACATTGAGGAAAACTTGCATATAGCGGAAGGGGAATTGTGGCACGGGCAAAGGAAGCATGTCTTGACAAAGTATCCTGGAGACCATTTTTTCATGGCCATCCTTGCGGGGGTTTACCAAGGGGAAACACGGCATCGGACATGATGATATGATGATGAATGGTGGCAAAGAATTACATCATCCCCCCTTAAGTCGCCTCTTATGACACATAGTAGAGATGTGTGGTATATTCTTATATTTATTCTACCACATGGGTAGAGGCCCCCTTGATCATCTGGGGGGGTATTTGTAAAATTATATTGCAGGTAACATATTTAAATTTAGCTTTGTAATTAACATAAACTAATTTTCTGAAGCTCAAGTGTAGGTAGCCTACACTCAAATTCAGATTTATTTATTTTTAACATCCGTGAAGATGACGTACATCAAATTCTGACACACTTTAAACAAAAGCTAATATAAAGGTACGTAATTGACAAAACTCGAAAAACAAAGATACGAGTGATTGAAACAGCTGCCAAGAATTAGTTTTTCAATACATTAATAAGCTTGTTAACCCGGGAGCTGCGGGGAGACTCTTAAGAGTTCCCCCGGCGCACTGCGGGGAGACTCTTAAGAGTCAGAGAAAATAAAAATCAACTTTTGACATCGAAAAACAAAAAACAAATTTTTTTTTTTTATTTTTTTTTTTTTTTTTGGCCCCTGGGCCATGCAAAATCTCAGTCCTCTACCTCCCCTCCTTCCCCACTTTCCTCCTCTCCTTCAGTTATCACCTATTTTCCCTGTTATTCCCTTATTCTGAGGTATATTTTCGTGCTAACATTAGAAATCCGATTGGAGGGTGTGGTCATCACTGATAGCAAGCGAGTGCAAGAGAGAGAGAGAGAGTATCGATCGACTGTGTCGCAGTGGCCTTGGGGGAAATTGGCGGGAAAGCAGATTGCCTCACCCATACATTATACAACTCGCGGGCTATATCTCCGATTTTGACCATCCAAACGCTGTTTTCACTCGTTTTATTGTTGTTTCAGGTTAATACCTTTATAATCAACCCATAATAGGCGCATATGGATAAGTATTAATGCTATTAATGGCACAATGAATATTTTAGTGACGGAAACACCTCAAATACGTCAGCACAGGGGGACGTTTCCAATTACCCCCATGCGCACTTCAGAGGTTAAGTAGCCATTAATTCAGGATGCAAGCTACAGGCTAGTCATAATAAGTATATACTCTTTCAGAGCTTTCACCATTTAAAGCCAAGTTCTGGAGCATTAGGCCTGTTTGGTTTTGATACTGTTTCAAATTAGTGTGGAGCTATTATCTGCTGATGACTGTACCTGCAACCAAAACTAATTTTCAGAAACACTTGAGAGAGACATTTTGTGAACATATGTGTTATGCTTTAAGTAGACATACTTATATGAGAACCCTTTACCACAATGATCACATTTTAACTTTTTCTCTTTTGAATGAACCAATTTATGTCTTGTGAGGTCCCTCTTACGACTAATCATTTTACCACACTCCTCACACTCAAACTTCTCTCCCATATGAGCTAATATATGTGTGATGAGGGTACTTTTCTGACCAAACAATTTACCACATTCGTCACACTCAAACTTCTTCTCTACCGTATGAACCCATTTTTTATGTTTTGCGAGGTCACACTTACGGCCAAACATTTTACCACACTCCTCACACTCAAATTTCTTCTCTCCTGTATGAACTAATAAATGTTTGGTGAGGTGACCTTTCTGACCAAACATTGTACCACACTCCTCACTCAAATTTCTTCTCTTCCGTATAAACTACTAAATGACTTGCGAGGTTACTCTTGCGACCAAAGATTGTACCACACTCCTCACATTAAAACTTCTTGTCTGCTGTATGAACTAATAAATGTCTGGGGAGGTTACACTTTTGACCAAACATTTTACCACACTTCTCACACTCAACTACTCTCCTGTATGAACTAATAAATGTGAGGCGACTTGACTCTTCCGGCCAAACATTTTACCACACTCCTCACACTCAAATTTCTTCTCTCCTGTATGAACTAATAAATGTTTGGTGAGGGTAGACCTTTGACCAAACATTTTTACCACACTCCTCACACTCAAACTTCTCTCCCGTATGAACTAATAATGTGTAGTGAGGTTACACTTATGACCAAACATTTTTACCACACTCCTCACACTCAACCTTCTTCCCTCCCGAATGAACTAATAAATGTGTGGTGAGGGTACTCTTATAACCAAACATTTTGCCACACTCCTCACACTCAAACTTCTTCTCTCCCGTATGAACTAATAAATGTTTGGTGAGGTTACTCTTATTTCCAAATAATTTGCCACACTCCTCACACTCAAACTTTTTTTCTCCCGAATGAACTAATATATGTTTGGTGAGGTTACACTTTTGACCAAACGCTTTACCACACTCCTCACACTCAAACTGATAACTCCCATATGAGCTAATATATGTGCGGTGAGGGTACTCTTATAACCAAACATTTTGCCACATTCCTCACACTCAAACTTCTCTCCCGTATGAACTAATAAATGTTTGGTGAGAGTACACTTTTGACCAAACATTTTACCACACTCCTCACACTCAAACTTCTTCCCCCCTGTATGAACTAATAAATGTCTATCGAGGTGAGTATTACAACTAAACATTTTACCACACTCCTCACACTCAAACTTCTTCTCTCTTGTATGACCTAATAAATGTTTGGTGAGGATAGACTTTTTACCAAACATTTCGCCACACACTTGACACTTATGTTTCCTGGTCTTTGCTTTAGGGTGCCTATGTGATGAAATTCATGTTTAGAATTGCCATCAGAACTCTCACTAGGATTATTTTTCAGGGTTTCATCTTCACATCTAACACTTTCAATGTTGTCAATATTCACTCCTCTCTCTACTTTCTCTCCACATATGGTAACTTTACCATTGTCTTCATAGTCCCAAATTTCCTCTTCATGTTTAATCATTTCTGTTCCTTCATAGTCCAACATTTCTTATTACAATTTTTTTCTCTTCCATTTCCACCTTTGTAACTGATCCTTCTTGTACAATTTCCATCTTAACTTTCTCTCCCTATAACCATCTAACCAAAAATAGGTTTACTTTTATATTGAAACCTCAGAAGTCTTGTTAACTTACAAGAAGGTCTCACCAAGACATAAGGATATTTTCAATTGTATAATGTAGGAACCAAACTCACAAGCTTCATTATTTTGGCAGTTTTGGAACTACACACATTTGGTGTTTTTTCCTGATGATAAATTTCAGTTGTGGACCTGAAACAAGAGACAACATATGATTAGAAGTTAGCATAGACAATTACCACAGATTTTTTGTTATGTTTTGGTATCTTAACATATCAATGGATTAGTAACTCTTCCTGCAGCTCCTTATATAATAGATTTGATTCCCAAACGGAGATATGAAAACCTATATCTATACTCAAACCATTTTATGATGTAATTTCTCTGGCCATGGATTGGCAGCGCTGGAAATTCCACTCATCAGGTGTAATTTTATACCACGGATGATAGCTCGTGACCTACCTCTTTCTCTCTCCTTCCCTTATTGAACTTAATGCTCATTATGAATTATTTTAATACAGTGACAACCGCCAGGTGACTTTGTTCAAATTTGGAAGGCTCTCATGAGAGAAAGAGAGAGAAGGGTAGGAGGAGGAGAGAGGAGACAAAAAAGGTAATACACTCAACCCTGTTATCACGGGTTTGGTTATAGCGTTTCACCGTTATCACGCATACCTAAAAAACCCAACTATTCTGTTACCACGGGTCTTAGAGCAGTTATCGCGGCCCCTCTCTGACGGGAAAACTCGAAAATCCCGCCTGTCTACGTCACCGCCAAGCAGGGGTGATTCAGCAGCGGATTGGCTTGACGTCAGAGCTAGGTGAGGCTTTCATTGGTTGTTTTTCCTATTCTTATATTTATTTATTAATCATGTATCATACAGTGGAGCACCGAAAACAAGAACAATAATTAAGATTTGACATCAAACTAGAAAACACAAACAAACAAGTGAATCCAATGAATCCGAAATGATCGAAATCAGAGCGTCACTTGCGCAGTGTTGCCACAGCTTGGGTTTTTATGCAAGATCTTGGGTTTTCGACACCTGCCTTGGAGGCTTGGATATTTATATATATACATCTTGGGTTTTTATACGTGATCTTAGAGATTTTATGTCAGGTTCCTTGGACTTTTCTATTTTATCCAGTGGCAACACTGCACTTGGGCATTTTCCATCCGCCATCTTTGTTGTCGTCAACATAAGCCAGACGCTTCTGAGTCCACCCGCCTTTTACTTGCTTATTTGTGCCTAAACCTCTTATCTCTCACGTTTATTATGACCTCTAGTGCATTCAGTGATAGGGATGGTGGGCCTGGTGGTAATGATGTAGGAATTGAAAGCCCGAGACCATCAAAACACAGTCAAGTGACGAAAGCCACGGATCGACGATCATACGATGGGATAGGCTAGGCCTAGGCTATGCTAAATATGATTAGGTGTTCAAATAAAGTCTATGTGGTAAGTAATATCCTCATAATATGTATTTTTATATATTTTCAATAGATATTTATTGGATGTAGGCTTATTTAAGGGGAGAAATGGGTACTTGCACGAATCTGGGGGTCGAAAAGTGGGGACCTGGGAACCAACTTATTTTTCCCCATAAGTTATTAAGTTCCATTATCGCGGGTCTCGTTATAGCCGGTACTAACTAAGCACCAATTAGGCCACGATAACAGAGGGTTCAGTGTACAGTACAAGACTTCTAAAATATCAAGTCACTTTAGGTGGAGCACCTCTCTCTCTAATAAGGTCCTTCTTAATTTGAACAAAATGAGAGAGAGAGGTGGCGGTAGGTACCGTAAACTGGGGTAACTTCGGACATTTTTCGATGTTCTTTAACAATTTCTCCTTGAGTGTAAACACATTATAGAGATTTAACTAGGTCAAGTGATGTATGGTGATAGTGTGCCGTAATCCAGGAAGCCTCCTAAAATTATCCCCCATAAGAAGAGAGCTATCCTTATCCTAAATGATGTCCGAAGTTTGCTTGAAAAGTTGATAACTTCGGACATGTACGGACATATATTTCTTATGGAAAATGGTTGCCAAGAAAGCTGAGATAACTTCGGACAAACGGAGGAGAACTTCGGACCTACGTTCGTGGCCTTATTTCATTCATTATTCGGCTCCTACTATTTTATATGAATATTTTATTATTGCTGCTATTCCGGTCCGATGTTATAGTGGAAAATGCACAGTCAATACTTTTAGGCCTGTATAATCAGTATAGGAGGGGGTTATATACGATGTTTAACATATATTCTGTTTGGATCTGTTCTCGTTAGGCATCGAGCTCACTCCTAGAAAATATTGAGCAGGAAAAATAACCAATGCTGTCAAATCAATAACTCGAAAATGAACTAGGCTAGTGAAAATATATAGGTATGTATAATATATCACTGCATATACACTTATGAATTTGAGCATTTTTATAGGTATAACGTATGGTTGGTGTTTCTTTCGGCAGATAAAAAAAAATTTGGACAAGATAATATGCCTCTCCTAATTTATATATATTATATATCCAGAATTATCCGAAATACGTAAATCGGTTAGCATAGTATCATATTTTTATGGGTTTTTGGACTCAGAGAATGATTATTTGATCTTTTACCACCATGTTAATGATGTACAAGTATTATGAATGATTTTCATAGAGCAAATAATAACAAACGATTGTTTTGTTCCATGTCCGAAGTTACCATGTTTTTTTTATAAACACAATCGGTCAAATGATAGTGTTCTAGCTAGAGCGTTATACAAATGTAACAAATTTCCTTTGGTGGATGTTGTCTCTGGTAATGTTACTACAAAATTATATCAGTCACAACATCATTCATATAAACAAATTTCTTCAGGGTGATAGAAGTTTGGCAGGGTAGCGAAAAATTTACATATTTTTTTCGTGTACATATACTCATGTCAGTTCCCTAGGACTTTTACATGCTCTTCCTTTGCCATTTCTCTAAACGGTCCCCACAAAAAAAACAATAAAAAGCGTTTCCATTATATAATGACAATGTCTAATTACTTATTATCGCCGATGTCCGAAGTTATAACCGCAGTACGAAGTTACCCAACTTTACGGTAGGTCACAAGCTATCATCCTGATAAGTGGAAGCTCCAGCGCTGCCAATCCATTGCCAGACAACTGACTTCATAATATGGTTTGTGTATAATAGAGACCCTGGAATCAATGACATACTGTCAATATTCATATTCGGCGTTCTTACTACTAAACCCCTTCCGTCATATATATATATATTTTTTTTTTTTAAGAGACAATGAACGGAGGAAGGAAAAACACAGATAAAACAAAAAGGTCCATGTGCCTAAAGGCATCCTCCATTCATAAAATGTTTGTAACAACTGGATTTAAACATTTTTAGATTGTAAGTTTGTGGAAAGCAATTCGAGGGAAGTGAATTCCAAAGAGTAGTAGCTCTGGGGATAAATGAATTCTGATAAGCAGAAGTTCTGCATTGTGGAGGAGAAGTGTAAATTCATGGGCGCTCTCAGCTGCCCTAGTTCTACGGGGAAAGATGTGGAGAGGCGGCACAATTGAAGCAAGTTCCTCGGAACAATTGCTGTGAAAATATCTGTAGAATAATGCAAGGGATGCAACGTTTCTTCGTATGGATAATGTAGGAAGGTCCTGTGTGATTGCAGGGTTATTGATTAATCTAATAGCTTTATTTTGAATTTTGTCCAACTGCCTCAATGCAACCACTCCACTTCCACCCCACAGAGGTGAACAGTAATCCATCTGAGAACGCACATGACTTTTATATATCACGGCCAACTGCTCGTCAGTGAAGAATTCTCGAACTCTGTACAGGAGTCCCAGTTTTTTAGAGGCATTCTTAGCAATGCTTCTAACATAATGTGTCCAGCTCAAGTTAGTAGTTAATGTTACACCGAGAATGTCAATACTAGGGGAAGTGGGAATATTTACATCATTAAAAAATATATGGGAGTCAGTGAGATTCTGTCGGTTAGAAAATTGAATGTACTTGGTTTTCTGTGCATTAAAGGAAACTAGATTCTTTTGTCCCCATCCATTAATTCTAGAAAGGTCCTGGTTCAGAGAAATTGCAGTGTTTATTTTTGAATTTATAAGATCGGGTTGGGTGAAAGAATTGGTAAATGTGAAGGAACTGTGGAGTGTTGAGTCATCTGCGTAGGAATGTATTGGATTATGAGTGGTAGATATGAGATCATTGATATGAATGAGGAACAGAATTGGGGCCAAACTGATCCCTGGGGAACACCAGCATTTATTGAGTGAAATTGAGAATAAAGGCCATCTACCATTACACGTATTTTTCTGTTATGAAGATAAGAAGAAATTAGTGGAACTAATGATGCAAGGCCGTAGTGTGACATCTTCGACAATAAGGATTGATGCCAGACTCTATCAAATGCCTTTGATATATCCAGTGCTATTGTATGTGTTTCACCATGTTGGTCTGTAGCTTGGTTGATTTGATGCGTAAGAAGGCAAAGCATGTCTGCAGTTGATCGACATCGTCTAAAACCATATTGCCTATCACTGATTAATTTATTATTCTCAAGATGCTTAATTATGTGATTATTTAATATAATTTCAAAGACTTTACCAAGAGTGGAAGTTATAGCTATTGGTCTGTAGTTTGATGGATCTGAAGAGGCACCTTTTTTAGGAACTGGATGGATGTTTGCTTCTTTCCAGGGTACTGGGAAGCATGAGGTATGAGTACACAGACGGAAAAATTTTGCCAATACAGGAGCGAGCACAGAGCAATTCTTAAGTACTATTGGAGGAATTTCATCTGGACCAGGAGCCTTATCTACCGAGAGATTCTGCAAAATAGTTTTGACATGTCTGGTGTGGATCTTAAGTGAGGGAATTTCAGGCGAATTAAAATTAAGTACAGGGACATCTTGATTTATTTCATCTAAGGTTGAGTTGGTGGAGAAAATATCCGCAAGAAGGTTAGCTTTACCTCGTGGGTCACTTACAAGATTGCCAGTCGGAGATTTTAATGGTGGAATGGATGAAGCCGTAGTGAAGTTGGATTTAAATGAGTTAAGAGTAGACCAAAATATTTTGTTATCATTTGGATTATTTAGAAGTTTATTTGCCTGCTTGTGGAGAAAGTTTGATTTAGTTAGGTTTAATACAGTTTTGGCATGATTTCTGATGTTTCTAAAGTAATTAAAGGCTTCATGTGTTTTTGATCTTGTGTATGCATTGTAGGCTATTGCTTTTTGTTTCAGTCACTCTAGCACAATTATGGTCAAACCATTTAGGTGAATTAGATCTTTTACTGTACTTTTGATGAGGAATAAAAGTTTCCATTCCAATTTTTACAAAATCTTGTATGTGGCTCAAGGTGGAGTGTGCATCATTAGAAAAGAAAGAGGTCCAGGGAATATCAATAAAGAAACCTTGAAGACCCTCCCAGTCTGCCCTATCGTAATGCCATTTAGTCACCAAAACAGGTTCAGAGTGGGAAGGTGTGGTAGGTGATAGACAGGTGGCCTGTATCAGACAGTGATCAGAAGATCCAAGCGGGGACCTCACTGTAACATCATAATTTTCTGAATTGGTTGTTAAAAATAAGTCCAGTAGGTGGGAATTATGATTAGGATTATCTGGTACACGGGTGGGTTGGTTGACTAGTTGAGTGAGATTAAATGAGTCTGCAAATAGCTCACATTCAAGACCAGCATCATCAGTCCTGGCTGAATGAGTGAGCCATTCAACATTATGGACATTAAAATCACCCAACACAGTGATTTCAGAAGAAGCATTTAAGTTGAGGACACTGAGTTGTGAGGACAGAGAATCAAAAAGACTTTGCTCTGGAGGAGTATTTGGGGAACGGTAGATGCAACATATGTATTTAAATTTACCAGCAGAAATTAATTTGTATATAGAATAATCAAAATAGGGACAATTGAAACTAGTAACCTCCTCCAGGGCAATTTCAGATTTTGCGAAGCAACATACACCTCCTTTAGGTCTGAAATTTTGGAGCAGTTGATAACCTGGAAAATTAAATCTAGACGTGTCAGATGTGGATGTTACTTGAGTCTCTGTCAAAAAAAGGAGAGTAGGGGATTCTGCTTGAAGAAATTGGTGTACAGAATTGATGTTAGAGTGAAGTCCCCTTATATTGCTAAAGAAAAAGCTGCACCGACGAGCAGCTTTGGGACGTTGCAATGCTCTTGACACAGTCGCATGATGACGACCGGGAGGGCCCTGTGTCAATGACCCAACCCTGCCGGGGGTGGATATCCGAGGGACCACCAGGTTTGCTCTTAACAATTGTACTGCCATGTTTATTGGGTAAGGTGTATGGTGTTACATGTATGATATGTAGTGGGAAGAGTAGTGTTTTATGGATAGAGGATAGCAATGTAGGGCAATGTCGTGAAGTTGGCTGTGTATGTTATATAAAGAGGGTTTTCCTGATACCCCTGATGTGTGAGGCAGAAAGATATGTATCCAGCTACCAAGGCCTGGGAGAGAAAATGGAATTCAGGCTATTCCCCGAGTCTCCCGAAACCTTGGCGGTAGTACTTCCCTGGGCGGGGCTGCCTACCCCTACTACCTACAAAAGATACTCAAATAACTGGCACTCCTGTATTAAAGAAAGTGCAATGCTAGTCCTGCAACATCAACTGGAAACTTCTGAAATAAGTCTGATGCTGGGAAGATGTTCGTAAAGAATCTTGAACAATTATAATGCAGAATATGGGTCACAATAAATACTAGGACATATAGTAATAATAGGCAGGCGAATAATAAAGACTGCGCAAATGTAGTAATGCTCGACAACTAAAGAAATGCTTCATGACACAACGCAACAGCCTACAGTACTAGGGTTGTGCAACTCAACAACAACCTCGGCTCAAAAGTGCAGTGAATAATAATGTGGCATACATATAATAATGGGGGCTTATCTCTAACCAGTGTCTGCTCAGTTAATAAAGTCTAGCTGGGGTATCAAGGCAGGGCAACAATGGGCGAGCATGCGGCTCGTAGCCTAACGTTGTCCGAAGGTGGTATAATGACGATTACGTTATATGACGGGGATGCTCTCTTGATAAATCTAGGTCTCTAGTACCTAGTTCTATCCTGGCGATCCCTCAACACAAAGAGGCAGCACTATGTTGTGAGGGATAGGCTATGGCCCTCTCACACCACAGCGCTGTGCTCGCAAAGTGAACCCACCCGAAGACAACTTAGGCTCCCACAGTACCTGTCGATGTCGTGCAGGGCTTAGCTAACACTGCACACATCGGAGACAACGACACAGTAACCTTATCCCTAGTCTAGCTTTAAATAACTAAGCAGAATCACTCAACACCCTGCCAGGGAGACATATACCGGTCTACAACCTTCCCGAGAGAGGACACACACGGAAAATTCCGTCTCTCCAAACCTCATTAAAGCCTAATACATAGAAATATCTGAGAGCTTCGCGTACAATACGACTGGCCGACGGTGAACGTCTATGCTGAAACCAGAAGGGATGTTGAGTTTAATAAAGATTAGAGAATGAGAAAGGAGAAGTCGAGAGAGAGAAATAGTATGCAAAGTGGCGAGTATGGGGGACAGAATTGCAAAGGATGTAGACGATACGCGTGTCAGGCCAGCTCTGAGCTGGTAAAAACATGAGGCCGCGACGGGAAGGGACTAGTTGACCACCCGGCCGCCAACGCCGTCAGCGCCCAAGCGAGCCGCGTCATAGCTCAGCCCCCGCTGCCAGGTGTACTCCCTCACCCTCTCTCGCTCGCCTCCCACACAAGCAACATTTATATTATAGCGAATATAAAATACAAGGCGCGGTCACAGACCAAAACAAAGATCATTTCTAGACTGTCTGTGGCAACACGACCCTAATGAAATAAAGCAGATCATTCTAGGACAACTGTAGCCTATCCCCCCATCCTGGCGAGCGCTAGCGAGCTTCAATGCCCCACGCAACCATTCTGCTAGCGCCGGGAGGCATCACAAGGTACAATTAAAAAGGGGAATAACAGGGCGCCAATACAAAAATCAAGGCAAATGGCTATGTGGCCGAGTCCTTGACAAGGCACAGGGCACATCAAAAGTAGAATTTCGCTTGTAGCGGAACACCAAAAGGATGAAGGAGCCGAGGACACCGTAAGACCCCCGCCTGTGTGGCGAAAAAACGTGTGTAAACACGAAAGTCGAGTCAACCTGTCCAACCTTACCCTCCCTGTGAACGGGGCCCGTACACAGTTTCCAGACATCCCCCCCCTATGAACAAGTAAACACAAGCAGGGGAAGAACGGAAACAGGTAAAACTTAAGAAAAGCGAGAATTTTAACAAGAGCGACGAGACCGAGACCTCCAAGTCAGTTGAGACAAGAGGAATATAGAAGGAAATGACCTGTGTGGACCATTCCGACGGCGGTCTGCTCAAGGCAAAACACCGATTAGCTTCCAACACAAAAATCAAGGCAAAAGGCTATGTGGTCGATTCCTTGACAAGGCACAGGGCACATCAAAAGTAGAAATTCGCTTGTATAGCGGAAAACTAAAAAGATGAAGGAGCTGAGGACACCTGAAGACCTCCGCCTGTGTGGCGAAAAAACGTGTGTAAACACGAAAGTCGAGTCAACTTGTCCAAGCTTATCCTCCCTGTGAGCAGGGCCCTTACAGTTTCCAGACATCCCCCCCCCCCTTTATGCTCAAGTAAACACAGGCAGGGGAAGAACAGAAACAGGTAAAATGTAAGAAAAACGAGAATTTTAACGAGAGTGACGAGACCGAGACCTCCCAGTCAGTTGAGACAAAAGAAAGTCAGAAGGAAAGGACCTGTGTGGACCATTCCAACGGCGGGCAGCTCAAGGCAAAAAACCGATTAGCTTAAACACACAAAAACAAAGGTGATAATTTTAACAAGAGCGTAGAAGACCATAACCATCAAGTCAGTAGCGACAAGAGGAAAACAGAAGGAAAGGACCTGTGTGGCCCAATCCGACGGCAGTCTGCTCAAGGTAAAAAACAGGCGTAGCCTAGTTACACAAAACACAGAAAAAGAGAAAACACTAGGGCAGCGTCAATCCATGAGTGAAAGAACCTAGTAACAAAGCTAAACACTGCCCGAGAATCCCCACAATTACGTTAAAGGAATAAAATAAAAGTTAGGTTAGCCTAGGGGTTGACCGACACTGTTACCAGAACCACGTATCCTCGAGTCAAGTAGGCCCGGGAAAACGAAAGGAACTGACAAAAGCGTGAACCATGCGACGAAATACAAGACCACCAACTATGGACATGTTGAATAAACAAGTCAGAAGGGCTATAGGTCAGTTGAGACCAAAGCAGCATGTTTGAGAGAGAATAAAGGCTGTGTGCCCTATGCTCACACACAAGCAGAATCCAGAGAAACCTCATGCTCAAGTCTTGTAAAACATCGACACGTAGTCATATGAAAAACAAAATAAAACAACATGCACGCAAAAAGGGAAAAGAAACACAATGCATCACGCGGGAAGCATATATCCCCCCAAAAGTTACGTTAAGGACAGTTAAAGTGAACATGAACCCGAAAAGCGAGGGTAGAATAGACACACAACGACCCTCGAAGAAAACAATAAAAATAAACACGTCTCCAGCACTACGCGCACACCCATAAACACGCCATAAATCCGTAGTAAAGTGCTGCCTACATCACTGAAACATCCTTCTAAAACCTCAACAGCCTGAAAAGGCTCACACTCACTTAGTCGAAGCGAAGGGGTAGGCAAAGTAGGCACTCGCGAAGCACAGACAAAAAAGGCGTGTGGCATCGACGGTGGGCGCGAAGTGACTGATACTGTTTCATGTACTGGGGTAGGCTCATTGAAAATGGAGCATGGCTATGAGGAAAGCAGCTAGATTATATGGGTAACTATAACAATTCTTTCTCTCCTTCTCTTTCTCTTCCTTCTTTAGTCGTCTCGGAGTGTGTACAACGTGCCTAGTAGTGAATTGAGGTGCAACTCTAGAGATTATTTGGTTACTTCGCGTGAGTACCGATAAATCGGCCCGCTGTGGTAGCGGCTGAGATCATAAGCCCTACGTTGGAAACGTAGAGACTGCTACTAAATTATACGTTACGAAAGAGATATAGCTACTTTACGAGAGAGAGAGAGAGAGATGGTTATTATAGGTTGAGAGAGAAATATAGGTAGTTTACAAGAGGAAGAGACTGACCGACCGACCGACCTACCCCCCCTGGACCACACCTGTCTTCCAAACAGGTGTGCTGCTGTAGACTACGAGTGGTATTCTTAAGGGGGCCCACCTCGCTTGTTTTCTCTTTCTCTCCCTCTTTCTTTGGCTTGTATCCATTCGGCCCCATTCAGTCTACTGTTTTAAGACGTTTACCCCAATCCAGGTGTCAATATTTTCCTGGCGAGCGGTAGCAAGCCAGCATATACAGTATATATTTTTGTTTTGACAGCAAGCTAAAATTGTACATTTTTCGATAGAAAAACGTCTCCGGCGAAGCCGGATTTCTCCATACAATGCTTGCTCGCTATCGCTCGCCAGGAAGAAATCGACATCTGGATGGGGATAAACGTCTTAAAACAGTTGGTTGAATGGTGCCGAATGGATACAAGCCAGAGAAAGAGAGAACAAGATAAAACAAGCCGGTGACCCCCCTTAACCCCTTCTGTACCATGTCGTCTATTTGTCTTTATTCTGGCTACTATTTGGCGATTATATTCAGTTAAATAAGGGCCTCCAGCGATGCACACGCTTCGGACTATCTTATTTAACCCTTTTTACTACTACAGACCCTTCTTAAACTGCACACAAACGTATACAAATAGCTAAGATACCTAGAATACAATTTACAAAACGTCGCAGGTACAGAAGGGGTTAAGGGGAGATGGGCCGTTTTTCTGGTCCCTTTTCTTCCTCATGCTTATCCCATTTCTTTGTCAATATAAAGACCTTTCGTGCCCTTAAGGTGTCGATTTGTTTCCTGGCGAGCGATAGCGAGCCTGCAATTGTGAAGGAACCGGCCTTCGGCCATGACATTTTTCTACCGAAAAATGTATAAATTAATCTCGAAGAGGGATCTAATGTATGTTTTTTAAAGTTTGATGGAGGTCTAGGGAAGAAACTAAAACATATATTAATATACGGGATATATAAATAGACCCATACAAATAACCACTTTCCCCTTAAACAATTATTTCCCTTCACAGCGCCTAATACCGAACGAATACTGTGGGGATGAGTGTTGTTTACAGACATTACTTAATTTTAGCGTCAGGCGAAAGCGATAAGGATATTCAGTCTCATGCTAAATATGATGACTATATTGCTAATGATAGTAGTGATGGTGCAACGGAAGATGGAAATGTCGTTAGAAATAAAGGTAAATTAGGTATAAAGAAAAGAAGTAAATTGAGAGTATATTACACAAACTGTAGGAGTCTATGTAACAAAATGAACGAACTTAGAGCCCTTGTTAGCAAAGAAAATATAGAAATATTAGCGCTAACTGAAACGTGGATTAATGCAAAAACCAGGCATTTTTTAGCAGAATTTGATATTCCAGGATATAGTTTGTTTAAATATGACCGAACAAGTAAGAGGGATGGCGGTATAGCAGTGTTTGTCAGGAGTACATTAAAAAGCTGTATTAAATCAGGTATTAGACTAAATAACGATAATGAAAGTGTTTGGGTAGAGGTTAACGAAGGTAGTGAGACCATAGTTATTAGAGTTATGTACCGCCAAATATGAGTAGAAATGACGGAACGTCATTATGGGAGGAAATTAAAATGGCATCAAGGTTTAGCAATGTGTGCATTATGGGGGATTTTAATTTTCCGAATATAGATTGGCAGCATCAAATAGGAGACTCTGATTCTGAGGAGTTTATAGAGGTAGTACAAGATAGTTTTTTATTTCAATTCATAGATACGCCGACTAGAGGTAATAATATTCTCGATTTAGTTTTCAGTAACAATGAACATATGGTAAATAATGTAGAGATAGGGGACCACCTAAGAAATAGTGACCAAAATTCTGTGTATTTTAATATACAATGGAAAGGTAGTACCAGAGAGATATTACAACATTAATACCTGACTTCAGAAAAGCCAATTATGGTGGGTTAAGAAGAGCCCTATTAGTGGACCCTATGGTCAAAAAATTAAGTCGATCAAGGTGTCCAAATGAGTGTACCCCTTCTCAGGCACCTGTCATCTTAAGTCAGGAAGAGACGTCAAGCTTAGTAGATACATACGATAATTTTATAAATTATCGAGTCAGTATTCAATGCGCAAAATAAATACATCCCCAAAAGAAAATTTAGATCAACACAGAACCAACCCAAATGGATGAATAATAGACTATTAGATCTTCTAGGACAAAAGAGAGGAATATATAGAAAAATTAGGAAAGGCGAAATTCACCTACTTGCTTACTATCAGAATCTATCACGACAGGTAAAAAGGGATATTAGGAAAGAAAAAAGAAATTATGAAATTAAGGTTGCCAATGACAACTCAAAAAATAATCCTAAAGCTTTTTACCAACTATATAAATCCAAGGTTAGAGATGTAATTGGTCCCCTTAAAACTTCGATAGGAGAAATGACAGAAAATTATTTAGAAATGTGCAGTACATTAAATAGTCAATTTCTTTCCGTTTTCACTAATGAAAATTTGGCACAGTTTCCAGAAGTCCGTAAGGTATATAGCGATAGTATAGAAAATAGGTTAAGTACGGTTACTATAAGTAGAAATGATGTGCTTAAGGAAATTGACAGACTGAAACCTCATAAATCGCCTGGTCCTGATGAGGTATATTCTAGAGTATTAAAAGAATGTAGGGATGAGTTAAGTTACCCATTAACATTTCTATTTAACAAGTCATTAGAGACAGGTATAGTTCCAGAAGCTTGGAAGCTTGCAAACGTAGTTCCGATCTTCAAAAAAGGTGACAAATCAATAGCATCCAATTACCGTCCCATTAGTCTTACATCAATCATAGGAAAGCTACTAGAGTCAATTATTGCTAGTAAAATTAGAAACCACTTAGATACATTTAATTTAATAACTTCTTCTCAGCATGGATTCACTCAGAAACGTTCTTGCCTTACTAATTTGCTTAGTTTTTCTCAGAGGTATATGAAGCAGTAGATAATGACAAGTCATATGATATAATATATTTAGATTTCAGTAAAGCTTTCGACAGAGTCCCCCATGAGAGATTGATGAGAAAAGTTGAGGCGCATGGAATAGGTGGGGCGTTGTTGGGATGGATTAGGTCATGGCTAATTGGTAGGAAGCAGAGAGTCAGCATAAATGGTACGAAGTCAGAATGGGGAGCAGTCAAAAGTGGTGTCCCCCAGGGATCTGTATTAGGTCCTCTGTTGTTTGTTATATACATAAATGACCTTGATTTAGGTATAACTAGTAGGATAAGTAAATTTGCAGACGATACCAAAATGGGGAGAACAATTGATTCAGATAGAGATATAGAGTGCCTCCAAAGGGATCTAGATACCTTACACGAATGGTCAGTAAATTGGCAGATGAAGTTTAACATTGACAAATGCAAGGTATTACAGATAGGGAAGATGCATACAAATGTTAAATATAAACTAGCTAATATGGAATTAGAAAACTCAAATTGTGAGAAATATCTAGGTGTGTTTGTTAGCAATGATTTGAAGCCTAGAAAACAGTGTATAAGCGTTCGAAACAAGGCAAACAGGATTCTCGGGTTTATCTTTAGGAGTGTGAGTAACAGAACTGCTGATTTTATCTTAAAACTTTACTTGTCATTAGTGAGACCCCATATTATGGATTATGCTGTTCAATTTTGGTGTCCTTATTACAGAATGGACATAGATTCATTGGAGAGAGTACAACGTAGAATAACAAAAATGATCCATAATATTAGAAATCTTCCGTATAAAGAAAGGTTGAAGAAATTAGGCTTACATTCGTTAGAGAGACGCAGAGTTAGAGGGGACATGATAGAGGTATTCAAGTGGGTTAGTGGGATTACCCCGGCGCACTGCGGGGAGACTCTTAAGAGCAGAGACTTTGAACACGTACCAAAACCGCGCGTTTATAGCCAGGCGGCTGAAAATTGGTGTGGGTATAGTACTACATGTCAACTCTCGATACCACCCCGCCAAACGCTCGCCCCGCACTCGTGCAAGCACCACCGCGCCAGTAACCACGCACTAGTCATGGAGCCTACACGTCCCTCACGCTCGCTCCCTGGTGACACAACCAGCCCTCCTTCTGGTGGTGTTAGCCGCCGTGGAAGGCAGAGGGTGGCTGCCAAAGACCCTAGCTACCAGTACGACACGCCCTACAGCTCAGAGGACGAATCACCAGCACCAAAAGCACGTAAAACACGTGCAAGCAGGGCAATGGCACAGAGGTCATTGGTCTTTCGGGACACTGCCACCACGACCCAGGCCACTGCAACAACCACTACCACCACCACTGCCACCACTGCCACCCCTGCCACCCCTGCCACCGGTACCAGCGACGCAGGAGGCTGCCCTAGGGCTGCATTACCTGCGGGGCAGGAAAAATGAAAGGCACGGGCGTAGGGAAAAGAACCCGTACGCCAGCCACAGTGCCCCTACCACCACCAACACCACCAGCCGCCCCTGGCCCGGCTGCCCCTGCTGCCCCTGCCGCCCCTGCCGCCCCTGCTGCCCCTGCCGCCCCTGCCGCCCCTGCCCAAGGAACAGGGAAGGGGAAGGGGAAAGGGAGAGGGAAAGCGACTGGGAAAGCGACTGCTGGCCCTGGTGTCCCTGCCTGCCCTGCTGCCCCTGCCGCCCCTGCCGCCCCTGCCGCCCCTGCCCAAGGAACAGGGAAGGGGAAGGGGAAAGCGACTGGGAAAGCGACTGCTGGCCCTGGTGCCCCTGCCGGCCCTGCTGCCCCTGTTGCCCCTGCCGCCCATGCCGCCCCTGCCCAAGGAACAGAGAGAAGGGCGACAGGCACCACCATCATCTTGCCATCAAGGCCACGCACCACTGCTGCCCCTGCCGCCGCCGCCCCTGCCGCCGCCCCTGCCACCACCTCTGCTGTCCCTGTCCATAAGACTCCCGCACGTGCCAAAGTGACCCGGAAAACTCTTACACCATCTAAGTATGCCGCCCTGCTGTTTGATGGTGATTCGCAGGACATTGGCAGCCCGGGTTTCGACGACGAAGCCCTAGCACGGGACCAAGGGTGGGGGGATTTGGGAGTGGACAGTGGGAGTGAGTCCGACGTCGGTGACGAAAACGAGGAAGGGCATCGTCTGTCAAGTGAAGAGGAGGGTAATGATGATGAAGTGCTGTATCGCGACCATGGAAGCGATATTTCAGACGCAGAAGCAGACGCAGACGACATTCCGATCCCTGGCATGCCTTCGTTCGATTGGTCTGACGGGGTCAATTTTGTACCTGACGTGCCCCAGTTCAATCCTGGGACGTCAGGAACAACTGACGACTGGCCCTGTGATGATCAAGCGAACGAAAGCGACTTCTTCCTCGCTTTTTTCGACATGGAGGTAATGACGTACATCGTTGCCCAAACAAACGCCTACTACAGGTGGGTGTTTGGCAGATTGGACGTCCTTTCTCCAAAAGCGAGAATACGAGGCTGGGTGGTTACGACTGTGGAAGAATTTCTGACGTTCTTTGCCTTGTTGTTCCTCATGCCTCTGATCAAGAAGCATGTGTTGCAACACTATTGGAAGCACGACCCTCTCATCGCCACCCCAACTTTCAATAAGTTCATGACTCGTGACAGATTTTTGTTGCTGCTAAGATTTATGCACTTTGCAGACAACGAAAATCCTAACAGGATTGACAGGATATGGAAAGTTCGGGATGTGTTCATCATGTTGTTGGAGAGGTATAGGAAATACTTTTACCCCTTCCTCAATTTGGTGATTGATGAGTCGCTCGTGCTCTTCAAAGGACGTCTTGTTTTCAAGCAGTATATCCCCTTGAAGAGGCATAGGTTCGGAATCAAGCTCTTCGTGTTGTGCGACTGTGAAACTGGAATAGTGCTTGACATGATCGTGTATACAGGAACTGACATTGACGTACCGAAAGCCGCTGCCAATGACCCCATGGGCATGTCAGGTGCCATCGTCAGGAAAATGTTGGCACCTTACCTGGGCAAAGGCCACATCATCTACACTGACAACTGGTATACTTCTCCTGCTCTCTGCCAGTTTCTTTATGACAACCAAACGGGGTCATGTGGGACTGTCAGAAAGACAAGAAAGTTTATGCCAAAGTTCACAGGTGATGTCATTCCTCTCACAGATGCCTCCTCCAGTGACACACCTTCAGAAGACGACCTGGCCCAGGAACACCGCGAGAGGCATGTGCGAAGAAGGCGACGAAAGGGGCAGAAATACAAGCAGCTCGAGAAGTGTGGGAAACTGATAGCCCTGAAGTGGAAGGATAAGCGAGACGTCCACCTGCTTTCCACCGTCCACACAGGTGCCCAAGTGGATTCTGGCAAAATCCACTACCGAACCAGGAAGACAATCTACAAGCCCGACATGGTAGTGGACTACACCAAAAAACATGGCCTGGTGGACAAGTCTGACTGTCAGCTGTCAGGCGTTGAGTGTCTGAGGAAGACTGTGAAGTGGTATCACAAGCTCTTCCTCCACCTAGTTGACACGATGCTGAACGCCTACAACTTGTGGTTGGTGAAGAAGGATATGGCCCCAAACCAGAAGCTGAAATTCCGGGAGTTCGTGTACAACGTCTCCTACCAACTCCTGGAGAAGTATGGCACCACCACTCACAGACGTACGGCATGGCGTGGGGATCACGTTCCTGACCGCATCCAGCTGGGTGTCGAAAGACACTACACAACCAACACCGAGCTGATTGGCACTCGTCACAGGCAGGTGCAGTGCACCGTCTGCAGCTCCAGTGAGGAAACCCCATGTAACCAAAAGAGTCACCTCAATGTGCGCCGAGTGCAAAGTTGCACTCTGCCTGGGTGACTGCTTCCGGGACTACCACACCTTCAAGAACTACTGAGTGTCGGCCCCTGCCCTGCCCTGCCCTGGACTCGCCCCGTGCCCTGCCCTGGACTCGCCTCCTGCCCTGCCCTGCCCTGGACTCGCGCCCTACCTTACCTGACCGGACCTAATTGATCACGCTACCTCATAATGTAACATATATCTTATAAATGTATAAGTTCCAAAGATGTCCCTGTGATATAGCTTTTACATTATATAATTGTATGTTTCATTATTTAGTTTATAAGTTTCAAAGATTTACATGTAATATGCCTTATTTTTTTAGTATATCAATATATATGTTTGTTATTAGCCTAAGTAATGTGTATATCATTATTTTCTTACCTCAAATGAATGTACAAAAATAAATATGTTTCAATAAATCATGTCAAACCTACTATGATAATAAATAAAACAATAAAAAAACAAAAAAGAAACAAGGTCATGTCATTGTATTCTTACAATATGATATATTCTATGAATATTTCATATTGTTTGAATACAATGGCATGATCTTGTAAAAAAAAAAATTATAATTTTTTCTAGACATATAAAACCTTCCCCATAACCCCTCCTGGCTTCGATCCCACTACCCTACTACACTTTGAGTTTTCCAGTCCGCGACCTTACCAACCATGCCACAGGAGCTCATACCAAATATCACTCAAAACTTCGTGTCTACAATCGAAATGACAATATACAAAAAAAAATGAATTATCCCACCAATTTACGTTTCGAAATTGATGGGATTATCAATTATATCATGCCAAGGTTTATAAGTTGGTCTCTGTCAAGAATTAGTAATTAGATAACTTTATTCTGTCAAAAATTGCCCAAACACTCAGCAAAATTGCCCCTCTCAGTGTGACGCCACTCATTTTCACACGGTCAGGCGGTCACGAGGTGACCCTTGCCGCTCCTTGATTCTCCAGCTACAGCAGCTCTGTCTGGGAACAAAATTGGTATAAATACAATAATGGATAAAATACTCTTCACAAATACATTTGTATTGTATAAGATTGTAAATAAAAATGAATAATAACTGTGTGGGTGTCGAAAATTGCTCAACCAGCTTTCTTATGTCTCGCCTACGTGCGTATATTGGATTATACATAGTCATGACTGTCATACAAATAATTGCAGTAGGTCTCGCATATACATTTAGATTGCATATTACTTCGAAATAAATAAGTAAACGTTTCTCTGGTGGCAATCTACCCTTTCGCAGGTGTAAGGAGACACCAGTCTATATTTAGCCCTTTATCACAACAGGCAATCTGCCTGTGTTGACTCAGCACCGTCGCTGGTGGTCTATAAATATAGTACTTTATTTACAGTCAATGGCCTACATGTTTCTGTGGTACTTCACATGTGTCTAAAATGCAATGTCTGCTTGCATAAAAATGCAATTCTGAAGTCCATTTATACGTACGACATTACGCATGTCTCAGTTTCTCTCTCTCTCTCTCTCTCCATTCCTGACTCATGTTATTGTAGACCTGTTGATGGCAACGAACACCAGCCATCTGGTAGACATAAGGGTCAAAATACCAAACATCAATACGCCTGGGGCGCCTCCACAATTATCACTAAGCTGGTTATCTATCTAGAGATCTGCCTGACTTCCATCTCTCCATGACTCACTCACTCACTGCACCCCTGCATGCCTCCCCTCCACCCCACCCACCCCCAACCCCATTTCAGGCTTCCGTCTGCTAGAAACACATTCACAATTTGCGTAAATATCGCATCAATTGGGCTATATGCGGTATATTCCTTGTTTATGGGACGCCTACATATGTACAACGTCTTTATTATAGCATGAGAGTGCTCTAAATACAAGATTGACGTGATATTTATGGTGTAACACACCCTCTCCCCCTTTCATTCCCACCACAACTCACTCACACCTTGGTTTCACGCATAAAACTCATTGATAATGTGCGTAAATATCGCATGAATTGGTTTATATGCGGTATATATTTTGATATATGGCACGTATACATACGTACAAGTCTGTATTATAGCGTGACAGTGCTCTACGTACAAGATATAACGTGATATGTATGGCGTAAACCACACTCTCAGCTCATAAATTGCCGCCAAACCTCCACCACATCTTCATTCCCGCCTAAATATTCTCTTATAATTCCCTTATATATTGCAATTTTTGGTCACTATGAGGCATATTCATTGTTATATGGGTGCCCTACACATGTATACATACTCTAAATAGCCTAAAAGGGCTCGAAAAAGGAGATCTATCTATCTATTGCCTGACGCCGTGATCCCCGAAGGGGTGGCCACGAACGAACCGCCCCCATGCACCTCTGTCCCCAGTCAGTCGACGCCCCTCCCCCCAACACTCACCACCTTCGTTCTGTACTTCCTCACTCCTCCTTCCACTCATATTCGGTTTCTCCCCCTCGTCCCTCCACCTTCGCTCTCATACACCCTCTTAGTATGCTCTCGTATCCATATTGGCCGAACCATCTCATTGTTTTTCACACTTCCAGCACATCTACCACACACCTCTTCTTACTTCCTAGAGTCTGTCTATCCCTCCATGTAACGCACGCACTCCTTAAGTAATACATTTTCCACTGCTCTCATCTTGGTCTGAGTCTCTCAACCACGTGTGCTTCCGTAGTCGTGTCGGGATTACCACACTGTCATGCGGACTTCTCACTTCCTAACGGACGCCCTTTTCTTGTTACTGCTTAGCGTTCCTACAACCCTCTTCCCCTGTTGTACCCTCCCGCACATATCATCCATATCCCATCTTTACCACAACTGGCCCCAGATACTTAAAAGAGTTGACGATCTCCATAGCCTGACCGTTCAGCTTCACCTCACACTCTGTGACTTCACCCCTTTCGAAACATAACCTGCTCTTCCGTATTTACCTTCAAATTCGTTTTCGCACACTGTCCAACTCATTTAGACCCTGCAACTCCCATTCATTATCACTCATCAAACTGTATCTCCGCAAACAGTATAAGGTATCAAATTCCCTCTTTTCAGCGATACATTGCATTGAAAGGAGATATACGTGATAATGCGGTAACCCACCCCCTCCTCCCTCTCCTCTATCCCCTGCGCGCGTAATATTCGCAGGGAAATCTCGCCGCTCGATGACAATCTAGCCGCGCGTGCCATCGCTCCACCTTCAACTACGGACCTTCCCCTACCCCCCCCAGACATTTTTTGGGGGGTTAAATATATGGGCCGATGCCGCAAACATTCCCTACCCGATGTACTTTTTATCGAAATTGGCAATAGTCAAAATCACATCGTGCGCACAGTCCTTACCCTGTAAAAACCCCCTGTGCGCCGCGGAGAGGTTAATAAAGGAAAATTTACTGCTCAGTGATAGCGAAAGAACTCTACAATGTTTCAAATTATAATTTCGTTCAAGAAAGATATAGGCAATATTGGTTTGGCAACAGAGTTGTAAGATAGGTGGAATAGGCTACCACGTGCTATAGTGGGATCAAGAACGATAGGGAGCTAAAGATACAATAGGCATATGGATGAGATGGTTTTGGTGTGAGGGTGATCTGTCAGGTGTGGCCCAGTTTGGGGATCTGCAGATCCCCATTTTTCTGACTCTGACCGTTTTAGTGAGTGGTCCTAATGGTGTTTTTAAGCTGGGCTTATAATTAGGGTTGGGTGTGACAGGGATCTGCCTTGTGTAGGCCAATCGGCTTTCTGCAGACTCCCATTTTCTTATGTTCTTATGTTCTTATTACACGGATTACCACTCACATTTCTCAAGGTAACGTCATTATTCAAGTTATTTCGTCCATTAACGGCTCAGCGAATGGAAGGAAATGTTTAAGGGGGTCACCTGCTTTTTATACCTTTCTCTCTTTCTCTGGCTTGTATCCATTCGGCCCCATTCAGCCAACTGTTTTAAGACGTTTATCCCTACCAGTGCCGATTTTCCTGGCGAGCGATTGTAGGGAATCTGGCTTTCGGCAGCCATTTTCTATCGAAAAATGTAAATTTGCTTGCTGTAAAAAAAAAATATTGTATGCTGGCTTGTACTATACCGCTGCGCCAGAAAATATTACACCTAATGGGGTAAACGTCTTAAAACAGTAGGCTGAGTGGGGCCGAATGGATACAAACCAAAGAGTACAAAGGAGTACAAAGGAAATCAAGCAACAACAGATCTAGTGACCCTTCTAGGCTGCTTGTCCTCCAAAACACTGAAGATTAAGCGTCCAAACAGTGATTTATAGTGGGTAAGGGAACATTGGAAAGAGAACTACTGCCCTGGAACTAATGTCCGTGGCAGGATTAGGAAGTTAGTAGGGGACAGATGGGTTAGTAAATAAAGTTATTCATTTACAAACGCAGTCAGTCGCGGGTTTGATGCGAGATATTTGTCTAGGCGAAGTTTAAAAGAATCAACGGGGCTGCAGTCTATAACGTCCCGGGGAAGCCCATTCCACAAGTTGACAACTCGATTGAAGAAGAAATTCTTAGATTCGTGGAGTTAAAAGTTTTACCAATAATTTTGCAACCGTTTCCCCGCATATAATTAGATTGGTCGATAGTGAAGTACTTACTATAGTTCATATTGACGATGCCTTTGATGATTTTGAACACTTGAATTAAGTAGCCTCTTAATATGCGCTGGGTTAAAGGAAATAGATTCAATTCCTTAAGACGCTCCTCGTATGGTTTGTTCTTTAGGCTAGGTATAATTTTGGTAACTCTACGTTGAACTCGTTCTAGATTGTTTATATCTTTTTGGTAATAAGGGCACCAGGATTGAACGCAGTATTCCAGCAAAGGGCGGACTAAGGAATTGTAAAGGGTTAGGATAACTTCTTTGGATTTATTCTCAAATGACCTGCCTATAAAGCCAATTATTTTGTTTGCCTTCTTAAATATAGCTAGAATGATATAAAAAAGACGTCAGCGGTACAGAAGAGGTTGATGGATATTGTTTCCCGCTAAATGTTGGGATCGAAGGCCAGTTTGTCTTAAGGGGAGATCTCCACTTGAGGGATTTTTTTCTTGGCCCCTTTCTCCCTCATGTTTAGGCCCCATTGCTTTTGATATTATAAAACGTTTGCCCCATTAGTTTAGCGATTTTAAGAACTTTCACCCCATATTAAGACCTTTCGTGCAATTCAGGTGTCGATTTTATCCTGGCGAGCGATAGCGAGCCTGTAATTTAAGAGGAACCGGCCTTCGGCCGGGAAATTTTTCTACCGAAAAATGTACAAATTTATCTTGAAATAATTTTAAGATTGATGGAATTCTAGGGAACGAACTAAAAACCTCCCCTTACTACTCGCTTTTCATGAACCTCCTTCTCCCTCGTGTTTAGCATATTAGTTTTGAGATTTTAGACGTTCCTTCCATTAGTTTGGCGATTTTAATACCTTTCGCCCCATTTCGTTGTCAATTTCAAGACCTTTCGTGCCACTTAGGTGTCTATTTTTTCCTGGCGAGCGATAGCGAGCCTATAATTTTAAGAGAAACCGGCCTTCGGCCGTAACATTTTTCTATCGAAAAATGTACAAATTTATCTTGAAGGGGGGTCTAGGGGGTGTTTTTCAAGCTTAGTGAAGGTCTAGCGAGGAAACTAAAAGAATATATACAATATATACATATATAGACCAAAAACCAAGCAGTAGGCTACCCCCTTAACTTCCTCGCCAGAAAAAAATATATACACATGAATGGGGTGAGGCGTCTCTTAATCGCCAAATTAATGGTGATTATTTGTTTTAAAATTTGCTATACTAATGGGATGAAACAGGTGTGATCCAAAAGAGACCACCCCCGAATTATACTGTATATGGTAAATACAGTAGAAAAAAAAAACAAAAAAAACATGGGGATTGGGCCTGAGTATATAGATAGATAGATAGATAGATAGATAGATAGACAATGAAGCAACTTGGTTGAGCCCGAGAACTCTCAGTCTTCTACTGTACTTCTCACTTCTCAGCTTGTTCTTACTCTGTCCAATTACTCTTCTTTCCTATTTTACTCCAGCCATCTGGCCTGGTAGATAGACAAGTGTTATATTATATTGACGTCAGTAATGTATATATATAATTATTATTGACGTCAGTGATCACCTTGGGTCACGCACAATATACTTATAAGTAATAACACCTGTATGTATGTGTGTGTGTGTGTATGAATGCTGCATAACCATGGTCAATATATATTTAATATTTTTTGTTTAGTTTTCTCCCTAGACCTCAATAAAAAAAAAAAAAAAAACATGCATTATATCCCCCTTCTAAATTTATTTGTACATTTTTCAGTAGAAAAATGTCCCGGCCGAAGGCCGATTTTTCTAAAATTAACACCTAAATAGTACGATAGGTCTTAATATCGACAAATAAATGAGGCAAAAGGTCTTATAATCGCCATACTAATGGACCGAACGTTTTAAAAACCTGAAAACAAATGGGGCTAATCATGAGGGAGAAGGGGGTCTAGAAAACCGGGCCATCTCCCCTTCAACCCGATGACGCCCTTGTCATTATATTCCTGCTAACTGTATTTGTTGTTATTAACTGTGGTGGTGGTGTAATGGTTTAGATGATTATGACGCCCTTGTCATTATATTCCTGCTAACTGTATTTGTTGTTATTAACTGTGGTGGTGGTGTAATGGTTTAGATGATTATGTTCTGGGTGTGGGGTGCCGAGTTCCAATCCCGGGAGGACCATAGGCTTTCATTAGTTTATTAAAGTGCATTGGGGTTTGTAGTTGATGATTAATGTTCTGGGTGTGGGGTGCCGAGTTCGAATCCCGGGAGGACCATATGCTTTCATTAGTTTATTAAAGTGCATTGGGGTTTGGCGTTGTTGATTAATGTTCTGGGTGTGGTGTCCCGAGTTTGAATCCCGGGAGGACCATAGGCTTTCATTAGTTTATTCAAGTACATTGGGGTTTGTAGTTGTTGATTAATGTTAAGAACGAGGTGTTACTTAATTCAGCATAAGAAGGATAAACAACTTTCTCAATAATACTCCATTGATTCCAACAGATATTTTCAAAGTTTTTTTTTATACAATAATCTAATGATAATACAAATAATAGGCGTGAATAATATTATTACCTATTTATACAATAATCTAATGATAATACAAATAATAGGCGTGAATAATATTATTACCTATTTATCAAGCTTAATACAATATTCCCCAGGCCCCCCTGAGAGATAAATGTGTGCATTTTTCAGTAGAGAAATGCCTCGGCTGAAGGCCTGTTTTTCATAAATTGCAGCCTCGCTATCGCTCACCAGGAAAAAAACACTTAGATGGCACGAAAGGTCGTATAATCGCGAAACTAATGGGGTAAATGTCTTAAAATGTCAAAACTAATAAAGACAGAAGGGGGTCCACCGGGGGGGGTCCCCCCCCCCCCACCCTCTTAATTATTGTATTATAAGGAAACATTGGTTGTGATCAACATATCTAATATGAGCACGAATACGTATATAAAATCATCAAAGGCTAATCACTTTGGTATCAGGATATTTCGACACCTGGAATTTTCACCACCCAAACAAGACGAGAAACTTCGACACCTAGGCATATCACCACAAGATCTTTGCAACACCAGTCGGTTTCATTACCAAGTCATCTCACTACCACAAGTTGCGACATTTACTGCACAGCTATCACAGGTGCGACCCCCCCCCCCACCCCATCTCTCTCTCTCTCTCTTTCTCTCATCTATCCACTATAGATAGGAACGAACAATAGAGTCTCTATATTCATGAAGACCGAGCCAAAACGGGTACCTTCTTAAACAGATTGACTCTTTCAATGTTCGTCTGGCCTACTAATTTACGTTAAGCACACATTCCGAAATCATTTTGGACTGGCCTCATTTGAGCTGGAATAATCTGGGTTTTATTTTAACTATAATATTTGTCGAACGTTTCACAAGTAAGTATAACCGTCCTGGTGGTGTAATGGTTAAGGTGGCAAAAATCTGTGTGTGCTTACCCGGGTTCGAAGCCTGGTGGATCATATATACTTTAATTAATTTCATTGGGAGTGTTTGGTGTTGTGGTGAAATTAATAAAATATAGATTAATTTATCTTGTGAAGTGTAGACCATTTTAAAATGCATTGACAATTATAAAGTGGTCAATATAGGCTTGGCTTTGAAACACTCATACAGTTAGGGTACAGCAATCAGTCCCACATGTTTCCGGCCACGATTAAAACGTCCATTGTGATATAACAGGGAAACACTTTCTCGAAGTTTAGTCAAGTGACACTTGTGGTACTTCTGTTTTTAATAGTATGATCAAGGCACCTTATTTAGTGATAATCCACCCTATCTTATGAGTTGGGATGGTGTATATTCATTGTGGCCACGAACCAAAGCGGCCGCGTTCCAATACTGATGGCATATTCCCGAAGTTTGGAGTTCATATTTGTCATACCAAAACCCCAGCAAATGACGCAACCTGGAAACCCCACTCCTCCGGTACCACGGCTCCAGAACCCCAGGACATACAACCCAGGAAACCCAATCTCCCCCCATCAATAACAAAATACCCCAGTGTTCCCCTAACAGGCCCCAGCCATGACAGAAAACACGGCTATAGTCCCCTCAGCTCCCCCACCGCAAACCATAACAAACCCTCCGCAAACCATAACAAACCCTCGCGATCCACCCACACTCCCGAAAGGCGGCGCATAGCAGAGGACCCCGATGTGACGGCACGCGGCAAGGCCGGGAATCTACCTCTATCAACCCCGGAGCACTGACGTCATCACCAGGTGCGCCGCCTGATTGATCGATAGGGGAGATCCTTCGCCGAATCAGGTGATCACTTCCACTATTCTCCCACCTACCCACCTCTCGAGAACCACACCGGCCTACTACGTTATTACGACCCACATATAAGCGCACCGTTTTCGCCTGCAACCTACCCGCAGCAGAGAGCGCCTGAAAGGTAGATAGGTATTCAGGCCAGGTAGGGGAAAATGTTGTGATCCCCTCCCTGAGATCTGAATGCTTACAGGCTTCTTCAGGTGCCCCCTACCCTGACTTTCAACACTAAAACGGCTAATCCCGAGTTGGAAGCCTTATAATTGCTGAAAATCCTCCCTACTCTGCATAAAATCACTTAGTAGTAGCCCCAATACCATACAAAGCATCTAGACGTTACAGATAGGT